>JBBPBO010000001.1:55050242-55445884 GCA_037974295.1 Cicer cuneatum
TTTTTTTTTTTTTTTACTTTCCTCTCTTTTCATTTTTTTCTTCTTCCTTTCTTCTCCTTTTTTTTCCTCCCTTTCTTTCTTCTATCTGCACATCCCCCACTCTCCTCTTTCTTCCTTTTTCTTCCGGCGTGCAACCAACTCATTCTTTCTATTTTTTTTTATTAGGTTACTTTACGTATATATTTATATTTTTTTTTCTTTTACTTAGTTGTAAAAAAAAGAAAGTTTGGGCTCAAAGCCCAACTATTTTATTTTATTTTATTTTATTATATAGTTCAATCTTTTTGTTTTCTTTGGTCGGTCCATTCGTTTTTATTTATTATTTTATGTTGATTAAAATTATTTTTTAAGTTTAATTATATTTTACTTTTATTTTGTTTTTTAGCCTAATAAGGTAAATTATCTTTACTAACTGTATACTCAATAAAAAAAGATATGTGACATATTTCCCTCTCAGTTGCTTGATTTATGCTACAAAACAATCAAAAAATCATATCTCAAATTTATCTCATAAACACACAAATTAATCACTTAAGCCTGTAAATTGAGAACGAAAATCACTAATTAAGGGGAGAGTTTGTTTTACTACTGAATATAAGAAGTAGAAAAATAGAGAGGGTAAGTGGTAGAAGAGAAACAACGTATTAGAGAAAGAGAAAGAAAACACAAGATATAAATCAGATATTCAAAATATCTTTAATATTAATATTATATATATATATATGTATATTTTCCTTTTACAATTACAGTATATATTAGAAATAAAAATCATGTTCATGATCTTGTGTTGTGTTTTTTTTTTATCTCTTCAATATTCAATATTTGACTAAAATTATATTTTAAGTTCAATTCTATTTTACTCCTTTTTTAAAGAAATTGAGGTTTAGCTTTTTTAATTTCTCCTAAAATTAAAATAAAATATTAACAATAAATATTGAAGTTGATTGAGATGAGACATCTTATTAATCTTAAATATTTATAAAATCTGAGTTGTGATAACTTGACGATTTTAAACTCTAAATTAATAATCTTTTAATAAAATTGGATTGATCAAGATACAACATCTTATCGATCCTAGTTTAAAACGCATGAGTTGTGACAACTTTGTGATCTTAAACATTTTCAACTAAATTCAAACAAACAACCAAACATACTCATCGAAATCAACTTCTCAAACTCGGGGTCTTTTTCCATCTTCAAATCAACAACCCTTTTTTTTAATCAAAATTCAAATTTCCGCAATAAAACACATTTCTTTAAAAGCAATCAAGACATCCGCATTTTCCACTCAAGAACTAATACGTAGCTTTGATTTCTCCATAGCACCGAGAGATACATATGAGAAAAATTACATTCTTGTCAAGCACATTAATAAAAATTTCTTTTTTTCCCTCTCTTTCTTAAGCACACATTTATTTTAAAATCATATTCAAAAAATAATTGATATTCATATTTAATAATAAGGAGAAATAAATATATTTAATTTAATATTAATTTTGCACAATTAATTATAGGTAACCGCATTTGAACGGATGTCGTAGGGTGCTAATAGCTTCTCTACGCATAATCGACTATCGAACTCAAAATTTGGTTTCAAATACCATTTTTTTTATTTGTTATTGTTTTAAGGGTTTCTAATATTTTCTTAATTTAAAATAAATTTTAGTGGCGACTCCATTGAATTCAAGAAACACTCGAAATTTTAAGCTGCGACAAATGTAGACAGTCTCACATGATTATTTTGATAAGTGATTTAGTGGTAGGTAGAAATAGAATCAACGGTAAAGCAACAATAAAGAACAAATTTCAAGCACCACCATCTAAAGGTATGGGAATAGCTCTAATGTGGTTACATATTGAGCACAGTACTTCTTCCACCCCTCTAGGGAGATGAGATAGAGAAAATGATAAACTTCTTTTGGTGGGTAGTAATGGTTTAGGATTTCAAAGTATATATTTGATGTCTTGTAATAGACTTTCGATGAGCAATTTGCATGGTGTAATAAAGTTTAAGAATATTCAAACTTTTAACCTTGCTATGAGTTTGTGAAATAATCCTTAAGGATTCATTGTTAAAGATATAAATCAACAAAGTGTTAAAATGTAATTCAGTTAGCTAGCTTGTAAGTCTATTAGTGTCAGTTAGCTTGTGAGCCAGCTAGTGTCAGCTATTTTGTGGGTCAGTTAATGTTAGTTAGCTTGCAAGTCGGTTAATTTCTATTAAGCTTGCAAGTCGGTTAGTTTCTATTAAGCTTGCAAGTGAAAGACACAATTGGAGGAGTCATTATAATGTGTATTGTATTCAGTTTGTAATAATAAAAGAAATTTTGATTCTCTTCAATTCAACTTGTTATTACTTCCATCTATATTTCTTGAACAAGAAAATGACAAATTAATAGTGTATGTTTCAATAGAGCGAATAAGAGAAAAAGAAAAAAAATAATAAGATGTTAGAGTTTTGATCAAATTGAGCACCAAAATCATAAATAACGAAATTAGAAAGAAAATATATAGTAAAACATAAAAAAATTAGATTATGAACTTAAAAATATAAAAGACCCAAAAGCAAAGACCAATAGACTATTATCTAAAAGTCATTGCACAATTATAGAAAACTAGATATTTTCTCATAGTGACTTTCTAGATGATGCATTCTTGGAGATGCATCTAGTGTTCCTGGTTTTTACTAAAGGATGATTGTAAGTATTGTATTGGTTCTCGTGAGAAAATGTTAGTTTGGCACGAACATTGGCTTTTTGATGATGCATTATGCATTCTTCACTTAGTTTTACATAGTTTTGAGAGTAAGAAACTTACTTAAACATGATTAGAAAGCTCGTTGCCCAAAGAGGATATTGCTAACACAAGTTTCATTATTTTATTTAGTTCATTAAGATCATAGAACTTGAAAAGCAAGTCCTATAGAAATTTACTCGGTTAAAATTATTTCGTTATTATACATCGAATTGCGATCCGATCTTTGAACTAATATCTACTTCGGTTCAATTTGATGCGGTTTTAATTATCTTGATTATTTCTAATGAAATAATTGAGCTCTGTATTTGTGTGTACCCAAAATAGTTTAAATTAAATTTGAATCTTTACTCTTAAAGGTACGTCACTACTTTTTCTATATGAAACATCTCACTTTTCATAATTTGTGTAAATATTGCATCTGAACACCATTACATTAGGCCGTGCAACATGTGCAAATTCAAACACATGTGAAGAGTCCATTAAGGCAACCTACCAAAAAGTTAAAGGAGATTTCTCTTTCCATCCACCTACCAAAAAGTTAAAGGAGATTATGTTACAGTTGTCTAGACAGACCAATCGAGTGAAATAAATACTATCTTGAAATTTTTCATGATTTTTTACACCTATGAATTGACTTGTAGGTGTAAACAAATTCTTACATTAACATTTCACACCTTTAAATTGGTCAATTTGAAAGTGTAAAAATTCATAAAAAAATTAAAAGTTAACATTTACACCTATGAATTTGATGCAAACAAATTCTATTTGAGTTGGCTAAATCTAGAGAGAGGTAAAAATCAAAAGAAAAACATGGACTTTAGAGGCTTTTGAGCAAGGAAATAAAAGACGGTTTGAATCAACCAATTCAACCAGTTAAACTATAAATCGGACTTGTGTCTGATCCAATTGACCTTAAAATCCACCATTCAAAAGAACTGGAAAATAAACCGATAAATGATAAGCTAGAATTTATCTATTTTTATAGTTTTATTTGATAGTTAATTTGATGTTTTTAATTTAGTTTTAGTTCTATTTTACTACCATTTTGTTTAAATTGCAAGGAGAAGTGAATGAATAAGTGAAGATTTTTTGTGCAAAAGAGCCTTGAAGTCAAGTGGTGCAGTCATGGTACATCCTGATCAAGAAAATGAAAGAAACTCAAGTTCCAGCGAGCATTACTGCCTGGTCGTAATGGGCATAACGACCATAATGGATGAACGAGAAAAAACAAACCAAGAATTTGCCACTCCAAGTCAGCAAGAATTACTGTTTGGCAGTAATGGCCATTATGGCCGTAATCAACTCATCTTCTACTGCTAAACCTATTATTGTCTGGATGTAATTGTGACACCCTAAATCCCAAATTTATTTAAAATTATTTTTTTTTCTTTCAAATTTTAATTTAAAAGTAATAAAATATAAATAAATAAATAAATAAAACTTTTGAACGATTTCTTTAAGGCAAAAGTATCACTTAATCATGGACAATTCATATTAATCCAAAGTTTCCATCAGCTTAACAATTCGATGGTCATAACAGAATCAAATTAAATTCTTTTGAAGCACACGTACATAAGTTACTGATAATTATAAATGTAGTCCCAACCCGATGTCACTATCAGAGCAAAATTGCCCCAAATTACAGATGTTCAAATATAAAATTAACATAAGGAAGATGATAAAAGTCTTCAAGATGAGACGGCTTCCTACACCATGGGAGTATTAATCTTCACCTGCAGCTTACAGCTCGTCTGCGTCCATCGCAAACGCCAAACACAACAACGAGGGGTGGTATCAAAATTATGTAATAGTATAAAGTAAACGAGAAGAACACGTAAGTAATCAAATTAACACAAACATGAGAACATTCCAGAACATAATATCAAGGTTAATATAATTCAATCACAATAAAACAGTCACAGGGAGAAAATGTTATGCATGTCCTATACTTTATACTTCTTCATCACTTGGTACCATTCTACTCTGAAGTACTTGGTTAGGAGGCCTGATACTATGCCACTACAAGAGTGGACGGACAATTCATGAATGGCCAAGTCCTCATAGATCCTTTAAACTCAACCCGAGACACATATACGCGACGGTCGGGGTACTCTTGTTTTGCACGGTAGCTCCCGGCCTTAGGGAATAACCCACTAATCCACTTAGGAATTCCCAACTAGATGTACCCCCAAGGTCTATCAGTGTTACCTTACGGTTTGACTGTAGCTCTCCACGATCAAGCAAATTCAGTTGTACTTCCCCGAATCACTAGGTTTGTCAAACCCTCCCTATATGATGACAAAATAATCCTCACTCCAAAACTACAGCATCTATCGCATACGTATTGGATTATCATAACTCAATAATTTTCAGTTGTACTTCATAATATTCATCATTATATATACATATATATATTAGTCAATCACAATAAAACCCCAATATTTGGTCTACACTACTCACAATACACAGTCCAATCACAATAAGAAATCAAACAGGTGTGACATTTAAGTAATATCATAATTTCAATCAAGTTACAAGAACACTCAAGTACATATCATTCATACAATAACAATCAGCATAAGGTTCATAAAACTGGATAGTATGAAACCTTGATTTACATAAATTCACAGCAATTCTATAGGTTGCTAAAATATGTTTTAGTCCTCCCTATTACCATCCATATATTATTAATTAATTATTATCACTCAATAGGGCTCGACCATACGTAGTAAGCCCCGGATGAATATATGGGAATTTCAATATTCTCATTCATCTCATGTCATTTTATACACATAATATCAAACCTCATCTCACCCCTTACCTTGGCTGATGATTTTTCTCAACGAAGCTGATCCGTTGATGTAATGTATCGCGTCTTCGCCAATCACCGTCTCTAACAGCCTAGTCTTTGAAATCAATGTATGATTTTGATATTAAGAGTT
The DNA here is from genome assembly GCA_037974295.1 of Cicer cuneatum. Taxonomy (NCBI): domain Eukaryota; kingdom Viridiplantae; phylum Streptophyta; class Magnoliopsida; order Fabales; family Fabaceae; genus Cicer; species Cicer cuneatum. The sequence continues at coordinate 55,055,942 of JBBPBO010000001.1, forward strand.
GCGGCTGGATGCAACAGGGCAGTAGTCAATTCAATTTTTTCTTCCTAATAGAACGGGGAAATAGAGATACGGAATGCACGACAACCTCATTTATTCACTTATATACCTATCCATACGTACTAGTAGTATTAGGTATATTATTAGGCTTATTATCAGACCTATACACTTAGCCCATGACCCTTATTATTATTAATATTATTATTATTATTATTATCATTATTATTATTATTGTTATTGTTACTACAATCATAAACTCACTCTACTAATGCTTAAGTTAATAGACTAATGTAGCAACATACACGTTTACTTCTTATTTTCTTTTATATATATATATATATATATATATATATATATATGTTTTAAAACAAAATTGAATATTATTAATATTAATAATTTAAATAAATCATTAGGGTGAACACATAGGACAAACACGAAGGAAATTATCGCACATGTCAACATACGGATAATAATAGTTGTGCATTATATTTTATAATTAAAATATAATAATAAGAAATTGGGGTGTTACATTTCTCCCCCTGTAAAACAAATTTCGTCCTCGAAATTTACCTGAGGAAAACAACTCTGGATACGAATCACGCACTTGACTTTCGACTTCCCACGTAGCAGTTTCACCAACAGCACCTCCCCAGACAACCTTAACCAATGAAATTGTCTTACCCCTTAATTCTTTGACTTTTTGGTCCTCAATCCGTAGCGGTAAGGTCTCAAAAGTTAGATTCTCTTTTATTTGGACTTTGTCTGACTCGATTATATGTGAAGGATCGAAAATGTACTTGCAAAGTTGAGACACGTGAAAGACACTATGAAGATTTGAAAGAGACTGAGGCAACGCGATTTGATATGCTACGTTACCGACACGTTTAAGAATTTGGTAGGGTCCTATAAACCGAGGAGTAATAAACCGAGGAGTAAGCTTTCTCATTTCTAACGCCCGACCAACCCCAGTTGTTGGAGTAACTCTCAGAAATACATGATCACCTTCTTGAAACTCGAGGTCTTTCCTTCTTTTATCATGGTAACTCTTTTGCCTACTCTGAGACGCTCTCATCTTTTCTTGAATCATTTTTACTTTTTCAGTTGTCTCTTGGACAATCTCAGGTCCTAACACAAGGTTATCGCCCGTCTCGAACCAGCATAGAGGGGTTCTACACCTCCTTCCATACAACGCTTCAAAATGGGCCATTCCAATGCTAGAGTGGAAACTATTGTTATAGGTAAACTCTATAAGTGGTAAAAAGCTATCCCAACTTCCACTTTGTTCCAACACACAAGCTCTCAATAAGTCTTCTAGGGATTGATTGGTTCTTTCAGTTTGACCATCTGTTTGTGGGTGATAGGCTGAACTCATCCTAAGGTTCGTACCCAAAGCGCTTTGTAAACCTTGCCAAAAGTTAGAGGTAAATCTATGGTCTCTATCTGACACTATACTCAATGGGATTCCATGCAACTTAACAATTTCCTTTATGTATAATTCAGCTAACTTTTCCATAGAATAAGTTATGTTTATCGGAATGAAATGAGCAGATTTGATTAATCTATCCATAATAACCCAAATATTGTCATACTTTTTTGGAGTTCGAGGTAAGCCTACAACAAAGTCCATAGAGATACTATCCCACTTCCATTCAGGAATACTCAAAGGTTGTATCAAGCCTGAAGGTTTCTAGTGTTCTACCTTAGACTTTTGACAGACAGGTCAAACAAGCATATACAAACTCAGCAACATCTTTTTTCATCCTAGGCCACCAAAATATCTTCTTGAGGTCCTTATACATCTTTGTGGCTCCAGGGTGAATACTTAAACAACTCATATGTCCTTCCTCTAAGATTATCTTTCTTAACACCTCTAAATCGGGTATACAAATTCTATCCTTAAATCTCAAAATTCCATCCACACCCATTTTAAAATCAGGTTCACTCCCCTAGTCAATCAGCTGTAACTTATCCAAAAGGTATAAGTCCAACTTCTGACTCTTTTCAATCTCTTCTAATAGTCCACTAGTCACCTTTAACATTCCCAATTTAATACTTTCTAGTGTCAATTCACAAACTAAGCTAAGGTCTCTAAACTGTTCCAACAACTCGATGTGCTTAACCATTAAAGCGGACACACTCAAATTCTTCCTACTCAAGGCATCAGCCACTACATTGGCCTTTCCAGGGTGATAGTTAAGTTCAAAATCAAAATCCTAAAGAAATTCCATCCACCTACGTTGCCTCATATTCAATTCCTTCTGGTCAAAAAGGTACCTAAGGCTCTTATGATCACTAAACCTCAAATCTAGATCCGTACAAATAGTGTCTCCACATCTTAAGTACAAAGACAACTGCTGCTAGTTCTAAGTCGTGGGTAGGGTAGTTCCTCTCATGAATCTTCAGTTGTCTAGAAGCATACGCTACGAATTTTCCATTCTGCATAAGCACTCCACCTAATCCTGAGCCACACGCGTCACAATATACTACAAAGGGTTCGCTCGGGTTAGGTAACACTAAGATCGGTGCAGAGGTCAATCGTTTCTTAAGCTCTTGGAAACTATTCTCACAATGGGTATCCCACACAAACAATTCCCCTTTCCGGGTCAACTTAGTTAAAGGTAAGGCCAACTTGGAGAATCCCTCTATGAATCTACGATAATAACCTGCCAGTCCTAGGAAACTCCTAATCTCAGTCACTGATTTTGGTGTTTTCCATTCTAAGACACTCTCTACCTTAGCAGGATCAACAGCTATTCCTCCTTTTGAAATTACATGTCCTAGGAAACTCACTTCCTCTAACCAAAATTCACACTTAGACAGCTTGGCAAATAATTGTTTTTCCTTAAGGGTTTGCAAGACTATCCTTAAATGTTCACCATGCTCTTCTTTAGTCTTAGAGTACACTAAGATATCATCTATAAACACAACCACAAATGAGTCTAGGTAAGAATGAAAGATTCGGTTCATGTAATCCATAAACACTGCTGGTGCATTAGTAACACCAAAAGGCATGACCAAGTACTCATAGTGGCCATAACGGGTCCTAAATGCGGTTTTGCGAGACATCAAAAGACTTCACCCGAATCTGATGGTAACCTGATCTCAAATCGATCTTACTAAATACGCAGGATCCTCTCAATTGGTCCATAAGATCATCTATCTTAGGTAGTGGGTACTTATTCTTGATTGTCACTTTATTAAGTTGGCGGTAATCCACACACAACCTCATAGATTCATCCTTCTTTTTAACCAACAACACAGGTGCACCCCATGGTGACATACTAGGTCTTATAAATTGTTTATCTAAAAGCTCCTCCAATTGTTTCTTAAGCTCAGACAATTCTAAGGGAGACATCCTATATGGTGCCATGGATATAGGTCCAGTACCTGGTACAAGGTCAATGTTAAACTCGACCTCACGCTCTGGTGGTAAACTATTGACATCTTCAGGGAATACTTCAGGGAATTCACGCACAATAGGAACATCTTGTACTACCACTTTTTCTTCAAGTTCCAACGACGATAGGATCATGTATAACCGGGCATCTTCTTTCAAGAGTGCCTTCACTTGGTTGGAGGATATATTGCTAGGCTTCTCCCTCTCTTCTGGTTCCATGAATTCAATAGTTTTACTAAAAAAATCTACACAGACTCGATTAACAGATAACCAATCCATACCGAGGATCACATCAACTAGACGTAAAGGTAAACATACTAAGTCAACTCGGAAGTCCTTTCCACACACATGGATAGAAATATTATGAAAAACACTAGAGGTGTCAACAGAGTCACTAGTTGGGGTATTCACAATCAAATCATATTGCAAACGAGACACGGGTAGTCCTAAACGTCTAACACAATCAAGAAACACAAAGGAGTGAGTAGCACCACAATCAAATAGCACAAACAAAGGAGTATCACTTATGAGACACGTACCTTGGATCAAGTTATCTTTCTCAGTTACTCCTGCACCACTAAAGGCAAAGACTCTTCCATTAGACATAGGTCGGCTGGCTTGGGAACTCTGGTTTCTGGATTGGGGAGTCTTCTTTGGATAGGGGCATGTGGTGCTGATGTGGCCCTGTTGTTGACAATTAAAACAAGTAACTGCAGCATCTCTGCACTCAAATGCCATATGACCTTGCTTACCACACTTGTGACATCGAATAGGAGTAGCTGGATCACTGTTGTTACTACTGTTGTTGCTCAAGACTTGACTCTGGCTGTTGCTATTCACATAGCTAACTCCTCTTCCATTTGGGTTTCCTCTACCATCCCCATAACTATAATTGTTTTCATTTCCTTTTCCATTACCATTACCATTTCCTCTTCCAGCTGGAGAACCGTGTTGGTGATAATTCGAACGACTTTCAAATTTACTAGGAGGGAAAGAGTAAGGTTTTCCCCTATTATGATGCATAGGCCTCTTGTCCTTCATGGTTCCCGTGTTTCGATAATGTGCCTTTTCAGCACGACTATCCTCATCATAGATCCTACTCTTATTCACTAGGGTAGGGAAGTCACAGATCTTTTGCATTCCAACCTGCTTCTTGATCTCTGGTCTGAGTCCCATTTAAAACTTGATGCACTTAGATTTTTCTCCTGCTTCTCCTACATAGAGTGGATAGTACCTGGACAACTCCTCAAACTTAGCGGCATATTCTGCCACTGACATATTACCTTGTTCTAACTTGATAAATTCCATTTCCTTCCTATTGCGGATGTCTTCAGGAAAGTACTTGACTAGGAACATGTTTCTGAATACTGTCCAAGTAATTACAGTCTCTGCATTATCTAAACGCTGGCGCGCATTATCCCACCAATGTTCAGCTTCTTCTATCAACATAAAAGTTCCCAAATGCACTTTTTGGTCTTCAGGACATTCCACTCCTCTAAAAAATTTCTCAATCTCTTGCAACCACTTCTGGGCTCCATCTGGATTATAGTGACCTTCAAATGATGGAGGATTACCCTTATGGAATCGATCCATTACCATGAACTCATTTATTTGCACATTTCCTTGATCACTAGTGTAACTATTAGCTTGAGCAACAGCTTGAGCAGCAACCTGTGCAGCTTGTGCAGAGGTTTGCGCAGTAGCTTGGGATTCAGCCAAAGCCTGTAGAGCCTGCACTATAACTCCTGCCATGGACTCTAGAGCCTCAGCAATTGCAGCGTCATTCCTCCCACTAGCCATCACTACCTGCATCAATCAAATAAGCCAATTGAATACAGTGGGGTACTTAGGGAGAAAGGAAACTAACTTAGTTCTACACTACTAACACAATAACAATCATAGTAACAACACACACATAACAGAGCACACAAGGAAACATAGTGAACACATAACACACCTACGGTCTGATTGGACAGACCTGCTCTGATACCACTAATGTGACACCCTAAATCCCAAATTTATTTAAAATTATTTTTTTTCTTTCAAATTTTAATTTAAAAGTAATAGAATATAAATAAATAAATAAAACTTTTGAACGATTTCTTTAAGGCAAAAGTATCACTTAATCATGGACAATTCATATTAATCCAAAGTTTCCATCAGCTTAACAATTCGATGGTCATAACAGAATCAAATTAAATTCTTTTGAAGCACACGTACATAAGTTACTGCTAATTATAAATGTAATCCCAACCCAATGTCACTATCAGAGAAAAATTTCCCAAAATTACAGATGTTCAAATATGAAATTAACAGAAGGAAGATGATAAAAGTCTTCAAGATGAGACAGCTTCCTACACCATGGGAGTATTAATCTTCACCTGCAGCTTGCAGCTCATCTAAGTCCATCGCAAACGCCAAACACAACAACGAGGGGTGAGTATCGAAATTATGTAATAGTATAAAGTAAATGAGAAGAACATGTAAGTAATCAAATTAACACAAACATGAGAACATTCCAGAACATAATATCAAGGTTAATCTAATTCAATCACAATAAAACAGTCACAGGGAGAAAATGTTATGCATTTCCTATACTTTATACTTCTTCATCACTTGGTACCATTCTACTATGAAGTACTTGGTTAGGAGGCCTGATACTATGCCACTACAAGAGTGGACGGACAATTCATGAATGGCCAAGTCCTCATAGATCCCCTCAACTCAACCCGAGACACATATACGCGACGGTCGGGGTACTCTTGTTTTGCACGGTAGCTCCCGGCCTTAGGGAATAACCCACTAATCCACTTAGGAATTCCCAACTAGATGTACCCCCAAGGTCTATCAGTCTTACCTTACGGTTTGACTGTAGCCCTCCACGATCAAGCAAATTCAGTTGTACTTCCCCGAATCACTAGGTTTGTCAAACCCTCCCTATATGATGACAAAATAATCCTCACTCCAAAACTACAGCATCTATCTCATACGTACTGGATTATCATAACTCAATAATTTTCAGTTGTACTTCATAATATTCATCATTATATATACATATATATATATTAGTCAATCACAATAAAACCCCAATATTTGGTCTACACTACTCACAATACACAGTCCAATCACATAATAAGAAATCAAACAGGTGGGACATTCAAGTAATATCATAATTTCAATCAAGTTACAAGAACACTCAAGTACATATCATTCATACAATAACAATCAGCATAAGGTTCATAAAACTGGACAGTATGAAACCTTGATTTACATAAATTCACAGCAATTCTATAGGTTGCTAAAATATGTTTTAGTCCTCCCTATTACCATCCATATATTATTAATTAATTATTATCACTCAATAGGGCTCGGCCGTACGTAGTAAGCCTCGGATGAATATTTGGGAATTTCAGTATTCCCGTTCATCTCATGTCATTTATACACATAATATCGAACCTCATCTCACCCCTTACCTTGGTTGACGATTTTTCTCAACGAAGCTTATCCGTTGATGTAATGTATCTCGTCTTCGCCAATCACTGTCTCTAACAGCCTAGTCTTTGAAATCAATGTATGATTTTGATATTAAGAGTTGCGGCTGGATGCAACAGGGTAGTAGTCAATTCAATTTTTTCTTCCTAATAGAATGGGGAAACAGAGATACGGAATGCACGACAGCCTCCTTTATTCACTTATATACATATCCATACGTACTAGTAGTATTAGGTATATTATTAGGCTTATTATCAGACCTATACACTTAGCCCATGACCCTTATTATTATTATCATTATTATTATTATTATTGTTATTATTACTACAATCATAAACTCACTCTACTAATGCTTAAGTTAATGGACTAATGTAGCAACACACACGTTTACTTCTTATTTTCTTTTATATATATATATATGTGTGTGTGTGTGTGTTTTAAAACAAAATTGAATATTATTAATATTAATAATTTAAATAAATCATTAGGGCGAACACATAGGACAAACACGAAGGAAATTATCGCACATGTCAACATACGGATAATAATAGTTGTGCATTATATTTTATAATTAAAATATAATAATAAGAAATTGGGGTGTTACAGTAATGGCCATCATGGCCATAATTTGCTCCTCTTCTACTGCTAAATCGTTTTTCTTTTATAAAATTCTGATGGTTTCTTGTAATTGAAGCTCATGAAGACACATAGGGCTATAAAAATGACGAAAATACTCAGTTTTAGACATAGATTCTTACTCACAATCCCTTGTTACTCTTGCTTTTGTTCTTGTATTTCTCTTAGAAATTTTCTAGTTTCAATAATTTTTACATTTTTACTTTGTTATTTTATTCTGTTATTTTATATTTCCAATGTTTTTATATTTAAGCTTCGATTCTACTATGATCATATGTGAGTAGATCTTTCTTGTCTTGGGATTGTAGGATTTCCAATGTTGGATCTCTAACAATTTCTATTTCTTTCTGTCATAGGATTGGTCTTTTAATCCAATCTTAGCAATAATCATGTTCATACTTAGATATCAAATAATATATCGAAAGGTAGATTTAATATTTGACACATAAGATTGGACAAGAGAATCAAATTATGAAAATATATTTTGGTTCTCTTGAAATCATGAAAAATATATTCTCTTAAAGGATTTTGCTAATACATCAATTATGGAAATAAGTTGATTATTAGTTTAAAATACATTTTTGTTCTTTGAAAGAATGCATTAGTTATAATTGTTTATCTGATTTTTAAAAGTTTAACACGCATAATTTAAAGAAGGTTAATTTTGTGGTACCCATCATTGTAAAAAAAACTACAATCCCAAGACTTTATTTTTATTGCGAGTTTTAAACCAAAAAACCATTATAATATTTACTGTTTTCGCTAATCATCATAGTAAAAAGAGATTAATAATCATAACAAAGTTTATGTGAGAACGATAATTTTTACTACGCAATAATAATATACATTTGCGGTCTTATCAATAAACCAAACAAAAACTGACAAAACCAATAATTTTGTCGATGTCAAGGGTTTGACCGTGTTATGATTTTTTACATTATAAAAAAATGGAAGGAATGTCATTTTCTTCTGCTTCGTAATTCCACCATATGAGGTAAATCGAAATAGAAAGGAGAAATTCATTTTATTTCCTTGTTCCTTCTCTAGTATTTTGTTGGAAGAAAGTCGATTTGGTTCTACAGGTGAAAAAACTAAAATGCAGTAGAAACAAAAGTGATATAAGAAGAGGTTGCGTTACATATGTTCGATAAGAAAGAAGGCATGGTGTTATCCACACACTACTCTTGTACACTAATAGATAAACAGGATTATTAATTTTAGACTAACTAAATGTTTAGTTATTTATAAAATTTTAAAATTTTGTTAGTTCGTGTAAAAAATTAACATTTTTTAATCCTAATAAAATTATTATATAACTATTTTTAGTCTTTGATAAAATATTGACATATATTCTGGAATTAGACATGGTTACAATATTATAAAAGTTTTTTTCATAAAAATTTAATTTAAAATTTAAGTTTTAGTTTCATATTTTCGTTATTTTTATATTAGATTTATAATATTTAAAAAATTTATATTTAATTAATCTTAAATTAAAAGATACTAGATTTTTATGAAAAAACTTTTTTAATATTTTAGACATATTTGTCTAAAATTATTCAAAATTTTAAAAGTTCAAGAACAATTAAATATTTTTTCTTTTTTACTAAGTATTAAAACTGCTTGCAAGAAAATTTTATAGGAACTTAACAATACAATTTTTTTTTTTATAGAGACTAAAAGAGAAATTTCAAAATTTTACATAAACTACAAATTTGTTTATTCCTTAATTTTAAATGAAAAGTTTTGGGCCTTTTACAACTACCCATTATCAATGCTTGTGTCAAGTTTAGGTTTTTTTTAAGGGAGGTTAATGCATTCATATAAGCTTTAAAATATTTTAAAATAATCCCTTAGAAAATTTTAAACTGACTAGAAAAACTAAATACATTATAAATATTAATTCATGTAGTAGTATTAATTATTAATAAAATAAATTATTTTTAAAATTGTATCTTAAATTTTTGAGTGAAGTTTAATTCTAAAAATTGTAAAATATGAATATTTTATTTTTGTTTTTTTTATAATATTGCTTAATATAATATAATATATTATATTTAAATAATATTGTTTTAATATTGTTTTTGAACCTTAAACTAGTGAATGCACTGGTTCAAAGTCTCAACAAGTTTTGATTATCTTGCTTTTGAGAATGTAGAGCTAGGAACTAAGTAAAAGTCTAATCTTATAATCTTGGAATCTCATGAAATTTAAATCTCTTTAAAAATAGTTATAAATTAATTATTATTATCATTTTAATTTATTTTTTTTATATTTTTCACCTTTGGAATGTCAATTGGTCTATATTTTATAATTTGTAAAATTAAATATTTTACTTTTTCTTGTTTTCAATAAAATTTCTTCATTTTTACTTTTACTTACTCTTATTTATCTCTTTTGCCTCTCAATTCACATAACCCTTTTCTTTTCCCTTAAACCTCACACCGTTTTCATCTCTTTTGCCTCTCAATTGGCAGAACCCTCTCAATTAACAGAACCATTTTATTTTTTCCCTCAAACCTCACACCGTATTCATTTTCCCTCAAATCGCAAAACCCATACCCTAATCTTTTTCCCCAAATCGCAAAACCCATCTGAAACGGTTTGTTCTTGTTCAACCTCAACCTTTTCGTTCTTGCCATTTTCTTCTCCTTGTTATGTTGCTCTGTTGATACTCATTGTGTATTGTTATCTTCTCTTTATCTTTTCCTTGTTTCATCTTTCATATGGTTTTGTTTTTATTGAATTATTTGATGATTATTTTACCTCTACTTTGTATTTTCATAGTAATAGCACAAGTTAAAGTTAATGAATAATGTTGTGGCTTCTCCATCATGTAGGTCAGTAATTGCTTGCTATTACAGGAAATGTGATGCTTCCTCTGTGTAGAAATGGTAAGATTTCTAGATTTCCAGTTGATTTTTTTCTATCTAGAAAATTATTACGCCGTTCTGCATAATAGATGATTGATAGTAAATTTCAATTTGTATATAGTAGAAGATATTTTTTTGTAAATTGATGATTGTCACTATAACATATATTTTTTGTAAACTTCATAATAGATGATTGTCACTATAACAGCTGCATAATAGATATTTTTTTGTAAATTTCATAATAGATGATTGTCACTATAACAGATTTTAGACAACATATCACAAATGGTAAATTGAAAAAGAGCAGGGTCAATACAAGAGTGAGAGAAGCAGAGGTCATTAGGGACCCCTTTTTTTTTTCCTTACAAGAATCCCATTTTATAGTTGGATATTTTTTATTCTAACAAAGCATCTTCTTAAGTTAACTTCAATCTTGAGATTCATCTTCTAAGAAATATGATTTTATTCATATTATTATATAAGGCTAGTCATCTTTGAATTACTCAGTCTCATTGACCTTTAGAGCAATGTGACTTAAGTATTTTGGAATGGTTGCAACTCAAATCGATTTGGAGGGTGAATTTGGTTTTGGGAGACAGTGTTAGCTGTGAACAGAATCAAATAGCTAGGATTACGGAAATGATAATAACAATGTAATTTGATAGTCTACAAAAATAACAATAAAATGTTAAGAAATTATATAAATATTGGTCTTTTATTAATTATAAAACATTAAAAGAATGATATATTTAAGTGTCTTGGATTTTAATCCATAGAATATATTGAACATTACTTGACTAGTGTACTTGAATAATATACTCTCAGTATTTGTATATCATTACAACTTTTTAGGAAAGAGTATGATTTAAATAAATGTATCTTTGATAAATGATAATACAATTGCATCTATTTGATCAATTTTTAGAGCCATATTTTTTAAAAGTTTTTTAAGTGGGTTGCTCTACCTTTGTTCTCTTCATGTTTACTCTACTTGCAACTATATCAACACAATTTATAAAGCACATCAAGCAATTATTTCAAGTAATATTGTGACTCTTTTTTTTTTTTTTGTGAAGTAGCCAATTGTTTCAATGACTTGCTGCAAATTATCTATGTAGTAGTTTTTAAGTAGCCGGTGCCATGATATAACTTGTGTTAGTAGGTTAGATTTATTGGTAATAGTAGCTTAATTTTTTGTTTATATTTTTGGGCTCTTTAATCTTGTGCTCTTAATATCTTAATATAATCTTGTGCATACATAATCTTGTTTATATGTTTTGTGCTCTTAAGAATTTTAACTGTGATGTTGTAATGTTTTTGAAATTCGAAAATAGATAAGACATCAATTCTCTACTTTTTTTCTTTCTTTATTACAAAATTGATAATACAATTGCATCTAACTGATCAATTTTTAGAACCATATTTTTTAAAACTTTTTAAAACTTAAATAATGTAAAATTACCTTACTAAGGGTTTATTTTGGGTTGCTCTACCTTTGTTCTCTTCTAGTGTTGTGACTATTTTTTTTAAGTAGGCAATTGTTTCAATGACTTGTTGCAAATTGTGTATGTAGTAGTCTTTAAGTAGATGATGCCATGATATAACTTGTGTTAGTAGCTTAGATTTACTGGTAATAGTAGCTTAATTTTTTGTTTATATTTTTGGCTCTTTAATCTTGTGCTCTTAATATCTTAATATAATCTTGTGCATACATAATCTTGTTTATATGTTTTTTGCTCTTAAGAATTTTGACTGTGATGTTGTAATGTTTTTGAAATTCGAAAATAGATAAGACATCAATTCTCTACTTTTTTTCTTTCTTTATTACAAAATTGATAATTCAATTGCATCTAACTGATCAATTTTAGAACCATATTTTTTAAAACTTTTTTAAACTTAAATAATGTAAAATTACCTTACTAAGGGTTTATTTTGGGTTGCTCTACCTTTGTTCTCTTCTAGTGTTGTGACTATTTTTTTAAGTAGGCAATTGTTTCAATGACTTGTTGCAAATTGTTTATGTAGTAGTTTTTAAGTAGATGATGCCATGGTATAACTTGTGTTAGTAGCTTAGATTTACTGGTAATAGTAGCTTAATTTTTTGTTTATATTTTTGGACTCTTTAATCTTGTGCTCTTAATATAATCTTGTGCAAATATAAGTTTATATGTTTTTTGCTCTTAAGAATTTTGACTGTGATGTTGTAATGTTTTTGAAATTCGAAAATAGATAAGGTATCAATTCTCTATTTTTTTTCTTTCTTTATTACAAAACTGATAATACAATTGCATCTAACTGATCAATTTTTAGAACTATATATATATTTTAAAACATTTTTAAACTTAAATGATGTAAAATTAACTTACTGAGTATTTATGTTGGGTTGCTCTACCTTTGTTCTCTTATAGTGTTGTGACTATTTTTTTTTAAGTAGCCAATTGTTTTAATGACTTGCTGCTAATTGTTAGTTTTTAAGTAGCCGATGCCATGATATAAATGGAAACTTTTGTTCTCATTGTTACTAGATAGAAAGTAATGAATATAAAGTTGAATATAAATTGAAACTTTTGTTCTCATTGTTACTAGATAGAAAGTAATGAATATAAAGTTGAATGAGTTTGGAATTTATTTTATATGACTAAGATATATAGGATAAAATTGGTAGGTTCACTTTTTTGAAAATATTGTTAGTTTACTTGTTTCTTTTCAAATCAATGTATAATTTGATAAAAGTATGATAAATTAATAATGCTTATTGAGTTACGTTGATTAAAAAGAAAGGGATGATGTATTGTATTGTAGTAGCAATAGTGTTAAAATAAAAGTGATGGAATTAATATAGAAAAGAGTTATAATGGAATATATAGGTGAATATGGAAAATAGACCGTTCTTAATACATTCTATTATCTCTATATTTTTTCAAACTTATTTAGTGGTTGATAAGTTAAGTGTTTGTCTTATAGTATATGGATCGTACTTGGATGTACAATATGGTACATGCAAATAGACGTGGATTGAAAAGGGAGTAGTATGTTAGTGGTGTTAAAGATTTTGTGAAGAGGGCTTTGAAACAACCGATTTATATATCTAAGTGAGGGATAAGGTGTTGTGTATAAAATGCAAGTGTATCAAGATATCTACAGCAACTACTGTTAGACTTCACTTGTACCGGGATGGATTTCAACCAAATTATTGGATTTGGAGTGAACACGGAGAAGTGAAGCCAATGGTTGAAACAAGGGGTGGTTCGACTAGTAGTAGGAATGTGCATCATGACGACCAATTTAATGCAATAGATCAAATGGTGTTTGATGCTTTTAGGTCTTATCGAGATGTCCTTGATGTGAACGCTAACATGGAAAATGAGGCATTTGTTGAGGATGAGTTGCCTAACGAATATGCAAAACGGTTTTATGACAAGTTGATATCCACCAACAAGCCCATATACGAGGGGTTACCCAATAAATATTATCAATATTTGCTCAACTTCAGGCAATTAGGTCTAATTGGCATGTTCCACAAATAGATATAGGTTTTGTTGTACAAATGCTTATTGTGACAATGATTTGGATGACTTGCCACTGAACTAACCATGATCTTATAGTTATGCTTACTTTTTATAGTATTTATAAAGTTCACTTTTATTTAATTGTTCATTTTTATTAGTTGATGATAGTGTCGGCTATGCCGACACTAACTAATTCGTTGACTACAACTTGTTGACTTTAGCGACGGTTGTCCGACGCAATAGAATTTTTTCAAATAATGTGTCAACAAATATAAATGAGCGTCGGATGTTCTATTTTGCTGGTAGTGTCGGATGTCATTTGGCTGACGCTATTTCGACTTTTTTAGCCTAGATCCGACATCGACGCTAATTAGACACTAAATCAACATTAGTGTTGGCATTTAGCATGTTAGTGTGGGTTTCTGGCCGACGACAAAATCAATTTTTCTAGTAGTGTTAGTTTTGCACTGCCAATCAATTAATAATTATTTGGAATATGATTTTATATATAATTACAGTAAAAGTTGAATTTTTAAACCGTTTAACGATTGTGATTGCCTGATAATAATAATCTCTAAAGATATATATGAATTAAATATAGATTATAAATATGATTTATAAAAAAAATAAAGATGCTAAATATGAAACTAAAACAATAGATCATTGCGTTGAGGCTTATTAGGGAAATTAACAAATTTCTTAGTTGACTTTGTTTTGTACTATTTCCTTCAACTTAAGTAGTTATGATTTATGAATTAGAAGCCCATGAAAAGGAAAAATTTAACAACAATGATATATATATATATATATATATATATATATATATATATATATATATATATTTACAATTTTCATATATTTATTAAAAATTTAATTTTCTTTTTGTATCTCTCTTTCTATCAAATTAAAATATCACATCTATTGGATCATTCTTTTTATTTCTCTTTAAAACTCAAGATGTATACATTCTATAGGTGCAAACCAAATATTTTTCAAATTTTAATACGAGGAATCTATTTTACACCCCAACACCTAACCTTTCCAGTTTCCACCCCTACAAATATATTAAAATTATAGAATAACACTTCTATTATTTTATTAAAATTATTTAGAAAAAAAAATCATAGCATCTTAAGTTTTTAAAAACAGAAAAAATTGGAATACCAAATTTTTGAAAAACTGAAAAAATAGCGTTGGACATTTCATACAACTCTCGATGCTACCCAACAACTTATCAGTCTTACATGTGTTTTTTATAGAATAAATTAATTATATTTTTTCAAAATTTTGGATATTTTTAATTTTAAATTTACGGAATTCTTTTTTTGGATTTTTCATTTATTTGAACAATTCAAAATATATATTAGGTTCCAAATACCTTATTTTTTGAAATATTTAGAATTTAGAATTTTAATAAAAATCAAAGTTTTACGGTAAATTTATATTCCAAAATTTTTAAAATAAAAAAAAATTGGAATATCAAATTTATTTAAACGTCAAAAAATTCTGAAGAATTTATAATTAATTTACCAAAATATTAACTTTAGCGTCGCCCAGACCCACACTAATTATGGTTTTTTAGTATAACATAGAATTAACGTAATATTGTCAATGCTAATATATTTATTTTTTAAAATATCTTTTAATGTGAAAAATTTAGAATTCCAAATTTTTTTAATTTTGAAATATTCCGAATATATACTTTTTTCTGAACTTTTTACTAATAAAGTGAGAACAAAATTAGAATTTAATATAAATATAAAAGTGTAATGTCTAAATTTTAGAGTGTTTAGTAGATTTCTCATTTAAGAATATTATTGTTAAAACAAATTGGCTTAGGGCCGCAATTTAGCAACAACCATTCTAAATGTCATTATTTTATAAAACCCCCAAAATAAATAGAATAATGTTTTCTTTTCATTGGTAATTATATAAATAGGTTTTCTAGAACATATTTTTAATTAAACAGTTTGCTTATAAAAAGATTTTTTGATCGTATGAAAGTATGTATATTTCAAGGTTGAAGATCATTACTCCACAGATGACGTCACATGATTTATATAAAGACCACGGACCACGTACATTATATGAGGTCAACTAGGCAATATAATTTCAATATGATTTAAATTTCGTGTTGCCAGAATATTCTTAAGAAGCAATCACACATTGAAACTTCAAAAATTAATTAGTGTTTTGACAAGTTGTGTACCTACACCTCCAACCATTTATAAATTCTATCCACCGCTTTGGTCATAATTCATAAATGTGCAAAGTAGGTTTGTCAATATACACAACATTGAGATAACGACTTGAGAGCTAGTGACGTATTTAAAGTCTATTATTTCTATGCTAAAGTACGAATTTGATTTCACAATCTGAGTGTGTTTACATTAATGATTATTTATGTGACTTCAATAGAGGAAGATCATTAAGACATAATTTTGATTAAAAATATGTTTAATACGAATAAAAATGACATTGAAAAGTAAAATTGACATATTTTAATGTGAGAACCATAAACACGGAAATTTTAAATTGCAAAAAGTAAATGGCAAGAAATTTAAATGTTGAAAAGTAAATGATTAGAAAATTTAAGGATTTTTAATTAAATTAGCTAAAAGTTAAACGTACAATTTAAAGTAGAGAAATAGCAAGAATATAAATGAAAGCAAGTTAAAATAATCGGGATAGTAAATTGCATTTAAAGGAGATGACATTAATCTAAAAATTGATAGAAATATAAACAACTAAAATCTTAAAAATTTATTGTTAATTTAAAGAAATTTTCAAACTATAGATGACATAGTGTTCTAGCAAACCTGACTATGTTTACAATTTTAGTAGTATGTGTTCGATTCTAAATATTCGACTTTAGTTCCTTCGTAGGAACGGTTATTTATAGAAAAATAAACTAAGTAACAATATATGTCACATTTGTGTTAATTACCTTTGCTAAACTACGTTTCAACACTAATGTGTTAAATGTCCGACACAATCTCATATAATATCGATATCGACTTAATTCTTCCATTTATGTGAACTATTTTGACTTATATATCGTTGACGAATGCATCTGTCTTTTCAACTATCTTCTCTTTTAATTTTTCCATTTTGCAACTAACATTCCCCTTATAACTTTTGCACGGCTTGTCTTGAAAAATTGTAATTGTTGCCATGGTTTGTCGATATTCACCATAAAAATCCTGTCATTAGCATAATGCAGATGAGTTTTGTTGCTAAACTCTTTAAAAGAAAATAATATATTAAGATAGAAATTAGAATTATTTTACTTGTATAAATAGCTTATTTCTAACTAATTAAAATAAATCACACTAAAGTGAAAAAAAAAACATTACTCTTTTGGATGTAATACCCCTCCGGGCGATAAGGAGTGACTTGTTTAATTATTTCACACAAATTAAAAAATATATATAGTATTAGAGAGAATAATAATTTTATCTAATCATTTTTATTAATTATTAATTTATTTACTATTATCATTAATATTAAAATAAAGTATATTGTATTAAGAGTGATTTATATTGTATTAATTAAAAAATACAATTAAAAATAATAATTATATTATATTAAAAATAAAAATAAAATCAATCATTTAATTTGCACATTTTTTTTTCAAATTGATCCTTTTTGTGACAGAATATATATTTCTTGTTTCTTTAAATTTAAAATGCTAAATTTTGTTGACTTGACATTGTATGTGGCGTATATGTCCGTACGTGTCTCTTTCTAAGATTTAATCAACATCTTGACTCTTGAAAAAATTAACCGACCTCTCAATATGTACAAAGGGAAATCAACAACTATATTGGATATTCCATTTTAAATTAATTAAATACTACATTGTACATTGATAGCTAATGATATAAATATAAGTTTTCAACGGTAACGTCTACAGATTAATTATTTAAGAAATTTAATGCAGATTTTTAATGCAAATAGCAGATTTCTTATTTCTATTAATAGTATCGTGGCGTTGACAAATTGCAAGTCTAACATCTGAAATTGGCCTTTAACCAGATGCAATGTCACATATATGTTCTTTTGACTTAAAAAACATGCAGCTGAAAGTAAGCAAAATTTTAATATGTATAATTATAATTATTTTGTAAAAAACTTACGAATATTATTTATTATTATAAATTAGAAAATGAGCAGAGAGAAGACTGTCGACTTGTTATTATTTTCTTCAACACAATTATAAAGAAAGAAGATTTACTTGAACTTTCAACTAGTATTTAAAACCTGCGCAATGACTTTTTTAAATAAATAAAAAAAAGCGATATTTTGATTTCTCACAGAAAAATATGCCGAACAAATTAGTTCTTGACAAAAAAAATAAACTTTTTTAATTCTGGTAAAAATAAATCGGAATATATTAATCTTTTTATCAATTTTTTTTAATCAGTTTTTTTATTGGTTTTAAACTTTGGTTGGATTATGTAACTTCAACATATTATAAAGGAAATAAAATCATCACATAAAAGAACAGAAACTACGATTTAAAAATGGAAACACAAAGAAACTACAATTTTGTGTTTCAAAGATTTTGTTTCCACCATTTTTTTTTTCACACTAGAAGTTTTTGTCATTTCCTTTTATAATTTCCTTTTTATTTGGTTTTTAAGTGAGAGACTAAATTATCCTTTGATATTTTTACTAAATGTTACATAAATTAGACATAATTAATTTTCCATACAATTCAATGACATGTTGTAGTTTAGAAATTAAATTGTCCCAATTTATTTTTGTTAAAAACTAGGGTTTTTTTTGTTAAAGACTAATATGTTCCCATGTATTTTTTTAGGAGGAATCAGAATATTTTTTTATGTATTATTTTATTTTTGGAAAAATTAAAGTTGTTTATTAGTATGAGATTTTTAACGAATTAAAAAGTATGCTTGAATACATATGTAAATAATTTAAAGGATAGAGGGACTCATTTGTTAGAATTCATGTCAAATTATCAAATGGAATACAATTATTAGAAATGACAAAGGCTCTATCAACTATGACACAAGATGGACATGGGTGGAATGAATGAAAACATGGTTAGGTGAAGATGAATGAACCAACATGAACAAAACGACAGATAGTTGATGACAACCATTAAAAAATAACTTTAATTTGAAAATGGTTTGAAACACATACTATCGGATCGAAATGACAAAGAACTTAAATTTAACTTGAATGAAATGTAAATGACTTTGAAGTAAATTGCGATGAAAGTTAAAATTCACATAAACTTAAATTATAAGAAAGTTTTGTCTCATCAAATAAAATTTCCTAGGTCTTCACTTTTGTTCAACATAAAGAATGTCAAGATTTGACAACATGTAAAAAATTATCAAACTTGTTCCTTAAGTTTCGTCACATCAATTTCACTAATCAACCTAATAGATTCTACGGCAAAATTTTAGGAATATAATTGCACCAATTTTTGCTATGTGTAAAATCTTCATTTAATTATCACTCTTCTTTTAAATTGTCGTTACCCATTATCCACTTTACTTCTTTTGCATTTTATGCTTATTTTTCTTACAATACTTTGATTTTTGTTCTTAAACCTGTTTTTTTTTTTGCTTTCAATGGCTTCTAAGGCTTGTACTTCTTATGCTTCCAAACCACTAATACAACACCTTAGATTTCCATTTAGTACCCTAACACTACACAAAAGGGTTTGAATAATCAAAACACCCTAATTTTACCACTAAGGATTTTATCTTAGCTTTTATGATGGATTAATCGATTAAATTATTTATTTCATATTAACCAATTAGATCCTTTTAGGTAATTGATTTAAGTGTCAGCTTTAGTAAACAAATCAATCTAAAAACTATCCAAATCTACCCCAATTGTACATAACCCCGTTCCACGATTCTAGCATCTATTAAATAGCTTAATGTGACCGTATACATCAGAGCTTTTAAATCGAAGTACAGGATTCTTTGATTCATCAAGGTTGATTTCATTGTTGTGCTAGATTAAAATATATGGGGGATGACTTTTTCTTGCATGTAGTGTTTGCATGCTAATTGATAATATTTGATATTTATCGATGTGTTGATGGGTGTTTATCACGTTTACAGACGAATATTGAAATTTTGAATTGTTAAATTAATTTTTTAACCTTTATTTCATAAATTATATTTTTTATGTTAAAAAATTTTTGAAAATTTAGTTTTTACTTTATAATTGTTTGTTTAAAAAAATTATTTTTAATTAATATTATATTGTAATCCATTGGATTTCATCATAAAAAAACAATAATTCATTGGCTTTTTAGAATAAGTTGGATGGATTGAATCCAATTCATTAACTATTTAATTGTGTAATTGATGGATTTATGGTTGAGTGAATCCCTATTATATTTTATCCAAAAGTTTTTTTACGCTGCATTTGAACTCAAATTCATTATTCTCCCACTAAGAGTTATTTATTACTTGTGTTGGTGCACAAACACATCGTAACTTTTTTTGTCCAGTTTTGGCGTTTTTCTTAAAGTGTTTGGAGCTACCAAGCCAAGCGTTTGAGAAGACTACAGTATAATCAGTTGACAATTGACAAATGTATAGTTTAGTGATTGTTTCGTAGAAAATAATGGAGTTGAACAGATGAGATGCAGCTATAAGATGAATAGTGAATTAAGTTAAATCTCTTGTGTAAATATTTTTTCCCTACTCTTTTTACCTCAACATACAATCTTGCAAAGAGATTTCAAAAGAAAATCATTTTAACAAAATTATTTGATAAGACTAAGATACAAGAAAAGTTGTGTTTGTTAAAACACAATTCAAATATCATTTTCTTGTGTTTTTCATTACCTTCTAATGATTAATGATAATTAATGTTGTAATGATACGCAAGTCACATTGGTTGTGTGTGTCTAATGATGACCTTGATAAATGATGGAAGTCTTTGCGATACACAATCTGCATATGAGTCGTGTTGTTCTAAACAATATCATTGTTGTTGATGATAATCAAATGTCTAATTAGTTGTTTCATCGTAATTGGGACATGAGGAGATTTGTGTGTGTGATAAAATTGGAGATTGAAGGTCGAGGAAACCTTGAGGGGATTATTGGTAGGAACGCCCTTACGTAAATGGGTACGTACAGTTGGGGCATTCCGCTATATGTTGGCTTAGACACCCTTTTTTGCTAGCTAGGAGATGAGCTTTCTAGTTGTCACAACCTGAAGAAGTTGAAACCATGTGTTGAAGTTAGACGTTGATAATAATACATGTCATTCTATGTGTTGCATGCATGTGCTTTTCATACATTGCATGACCCCGCCATTAATTAATGAATGAATATAATTAAATAGATTGTTTAATTATGTTGATGATGCGATGACAAATGATCAAAGATGATTATATGGCTAAATGGTTATGTGATAATAAATTATTAAAGATAATGATGTGATTAATTGTTATGCGGTAAATAATAATAAGTATGTTCCTTGAGTGCCTATTATATATATTTCGTTTGCATTATGTATTTGGATTGAAAACATCACTTTTACAACTACCCAAGTATAGTGGGATGGTTGGAGCTAGTTGGAGTTCTCATAGTGTAAAGTAATGAGTTCGAGGATTCGAAATCCTTATATATTAGTTTACATTAGGCTCAGACTATGTGACTTTGTAGATAAGAGTTATTTATAAAAAAGTTTATTATGGATTTAAACTTGTATTAAATGATATCTCCTATTAGTATTTTTAAAATGTTATATAAATTTTTAATTTATGTTAATTTCTGGTATTTTCAAAGTCATATTTCTTTATTAGGGGGGACCATGTCACGTTTTGGTATAAGACTTCGGTCAATCCATCAAACTGATGAATTATTAAGTTTGTTATATTTGCAATGAACGTATTTGTTGTTTATCTTGCTAATTACGATATAACATGCTACATGATTAAATCCTTGTTTGAATTATTTAATTCCTACTTTACTAATATGTAAAGAATGTGTTTAATAATTCTAAGGCACCAAGAAAGATGATAAATGATCTAGTTCTATTCAAAGAAAGTTGCTATGGAGTGGATGACTTGAAAATAATAAAATGGGGTGGGTTAACATTGCTTTACTGACACAAGTGTTTTGTAGTTAGATTTGATCTCATTTAGATATGATTCGATGTCAGATTTATTGCTTGCTATGGTGCGTCAGATTCTAATGGTTGACACTAGATGATGGGTTCATGAAAACTGCCAACGAGATCAGCACTTGTTTCACGTGTGATTATTCAACACGTATTTTTCTTATTTTTAATAGAATTTGGATCGAAGTCTTCAGATGGGATCGGAGATCAAGGCTCTTTTAATCACAAAAGCTTTAATCATTTTGTGCAAAATGACTTCAATCTTAAAGAAAAAAAAAGGCAAGTATGACAAATTATATTGCTTGGCTTGCAATGATTTGGTGTCTCCGGACACAAATGAAATTATTTTTAAGGCTCGAGTCATTGATGTTATAAGACTGTTTAAATGTGCTGGAAAATACAAGAAATATTGGGTTTGAGCTGTATTTTATCATTTCTGAAAGTTATTTATATTGCTTAAGCAAAAAATTTGTTATTTATTAAAACATTCAACTTATGATTATAAAACAGTTTAAGTAAAATAAAGTCAAATGGTAAAAGAACTTCAAAAAAATGCAAAGTAGAGAAAAGAGACGAGTATTTTTACATTAGTTTACAATTAACAATTGTTACATCTAGTTCACCCTTTATAGAGAAATTTTATTTCAGTACAGTCGATGACTTATTCCACTATTCAAACAATTGCATACAAGTATTGTTTATTTTACCTCTTCAGACTTTGAGTATTTTTCTTTAGCCTATCTAAACTGTCACCATTAGAACCCTATCTAGACTTCTCAACTTTTTGGCAAGCTGCCGATGAGGTTTGCTAATATTTTTAAATCTCTTCAGGTACCTCTTATGGGTGACAACATTGTTGCCACTATCAAGTTGATTTACATCAGTTTCAGTTTGTGTCTAAATTGACACGATGTCTGTTTCTAGGATTTTAACTCTTATTTAGAGAATATTACATTTCAAATCCTATATCAATTCAATTGTATCAAACAACTTGATTGATTTATATCAATTATAACAACTCTCTACTAAGAAGATTTTTCATTAATTCCTTTCTTTTGATGTTGTAGGCTTTTACATAAATCTTCTTAGGACAATTTTTTTTTGCTTATCGTCAATTGCTCACTATTTTAAAAATGATTTTATTTAAATGACGAGGAATATATCCGTTGGAAATAGTGTCGTTGGAGATCATGAATCGACAATTAAAGCTTGTTCATATTTGTCTTTATAATTGATTCATCGTATCTTGATTTAAAACAATAGGAATATCAAAGGATAACATTTTCAGAGTATGTCATTTCATTCGTTTAATTAGATGATAAGTGCAACTTTAATGAGAAGAGTATGTTGAGAAGTTGACTTTTTATCAAAGTTGTTACTCTGCCAGAATGTTGACTTGATGCGTTGACCAGACGATCAACTGGTTTGCCAAAGTTATTAGAGTGAACTCTTATTATTAGATTCATCAGAGGCACATTGGGAGTGCATTGATCAAAGTCAGAATGAGTTTGATTTTCTAGAGTCGCAGTGCATTTTGTAGAACAAGAAACACAAGAAAGGGAGGTTTGAATTGTGATCATTTTAAAATCTTCTTAACATGACTAAGCTATAGAAAAGAAAGCGAGACAGATGAACAAGAACAGAAAAAAATAACACAAACGATTTATCCTAGTTCACCACCAACATGGTAGCTACGTCCAATCCCTTCACATGAACCTTTTAATCCACTAGTTCACCACATAACTACACTTTCACTAAACAACTACTAGTCAAACTGATAATGTTCAAGTCTTCTCAGCCTTCTAGTTTACTACAGTCAAGTTGTTGAGGTAGGCATCCACGACTGGACTAGGTTACAAGAGAATAGATTTAGGTTTTCTGAAATAGCTCTCATAGTATAGTGTTTACAAAATTCTCTTTCAGAAACTTATCTTAGAACTTTGAGTAAAACAAAGATTAAGAGCAAGATTGCATGTGAGGGTGTGTGTGCTTATAGCTTGTGTGTTTCTTGTTTTTCTAGTGAGGATTGCACATCCTTTTATAGGGATCATTTAGGGTTTTTGGTCGTTGTCCTGATTGGAAGAAATCAACATAAGTCATGAATTTTGGTATCATATTTTTTTAGATTGATTTTCCATTAAAAACTTTCTAAAAATATCCTTGTAATTGATTCAACGTATCTTGGTATGAAGACATGGAAACAGAGGATACGATGATCAAGGCATGTCTTAAAGACCTTCAGACAAGTAGAAAATTCAAGATGTTCATTAGATGATGCACTAATGCTTTATCTTCTTCGGAGCGTTGACATTCATCATAGTGTTGACTTCTTCCAAAGCATACATCATGATTCAGAGTCAGACGATCAAATACTTGATGTGATTATCATAGAAAAGCAATCACTTGCTTGTCAAGCTTATCAAAGGCAGACGAACAGAGCATAACTGCGTTCAGTAGGGGCAACTGAAACAGAACATATCATGTATTTTCAGAGTCACTAGAACTAGAGCATTGCTTGTATTATCGGAGTCAATTCAAAATAGAAATTTGCTTGCATCACTAGAGGCGTGTGTCAGAGCGCTTTCACCAGACTTAGGAAAATGAAATGAAGCGAAGTCTTGTTGTTCCTTTGTCTTAGTTCAATCATTAGAAGATGTGGGATAAGAACATGTAAAATTAACTTGATATGGGACTTGCACACTTAATCAAAACGTTAGTGCATTAAGTTGTTCCCACAAATTGATTTTGTTATCATGAAAACAAATAAGTGTCATAGTTCTTCAAACCAACTTGGTTCCTTGATTAGTTAATTCTCTTTTTTTGTTCATCAGAGGATTTGACTTTTACTAGAGCATTGACTTTAACAAAGACTTAATGCAGAACTTTCTTCTTTGGTCTTGAGTCATACGATCAATTAAGGTCTTGACTCTTAGTTAACTTTAGTTAGAGGCAGATGATTATTGTAGCGTTCTTTTCCTTTGATCATAGGATAAATTGTTGATTTATATTTCTTTTGTTTTTAACATTTTGACTCGGACTGTAGATTATCATATGTTTGTTGCAATGCTTCTTATTGTTATATCATGACTTACTCTATTAGTAAACATAATTACTTGTTTATTAGGTCATAATATTCTTTGTGTTAAAAACACTTAGATTATTATCTATTATTTACTCATAATTGATGCTACCATAAAATGAATAGTCATTAATATAAATCTTTATCTTCTAACTTAATTTGCACGCTTAGAAAATATAGTAAGAGGATAATTGTTATTATTTGTTTGTTTTGTTATCATCAAAACATCAATAAGAGAATTATAGATAAAAACCATTTTTGCACAAATAATCTCCCCCTTTTGGATGATGACAAACAACTATACAACTAATGAGCAATGTTCCTTCACAAAATAAAGTTTAAAAGTATATCCCCTGAATGTTGTACTCAAAAATTGTTTAACTTAATAATCCTTTGAACTCTTTAAAAAATGTTTTAAATCAATATTTTGGGACTCTCCCTAAATATGACAACATGATTTCTAATAATTTCAAACTTATTAAGTTATAATACATTTTTGATACACATAAGAGTAAAATTAAAAATTGAAATTAAAAGACAGTAAAAAACACAAAGATAAGCAAACCGATAAGACAAACACAACTTTATCATAATTTTGACAATTGTTTTCAATTGAATTTATAGATTCCTAGAATGTTAAGACTTTGGGTTCTGATGAAGTCTATTGATTAACAATTCACAATTGCTCACGATGTAAATCCTTTGGATTGTTGTTCTTCTTAGAATGTTAAGCCTAATGGAACAAACCATATTTTAAGGATGTTAAGTCTTTCAAACCAAGTGTGAATTGCAAGTAACTATCATAATAGTGACATATGCAGATGATATGCAAATGACACTCACAGATAATGCAATGGAGATAACACTCAGATGCAGAAGCAACAATCAAATTCAAATGGTGCGTATGATGATGGTGCAAATAATGCAACAATCAGATGCAAAATAAACATACAACAATGCAATAAGATGCAAGCACACAATTAATTGTATTACTATATTTTTTATTTTTCTCCCCCTTTGTCATTATCAAAAAGGGTGAAATTAGAAGAGAAAAAATAAAGCAAAATTACACACATAAACACACAAACAATCAAAGTAAACTCACAACCACACGTCATACGAATATTCAACATAAGTATATTACAAACAAAAAAATAGGATAAGGAGATAAGATAATTAAAAAAATTGAAATGAGAGAGAGAGACAGACAGACAAAGAAGAAAATAATAGAAAAGAAAAAGATTTAAAAAGGTAGCATTTCATTAAACATCAAATGGATGGTTACAACCAATGAGGAAGGAAACAAAGAAAGAAATAGAAAATAAAAACAACAAATAAAAGCAACTATTCCTAAGAAGATGATCTAAAGACATCTAAACACACTTTTTCAAGAGCTCAGTTATTTCCTCCATTTGATTTGTGAGAAGTCCAACTTGTGCTGAACTTCTCGCAGAGCTATCTGAACTTCAAGTTGTTCGAGGAGAATGTTTCTCATCATTGAAGCCACTTTAGATGGTGGGATTTCCTTCTTCTTGCGAGAGGAAGTTGACTACCTTTTCTTAGTAGAAGGCGAACCAACGTCCATAATAAACGAGTTTGAAGGAGGTTTAAAAAGCAACATAAGGTGTTTGAGAGATGAAAGAAAAAAAAGGCATGTAAGGATACTCAAAACCAAAAAGGGGTATAAATAGCCAAATTTTTTAAGATCGTTTTGGAAAACAAAAGTGTTCTAATGAGAGCGTGGAAGAAAACAAAAGGTGATACGTCCACATAAAGACTTTGACTAACAATTTATGACAAATGGATAAATTTAAAAGCTCAAGACGAGAGTGGAAGAAGATGAAGAGTTGTGGATGGATAAAGATATAATTATATTAAATAAAATACTTTTTAATGAAACTAAGCTGTAAAAAACATTGAACTAGAGGAAGACCAAACAAGATAAATCACAAATAAATCAAAAAACATATGTACAAAAAAAATAGAGGCACACTAAAGAAAACAGAGGAAAGTGTGAAAGAAGTAAAGGATACAACATAAATAATATGTATTCAATTCATAATTCATATAACACATGTAACAATTATAATACAACAACAATACTTATTACAAAAGGACTATAAGAAAATGAGTTTTAAAATAAAATAAAATCCTAAGGTTTCTAAGGCTTTCAAAAACATATCCATTAATTTAAATTACTAATTAGGTTTGAATCACCAATTCCTAATATATAAATAAACTAAATCTCTTTATTGACATTCTTTTCAGTAAGTGTCTTCCCACTTTGAACTTCCATCTAATAGACAGATGAATAAGTTTTGTTATTCAGGAGCCTACCTTCTGACTTGTCAGATGTAACTATTAGCCACTCTTTTTATGTAATTATTTTTGACTTGTTTGATGGGGCTTTCTATGAAAATTGAATTTGAGATATAATCATTAAGAAGATTATAGGTGCTCCAACTTTTCTTCGCCATTATCCTTAAACTACGAATCCATAACAAGTGATTCAGAACAAAAGGAGGCACAAGTCTTTTAATTCTTTTCTCACTACCTTCTTGTGCTTACAATTCTTAATAGGAGAGAGAAACATTAACCTCCAAGGTTTACACTTTTCCAACCTTTGGATGCTTTTTGTAAACCTTCTTGCATAATCCATCTTGTTGATCGTAGTTCACCAATGCAATGAATTAAAGATTTATGAACTTTTCAACATTGAAGTTGAGTAGTTCATATTTTATGAAGATCTTAAACTCTTTCTGATAGAACAATGTAAGAAGACGAACATTTTGGAAGAAGAAGACTCAAAAAACGATGATAGATTGAACTAGTTTTTCCTAAAGGACATCAAGTTTAAAACTTTTCGATATAAAAATATTGGGGTGATGAGAGAAGAATTTTTTTTTTGAAGAACACTAGAGATAAGAGGAGTTTAAATAGACAAGGGAAAGGTAGAAATCAAAATTTTGATTTTAACGAAAATAATATAAGAACAATTACCAAATACAAAAACATGCAATAAGATCAAGGACAAGACAACACAGAGCAAGACAGAGGATCTGTATCTTGACTTTTAAAGCAACCACATGAAAAAAGACATCACAGAAACACATATAAACCAATAGAAACACACAAAATGAAACACAATAAAACTATTTCCTAGACAAATAAAGACATACAATATGTCAGAAAGGCATAAACATATATGGTAGAACAAACAAGTATAGTAACTTAAAAAAAAACTATTGAAAAAAATGTAGAGTACTTGACCCGATAAAAGACAAGGATGATTTATTAAATTTATGCTTACTCTTGTTTTACAAGAGTTTTTATCTTTCAGATGATTTTGCATTTGTGCTATGACTTCCTAGTAAAGAGTCTTAAATGATTCAAGCACACATTATACGTCAGAGGCAAATATATTCTTCTCGAGCAAATAGGGAAAAACTTCAGACTTTGCAATCAGAGGATTTCCAAAGTAGCTCCTTTGAGGTTTTGATATATTCGTGAGTTTGACCAAATGATGATTTCCAAAGTAGCTTCTTTGAGGTTTTGATATATTTGTGAGTTTGACCAGATGATGAGATGTTTGAATATCAAATAGAATCATTTGTTATATAGACTTCTCTAGTGGAGGACTCAAATAATGATTTTTCATGGGAGAATTTAGGTGCTTTACTTGTAGTTCAAACTTCATCAATGATAATCTTGTTCATAATCATATCAGATATATTGTCTATGAATCACATCAGACGAATATATTTGAACCAACAGAGGAATAAGCTTTTATTTAACTCCTACTTCATACCTTTGTTTGTCCTTTCCAAAAGATGGATGATCAGATGTATGGTTATGATTGATCTAACCATTTGAAGTAGATTTGACTTTCAACCAAGAAAGAAAAATATATATACTCTAACTTTTATTTTGATGAAGGACTTCAACTTGTTACTATTCAACGTTCAAAATTTGTGTTGTTGAGTGAAAGGTTGCATTACTAACTTTTTCTTCTAAAGGATTACCTGCATATATCAGATATATTATTGTTGAACATACATCATCGACATTGCAATTTTAATAAACTTCTCCATGTTTGGTTAGTTTTATATTGTTGAAAGGCATTATAATTTTTCCATTATCTGGCACTAACAACTATGTTTTACTAATTAATACTTATTCTTATAGATAAACTTCAATGTTTGAATATTGACTCTTCTAACTTATTAACTTACTTTGCTTTATTGAAGCACAAAAGCTTTGTCTAGTTTGTCATTGAAGAGTTTCAAAAACCCAAACAAGTTTGATAAGAGATTTAAACATAATGAAATTAAGAGAATTTTTAGAATTTAGTTAAGCAAATCATTGATATAAAAAAGAGTTTCTATTTGCAGTTGAAAATTAATCACATGATGAAATATTTCTTAGATAAAAAGAAAAACTATACAAAAGATCACCAAGAAAAACTTTTTCAAGAAATTACTTCTGTAAAGAGATCAAATTTTCATTTGAGAAATATATGGTCTGCTAATGCATTTTTATCTATAGTTCAAAGAAGTTGAAAATTGGGCTGAACCAAAAATATACTCTAATTCAAACAATTTTACTTGTATTTCCAGCAGTAATGGATCTTTATTTTGACAAGGTAAATTGCTCAATCAAGAGATCAAACTCTAATACCAATTGAAGGTGCTGGAAAACACAATAAAATGGGGTTTGAATTGTGGTTTGCCATTTCTGAAAATTATATATGTTGATTAAACAAAAAGATATGTTCTTTATCAAAACATTCAACTTATAATTATAAAATAGCTTAAGTACAATAAAGTTGTATCATCGAGAACTTAGATTAAACGTAGAGTAGAGAAAATCGTAGAGACGGGTTATTTTATACTAGTCCACAACAAACAGTTGTTACAACTGAAAAAGTTCGTACTTTCTGACCAGGAGATTGGCTATTGCTTCTTGGACATGTTTGCTTCCTTAATAGGTAAGAACAAGATCATCGTAGATACTCTTAGCCTTCTCTTTGTCGGTTCACTTGTTAAACTCCTTGACTGTGATCACATACATCATAAATGTTTTGGCCATATGATGCATCTTATATTGCTTATGCAAATTAGCTTCATCTCCTTTCTAGAAACTTCAGTACCATCCTCGTTGGTAGGAGCACTGTACCCATCTTTAACCAAATACCAAAGCTCGGAATCTTGTGAAATAAAGAAACTTCTGAGTTTTTCATTTTAGTAGTCAAAGCGCTCTCCATAAATAGAGGGTATGTTGATGTTTCCCCCTGAGGCTTCATTACCAAAACCAGGCATGTTGAAAAATGGATCTTTTCTCAAACAATATAAAGTACTTAGTCTTGAGACTGAGCTCTTATACCAATTGAAGGTGCAAAAACATGGGAAAGTTGAATTGTATTTTGCCTTATTAAAAATATCTTTTTAAAAATATGGTTTGGGAAACTATAATAAATATAACAAAACAAAGGCAACAATAAAATAAAGTATCAGGGTAGAAGGAAAAAAACCAGGATTTATATTGGTTCACTACCAACATGGCAGCTACGTCTAGTCTCCTCACACAAAAGGATTTATCCACTAATTCAGAACCTGAATTACAACATCAGACCCTACAAGTCAGTCTTCTCAACTTCCATCCTGAAACCTACAGATCGTTGAGGCACTACAACACCTTGACCCTACAAGTCAAGTCTTCTTAACATCCAACTTCAAAACCTACAAATCGTTGAGGCAGAATAGCCACTACGGTGCTGAGTTACAAAGGGGTGAAACTTGGTTCTGCTTTGCTTCTTCTAAGCAAATTGATTACAATGAACTTCACACTAAAATAGAGCACTAAGTAATATAAATTTGAACGAGTTCCTTTGCCAAAATTGAACCCTTGAATTATAAATACTGAGATCATTTTGAGTTGATAAGGTTTTTTGAGTTGTTGTGTTGTGTCTTCTTCTTCAGAATATATCACTTTATATAGCATTAATTGAAGTTTCAATAATTTACCAAAAAAATTATGAGGATATCTTCCTTGTGCGAGGTCAACAGAGATCTTCACAATAAATAAACCTTGATAGATATAGTTTTGGAATATGACTGTTAAAGCTTGATTAATTTCAAAATAAATCTTCAACCAAATCTTCTAGAACGATTATGTGCGAGAATATCCAAATAGCACTTTAAAATAATTCTGCTTGAATCTTCTAAGCGTAACTTCCTTGCGCGAGGTGAATAGAGATCTTCAGAAAATATAAACCTTGATACATACAGCTTGGGGATTTGACCGTTGAAACTTGATTAACTCCGAAACAAATCTTTAACTTAATCTTCTAGAATAATTTTGTATGAGAATGTCTAGATAGCTTTTGAAAATGATTCTCCTTGAATCTTATGACCTTACACTTCTTGAATAGCAGCAGGAATAGATTAGAATATGTTCTTGGACCTTCAGGATCATAAAACAGCTCAGTCGCCATCAAACATTAACTTTTCATCAAAGCCATTGACTTCTTCATCTGAACATAACTTGATCATCGAAGTCAGACGCCATGTTACTTGGTTCAAGTAGTTAGAGGCAGAACTGCATGACTTAGAATTAGTGGCATGGGCAACGTCACCTTATTGCATCTTCATAGCATGTTGCGTATCAAAGGCAACATCTTGGAACAAGTTGTAGTCTCCAAAGCGAGCAGAACATGAGCTTTATAGGCAATTCAAATAAAAGCTTTAGATTTACTATTGTAGGCGTTTCAGAGGCAAGCTTCAAACTTGAGAGGCATGCTAAACAACGACAGGCTTCATAGGCCAACGCGTAGAAGCTTCAGAGGCACACTGGGAAAACAATTTAGAGGCAAATGTGCGCACACAACAACGCGTGTAATAACCAGAGTCTAAATGTTGTGTTGACTTCCTTTGACTTTACTTGACGTTGATATCTTCGTTTCCTCTTACATATTCGTTTCACCTGATGTCTTCGTTTCCTCTGACGTCTTCATTTCCTCGATGTCGTTTCCTTTATTTTCTGGTTCAATTTGATGCACACTCAATGAAATCATTAATGCGATAAATTATTTTTACAAAGTACCTTTGTGGTCATCAAAACATGATGAAGGAATTGTTCCTAGAACCAACCTGGTTTGAACGATCTCCCTTTTTTTGATGGTGACAAAACAATAATTTTTGTGAACAATTTATTTAACAATAAAAAAAAAGTAAAACAATAATAATCAGCAAAGCTCCCCCTAACTCTAAGCATGTACTTAAATGTAAGGGTTATAAGAAAAATTTATGATAGTTTTCCAAAGTATATACTCCCCTTTTTAAATCGGAGTATATACAATTTGTTTTAAGATTGGTCGCAAAACCTTATTTCCCTCTTTTGATATAGACAAAAAGAGTGAATGGCTACACAAACATCAAGATTGAATTGGAAATGACTAAAAAGTCAGTACAAATTCAATGTATCATAGCAGAGCATAGATAAGTTTAACTACTAATTTTATTCTACTAGAGGTAATGCATACATAAACCAGAATATCATTGTCCTCGGCAAGGGGTTTTGTAAAAATGACACCTCACTGATGATTAGTGTCAACAAATTGAATATTTAAAATACCATTTTGGACAAAAACTCTAATAAATGGATGTTTGATTTCTATATGCTTTGCCTTAGCATGCATAATCATACTCTTAGTTAAACAGATTATCACAAAAAGATGTACAAGAGTTGAGTGTTGCATCTTGCTGCCAAGATGTACCCAGCCTCTGTTGTTGAGATGTAAATGGTGCCTTGTCTCATTCTTGACCATGAGATCAAATTATCACCCAAAAACGTACAATTTCCACTTATGCTTTTTCTTTCAAGCTTGTCTCCAACATAGTCAGCATCACAATATCCAACTAACATGTACTCAAATGCAACCTTATAGAATAAACCCAGGTTAGTAGTGCCTTTCAAGTATCTAAAGATCCTCTTAACAACTGTTAAATGGAATTCTTTTGGATCAACCTGAAACCTGGCACGCACACACACACCAAATAAAATATTAGGTCTGGATGCAAGTAAGGTAAAGAAGTCACCCTATCATTCCTCTATATATTTACTGATTAACCCTTTTGCATGATTCATCTTTATCAAGTGAACAAGTTTGATGCATTGGTGTAGACATAGACTTGCATTCATCCACCTTGAACTTCTTTGTAAGCTCTTTTGGATACTTAGTATAATGAATGTACACACCATTCTCACTTTGATGAATTTGAATTCCTAAGAAGAACTTCAGTTCTCCCATCATACTTATTTGAAATTCTTGTTGCATCAACTTAGCAAATTCTTGGTAGAAGGTGTTGTTACTTGAACCAAAAATAAAACCATCTACATCAATCTGAATTATGATAAGGTCATTTTAAATTGATTTCCTAAATAAGGTACAATCAAACTGTCCTATGTCAAAATCATTTTTAATTAGAAAATTGTTTAGTCTATCATACCAAGCTCTTGGTGTTTGTTTCAGACCATAAATAGATTTTTTAAGTTTAAAAACATGGTATGAAAACTCAGCGTTTTCAAAAACAGTAGATTTTTTTACATACACTTCCTCATTTATGTAACCATTCAGAAATGCACTTTTAACATCTTTTTAATATAAAGTGATATTACTAAAAGCAACAAAGGAAAGTAAAATATGTATTGCCTCTAACTTGACCACGAGAGCAAACGTCTTGGTGTAATTAATACCTTCTTGCAATTTGTAACGTTGTGCAACTAGGCGTGCTTTGTTCTTGGAAACCTCTCTCTTTTCGTTCAACTTGTTCCAGAATATCGACTTGTTTCGAATGGGTTTCTTATACAAGATCCCGTACTTCATTCCTCTTGAATTCATTGAGTTCCTCTTGCATAGCCAGAGTCCATCCTTCATCTCCCTAGGCTTCATCAACCGAGGAAGGTTCAATTTGTGAGAGCAGACTAAACAGAGAAGTGTCTTTGAGAGCTAATATAGTCTTTAGTGGATCATTAGAGTTCCCAATAATTAGATAATTTGGATGAGACGACTCGTATTTCCATCCATGTAAGGACTCTAGAGAACCTTGACTTGTTCTGACATCAACTTTATTCTCTGTTGTATTGTTCAATTCCTTTGATTTTCCTGATTCCTCTGTTTTCTTACTTCCTCTACTTTTTCTGCTTCTTCTGGTTTTTCTACTTCCTCTGGTTTTCCTATTTCCTCTGGATTTTCAAAAACTGCAGGAACTTCATCTAGGGTCAAACTTGCCAAGACTAACTTTAGTGTTCAATATATAACAAACACAACCAAAATAATGAAAATAAGAAATATTGGGCTTTTTACCTTTCCACAATTCATAAAGAGTCTTATTTAGAAAAGGTTTGATAAATATTGTGTTCTGAATAAAGCATGTAGTATTTACCACCTTAGCAACATTCGTTTCATACATCATGGTGTGAGCCATTTCTTGAAGAGTACGTTTTTTCCTTTCTTCAACACCATTTTGTTGAGGTGTTCCAGGGGACGAGAAATTGTGTAAAATATCATTCTCTTCACAAAAAATTTCAAAATGTTTGTTTTCAAACTCACCTCTACGATCACTACGAAAAGTTACTATTGAAAAACATTTTTCATTTTGCACTTGTTTGCAGAACATAGTAAATACCTTATGTGACTCATCCTAGTGTTTAACGAACTTAACCCATGTCCAACAGGAATAATAATCAACAATGACAAGTCCATATTTTTTTACCACTTACAGAGGCAGTTTTAATTAGGCAAAAAAGATCAACGTGTAAAAGTTCAAGATGTTTGTTTGTTGAAACAATGTCTTGAGGAGAAAAAGAACTTTTTGTTTGTTTTCTTTTTTGAGAAGCCTCACAAATAACTTCTGATTTGTATTTAAGATTTGGTAGGCCTTTAACAAGTTGGAATTTGTTTAATTATAAGATTAACCTCAAATTGGCATGGAACAATCTTTTGTGCCAAATCAGTTGTTCATCATGTTGGAACCAAGTTGGTTCTAAGTACTTAGGATTTTGATGCTTACAAATGTACTCAATGTAAACTTATTTTGTACTTTGAATTATTAAGTTAAATGCCCCATAAACTGAAGGAAACAGAAGCAGAGATCAAAGGAAAATGAATTCTAGAATTTCCAGAAGATGTTCCAGGATGTCAAAACATCACCAGAGGATATGTTTGGTGGCCCAAAACAGAAGGAAGAAAAATCATAATGAAACATAGATCATACCATTGGAAAGCCTGCCAGAAGGAGAGTTGTTCTAGACAAACAGAAGTCAAATATCAAATTTATTCCAGAAGTTATTCTGACCAGAAGTTGGCCAGGCGGTGAAAAATTACACAGTCCAGACTTGTTCCAGACTTGACCAGAAGGTATGTTTATGAGTCCAGAACAAGAGGATCAATCCATATTTGGCCAAGACCATAAGATAGCATGATTCAGGACATGGAACTAAGTCCAAACCAAAAGAAATGAGTTCTAGAATCAATCCAGACCTGGTCCAAAATTAAAGGTAAAATGTCCAGACTGAAATATTTTTTGTTCAAGTTAATTTCAGTTTGTTCCAGACCAAAGTCCAGAATCTGTCCAAATCAGAGTAAAAACTTCCAGATCAATGGTTCAGAAATAATTATTTGGTCCAGTGATGGTCCAGATCAGAAAATCAGACCATGGCCCAGTGGTGGCCGAAATTAGAGGGACAGACTGTGCAGTCCAGCAAAGGCCGAAATCAGAGGATTACAGCATATCAATTCGGCTGGTCCAGTTGTGGAATATCGCATGAAGATCCAATGGTGCAGATTTGATCATGAGGATTAAAGAATCTGAGAAAAACGTTCAAAACCGAATTGGAGAAAAAGGCTCAAAACAGAATCTGAGCAAAAGGCTCAAAACAGAATCTGAGCAAATTACTCCTGAATATTCTCAAAACAGATTAATCTAAATATACTGCAGAAGTAAAGCATCAGTGAAGTTCTAATGTTCAACTATAAATAGAGACTTAATGCTGAAGAATAAAGTATTGAAAAACACAAGAACTCAAGCTTCAATTCAAAGATATCTGAGAGTTCAAAAGAGAGAAACACAAATGAACAAGAGCAATATTTTCTAAGTGTTTTCGAGAGAGAAATACAGTGCAACAAACAGCTTTCCAGAAGCAACGTTGCAAAGTTCTAAACCTTTATTATAGTGGTGTAGATTGCTTCTTCAATCTGGGGTTGTCAGATTGGTAGGAGAAGACTTAGCTGGTTTAGTTAAGGTGTTGTTGTTCCTCAAAAGTCTGGGGTTGTCAGGCTGTTTGGGAAGACTGACTTGAAGGGTCAGTGGTGTTGTAATTCAAAGGAGTTTGAATTAGTAAAAGGCCTTCTGGAGGAAGGGACTGGACGTAGCCTAGTTAACGGTGAACCAGTATAAATTACTGTGTTATTATGTTATTATTATCCGCTGCTGAATCTGATTAATTATTTATCGAATAATTCAAATCAATATTTAATAAAACAGCAAAAGAAATTAAGTTTGACAAACACAATTCAACCCCCCCTTCTCGTGTTTGCACCTTCAATTGGCATCAGAGCTCGGTCTCAAGGCTGAGCACTTTACAGTGTTTGAGGAAAGATCCAAGGGATCAACATGTCCAGATTCAATGAAGAAGCTACTGGAGGAAACATCAACAGACCACCTCTGTTTGATGGAGAACGATTTGAATACTGGAAGGACAGGCGGAGAAGTTTTTTTATTTCACAAGATCCTGAACTTTGGGACTTGGTGGAAGATGGTTATACTGCTCCAGAAGATGCTGATGGTATTAAAATTTCCGGAAGAGATATGGATGCTAATCAGAAGAAGATGTTTAAGTTGCATCACAAATCCAGAACGTTCAATATCAATGCAATCACGTTCAAAGAGTTCGACAAATGCACTAACAGAGAAATAGCAAAGAGCATCTATGATAGTCTGATTCTGACTTACGAAGGCAGTAAGCAAGTCCAAGAAGCAAAGGCTAATATTCTAGTCAAGAAGTACGAGTTATTCAAGATGGAAGAAGATGAAGACATTGAAACTATGTTTTCCAGATTCCAGACTCTAGTATCAGGATTAAGGGTACTAGAAAAGAGCTACACTACTGCTGATCATGTAAGGAAAATACTTAGAAGTCTGACAATCAAGTGGAGACCAAAGATTACTGCTATTCAGGAAGCTAAAGATCTGAATACTCTAAAGCTGGAAGAATTAATCAGCTCCCTCAGATCACATGAAATTGAATTGGAAGAAGATGAACCCAAGAAGAAGAACAAAACTCTAGCCCTAAAATCCAAGCAGAAAAAGGCTTTGAAAGCAACATCAGAAAATAGTGATTCAGACGATCAAAGTCTGAACTCAGAGGAAGAAGAAATTGCTTTCTTATCCAGGAAGTTCAGAAAGATGTGGCATAACAGATGGAATAAATTTCCCCAGAGATATTCCAATCAGTCTAACAAAAGAAGTGATGATACACATGACAAGAAAGGTATCATCTGCTTCGGATGCAATGAATCTGGACATATCAAGTCAGAATGTCCAAATATGGAGAAAGGGAAGTACCAGAGGAAAGATTTCAGAACTAAGAAGAAAAGCATGATGGCTACAAGGGATGATTCTGATGAATCTTCTGAAGATGAACAAGCAGATTTGGCTATGATGGCTTACACCAACTCTGGATCCAACACAGAATCTGATTCTGGAAGAGAATCAGAAGATGATGAAACTGAGGTATATTCTGAATTCACTCGATCTGATTTGATTACTGTTCTGAATGATTTTTTAAACTGTAATTACAAATTATCTTTAAAACTGAAAACTCTTAAGAAAGAATATACAAATCTAACAGAAGAAGTTAATGTTTTAAAAAATCAGATTGCAGAATTTAAAACAGAAAGTGTTATTCTTGAAACTAATATTGCAGAATTGAAAACAGAGAATGTATGCTTGAAAAACAGTTTTGCTGAACTTAAAGATGAAAGTTTAAATCTGAAAAATAATTCAACAGCAATTGAAAATACCACAAGTAATTCTGATATGCATGAACAAGTTCTTCAAGAATTTCTTGACAGTGGTATGGAAAGAAGCAAATATGCTTCTATGATTTATGGAGTCAGTAGGAACGAAAATAGAGGTATAGGATTTGATGAAACAATAATTAAACCTAAACCTATGTTTAAACCTGTTCCCTCTGATATAGTGTGTACTGTTTGTTACAAGAAAGGTCATTCCAAAGTGTCTTGTCGTATGCTAAATACAAGGGAAAATAAGAAACTTTTCAAGACTAACAAACCTGGACCCAACCAGATTTGGGTACCTAAAAGCAAAATTGTTTTTGTTGCAGACGTTCTTAGCAAACAAGTTAAAACACCAGTCATGGTACCTGGACAGTGGATGCTCGCGACATATGACGGGAAAAAGGTTTATGTTCCAAGAATTGACATTAAGCAAAGGAGGCATAGTAACTTTTGGAGGAAAGCAAAAAGGCCAGATCATTGGTCAAGGAACAGTTGGTAATGGTAACTCTCCTTCTATTAAAGATGTCTTGTTTGTTAAAGGTCTTAAACATAACTTGTTGAGTATAAGTCAGTTAAGTGATAACAATTATGATATTATATTCAATCAAAAGTTATGCAAGGCAATCAGTCAAAAGGATGGATCTGTGCTTTTCAC
This sequence comes from Cicer cuneatum, assembly GCA_037974295.1. NCBI lineage: Eukaryota > Viridiplantae > Streptophyta > Magnoliopsida > Fabales > Fabaceae > Cicer > Cicer cuneatum. The sequence goes on from JBBPBO010000001.1 coordinate 55,094,784, forward strand.
AGGTCAGAGGCAAAATAATATTTATAAAATAAATCTGTTTAGTCTAGGAAAGCAAGAGGTTAAATGTCTTATGTCAGTAAATGAAGAGAATTTAATGTGGCACAAAAGATTAGGTCATGCTAATTTTAGATCAATTTCAGAATTGAACAAACTTAAGTTAGTAAGAGGTCTACCTAATCTTAGTTACAAAACTGAAATCTTGTGTGAGGGCTGTCAAAAGGGAAAACAAACCAAAAGTTCTTTTACTCCTAAAAAATCAGTAACTACATCAAAGCCTCATGAACTTCTGCATATGGATCTATTTGGACCAGTGAAAGTAGCATCTCTAAATGGAAAGAAATATGGCTTTGTTATAGTAGACGATTACTCTAGGTGGACATGGGTAAAATTTCTAAGAAGTAAAGATGAATCCCATACTGTATTTATGACATTTTGTAAACAAGTCATGAATGAAAAAGGTTTTAAGATAGTGTCAATTAGAAGTGATCATGGAGGAGAATTTGAGAACAAATTCTTTTAAAGTTTCTGTGATGAGAATGGAATCTCTCACAACTTTTCTTCTCCTACAACACCACAACAAAATGGAGTTGTAGAAAGAAAAAATAGATTACTCCAAGACATGGCCAGAACTATGTTAAATGATCTAAATGTTGCAAAACATTTTTGGGCTGAAGCAATCAACACTGCGTGTTATATTCAAAATAGAGTCTTTATTATATCTATGTTGAATAAAACACCATATGAATTGTGGAAAGGTAAAAAGCCTAACATTTCTTATTTTAAACAATTTGGCTGTATCTGTTATATGCTAAATACTAAAGATATTCTTGGTATGTTTGATTCTCGATCTCAAAAGTGTATCTTCATTGGATACTCTGAAAGATCTAAAGCTTATAGAGTGTTTAATACTGAAACTCATATTGTAGAGGAATCTATACATGTTAAATTTAATGACAAACAGCTTGACACTGCAAGGTCAAAGCAAGATGTTGATATTATAGATTTAACACAACCAGAGGAATCAGAAACAGACAAACCAGCAGAAGCAGATAAACCAGCAGATTTTGGAGAAGTGAAGGATACAAGCAAGTCAGAAGCATGTGATACACCTTCAAAGGATGAATCTGATCAAATCAGAATCAGTCATGAGAAGTCAGAAGAGAAATATGGATGGAAATACCAGTCATCTCATCCTGAAAATCTGATCATTGGAAGTGGAAGTGATTCTTTAAGAACCAGATCATCATTAAAAGATATAAGTCTGTTTGGTTTAATCTCATCGATTGAGCCTACATCTATTAGTGAAGCATTGGCAGATGATGGACGAATTATTGCAATGCAGGAAAAGCTAAATGAATTTAAGAGGAATGATGTGTGGGATCTAGTTCCAAGACCAGAAAAGAACATTGTGGGAACCAAGTGGGCTTCATAAATAAGCTAAATGAAAAGGGTGAAGTAGTCAGAAACAAGGCAAGGCTTGTGGCACAAGGTTACAGTCAACAAGAGGGCATTGATTACACTGAGACATTTGCTCCAGTGGCCAGGTTAGAAGCTATTCGTATCTTATTGTCCTTTGCTGCAAATAATAATATCAAATTATTTCAAATGGATGTTAAAAGTGCCTTTCTCAATGGTTATTTGAGTGAAGAGGTATATGTTAAACAACCTCCAGGTTTTGAAAATTCTGAATTTCCAAACCATGTCTTTAAACTTAGAAAATCCTTGTATGGGTTAAAACAAGCACCTAGAGCATGGTATGATAGACTCAGTAATTTCTTATTTAAAAATAATTTGGAAAGAGGACAAATAGACAATACTTTGTTTAGCCGATCAATAGACAATGATATTCTGATCATTCAAATTTATGTTGATGATATTATTTTTGGATCTACTAATGGCATTCTTTGTCAAGAATTTTCTGAATTAATGCAGCATGAATTTCAAATGAGTATGATGGGAGAACTTAAGTTCTTTCTAGGAATACAAATTCAAAAAAGTTCAGAAGGTATTTACATTCACCAAACTAAATATACAAAGGAAGTTCTCAAGAAGTTTAAGATGAGTGATTGCAAACCTATGGCTACACCAATGCATCCTACTTGTTCACTTGATAAAGATGAATCAAGAACAAAAGTTGACCAGAAAATCTACAGAGGAATGATAGGATCATTACTCTACCTTACTGCTTCTAGACCTAATATCATATTTAGTGTGTGTGTATGTGCTCGATTTCAATCTGATCCTAGAGAATCTCATCTAACTGCTGTTAAAGGAATCTTTAGATACCTAAAAGGCACTACCAACCTCACCTTGTTTTACAAGATAACTCCTACATACAAACTGCGTGGATACTGTGATTCTGACTATGCTGGAGATAAACTTGAAAGAAAAAGCACCAGTGGCTATTGTACCTTTTTAGGAGACAATTTAATTTCGTGGTCCAGTAAGAGGCAACACACTATTGCCATGTCAACAGCATAGGCTGAATACATTTCAGCAGCTGGCTGCAGCTCTCAACTACTCTGGATGAAGCATCAACTTGAAGACTACAAAATATTAGAATCCAACATACCCATATATTGTGATAACACCTCTGCAATTTGCCTAACCAAAAATCCTATCCTACATTCTAGAGCCAAACACATAGAAATCAAACACCACTTCATCAGAGATTATGTTCAGAAAGGAGTACTCAACATTCAGTTTGTGGACACTGATCATCAATGGGCTGATATCTTCACCAATGCTTTACCAGAAGATAGGTTCAAGTTCATTAGGAAGCATCTCAGCATTACCTCCATACCTGACTAGCTCAAGTAGTCATCTTAGGAGTTTTTAAAATTTCCTGTTATTTTATTTTCTGTCTTTTAATTTATGTTCTGTACTTTGTAAATAAAAACAAAAAAAATCAAAAATAGTAGGACCACTTTTTGGCTGATGACAAAAAGGGGGAGAAAGAGAGAGAGAGAGAGAGAGAGAGAGAAAGAAAGAAAGGAGAAATAAGTAGAAAATGAGAGATTAAAAGAAAGAAGGAGAGAAAAAGAAAGAGAGAAAATAGAAGGAGTTGAAAAGGAGAGGAAACAGGGAGAGAGAAAAACAAAGAAAGAGTGAAAACATAAGGAGTTGAAAAGGAGAGGAAATGTGAAGAGAGAAAAAGAAAGAGAGCAAAAAGAAGGAGTTGAAAAGGAGAGGAGAAGAGAAGAAAAGAAAGAGAGAACAAAGAAAGAGTTGAAAAGGAAAGTATCAGACTTAGGGGGAGAGATTGGTCTGAGGGGGAGTAATTCAAAGTTTTCGAGTCATAAGTTAGCAAAATAAGTTAAGGTTTTGTCATCATCAAAAAGGGGGAGATTGTTGGAACCATGTTGGTTCTAAGTACTTAGGATTTTGATGCTTACAAATGTACTCAATGTAAACTTATTTTGTACTTTGAATTATTAAGTTAAATGCCCCATAAACTGAAGGAAACAGAAGCAGAGATCAAAGGAAAATGAATTCTAGAATTTCCAGAAGATGTTCCAGGATGTCAAAACATCACCAGAGGATATGTTTGGTGGCCCAGAACAGAAGGAAGAAAAATCATAATGAAACATAGATCATACCATTGGAAAGCCTGCCAGAAGGAGAGTTGTTCTAGACAAACAGAAGTCAAATATCAAATTTATTCCAGAAGTTATTCTGACCAGAAGTTGGCCAGGCGGTGAAAAATTACACAGTCCAGACTTGTTCCAGACTTGACCAGAAGGTATGTTTATGAGTCCAGAACAAGAGGATCAATCCATATTTGGCCAAGACCATAAGATAGCATGATTCAGGACATGGAACTAAGTCCAGACCAAAAGAAATGAGTTCTAGAATCAATCCAGACCTGGTCCAAAATTAAAGGTAAAATGTCCAGACTGAAATATTTTTTTGTTCAAGTTAATTTCAGTTTGTTCCAGACCAAAGTCCAGAATCTGTCCAGATCAGAGTAAAAACTTCTAGATCAATGGTTCAGAAATAATTATTTGGTCCAGTGATGGTCCAGATCAGAAAATCAGATCCTGGCCCAGTGGTGGCCGAAATCAGAGGGACAAACTGTGCAGTCCAGCAAAGGCCGAAATCAGAGGATTACAGCATATCAATTCGGCTGGTCCAGTTGTGGAATATCGCATGAAGATCCAATAGTGCATATTTGATCATGAGGATTAAAGAATCTGAGAAAAACGTTCAAAATAGAATTGGAGAAAAAGGCTCAAAACGGAATCTAAGCAAAAGGCTCAAAACAGAATCTGAGCAAATTACTCCAGAATATTCTCAAAACAGATTAATCTAAATATACTGCAGAAGTAAAGCATCAGTGAAGTTCTAAAGTTCAACTATAAATAGAGACTTAATGCTGAAGAATAAAGAATTGAAAAACACAAGAACTCAAGCTTCAATTCAAAGATATCTGAGAGTTCAAAAGAGAGAAACATAAATGAACAAGAGCAATATTTTCTAAGTGTTTTCGAGAGAGAAATATAGTGCAACAAACAGCTTTCCAGAAGCAACGTTGCAAAGTTCTAAACCTTTATTATAGTGGTGTAGATTCCTTCTTCAATCTGGGGTTGTCAGATTGGTAGGAGAAGACTTAGCTGGTTTAGTTAAGGTGTTGTTGTTCCTCAAAAGTCTGGGGTTGTCAGGCTTTTTGGGAAGACTGACTTGAAGGGTCAGTGGTGTTGTAATTCAAAGGAGTTTGAATTAGTAATAGGCCTTCTGGAGGAAGGGACTGGACGTAGTCTAGTTAACGGTGAACCAGTATAAATTGTTGTGTTATTATGTTATTATTATCCGCTGTTGAATCTGATTAATTATTTATCGAATAATTCAAATCAATATTTAATAAAACAGCAAAAGAAATTAAGTTTGACAAACACAATTCAACCCCCCCTTCTCGTGTTTGCACCTTCACATCATTCACAAACAAAAGACATTTAACCTCTTGTTTTTCTAAGTTAAAAAAGTTTAATTTATAAATGTTACCTTGCCTCTTGCAAGTAAACAAAACAAACCCATCAATATGAATTATTGCATTACCGGACTTTTAATTAAAAACTACATCATAACTACTCTCACTTAATTGACTTATGCTCAATAGGTAATGTTTTAGTCCCTTAACTAACAAACATTACAAATAGAAGTAAGGGAGTTGTTACCAACTATGTCGTGTCCAATGATCTGGCCTTTTTGCTTTCCTCCAACAGTCATTGAACCTCCGTTGGTTAGCGTTAAGTCTTGGAACATAGACATTTCTCTCATCATATGTCGTGAGCATCCACTGTCTAGGTACCATGACTTGCGTTTCCATTTGGCTACTGAGAACATCTGCAACATAGACAACTTTACCTTTGGGTACCCAAATTTAGTTCGGCCCTGGTTTGTTAGTTCTTAATGGTTTCTCGTCTTTCCATGTTGTTAGCATAAGACAAGATATTTTATTGTGACCTTCGAGCAGATAGTACACATCTCATCAGAAGGAGTAAATTTAGTTTTAATCATTGTTTCTTTACATCTTATTCCTTTCTTATTATTTCTACTAACACCATAAATCATATATCCAAGCATGCTTCAATATATGATGTTTGCAAGGAAATCTTGAAATTCTACTTACTATTTGACTAAAATGCAAATGGTTTCCTCTGATGGTTTTGAAATAATTTGATTATTCAGTCAGATTTTATTATTGTACTAATCTTCCTTTAAATCCCAAAGCTCAGAACCATGTGAAATGAAGAAACTTATGAGTTTGTCCTTCTAGTACTCAAAGCGCCCTCCATCAAATAGAGGGGGTCTGTTGATGTTTCCTCTTGAGGCTTCATCACCAAAACCAGACATGTTGAAAAGTGGATCTCTTTTCGAATAGTGTAAAGTGCATAGCCTTGAGACTGAACTTTGATGTCAATTGAAGGTGCAAAAACACGAAAATGGGGGCTTGAATTGTGTTTTGCCTTATTAAAAACTTCTTTTGAAAAATATGGTTCGGGATACTAGAATAGATATAACAAAACAGAGGCAACATATGACCCTACAAGTCAATCTTCTCAACTTCCATCCTAAAACCTACAGACCATTGAGGCGCTAATACACTACAAGTCAAGTCTTCTAACTTCCAACTAGAAAACCTACAAGTCATTCAGGAAAAATAGCCACTACTAGGTTGGGTTACAAATGGGTGAAAACTGGGTTGTGTTTTGCTTCTTCTAAGTGGATTGAATACAATGAACTTTACACTAAAACAAAGCATTAAGCACTAAGTAATATAAAGTTGAACGAGTTCACTTGCTAAAACTGAAATCTGATATAGCATGAATTAGGGTTTTAATATTGTCCCAAACAAATTCTAAGGGTATCTTCCTTGTGTGAGGTCAACAAAGATCTTCACAAAATAAATCCTTGATCGATATGGTTGAGGAATATGACCATTGAAACGTGATTAATCTCGAAATGAAACTTCAACCAAATCTTCTAGAATAATTATGCGTGAATGCTCACATAGTGGTTGAAAATAATTCTACTTGAATCTTTTGAGTATATCTTCCCTACGTGAGGTCAACAGAGATCTTCACAAAAAATAAACATTGATAGATACGGTTTGGAAATATGACTATTAAAACTTGATTAATTCTGAAAATGAATCTTCAACCAAATCTTCTAGAATGATTTTTGTGTGATAATATCTAGATAACGCTTGAAAATAATTCTCTTTGAATCTTATGAGCGTACGCTTGTTTAAGAGCAGCAGGAAAAGATCAAAATTTGTTCTTGGACCTTCAGGATAATGAAACGCCTTAGTCGCCATCAGAGAATTGATTTTCCATCAGAGTTATTGAATTTCTTCTGTTGGAACCAAGTTGGTTCTAAGTACTTAGGATTTTTGATGTTTACAAAAGTACTCCATGTAATCTTATTTTGAACCTTGAATTATTAAATCAAATGTCACCAGAAGTTGAAGATTGCAGAAGCAGAAAATGCATCCAAAATGCATTCTCGAATTACCAGAGGATACACCAGGATGTCAAAACACTACTAGAGGATATCTTTGCTAGCCCAGATCAGAAGGAAGCAAAGTCAGAAGGAGACCTGGACCAGACCAGAAGGAAGCCTGCCAGTGAAATGATAAACAGTCCAAACTTGTTCCAGACTTAATCAAAGGATAAATTAATGGGTCCAGAACAAAGGAATTAATCTAGATTTGACCCAGACCAGAAGATAGCATGGTTCAGGGTATTAAACTAAGTCCAGACCAGAAGAAATGATTTCTTGAATTGATCCAGACCTGATCCAAAATCAGAGGATCACAGCATATCAATTAGTATGGTCTAGATGTGGACTAGCGCAGGGAGATCAAATGGTCCAGATTTAATCATGAGGATTTACGGTGGAGATTTTAATTTATTTTGATCAAAGTATTAAAAAGATTTGTTACAAAAATAAATTGAAGTATTGTGGAACTCAGGAGCTGTTGGCGGGAAGGAACTAAAGACTTGATTGGCCAGTTATTTTGAAAGAAAATCTAAAGCTTAATAAAAGATATGTTTTTTATTTAAATAAAGCCCAATTGGTCAAGTTATTTTTGCAAGAGAATCCAGCAAGATTCAGCTCGAAATTAAGCTTGGAAGAGGCCCAAATCTGCATCTATAAAAGGAGGCTCAAGGCAGAATACTTAGTATCGAAAATCACAAAAAAGTCATACACTTCCAAAGCAAACACTCAAGTTTTCAGTGAGGTCAATTGTGACATCCTGTAAGAGGGAAATCTGTATTATTATTCAGAATAATCATAGTCTCTATATTTAAGTCTCCCTGTTTAATAGACTTTATAAAAAAAAATTTTAAATTTTTCAATCTAATCAGGAGACAATATAAGTTGACATGAGTTTGAATTTCATATTTCCTTATGTGAAAAGAAGTATAAATATCTTCATAGACCAGACGCTCACTAATGAGTACAGCATCTTCAGAATTGTAACCTTCCCATGGCATATAAGCTACTAATACGTTTTTTCCCAAAGCGAGTTCACCGCCAACTGTAGCAGCACCGTCGGCTAAAATTTGCCATTTTTTTACGCATTTACCTTTCTGAACCTGGGATTTAAAAGCACTCTTGTTATTTTCTTTCTCGTGTGATCTAAGTTGTTGAAGTAGAGTCTACAATCTGAGGGAGTCAGAAGGGGTAGCGGATTACTTGGCAATTAGATTCAAAGTGTTGTAATTCCTTCTACAATCTGGGGTTGTCAGATTGGCAGGAGAAGAAAGGTGTTGTATTCCTCAAGAGTCTAGGATTGTTAGACTGTTTGAGAAGACTGACTTGAAGGGTTAGTAGAACTGCTGTAATTCAAGGTTTGAATTAGTGAAATCCTTCAAGGTGAAGGGACTAGACGTAGCCTCGTTAACAGTGAACCAGTATAAAAATTCTGTGTTTTATTTTTAATTTATATCTGCTGCTAACTCTGTTTTTTATTCATCAAGTTTTGTTTTAAAAGTATAAAAACAGGAAAAGTAATCAAGTTAGTCAAACACAATTCAACCCCCCTTCTCGTGTTTGCACCTTCATCTTCATCAAAACATAACTTGATCATCATAATCAGATGTTGTGTTGCTTGATTTAGGTAGTCAAAGGCAAAACTACAAGACTTAGAATTAGTGGCTTGGGCAACGTCACCTTGTTGCATCTTCAGAGCATGCTACGTATTAGAGGTAGCATCTTGGAACAAGTTGCAGTCTTTAGAGTGAGCGGAACATGAGTTTTAGAGGCAACTCGAAAAGAAGCTTCAAAGTTACTGTAGTAGGTGCTTCAGAGGCATACTTCAAACATTAGAGGCATGCTTCAGTCTTCAGAGGGAGACGCACAAAAGCTTCAAAGGAACACTGGGGAAACGCTTCAGAGGCAAATGCACGCACACAACAATGCGTGTAATAACCAAAGTCTGAATGGTGCGTTGATTTCCTTTGACTTCACTTGACTTTGATGTCTTTGTTTCCCTCGATTCACCGTTTCCTATGAAGTCTTCAATTCCTCTTATATTGTTTCCTTGATTTCCTAGTTCTATTTGTTGCATACTCAATGAAATCATTAGTGCAATAAATTGTTCTCACAAAGTACCTTTGTTGCCATCAAAACATGATGAAGGAATTGATCATAGAACCAACTTGGTTCCAACATTTTCCTTAGCCTCTTTAGAATGTTATGAAGGTGTAAACACGAGAAGGGGGTATTGAATTGTGTTTGTCAAACTTGAATTCTTTTGCTGTTTTGTTGAATGTTGATGGGAATTATTCGATGAATAAATAATCAGACTTAGCAACAGATAATAACAACATAAGAACACAACAATTTATCCTGGTTCACAATTAACTTGGCTACATCCAGTCCCTTCACTCCGAAGGCTTTAATCCACTAATTCAAAACACTTTGAATTACAACTCCTGACCCTCCAAGTAAGTCTTCCCAAACAGTCTGACAAACCCAGACTTTTGAGGAACGATAACAATGTTGGAACCAAGTTGGTTCTTGCAATTAAAGTTTTGATGTTAACAAATGTATTTTATGAAAATAACATATTTGACTTAGAAGAAGAATGAAAAATGTCACCAGAAGAATAGATAAGAAGATGACGTCACCAGAAGCAGAAATCAGAGGATGGCGTCACCAGAGGATGTCACCAGAAGCAGCAATCAGAGGATGACGTCACCAGAGGATATCATAAGAGGAATCTGTCAAAGAAAAATGCTCAAAACAGAATATGAGAAATATGCTCAAAACAGAATCTGAGAAAAATGCTCAAAACAAAATCTGAGAAAAATGCTTAAAACAGAATTGGAGCAAAAGGCTCGAGAAACAGAATCTAGCTAAAAATATGCTCAAAACAAAATCTGAGAAAAATGCTCAAAACAGAATTGGAGCAAAAGACTCGAGAAACAGAATCTAGCTAAAAGTATGCTCAAAACAGAAGCGGAGCAAAATGCTCAAAACAGATCAGTGACCAAAGACTCAAAACAGAATCTGAGCAAACTACTCCAGAATATTCTCAAAAGAGATTAATCGAAATACACTCCAGAAGTAAAGCATCAGTGAAGTCCTAAAGTTCAACTATCAATAGAGACTTAATGCTGAAGAACAAAACATCGAAAAACACAAGAACTCAAGCTTCAATTCAAAGTTATCTGATAGTTCAAAAGAGAGAAACACAAATAAACAAGAGCAATATTTTCTAAGTGTTTTTGAGAGAGAAATACAGTGCAACAAACAGCTTTCCAGAAGCAACGTTGCAAAGTTCTAAACCTTTATTATAGTGGTGTAGATTGCTTCTTCAATCTGGGGTTGTCAGATTGGTAGGAGAAGACTTAGCTGGTTTAGATAAGGTGTTGTTGTTCCTCAAAAGTCTGGGGTTGTCAGGCTGTTTGGGAAGACTGACTTGAAGGGTCAGTGGTGTTGTAATTCAAAGGAGTTTGAATTAGTAAAAGGCCTTCTAGAGGAAGGGACTGGACGTAGCCTAGTTAACGGTGAACCAATATAAATTACTGTGTTATTATGTTATTATTATCCGCTGCTGAATCTGATTAATTATTTATCGAATAATTCAAATCAATATTTAATAAAACAGCAAAAGAAATTAAGTTTGACAAACACAATTCAACCCCCCCTTCTCGTGTTTGCACCTTCAATTGGCATCAGAGCTCGGTCTCAAGGCTGAGCACTTTACAGTGTTTGAGGAAAGATCCAAGGGATCAACATGTCCAGATTCAATGAAGAAGCTACTGGAGGAAACATCAACAGACCACCTCTGTTTGATGGAGAACGATTTGAATACTGGAAGGACAGGCGGAGAAGTTTTTTTATTTCACAAGATCCTGAACTTTGGGACTTGGTGGAAGATGGTTATACTGCTCCAGAAGATGCTGATGGTATTAAAATTTCCAGAAGATATATGGATGCTAATCAGAAGAAGATGTTTAAGTTGCATCACAAATCCAGAACGTTCAATATCAATGCAATCACGTTCAAAGAGTTCGACAAATGCACTAACAGAGAAATAGCAAAGAGCATCTATGATAGTCTGATTCTGACTTACGAAGGCAGTAAGCAAGTCCAAGAAGCAAAGGCTAATATTCTAGTCAAGAAGTACGAGTTATTCAAGATGGAAGAAGATGAAGACATTGAAACTATGTTTTCCAGATTCCAGACTCTAGTATCAGGATTAAGGGTACTAGAAAAGAGCTACACTACTGCTGATCATGTAAGGAAAATACTTAGAAGTCTGACAATCAAGTGGAGACCAAAGATTACTGCTATTCCGGAAGCTAAAGATCTGAATACTCTAAAGCTGGAAGAATTAATCAGCTCCCTCAGATCACATCAAATTGAATTGAAAAAAGATGAACCCAAGAAGAAGAACAAAACTCTAGCCCTGAAATCCAAGCAGAAGAAGGCTCTGAAAGCAACATCAGAAAATAGTGATTTAGACAATCAAAGTCTGAACTCAAAGGAAGAAGAAATTGCTTTCTTATCGAGGAATTTCAGAAAGATGTGACATAATAGAAGGAATAAATTTCCCCAGAGATATTCCAATCAGTCCAATAAAGGAAGTGATGATACAAATGACAAGAAAGGTATCATCTGCTACGGATGCAATGAATCTGGACATATCAAGTCAGAATGTCCAAATATGGAGAAAGGGAAGTACCAGAGGAAAGATTTCAGAACTAAGAAGAAAAGCATGATGGCTACATGGGATGATTCTGATGAATCTTCTGAAGATGAACAAGCAGATTTGGCTATGATGGCTCACACCAACTCTGGATCCAACACAGAATCTGATTCTGGAAGAGAATCAAAAGATGATGAAATTAAGGTATATTCTGAATTCACTCGATCTAATTTGATTACTACTCTGAATGACTTTTTAAACAGTAATTACAAATTATCTTTAAAATTGAAAAATCTTAAGAAAGAAAATACAAATCTAACAGAAGAAGTTAATGTTTTAAAGAATCAGATTGCATAATTTAAAACAGAAAGTGTCATTCTTGAAACTGATATTGCAGAGTTGAAAACAGAGAATGTATGCTTGAAAAATAGTTTTTCTGAACTTAAAGATGAAAGTTTAAATCTGAAAAATAATCATAATTCAACAGTAATTGAAAATACCACAAGTAATTCTGATATGCATGAACAAGTTCTTCAAGAATTTCTTGATAGTGGTATGGAAAGAAGCAAATATGCTTCTATGATTTATGGAGTCAGTAGAAACGGAAATAGAGGTATAGGATTTGAAGAAACAATAATTAAACCTAAACCTATATTTAAACCTGTTTCCTCTGATATAGTGTGTACTGGTTGTTACAAGAAAGATCATTCTAAAGTGTCTTGTCCTATGCTAAATACAAGAAAAAAACAAGAAATTTTTCAAAACTAACAAACCTGGACCCAACCAGATTTGGGTACCTAAAAGCAAAATTGTTTTTGTTGCAGATGTCCTTAGCAAACAAGTTAAAACACTAGTCATGGTACTTTGACAGTGGATGCTCGCGACATATGACGGGAAAAAGGTTTATGTTCCAAGAATTGACATTAAGCAAAGGAGGCACAGTAACTTTCGGAGGAAAGCAAAAAGGCCAGATCATTGGTCAAGGAACAGTTGGTAATGGTAACTCTCCTTCTATTAAAGATGTCTTGTTTGTTAAAGGTCTTAAACATAACTTGTTGAGTATAAGTCAGTTAAGTGATAACAATTATGATATTATATTCAATCAAATGACATGCAAGGCAATCAGTCAGAAGGATGGATCTGTGCTTTTCACAGGTCAAAGGCAAAATAATATTTATAAAATAAATCTGTTTAGTCTAGGAAAGCAATAGGTTAAATGTCTTATGTCAGTGAATGAAGAGAATTTAATGTGACACAAAAGATTAGGTCATGCTAATTTTAGATCAATTTCAGTATTGAACAAACTTTAGTTAGTAAGAGGTCTACCTAATCTTAGTTACAAAACTGAAATCTTGTGTGAAGGCTGTCAAAAGGGAAAGCAAACCAAAACTTCCTTTACTCCTAAGAAATCAGTAACTACATCAAAGCCTCTTGAACTTCTGCATATGGATCTATTTGGACCAGTGAAAGTAGCATCTCTAAATGGAAAGAAATATGGTTTTGTTAATGTAGACGATTACTCTAGGTGGACATGGGTAAAATTTCTAAGAAATAAAGATGAATCCCATACTGTATTTATGACATTTTGTAAACAAGTCATGAATGAAAAAGGTTTTAAGATAGTGTCAATTAGAAGTGATCATGAAGGAGAATTTGAAAACAAATTCTTTGAAAGTTTCTGTGATGAGAATGGAATTTCTCATAACTTTTCTTCTCCTAGAACACCTCAACAGAATGGAGTTGTGGAAAGGAAGAATAGATCACTCTTGGACATGGCCAGAACTATGTTAAATGATTTAAATGTTGCAAAACATTTTTCGGCTGAAGCAATCAACACTGCATGTTATATTCAGAATAGAGTCTTTATTAGGTCTATGTTGAATAAAACACCATATGAATTATGGAAAGGTAAAAAGCCTAACATTTCTTACTTTAAACAATTTGGTTGTATCTGTTATATGCTAAATACTAAAGATATTCTTGGTAAGTTTGATTCTCGATCTCAAAAGTGTATCTTCATTGGATACTCTGAAAGATCTAAAGCTTATAGGGTGTTTAATACTAAAACTCATATTGTAGAGGAATCTATACATGTTAAATTTAATGACAAACAGCTTGACACTGCAAAGTCAAAGCAAGATGTTGATATTACAGATTTAACAACACCAGAGGAAGCAAAAATAGACAAACTAGCAGAAGCAGATAAACCAGCAGAATTAGAAGCATGTGACACATCTTCAAAGGATGAACCTGATCAAATCAGAACTAGTCATGAGAAGTCAGAAGAGAAATCTGGATGGAAATATCAGTCATCTCATCCTGAAAATCTGATCATTGGAAGTGGAAGTGATTCTTTAAGAACCAGATCATCATTAAAAGATATAAGTCTGTTTGGTTTAATCTCATCGATTGAGCCTACATCTGTTAGTGAAGCATTGGCAGATGATGGATGGACTATTGCAATGCAGGAAGAGTTAAATGAATTTAAGAGGAATGATGTTTGGGATATAGTTCTAGGACCAGAGAAGAACATTGTGGGAACCAAGTGGGTCTTCAGAAATAAGCTAAATGAAAAGGGTGAAGTAGTCAGAAACAAGGCAAGGCTTGTGGCACAAGGTTACAGTCAACAAGAGGGCATTGATTACACTTAGACATTTGCTCCAGTGTCCAGGTTAGAAGCTATTCGTATCTTATTGTCCTTTGCTGCAAATAATAATATCAAATTATTAAATAATATCAAATAATAATATCAAATGGATGTTAAAAGTGCTTTTCTCAATCGTTATTTGAGTGAAGAGGTATATGTTAAACATCCTCCAGGTTTTGAAAATACTGAATTTCCAAACCATGTCTTTAAACTTAGAAAATCCTTGTATGGGTTAAAACAAGCACCTAGAGCATGGTATGATAGACTCAGTAATTTCTTACTTAAAAATAACTTTGAAAGAGGACAAATAGACAATACTTTGTTTAGCAGATCAATAGACAATGATATTCTAATCATTCAAATTTATGTTGATGATATTATTTTTGGATCTACTAATGGCATTCTTTGTCAAGAATTTTCTGAATTAATGCAGCATGAATTTCAAATGAGTATGATGGGATAACTTAAGTTCTTTCTAGGAATACAAATTCAACAAAGTCCAGAAGGTATTTCCATTCACCAAACTAAATATACAAAGGAACTTCTCAAGAAGTTTAAAATGAGTGATGTCAAACCTATGGTACACCAATGCATCCTACTTGTTCACTTGATAAAGATGAATCAGGAACAAAAATGGACCAGAAAATCTACAGAGGAATGATAGGATCATTACTCTACCTTACTGCTTCTAGACCTGATATCATATTCAGTGTGTGTGTTTGTGCTAGATTTCAATCTGATCCTAGAGAATCTCATCTAACTGCTGTTAAGAGAATTCTTAGATATCTGAAAAGGACTACCAATCTCTCCTTGTTTTACAAGAAAACTCCTACATACAAACTAAGTGGATACTGTGATTCTGACTATGCTGGAGATAAACTTGAAAGAAAAAGCACTAGTGGCTATTGTACCTTTTTAGGAGACAATTTAATTTTGTGGTCTAGTAAGAGACAACACACCATTGTCATGTCAACAGCAGAGGTTGAATACATTTCAGCAGCTGGCTACAGCTCTCAACTACTTTGGATGAAACATCAACTTGAAGACTACAAAATATTAGAATCCAACATACCCATCTATTGTGATAACACCTCTGCAGTTTGCCTAACCAAAAACCCTATCCTACATTCTAGAGCCAAACACATAGAGATCAAACACCACTTCATCAGAGATTATGTTCAAAAAGGGGTACTTAACATTCAATTTGTAGACACTGATCATCAATTGACTGACATATTCACTAAACCACTACCTGAAGATAGGTTTGAATTCATCCAGAAAAACCTTAATCTTATCTTCATCCCTAACCTAATAGCTTAGTTTAATTTTTTTTGTTATTTTATTTTTCGTGTACTTTTATAATTAAAAAAAATCAGAAAAAAAAATCAGAAAAAAAAAACAAAAAAAAACAGAGGATCTCTTTTCTTCATTCAATCCTTTTTGTCTGATGACAAAGGGGGAGAATATGTAATATTTGATAAAATATCATAGGGAAAAGATTATGTATTTGAAAGGAGGAGAAGATGGTGTATGATGTATTTGATATGATATCTGGGCGGAAAAGGTGATGTATTTGAAAGGAGGAGAAGATGATGTATGATGTATTTGATATGATATCTGGGCATTAGACTTAGGGGGAGAAAATATAAAATGAAGCTTAGTCTTAGGGGGAGTCAAAGTCAAAAAAAAGAAAAAGTATTATAAAAAATACATTGTTTGTCATCATCAAAAAGTTGGTTCTTGCAATTAAAGTTTTGATGTTAACAAATGTATTTTATGAAAATAACATATTTGACTTAGAAGAAGAATGAAAAATGTCACCAGAAGAATAGATCATAAGATTACGTCACTAGAAGCAGAAATCAGAGGATGACGTCACCAGAAGCAGAAATCAGAGGATGACGTCACCAGAGGATATATGCTCAAAATAGAATCTGAGAAAAATGCTCAAAACATAATTTGAGAAAAATGCTTAAAACAGAATTGGAGCAAAAGACTCGAGAAACAAAATCTAGCTAAAAATATGCTCAAAACAGAATCTGAGAAAAATGATCAAAACATAATTGGAGCAAAAGACTCGAGAAATAGAATCTAGCTAAAAGTATGCTCAAAACATAAGCAGAGCAAAATGCTCAAAACAGATCAGTGAGCAAAAGACTCAAAACAGAATTTGAGCAAACTACTCCAGAATATTCTCAAAACAGATTAATCAAAATACACTCCAGAAGTAAAGCATCAGTGAAGTCCTAAAGTTCAACTATAAATAGAGACTTAATGCTGAAGAATAAAGCATCGAAAAACACAAGAACTCAAGCTTCAATTCAAAGTTATCTGAGAATTCAAAAGAGAGAAACACAAATAAACAAGAGCAATATTTTCTAAGTGTTTTTGAGAGAGAAATACAGTGCAAAAATCAGCTTTCCAGAAGCAATACAAGAGTGCAAGAATAAGTGTAGCAAACAGCTTTCCAGAAGCAATGTTGCAAAGTTCCAAACCTTTATTATAGTGGTGTAATTCCTTCTTCAATCTGGGGTTTTCAGATTGGTAGGAAAAGACTTGGATGGTTTAGTCAAGGAGTTGTTATTCCTCAAAAGTCTGGGTTTGTCAGACTGTTAGAGAAGACTTAGCTGGTTTAGTTAAGGTGTTGTTGTTCCTCAAAAGTCTGGAGTTGTTAGGTTGTTTGGGAAGACTGACTTGAAGGGTCAGTGGTGTTGTAATTCAAAGTAGTTTGAATTAGTGAAAAGCCTTCTGGAGGAAGGGACTAGACGTAGCCTAGTTAACGGTGAACCAGTATAAATTGATGTGTTATTATGCTATTATTATCCGCTGCCGAATCTGATTAGTTATTTATCGAATAATTCAAATCAACATTTAACAAAACAGCAAAAGTATTTAAGTTTAACAAACACAATTCAACCCCCCCTTCTCGTGTTTGCACCTTCAAACAACACCTTGACCCTACAAGTCAAGTCTTCTCCTACCAATCTAACAACCCATGATTGAAGAAGGAATCTACACCTCTAACAGGTTTGGTTACAAGGGTTTGGAACTCTGCAAAGTTGCTCCTGGAAAGCTGATTGTTGCACTGATTTTCTCTCTCAAAAACACTTAGAAAATATGGTTTTTGCACTCAAGTGATTCTCTCTTTTGAACTCTCGGATTATGTTGAATATGAAGCTTGAGTTCTTGTATTTTCGATGCCTAATACTGAAGCCTCCTTTTATAGCTGCAATTAGGGCTTTGTCCAAGCTTAAATTCAAGATAAATCATGCTCATATTTCCTTTGAAAATTCTGTTGGCCAATCCTATTTCTCTTAATTTCAAAACCTAACTTTTAGCTTCTGATTTCAATTGAAAATTCTATTGATCAATCATGTTCCTCTTAATTTCAGACCGTATCTTTTAGTTTCAGATTTCATTCGAATTTCCTTCAAGTCTTCAGTGATTTTTGAATCAAATCTCCTTAATACTTTGATCAAATTTCTATCAAAATTCAATCAAGTCTTCTTCGAATTTTAATCAAGTCTTCACTGATCTGCATCATGATTTAAATTTTGGACCGTATGATCTACTGATCTGGATCAAGTCTGGACCATGTGATTTGATCTATACCATTCTGTATCATGATCTGGACTATGTGATCTTCTGATCTGGACCATTGATCTTCTGATATGGACCAAGTCTTCTGTTCTAGACCAAGCTATCTTCTGGTCTGGACCAAGTCTTCTGGACAATGATTCCTTCTGGTCTGGACCAAGTCTCCTTCTAGACATGATTCCTTCTAGTTTGCACCAAGTCTTCTTCTGGACATGCTTCCTTCTGGTCTAGACCAAGTCTCCTTCTAGACTTTACTTCCTTCTGATCTGGGTCAAGAATGATACCCTCTGATGATGTCATTGTTTCTTCCCTCTGATGATATCCTCTAATTGATGATATCCTCTGATGTTTGCCTTTGATGACATCCTTTGATTCTTACTTTTGATGGGGTCCTTTGGTGATATCCTCTAGTATTCCCGAGAGGTATCATCTAGATGTATCCTCTAGTGATATCTTATGGCCGTATCTTCTGGTGGCATTTTTATCTTCTAGTGACGTCATCCTCTAATGACATCTTCTGCTTCTGATTTGTATCTTCTGGAGGTATCTTCTGGTTGTATCTTTTGGAGGTATCTTCTACTGAAGTCATCCTATGATGACATCCTCTGGTGACGTCATCCTCTGATTTTCACATCCTCTGCTTTTTCATATCCTCTGATTTTTCATTCTTCTTCTAAGTCAAAATATGATTTTCATAAAATACTTTTGTTAACATCAAAACTTTAATTGAAAGAACCAACTTGGTTCCAACATGTTACTATTAGAACCCTATCTAGTCTTTCAAATTGTATGGCAAGCTAGCATTGAGGTTCACAAGTATTATATACCTTTGTCGGTACCTCTTATGGATGAAACAGATGTTGCCACTATCAGGATGATTTACATCAGTTCTAGTTTGTGTCTGAATTGACACAAAGTCTATTTATAGGATTCTAACTCTATTGAGAGATTATTACATTTCAAATCCTATATTAGTTCAAGTGTATCAAACAACTTGATTGATTTACATCAATTTTAACAAATCTCTATGACAAGATTTTTAATTCATTCTTATCTTTTGATGCGCTCTAGGATTTTACATAAATCTTCTTAGAACATTGCCTTTTCTTATTGTCAATTGCTCACTATTTTAGAAATGACTCTATTTAAATACTAAAGAATATAGACGATGGAAATACTGTCTTTGGAGATCTCAAATCAACAATTAAAGTTTGTCCATATTTATCTTCATAATTGATTCAACGTATTTTGATTTAAAACGACAAGAATATAAGAGGATGGTATTGTCAGAGGATGTCATTGCATTCCTTTAATCATAGGATAAGTCCATCTTTGATGAGAAGAGGATATTGAGAAGTTTATTTCTTCAAAGTTCTAGACTTAGATGTTTGATTTAAGAAAATTGACTTTTTCAGACTGTTGACTTTATGTGTTGAGCAGATGATCAATTGGTTTGCCAAAGTTATCACACGCATAATTATCAGAGTGAACTTATGTTATCAAATTCATCAGAGATTTGTTATCAGAGTCAAACATGTGTTGGATTTTCTAGAGTCGCAGTACATTTGCCTTGATTAGTTAATTCTTTTTCTTTGTTCATTAGAGGATTTGACTTTTGCTAGAGCGTTGACTCTAATAGAGGCTTCATATAGATTTTTCTTTTTTGTCTTGAGTTA
This sequence comes from Cicer cuneatum, assembly GCA_037974295.1. NCBI lineage: Eukaryota > Viridiplantae > Streptophyta > Magnoliopsida > Fabales > Fabaceae > Cicer > Cicer cuneatum. Next base: position 55,114,369 of record JBBPBO010000001.1, read on the forward strand.
GAGGATCAATAATGGTCTTTACTCTTAGTTAACTTTATTCAGAGGCAGGTGATCATTGTAATATTCTTTTTCTTTGTGATCAAATGATCAATTCTTAACTTATATTTCTTTTGTCTTTAACACTTTGACTCATACTGTAGATTATAAGATGCTTGTTGCAATGTTTCTTACTGTTATATCATGACTTACTCTATTAATAAACATAATTACTTGTTTATTAGATGATTATATTATGTGTTAAAAAGACTAAGATTATTATCTCTAGATCTAACTTACTCATAATTTTTGCTACCTTAAAATAGCACCCGTGGTCCCTTAACTTAATTTCAGTTAACGATTTAGTCTTTTATCTTTTTTTTTCCCAGTTTGGTCCTTTATTTTAATTTTAAGTGATAATTTGATCTTTTATGTTTTAAAATGTCAACAATATTATCCTTTTTTTTTACAAAAATTTATCAAAATTTTCAACCAAAACTCATAAAATTAATTATATTCTTTCATATAATATAAATTTCATCAGATTCGTAACTCAAATCTTTAAATAAACTCATATTTTCATTCTTTATTTCACATAAAATTAAAATAAAGGACCAAATCGGGAAGAAAAAAAAAAGATAAAGGACTAAAACGTTAACTTAAATTAAGTTAAGGGACCACGGGTGCTATTTAGCCTCTAACTTAATATACACACTTAACAAATATAGTTAAGAGATAATTATTTTTATTTGTTTATTTTGCTATCATCAAAACATCAATGAGAGAATTATAACTAAAAACCATTTTTGCACTAACATTAATCACGTTAAGTCTTTGTCTTGAAGTTGGCTTGCAGCACATAAAGCAGGAAGGTTACACTATAGTTTTATTGATTGGTGTTACAATCACACAATGTGTATTTAAAGTTATATTTGATTAAAAATATTTTGATATGGATGTCCATTATCTTATAAGCCTTTTTGTATTTTCTATGAATCACTCACAATCTCCATTATCTTATAAGCCTTTATGTTAGAACTAGAGTATAAATAAGTCAATTCATCTGAAAGAGGTCTATGACTTTGTTTACGTCAGGCTCATGCCAAAAAAAAAATTAATAGAAAAGACTTAGGTTTTTTAATAAGTCTATCTAGTTAAAAATGTCAAACTATATAAACTATTAAAAAAATCTTTTAAATTTATCATGTCGATCTATTTAAATAAATATGAATAATATTTTTGTATTACTATTACTATTATGATTTATATGTCTCTTTAGTGAGAAAATATTTATTGTATCATTTATAAGATAATTTTCTTTAACTATTTTTGTCTCGTTTAAATTATAAAAAAAAAAAAAAATCATTTTAAGCCCTTCTAATATCTCTCCTGTCATTCTCCTTGTACATAAGTGAAGTTAAGTTTGTGCATAAATATAATGAATTTTGTTGGGGGAAATTGTACATGTTAAAGACTAAACCATATATCTAAAGATATTTGATATAACCATATATAAACACACCGTTGATAAAATAGATAACAAATAAAAATTTATATTGTTGATTACCTTTTGTTTTAATTTTCAAGAAAACTTCAATGAACATATTCATCATCTCGAATAAAAATATAAGAATATAAAAATTCGTAATTTATTCCATTGTATGTATTACTCCATAAGAGTTATAAAAAATTATAGATAAAATTACACCCACAAATCATTTATCTTATTTAGATTTTATACTCAAGTCTTTTATCTTTTTTCATATGAATCCTTTATCTTTTAAAGCGTGCACTAATTAAATTTTTTTATTAAAAATTGTCAAGGTGACATTTTTTTCACATATCAATCTATTTACTAGACTCATATTTCTAAGATATGATTTAGGATACATCAATATATACTTGATCATCTAACATTGGAAAGAGAATTATTAACAACACACTTTCTAATAGACATTTTTTAATATACTATTTTTAATTGATTAAATTTTACATATATCAAACAAAATTATGTAGACATCATATAAATTTAAGGGAATCCATACTGATTTTAATTAATAAAAAATATATATTAAATAGTGTGTTACTTACGTTGGGGATGTAAATATTCACAAATTTTCCTATTTATAAAAGCGTGTATGACTTTATCTCGTATATAATATTTATAAAAGCTTGTATGACTTTAACTTTTATATATATATATATATATAAAAGAAAGTGGACATTAATTATATCATATATATCTCTTTATAACAGTGGAATTCTCTAAAATGTCAAGCATTTCTGCATCTCTTGGATCATACCTTTTAAATTTTCACCGGCTTTCACTTATTTACAAATTTTAATTGATTTCTCAACATATCACTCCACAATTAAATTTCTAAACTTCTAAAATAACATCTAATTTATTTCTCTTCCATTTTGTTATCACCATTTGTCCTGTTACCAAATGTTACTTTTTACTTAGTTCAATCGAGACTAAGAAACTCCTCTTTTACACTTTACAGTCTTATTTTGAACCAAAAAACTTAGGCATATTTTTTATCATAGCTCTGATTTCAATATCATTACAAGTATTGAATGATGACATTGTACATATACTTGTACTGCCATTGGCAAAAACCAACGTACATATTGCCTAACCTCAAATTGTACGAAAGAATTTTTATACAAGGATTCTACGTAGATTCACCATCAATTTTATTGTACTTCAGTACTCGTGTAAAATATAGTCATCTGGTTGAACCAATGAATTTAATACCAATAGATCTTTGATGTAACATACATGAACACGCCAAAGAGAAAACAATAGATAACACACAAAATTGTGTGGTTCGACACTTCTTTCTAATATTCATGAAAACACCTTAACAAATGTATTCATCATCCTAAATAAAATTACAATAATTTATGATTCAACTCAGTATGTGTAGCACTTTTCCAATACTTTCACTCTACGTGCAGAAGCAAAACTAGCAATATGGCTATAGGGGCTCCCCTGCCAGATTTTTGAAACAATTGTGGTTAGAGAGTGGCCATCTCTTGCATTCAACCTCTAAGCAACTAAAGCCACTATGTTGGATGTAGTCTCGTTGAAACAACTATAAATAGCAAGTAAGGGAGAATCACACTTTGAAGTAATAGGAATTAGTCCAAACAAAGGCAAAGAAAATGATGATGACTGAATAAAGATTGGAAAAGCGACAAGGGAAAATAAATAGTGCAATTAGGGGTAGGAAAATCTTTGACCTTATTTGTTTAAGAAAAACTGAGTCTGATGTAAGCTAGGCCGTAAACTTCTGTCGGTCAATCTGACATATTTTCATCCCTAAGTGCAATATGAGAAAGGGCGACAAAGCAAAAGTAATTGGTGCTAAAAATTGAAAATATATAAGATCTATGTTTTTGATGAAGACAAAAGACTATGAATAAAGATCAAGATGCCAGCTCAAAGTGAAATCAACATTCAAGTCATCTATTAGGAAACTTTGATTTTAAGGTACTTGATAAAAATCCAAATACATTTCAAATACAATATTATGAGAACCCTCTTGATAGCATATGCAATAAAATGTTTTATAAAAATAGTTAAATACATAAACATATGTTTGAAAATAAAATTTTTACAAAAACTGAAAATCTGTATTTGAATACAAAGTGTCGTAGCCGAATACAGATTACAAGTCAGTAGCTAAAACTGAATATCTATATTCGAATACGAAGTATCGTAGCCGAATACAGATTGCAAGTCAGTAGCTAAAATTGAACTTTTGTATTCGACTACAGCTTCGTGTATTCGAATACAACTCAAGTCAGTGGCAAAAATCTCATACTTGTATTCGACTACGAGGTATCGTATTCGAATACGAAGTTCAAATTTTAAATAAAAACTGAACGTTATAGAAGTGTATTCGAATACACTAAGGCTGTATTCGAATACAACTTCGAAACAATGCAATTTTTCAGTTTTGGAACATTGCATAAGTTCATCAAAACTTTTGGGAACAATTGCCACTAATCTGAAGTGTTGTCTATGGAGTATAAATACCTTATAACTTCAGTTCTAAACTAATCAATCCTACTACCAACTTTGAACAACTTTCTGAAATATTTTGTGAACTTTTCAAAGTTATATTTTCATACTTCAAGTACATGCTCTACATTTTCATATCATTGAGAAAGGTTCTCTATTGTACTTGAAAGTATATTGGATTGTTATCATTGTACAAACTGTTATATCCTGTTGTTCTTAATTAAGAACATTGTTGTAAAAAATCATTAAAGTTATTGTTTGAAGAAAGTGGTGTATTTTCTTCAAGTGTTGTAAACTAAGATAGTGGTGTGTTATCTTAGTCAGAGTGTTAGGAATTTGTAATTGAAGTCTTAGTGTTAGACTTGTACTTATTTTAACAAATAGTGGAAAATCTCTTGTGGTGTGCAAGAGGACTGGATGTACCTTTGGTTATAAGGGGAACCAGGATAAATTTATGTGTTATTTATTTTCAGTATTTTACAAAGCATTCATAAACTCAAAACAGTCACTTGAACAATCTCACAAAACTCTAAAAACAGAAGAAGAAAAAATTGTCTAACACCTAATTCACCCCCCTCTTAGTTGCGCCTCTTTTCTTACAATTGGCATTAGAGCAGGTTTTGGTAATTTGCTCCTCGATTCATGGCTTCCGCACAACCTGTTTTTAGAGATGGTGGTAGCAGTAACAAACCACCTTGCTTTGTCGGTGAGCCTTATGACTTTTGGAAAATACGTATGCAAGCATACCTTGAGGCTCAAGGAGATGACTTATGGGAGGCTGTAGAGAACGGTCCATATATTCCAACAACAATCATCAACAATAAAGAAGAAATAAAAATAAAAGCCTCATGGACAGACGATGAAAAGAGAAAAGTATTGTTTGACAATAAAGCCAAAAATATGTTACAATCAACATTAGGAATGGACGAATTCTTTCGTATATCCCACTGCAAAACAACAAAAGAAATATGGGATACTCTTGAAGTAACCCACGAAGGAACAATTGAGGAAAAACGTTCAAAATGTTTCGAATGCAACCAGGAGAAGCAATTCTAGACATGCAAAAACGATTTTCTCACTTACCAAATCACTTGACAGTACTTGGCAAATGTTTTACTAATGATGAATTGAACCTAAAGGTTCTAAGATCATTAACTAGAGCATGGCAGCCTAAAAAGACAGCAATTTCTGAAAAGAAAAGTTTATCTAAAATGTCACTCTCAGCACTTTTCGGAAAACTACAAGAGCATGAAATAGAACTTGAAAGATTGGAAAAGAATGAAAGTTTAGAAAAGAAGACAAAAAATATTGCCTTAAAAATAGAATCAAAAGAAATGATGAATGAAGAAAATTCAGCTGAAGATGAAAACATCACTTCCCTGGTTAAAAAGTTCGGTAAGTTTCTTCAAAACGATAAAACATTTAAGAAGAAGAAAACCTTCAGGAAGAAAGATGTCTCCACTACAAATCAGAATTTCAATTGCTTTGAATGTGGGAAAGAATGACACATAAAAGCAGAATGTCCTAACATTACCAAGAAAAATGCTACCAGAAGGAAAGACTTCAAAAATGCATATATTGCATGGGAAGATAATGAAGTAAGTTCATCTTCAAATTTAGAAAATGAAGAATGTGCAAACGTAGCTCTAATGGCATCCCACCATTCCGATGATGAAGAAGAGTTAGTAGTAAAAATACTTGTTACAATAATGATGATTCATGTGTTGAAGATAATGATGCACAACAAACTATAAAAGAACTACTTATGGAATGTAGAAATTTGTACAAAATAGTGTCGAATCAAAAGAAACAAATTTTTTCTCTAAATGAAAAGATTGACACTATGGAACAAGATTTTGAAAAACAAAAACAGAATTCTACATGCAATAAGTGTGATTCACTTTCCTTTAGAATTGTCCAAATGAATAGAGTTATTGAAAGGTACGAAAAAGGACAAATTGGATTGGAAAATATACTTAACATGCAAAGATATTCAAATGATAAAAGTGGACTTGGTTATTCAAAGTTTGATAAACCAAGTACTAGTAAAACTATCTTTGTCAAAGCAAGTAACCAATCCAAAAATGAGAAAGTAATAGCTGTTCAAAAGAATCATCTTTGTTCTAACAAAAGTATTATTCAAAAGCAACCATGTTTTCCTAAAAAGAGTCCAAAATGTTTCTATTGTGGTTTTAATGATCACACACCTAATGCTTGTCACTTTAGGAACATTGGTGTTCCACAAGGGCATTATGTGTGGGTCAAGAAAGGTACTAACATTCAAGGACCCAAAGCACTTTGGGTACCTAATAAACTATAAACTTGTTTTGTAGGAATACACACAAGAACCTCAAAAATGTGGTACTAGATAACGGATATTTCTACAAAGCCATTACCTAGAGATTCATTCTACAAAATCCGAAGGGAACTAGGCATTCTAAATGAGAATGATCTCTAAAAGGTTTGAAAGCTTTGTAAGTCATATCACTTTTAATTTTTAACTTTTCCATCTTCTCTTACTTAATATATGATTCTTTGACATCTATATGTTTTTAATACATGGTTTAAAATTTTCTTTGGTTTATTTATTGTTAAAATTTCTTTTTAGAAACAAAATTTTTACTGTCGAATTCGAATACAGACAGTTTGTATTCGAATACACGTTCCCAGAAAATCCTGTATTCGAATACACCAAATCTGTAGTCGAATACAGATTCGAATTTTTAGCATATAAAAGGGTTGTTAACAGTTTTTAGGTTACGAATACAAAATTGGTAGCCGATTACAATCAACATCTCTGGATCTTTTTTTTTTCTTCAGCACTTTCACCTAAACTTACATACAATCATCACCAAACCCTCATCTCATCCTTCTTTACATCTAAAGTTATTTTAAAATCAAACCCAAAACCCTAATTTCCCCAAAACCATAAACTTCATCTTCTCAATATGGATGCACGAAAAAGAGGACCAAGAACTAAGGTTGCTACTGTGGGTCCCTCAAAGAAACGAAGAAATGACAATATGGCTGACCTATCTAGATTACTTCACTCCCCAGAAGAGCTGGACAGATTTAGAACCCATTTTTCTGACAAAAAGCTGATAACTCCAAAAATTGGTACGCTTGATTCCTTTTCTGAGTTTAAATTTCCTGAGTTACTGAAAGCTCAAAAATTAAAAGAATTTATTGGATACAATGGTCCTATTTATCCTGACCTAGTTAGGGTATTCTTCTGTAATCTTGAAAAGGATGGGTCTAAATTAGTATCTAAGGTTAAAGGAAAGATTATTAATTTAGACACTAAACTCATTGGAGAAATTCTGCACATACCTTATGAAGGTCAAAAGATGTGTTCAGGACATCTGTGTGAATGGGTAAACACTACAAAATATTATGCTTATGTTTTGTTGTGCTGTTTTGACAAAGATACGATGGAAAGAAAACGCACACAGGCTGGTTCGGAGTTCGCTAGACAAAGATATGGTGTTGGTAATCTGACTGTTGACAACAAATTACTACATTATTTCTTTAGCTATATATTGATACCAAAAGCAGAGAACTACTCACAAATTTCTAAATTTGAACTTCAAATTATGATCTTTATGATAGAAGGGGCTGATCTAAACTGGGCATACTTCGTCCGCTCAGTTCTATATGCCTCCAAAGACTCTATAGGTTTGCCCTACGCAAGAGAAGTTACAAGAATTCTGGAACATTTTAAGGTTGATTTCTCTAGCGAAGTTTTGTACCAAACCACCAAAGATAATCTGCTGGATTTAAGTGTTTTGCCTAGTATGCAAATAGTTTGGAGTAAACCACTTCAAATTTATGTCCATAAGGGTGATCTTGGACAAAATCCATCAAATGCTCAAAATGAAAATGCAGAAGAAGCAGAACCAACAACAGGCCTAGCAGTACCAGAAGCAGCAACAGCAGTAGCACCAGAAGCAGACAACATAGCACATGCTGAAGACATCATCTCAAACAGAATGATCATGGACAAACTTAACTCCATTCAATCCTTTGTCACAGATCAATTCCAACACTTGAATGATTCTTTCAGTAATCAAATTCAAAACATGACTGCTTCCTTCAACAACCAATTTCAAGATCTTGAAACAACCATCACTAAACATCATACATTCTTTCATCAAGAACTCATCGACCTATCCGACAAAATTGACCATCTGCATCTTCCACCAGACTTAGATGATTAAATTGGCTATTTTCAAGTTTTTTATATTTGTTTCTGCTATGTTTGACTTTCCCATTAAAACTCTTAGTTTATTTTATATGTAATTCTGAACATGGTTATTTGAGTTCTTTCTTTTTTTACAAATCCTTCTAGATATCATGTGATGCTTCTATTTCTATTGTGTATGCTTTATTTTTAGTATCCTCTTCCTTTTTGATAATGTCAAAATGGGGAGAAAAAGTATATATATATATATATATATATATATATATTGTTGGTTGCTAGTTATTTTCTACAGATCCTCCAAACACATAAGAAGGAGAAAAACATATATCAAGGGGGAGTAAGCACATATCTAGGGGGAGAAATCAAAGTCTTTGAAATTTCAACAACAAGGTTTTGTCATCATCAAAAAGGGGGAGAATGAAAATATATAAGATCTATGTTTTTGATGAAGACAAAAGACTATGAATAAAGATCAAGATGCCAGCTTAAAGTGAAATCAACATTCAAGTCATCTATTAGGAAACTTAGATTTTAAGGTACTTGATAAAAATACAAATACATTTCAAATACAATATTATGAGAACCGTCTTGATAGCATATGCATTAAAATGTTTTATAAAAATAGTTAAATACATAAACATATGTTTGAAAATGAATTTTTTACAAAAACTGAAAATCTGTATTTGAATACAAAGTGTCGTAGCCGAATACAGATTACAAGTCAGTAGCTAAAACCGAATATCTGTATTTGAATACGAAGTGTCGTAGCCGAATACAGATTACAAGTCAGTAGCTAAAATTGAACTTTTGTATTCGACTACAGCTTCGCGTATTCGAATACAACTCAAGTCAGTGGCAAAAATCTCATACTTGTATTCGACTACGAGGTATCGTATTCGAATACGAAGTTCAAATTTTAATTAAAAATTGAACGTTATAGAAGTGTATTCGAATACACTAAGGCTGTATTCGAATACAACTTCGAAACAATGCAATTTTTCAGTTTTGGAACATTGCATAAGTTCATCAAAACTTTTGGGAACAATTGCCACTAATCTGAAGTGTCGTCTATGGAGTATAAATACCTCATAGCTTCAGTTCTAAACTAATCAATCCTACTACCAACTTTGAACAACTTTCAGAAATATTTTGTGAACTTTTCAAAGTTATATTTTCATACTTCAAGTACATGCTCTACATTTTCATATCATTGAGAAATGTTCTCTATTGTACTTGAAAGTATATTGGATTGTTATCATTGTACAAACTGTTATATCCTGTTGTTCTTAATTAAGAACATTGTTGTAAAAAATCATTAAAGTTATTGTTTGAAGAAAGTGGTGTATTTTCTTCAAGTGTTGTAAACTAAGATAGTGGTGTGCTATCTTAGGCAGAGTGTTAGGAATTTGTGATTGAAGTCTTAGTGTTAGACTTGTACTTATTCTAACAAATAGTGGAAAATCTCTTGTGGTGTGCAAGAGGACTGGATGTACCTATGGTTATAAAGGGAACCAAGATAAATTTCTATATTATTTATTTTCAGTATTTTACAAAGCATTCATAAACTCAAAACAGTCACTTGAACAATCTCACAACTCTAAAAACAGAAGAAAAAAAATTGTCTAACACCTACTCTTTTCTTACAAAAATGTTAAAAAAGAATATTGCTATATAGTATAGCATGAGAGTAGTATGGGAATAAGACATTAGCTATTTTTTTTTTTTTTTTATAAATAGCAACTGTGGTCCCTTAACTTAATTTCAGTTAACGTTTTAGTCCTTTATCTTCTTTTTTTTCCCGATTTGGTCCTTTATTTTAATTTTAAGTGACAATTTGATCTTTTATGTTTTAAAATGTCAACAATATTATCCTCTTTTTTTACAATAAATTAAAAAATTCATCAAAATTTTGAACCAAAACCCATAAAATTAATTATATTCTTTAATATAATACAAATTTTATTAAATTCGTAACTCAAATCTTCAAATAAACTCATATTTTCATTATTTATTTGATGTTGTTAGAGATGGAATTTTAAAAATCAAATAAAGAATAAAAATATGAGTTTATTTGAATATTTGAGTTACAAATTTGATTCATTATTTATTTGATGTTGTTAGAGATGGAATTTTAAAAATCAAATAAAGAATAAAAATATGAGTTTATTTGAATATTTGAGTTACAAATTTGATGAAATTTGTATTATATTAAAAAATATAATTAATTTTATGGGTTTTGGTTTAAAATTTTGATGAATATTTTGAATTTTTGTAAAAAAAAGGATAATATTATTAACATTTTAAAACATAAAAGATTAAATTGTCACTTAAAATTAAAATAAAGGACTAAATCGAAAAAAAAAAATAAAAGACTAAAACGTTAACTAAAATTAAATTAAAGAACCACGAATGCTATTTAACTTTTTTTTTATAGAAGAAAAAAAAACGAAATATTAAGGCACGTTTATAGAAGAACAAACCTCCCTTAAATCCATGTCAAAAAGTAAACTAATACTAGTAGGAATAACATCCAATATAATAAGAGAGAATTCCACATCACAACCTCTCAAAGCTAGAGCATTAGCATTTACTTCACGATGGATGTGAAATTAGTCTCTTGAATGACATAGGTTAGTTCCATGTCCCTTTCCATTTGAATATCATGGACGATGCCCTATAAAAAAACCAAGTTGCTTGGATCTTTCCAAAGAATCCAAATTGAGACACCGAAAAAGTAGGCCAGTTTATGTTGTTAGCTCCAATATCGTTAGTTGTGATGTTCCACTGTAGCCAAGCATGCAAACTAAGGCTAAAAAATTTAGTTCATTTGTCTTCTATAGTAAATTGATTCCAATACTATTGAGCATCCTCGCATTACCGAAGCATATGCATGATAGTTTCAGGTTTAGACTAGCATCAGGGAATCTTCTGTCATTTGGAGTTGGGCTCTAACTGCATTCGTCAATAAGGAGTCGTGGGAAAGCTTCCAAAAGATTGCGTGTTGGAAATGAGGAACAAAAGAGCTAGTTTGTGAATTGAAAAAATAGAAATTTCACATATGATGGATTACACATTCTAGTAGTGTTTATAATGTGGAGGTATGACATTTGGAGTATGCCCCATAGGATACCCTAATTTTGTGAAGGGGTGAGAACGCATGCAAAAGCTATGTACAATTTTAGTATGAGCCTGGTCTAATGGATCCCAAAATATATAAATCACACCAAAAGCTCTCTTTTCTTTTGATGTTGTACAATCTAATGAGAAGAAGTGATTATATTTTTGGATTATTAATTGTGTGAATTCAGACCACAAAATATTCTTTACAATACTTTACAATACTGTTGGTGACAACATGTGATTTGTCAACAATATAAATTTTTTATATTGATCTAATATTAAATTTAATTTGTCTTATCTACATTATTTCTCATTTTTTTTTATTTAATAAATGTCATCATCATATAATTCTTATAATAAATATTTTGAAATAAAAGCATTAGACACATGTTTGACACTTGTTTGATTACATAATAAATACTAATCACTAGGGGTGAGAATAAGTTAGATTGAGCAAGGCTTTGCAAGACCCAATATATGGTAAAAAAATTTAAAATCTAAGCCTAGCTTATAATTTATTGTAGGCTTATTTTTAAGTTTGACATTTTCAAAAGTTTGCTATGGTTTGCATGTCTGTTTAAAAATTTATTTTATCTTAACATCTTAAATAAATCATATGATATATCTTTAAATAGACAAACGAACTAATAAACCTGTAAAAGTATGCTCCACTTTGATATTTATTGTAATATTTATAGAATTTGAGATATGATACTACAACTTTAATTTATAGTAATACATTCAAATATGCAAAATAAATTAATAAAAAAGGCTAATATATTTAAACAATTAGTAAATTTTTAATTTAATACAAAATGTAATATAATAATAATAATAATAGTAAAAAAATATTATTCTTATTTATTAATCAGTAAGGTTTTTTATTTTAATAATCTAATTTTTTTAAAAAAGTTTACTAATATATTTCCTTTTGAAAATTATATACTAAATTACCTTTTTTATTAATTGAATTAGAAGTTGCCATTTACAAAGACAACATCCTTAATGAAATCGGAATTTGCAATAGCGACTTTTTTAAGGGATTTTTTTTTCTTTGAACTTTGGTGTACAAAGTCGTCATTCTAAGAGATGACTTTAACGTAATTTTCAAAAATCGTCATAATTTTTTTTAAATTGAGTTATTAAAAAAAAACTAATTATTAAGCTACTCTATTTTAGAAAAAGTATTGCATGAGTTTAATATAATTTAGACCATAGACGTTGTTAAACGGTACTATCTATTTCAATCCCTTACTAATCATATTATTTTATATAGGCATGGATGACATAGTCGCTGGAACATTCAAACTTGTCCACCGTTCGTCCCATCGATAGAGTAGGTATTTAGACTTAAATTTGAAGCGTTTCATCGTGATCCGTAGTGTAGTTACCTTCCACCCACCCAAACAACTAGTGCTGAGCTGTACTCTCCCCGTAGCCCAAATCCAAAAAGATTTATGATATCGAATTTAATTTTTTAACCGAGGAATTCAATTTATTAATATATATATTTTTATTTATTTTTTTTATGGATTGTGGTTGAGAATTTGCTATTAATTTAATTAAATTAAGTATTTTATTGTGTATGTGAATATATTTTAAATATTAAATGATATCTTGCGATATAATTTTATTATTTTATAGATATTCAAGTATTTAAGTTTGATTACAATTTTTTAAAATAAAAAAAAAATTATTATCCGTGAACTCAATTGAACCCAACCCACTCATAATCGAGTTGGTTTGGTTCGGGTTTGACAGAAAAATTATGGGTTGAGAACTCGACCCAACTCAAATAAAATTGATCTGTTCGAGTATCGAATTTGGCAAAAAACAACTCAACCCAACTCATATATACCGCTACTAATAACAAGTCAATTAAAATAATAGTGAGTTTATTGGTTGGTACAATTTCAAAATTTATTAGTCCCTTAAAAAAAAACAGTTAATTCAGTCCTTTTTAAAATATTTACACCATAATTTTAAAGGTCTTACATGTTTATTTTGATACAACAAAATATTATTTAAGTCAGGTATTTAGATGCAATTTGGATGTGTATTTTGAGAGTTTTGAAAATATAGAAATGAAGAAGAAGAAAAAGAAGTCATTAAGATTTATATAATTTTTTTTTTGGTCCAAAAATAAATAATTATATATGTCTTAATAACTTCTTTTTTCACATCTATGTTCTTAAAAGTACTCAAAATACACCTCTACATTGACTATTGTTTTTTAGATTAAAATGCACATCTAAAATGATCAATTCAAATATTAGAGTTGGAAAAAGAAACTACCTATGTCTTTTATTGATTGTTATGAATGTTTATTAAAAGAGTATTATGTCCGAACTAGATACTAAATTGAAATATTTTTTTAAATTTTAGAGACTAAATTGTTATTTCCCCAATTTAATAGACTTAATTATTAGTCACTTTTATTGATAATATAATTTAAAAACAATAAATTTAAAAAAAATTAATTATTGATTGAAATTAATTATCTCAATCACATAGAAGTTTAAATAAATATTTACATATAAAAATTGTTAAGTCTTTACATGAAACATTTCCTTCTCAAATTGATGGCATTTTTGTAAGTTTTTATACTTTATTATTCTAACTATTTATTAATTTATGCTTTTATTACTCTCACAATACTAAATTATTTATTTTCCTTTTTATTTCTAATTTTTCTTCACAATTTTTATATTCTATCATTCTAAGTTTTTGTATTAATTTCTGGTTTTATTTATTTCACACAATATCAAATCATTAATTTTTCTCTTTGTTTCTATTTTTTCTTTAGTAAAATCACAATACATTTATTTGCCTCTTTATTTCTATTTTTCTTTAGTACAATTCCAACATATTTCTTCAATTACACTATTGACAGAAAACCTTTGGAAAAAAATATTTATGGATATATATTGTTCTTTTAATCATCATTCTTAAACTCTAGATCATATCTTAATTTATTTTTAGAAGTTCCATCTTTTCATAAATACTTCAACCTATTTGTAATTTGTTTAAGATATTAGTGGAAATATCCCACTGCTTATATAAAGTGATAGGTGTAGGTCTTTCGACGTAACATTTTTATATATTTTAAAATTTAATATGAAAAAAGTTGGTGAAACTAATTATTATATTTAATTTTAATTTATTTTTGTTAAAAAATTTATCTCTTAAAATAATAATAAAATATATTAATTCATAATTTTTTTCTCGTGCGATGCACGAGTGGATACAATCTAATTAATTATTATATTTTGATGGTATAAAACTTTTTATGCATCCACTAAATCAAATTACACTAAAAATTCACTTTGTTACGTTAGTTTTCAAAATATCCACAAATATGTGCATAGTGAGATTCAATTAAATGCATCTGTAAAAATAATTATACTTATGGTGTACACAAACTAAATTCATAGTTTAAATTCAAATAATAATAGTAAAATAATTGTATAAGCACAAAAAAATTATGAGAAGAATATTGATGAATAAAAATAAAAAATTGAAATGAATAGAGTAAGGACACATATAAATTATACTTCCCTTTTCTTTTTTCAAAAAATGAAAATAAAAAACTCCTCAACTCCATATGTATTGATTTTTTTTAATTTGAAATTACTTTTGTAATTATAAAACAAAATTATATAATAAATTTGAAATATATTATATTTAATAAAAATTTAGGTATAATATTTAATTGAGGAGAAAATAGTTAAATAATTTGAATTTAAATATGAAGAAATATTGATAAGAGAATAAGATAAAAGTATATAAATAAGAAGACAAACCAATAAGAGTTCTAACACGTAATAAAAAACATATTCAAAGATAAAAAGGTCACAATTCAAAACATTCAAAAATAACATAATCAAAAAAATTTGGCCACAAAAGTTGTCACACTAATTAGAGTAGATTCTATACAATCTCAATTTATTAGATGATGAGATGACAACAGAATAAGAAATCGCTAATGAGAAAGAGATGGATTAATTGGCATGCTGCATATGTACTCCATCTCTTTCTCATTAGTGATTTCTTCTTCTATTGTCATCTCATCATCTAACCATACACATAGTAATATGCAGGTACATAAGAAACATACGAAGATGAGTCATCATTCCCAAGACATAATCATGCAGAACAAAGTACAATTAACATTTCAGCATGTTCAATAAACAATATCAACAATGAATGATAATGTGGCACAAATTCTAATTATTAGCTATGTCATGACGGATCCTTATAACTTCAAATTGATACAAGTAGAGAAGTCACCTACTATCCCACGAACAAGAGTGTCATTCAATATGAAACAGAACACAAGCAACGATGTCCCTTCTTTACATAAGACCTTTCTACTGATAACATTTATGAAATGCAACACATGACATACAAAACATATCATTCATCATCAAGAATCAATGTTCAACAACAACAACCCATATTTGCAACTAGGTGTGCCACGATAGATTAATGTTTATCAACGCCATAACAAGCAATATCAAATACTAACTTTATTGATCTAATCCCAATTATGTATCCTATCACTTAATACTAAAATACTTATTATTAGTTAATTAACAACCTAAGTATCAGTTTGACTTATCCTAATTGATTAATCCTAAGACTATTAATTCATAACTTAGTCCTTCTCTAATTTTGATTACTATTCTAACAGATTATGTAATTCTTCCAAGTCGATTATCCATTTATCCTTTTTCTATAAACTAAGCAATTAAACATTAACACTAATCAATTATTATATTAGAAAACACAATAAAAATAAAAGTTATTAAAATAGAGTTTGAAGTAATAATATCAATCACAAGAAAGGGAGATTTGAATTGCGACCCTTTTAAAATTTTGATTTCTATGCTTAATTTAAATTAACTCAAGATCAATCTTAGTTGAAACAAAATGTTCTGGATATGTTAGAAGTAAATAAAACAAATTAGTTTATAATGAAATGTGATTTGTGTGTGCAAATAATTAAAGATAAGGAATAGAAAGATCACACACAAAAAGTATATTGATTCACCTAACTTAGGCTAGTTCAGTTCTCACAACCATGAGATTTTCACTATGTGCTACAGAATCAGAATTTTCTCCTTCACACATTTTCTCTTGATCACACCTTGATTAATTACAATCTTCACCTTTCAACCTTGAAAGGATTTTTACAAACACACTATGTAACACGATTTTTAACAGCGCGAGTGTATTTTTTTTCCCTTTTTAAAAACCACTTACTAAAAATTAATACGTCGTAACACAAAACGACAATAGTAATTAAATAATTACATCATATATATATAAACCAATTAAAATAGTTTTGGGACAATAATCCAAAATATACCAATAGAAAATACATCGGGACTATGAGACCTATTAGATATCGCTCATACCCCTGGGGTATTCTCGACAGATACCTACACAGAAGTACTGCTCCAAGAATGCTATTCCCCCATGGTCACGTCAAAAAAATGGAACATGGACCCACCAACAAAAGTCACTATCAAGGTACGTCATAGGTATAGTCATCCCAATAAACACTAAGGTCCTATACAATAAAAACTAATATGATCATCCACTAGCAACTACAGTAACAAGGGTGACCTCCACAATCCTCACAAGTCTCTGAAGTAGCAATATCGATTTACAAGAAAGGGGGATTTGAATTTTAAATTCGCCCTTTTAAAATTCCTGTTAAAAACTTAAGAAAATAACTCAAGATTGATCTTGGTTTGTGAAAACAGAAAAGGAGAACGTTCTTGGTTAGTTAAAATCAACAGTTCAGTTTATCTAGAGTAACTTGATAATTAACAAACTGAAAGTAAATAGAGATAAGGGAAGAGATATCACACACAGATATATCCTGGTTCACCCAACCCGGTCTACGTCTAGTCCTCACAACGGTGAGATTTTCCACTAAGTGTTTAAAACAAGAACCTTCTTGGTTTTACAGCACCTAGCTTAGATCAACCTTGATCTGTTACAAAAACAAATCTTTTCCACCTAGAAAGGAGTTCAATCAAATCACATATCAATCTTTAGATAGGATTTTACAGTTCACCTTTTAATCATAAAAGGATTTCCAACAAGCTTACTCAAAACTATACTTCACACTATAGCCTTGAGTTTACAATGATATGATTTAAAGTGTTTTGTCAGAATCTGAGAAAGCTCAACACTTGTTTGAGTTCTGATTCTTTGACAGAGAAATACACGAGAATGATTCTAGGAATCGAATAGGAAAAATCTGAACTGACTCAATGTATGTGAGTGAGATAACTTCAACTATGATTGAAGTGAGTAATGAATTGCTTAGTACTTGAAGCTCTGATTTTGGACAGAATTTGAGTATGCTCAACTCGTGTTTGAGTTCTGATTCTTTGACAAAAGAATTCAGTAGAATGATTCTAGTATGAAGAAGAAGAGCAGAATTGAATCTTTTGTTTGTGATTGAGAAGCTTTTCAAGTATGTAAGTGATGTATTGATTTGAACTTGAAGCACCTGAATCTGATTATGAATAATGGAATGATTGCTTTGTTCAGTTCTGCCTGTTGCCTATATTTTGAGTTCACTTTTATAGACTCAAAAAGTGCTTTTTTGACAGCTCATTTGCCCGTTGGGAAAGCTGGCTTGTCCTTTATCAGTGATTAGGTGAGAGCAGGTCAAAAAGCAAGAATGTTCTTCATTCTGCTTCCAGCATTCAAGACCAGAATTGGTTCTGGCAAATGAGTCTTGATCTTCAATACTGCGCATTCTGGGTTATTAAATCTGTAGAGGGAACCTCTGATGATATCTTTTGGTATCCTATGGTATCTTCTAGAGATATCCTCTGCTGTCCTTTGGAGGTATCCTCTGGTGTCCTTAGAAGGTATCCTCTGGTGACGTCATCTGGAGGTATCCTCTGGATGTATCTTTAGGAGGTATCCTCTGGTGTCTTTTGGAGATATCCTCTGGAGATATCCATATGAGGTATCCTCTAGTGACGTCATCTTCTGGAGACATCCTCTAGTGATGTCATCTTCTGGAGACATCTTCTGATGACTTCATCTTCTGGAGACATCTTCTGATGACGTTATCTTCTGGGGGACATCTTCTGATGATGTCATCCTCTGGTAACATCCTCTGATGTTGTCCAAAATGTTCTTGGATTTTCATATTTGATCTTGCTTCTCTCAACTGATTTTGATTCGAATTTCCTTCAAGTCTTCCGTGATTTTTGAATCAAATCTCCTTAATACTTTGATCAGATTTCTATCAAAAATCAATCAAGTCTTCTTCGAATTTTAATTAAGTCTTCACTTAATCATGATTTAAATCTGGACCATATGATCTGCTGATCTGGATCAAGTCTGGACCATGTGATCTGATGTGTACCATTTTGCTTCCTGATCTGGACAGTGTAACCTTCTGATCTGGACTATGTGATATTCTGATATGGACCTGTGATCTTCTGATTTGAACCATGATATCTTCTGGTCTGGACCAAATCTTCTGGTCTGGACCAAATCTTCTGTTCTGGACCAAATCTGGAACATGTCTTCTGTTCTGGACTGAGTTATCTTCTGAACTCTGTTTCCTTCTGGTCTGACCAAGTCTCCTTCTGGACCATGTTTCCTTCTGATCTGGGCCATGAATAATATCCTCTGATAACGTCATTGTTTCTTCCTTCTGATGATATCCTCTGATTGATGATATACTTCAAGATCGTTCAACGTTCTTGGCAGTCAAGTTGGAGAAGGATGTAACAAGGCTGGAGAATGATGTTCAGTATGCTAGAGAGTGATTGTATCATTCTGGACTGATGTTATCATACTGGAGGATGATGTTTGATCATTCTGGAGATAGTTGTTAATCATGCTTGAGAAAGATGTTTGCTGCTGGAGATTATTTATCAATCTGGAGACTGATGATACACTGCTGGAGAATGATGTTAAACATGCTGGAGATTAATGTTAACATGATGGAGATTGATGTTAACATGCTGGAGAATGATAATCATTCTAGACAGAAGATCATTTTGGACAGCAGATCATTCTAGACATTTTGGAGACCGACCTGACTTGTTGGAACAGTTTGATTCATAGCCTTTTTCCTTAAACAAAACTCAAGTGCAATAATTAGTAGATCACCACTCATAAAACTCAATCATTTAATTCAAAAGGTTTGTTGTCATTAAAACATATATCAAAAAGGTTTTTTCCTCAATAGTCTCGTCCAACGCAGTATCTCTCCTCGAAGTGACATCCTCCTCCTCATCAACCATGGAAGGACCAGTCTCCTTAGAAGTCAGATCCACCCACGATATAGCCGGCTTCGGCGGCGCTGAAATCTCAAAGCAGTCCTCTACTTCAGTTTCAGTAGGTAGGGGATTGTTCACCGGAAGTGGACGCGCTCAAACTCATTCTACGGTGACACCAACCAAGGCATCGGTGGTTCATCGACAAAGCCCTGGTCCCCAACCGGCCTAGACGGACCTGAAATGTTATCTCCCACTGGCATTGGTCCCTTACCCTTCTCGCCGGTTCTGGGTCCAAGCACCACCTCCCCTGCTATTACAGTAGGAGTTACCACACCTACAGTGGCCTCCGTCTCACCTCCAACTACAGGACTATCTGCATCAGTATATACTCCATTCGCCTTGAGTACTAATCCTAAAGGTACAGGAAAGTCAATCCGCCCGTGAGTGTATTCCACATACGACACTGCCCCGACACTCCTACTGGTTCTCACCACCCTCCCCATATAAGTAGCCCTGCTTGAGATGGGGTCGTATACCCAAGCAGTCGGCGTATGTCGACCAGGAAAATCTAACGACGTCTTCATCGTCAGGGTAACCGTCGGTGGAACGAACTTGGGTATCATCTGAGGGCAAAGCCCAATTTTCCACAATAATGTAAAGGGTCACCAACCGAAAATAACAGTTAACAATTATATCAAAAGACAAC
The DNA here is from genome assembly GCA_037974295.1 of Cicer cuneatum. NCBI lineage: Eukaryota > Viridiplantae > Streptophyta > Magnoliopsida > Fabales > Fabaceae > Cicer > Cicer cuneatum. The sequence continues at coordinate 55,134,672 of JBBPBO010000001.1, forward strand.
AATACATACATAGCAGCTCCAGCAAGATAACAACAGTGACAAAATAAGTATACCCACTTATTGAAAATGTATAACATCTAAGTTTTTGATGAAACAAAAGATTGAGAATACAGATCATGTTGCAAGCCCCAAAGTACAATCAATCAATCACAACAACTTATTAGGAACTTGGAATTTAAGGTACTTGCACATATCATTTTCATATATCAGGTCATAGCAAACATGACTCGCATGCCAAACACTTTAATGCAATGCTTATATGCCCTGCCCGCGCACATGATTCTGCAATTTCCAGGACAAAACCAAACCCTCCTCGAAAGGCGTAAATCATAATTGTATCGCCTATCACAGGCCTTAGTACTAATTACCATGGTGCAGTCGCATCACTGACTAGCACGATTTACTAAGAGTGTAGCCTATCACAGGCCTTACACATAAGTTAAATCCCCGTAAGGATAAGATGGATCACCAATCACATGGAACCACCCCGTAGCCCATCACGGTCACTACTTAACTTTGTGGCCCATCACGGTCACTACTTAACTTTGTGACCCATCACGGTCACCACCTAATGACAAAACCCTCCTCGAGGGGCGTAAATCATAATTGTACCGCCTATCACAGGCCTTAGTACTTATTACCATGGTGCAATCACATCACAAACTCGCACGATTTACTAAGAGTGTAGCCTATCATAGGCCTTACACATAAGTTAAATCCTCGTAAGGATAAGATAGACCATCTAATTACGTGGAACCACCCCGTAGCCCATCATGGTCACTACTTAACTTTACGGCCCATCACAGTCACCGCTGACACTGTGGCCCATTGCGGTCATGACAAACTATGAAATGCATTAGCGTACTATGACTATCTTCACTGTAATCAGTACGTAAATGCAACTATGAACCCGAATAATTCATAACCATTAAAGACACAATATTAAGAGAACCTCGTATAATTTATCATATGCATTAAAAATGTTTTCCAAGTAATTAAGTGCATAAACAAATATTTAAAAATAGAATTTTTGACAAAAATCCAGGTTGTATTCGACTACAGCTTCTCTTAGTTGAATACAGACGTGAAGTCAGTAGCAAAATCTTCAATTCTGTATTCGAATACGAATACGGAGAGTCATAACCGAATACAGATGACAAGTCAGTAGCAAAATCAAACTTTTGTGTTCGACTACATCCTCGTGTATCCGAATACCGGCAAAAATCACGTATTTGTATTCGAATACGAGGTTCAAAATTTAAATAAGAACTGAACGTTTGCACAAGTGTATTCGAATACGACCCTATAGATCTTTGAAAAACAGTGTAATTTTTCAAGTAAATTTCAACTTCAGTTCAAACTCTTTTATTTGAGAATAACTCGTTACAACAACAATCAATCTCTCAAATCCAACCATTACCAACAACATTGATAACGACAACAACAACATATTTAACAAAGACAACACAACAATAACATCTTTATCATAAACACAACAATGACATCTTTATCATCAACAACACGGTAATGACATCTTTATCATCAACAACAATATCACAACAACAATGAGTCGGTTAAGAACTCCAAACGTATATATTTCACGTCCTAATTTATTATTATGAAAACACACTTTAATCATCCATCAATCACACATATAGAGTTCCTATATGCAAACTAAAATTTTGAAAGGAGCCCCTTACCTTCGTTAACGCTTTCTCAACCATTTTCCGCTACCGCAATCAAATACGGTGAAACTCTCGCTCGCGTCGATGCCACAAAATTTAGCTCACAAACACTGTAGTGTGGAGAGGAGTAACTTTCCCTCTTGCCACTTCTCGAACGGAAGTTTAGATCTAGGAAGTAATTAAGGATTTGTGTTTTGTAGTTTTTCTACCAACACTTATTTTTCGGAAACAGGAAGGAGAAGAAGATGGAGTCCCGGGCACGTGGGGGAAATGTTTTTCTCCTTTGCTTGCTTTCTGCGTTTTTCCTTCCTTCCTTCTCACATATATATATATATATATATATATATATATATATATATATTAAAACTAACCCATAAATATCTAAATACCCTTACACGCATCACTTCACTCACATCTCCAACTATTTCGATAAAATATCTACTCTCGTCGCAACTCTATTGACAGATAAAATTTTGATAACTGTTCGGTATTAAATTCCTCGTAATATAATTAACTTATTCTTCGACAAATAATTTTAGTCGTTCTCAAAATATATATAAATATTTACAAGGCTAAATAGCACTTGTGGTCCCTTAACTTAATTTCAGTTAACGTTTTAGTCCTTTATCTTTTTTTTTCTCGATTTGGTCCTTTATTTTAATTTTAAGTGAAATAAAGAATGAAAATGTGAGTTTATTTGTAGATTTGAGTTACGAATCTGATGAAATTTGTATTATATGAAAGAATATAATTAATTTTATGGGTTTTGGTTGAAAATTTTGATGAAATTTTGTAAAAAAAAGGATTATATTGTTGACATTTTAAAACATAAAAGATCAAATTGTCACGCAAAATTAAAATAAAGGACCAAACCAGGAAAAAAAAAGATAAATGACTAAAACGTTAACTGAAATTAAGTTAAGGGACCACGAGTGCTATTTAGCCTATTTACAAATATTAATTATATTACAAACATCTCAAAATATTTTTGATACTTAATTCATAAAATAATTTACAATTGGCTAAAAGTCCAATTAGTTTTAACACAAAATACCCTAGAATTGCATAAATTAGGATTTAAAATTAAGGGTCTTATACACTCAATCTAACATAAAAGATAGACTTGAGTTACAAATGATGTGTATGATAAAAGTGTTTGGGATGTTGAAACTTCTCAACACTTGTTTGAGATAAATAAAGAAAAACTCAGCAAATGATGATCCACTAATATAGGGAAGAGAGCTGAAGTTTGCTTGAAGAGTTTTTGACTTGTTATTACTTGAACAAGTGTTGGTAGATTTGTAAATTGAACTTTTGTCTTCATCTTCCAATTGATCTTCAATTTATAGATGATAAAAGGCTTTAAATATTCAGTTTAAACTGAATATAGTCGTTGGACACACTTCTCAAGTGTCAGATATGTTTTAAAATAATTAAACATGTGTTTATATTGTTGTCCATAACGTTCTTGACAAAAGAAGAACAATCTTGCTTTTGTGTCTAATGGAAAACGTGAATGAGTGAGTGAATGAGCTGTGAAATGTCAGTTGGTATTGTTTCAAATCAGATTTATGTACAACTTTATGCAGAATAATGTAAGTACAATGTACTTGCGTCCTTGCTCACAACTCATCAATTTTGAGATCAATCTTATCATCAATCTGGAGGCAGCTATCCTCCCTCCTTTGGGTATTCAGCTCGAGTTCTGGGCTTCACCATTGATTTGAGCAATCTTGATACTCTTTAAATTGTGGTTTGGACTGTGGAAAATGATCCGTTTTAATTCTGTCTTTAGAAAAGAAAAACAAGAATGTTCTTTTATAAAACCAGAACATTCGTGGTTTTTTGCTGAATAAAAAAACTTGGCAGAAGGATTTAGCAGCTTTTGGTGTTAGTCCTTTGTCTCAGAAGCATGGTGTGTTTTCTGCAAAAAGGTTTAGTAGCAGTATCCTTGCTGTCCTTGCTCATAGCTCATCAATTTGGATATTGATCTTGATGTTGTTTGCTTCTTTGGACCTTTAGCTAGACTTTTGGGCTTTGATAATTGTTTTGAGTAGTCTTGATATTCGTTTATCTTAAGATCTGGATTTTGGAGAATGGTTCATTTTACTTATGCCCATAAATGAAATAACCAAAATGATCTTGATATAAACCAGAATGATCTTGTAATAAACCAGAATGATCATTTAATAAACTAGAATGATCTTGTAATGAACCATAATGATCATTTGATAAACCATAATGATCTTGGTTTGATTAGATTGAAGGCTGTGAAAAATCAGAATGATCTTCGTTTTTCCAAACTGTTATTTTTAATAAACCAGAATGATCTTGCTTCTTCCAAAATGATCTTGTTATAATAAATCTGTTATCAATCTGGAGATCAATCTTTAGAACATTTTGCATGTTTGTTTTTGCAATTAGGCCTTCAAATCTTGACGTTTAATTACTCATTAAATGTTGGGAAGACCATGTACGAAATTCCAACTAATTTACTGCATGTTGATTTTCCAAATACATCCATTTTGCCAATTGTTCTTTAATTTACTACATGTTACTCTGGTGAATGTTCTTCCATCATTTTTTTAAACAAATGACTTAATAAATGACTCAATCTTGAAATGATTTCTTCTTCAAAGTTGATTCTTATCATTTTGTTGAATTGGTATGACTATTTATGAATGCAATGAACTTGTTTATCATGAGAACATTATTTCATAACAATTGACAATGTACTTATGCACTTGTTAATGACTTCTTGCTTATTCACTTATGCAATTCATGTTCCTTAAATAAAACTGAAGTGTAACCATTAGTAGATCACCATTCGTAAAACTCAATAATTTATTTAATAAGGTTTATTGTCATTAAAAGATATATCAAAAAGATTTTTTCATCAATAGAGTTAAGTTATATTGAACAATTTATTTGAAAATAAAATTTGAATTTAGTAATAAAGATTAATGAGAATTTTGGGGATAGATCAAAGTAGATATAAGAGGTTTGTTGATAAATTTTTTTGTTGTTAAAAAAAATGCTTTTTATAAATTAGAATTGAAAAATTATTGTTAGAGTAAAAAACCTTACTTTATATACTATTAATATATCTAATAGCTGTGACATTTTGTATGCTCGGAATAAGCTGTATTTTGCAAAGAAAATTATTGAGAATCATAAACTAATGTTGAATACATGTGTGGTGGTTGATCATAATCTCACTTTACCTATCCCTCTATTTGATTCCCTCCTCCTCTAAATTGGTACAAAATTAATGTTCATGCTACTAGTCCTAATAATAAATTTTGGGGAATGTTATTATTAGAGATGTTGAGGGGTTATGTTAGCTAATGTTAAAGATATGAGTTTTACTTGGTTCATATAGGGTTAAGGCACATGGTCTTTCCCAAAATCCTTTATTTTGCATTTGAAATGGATTTGATTCTCTTTAACGTGATTTGAACAATAAATAACTTTTATGTTGATTATTTTTTAGTTGGTTTATTTATTGTCGATTGGTGTGATATTAATATCCATTATTCTAATTATTTAATTGTACATATGAAAAGAACCACACATATTTTTGCATATTTTCTAACTAAATTTATTTTATCTTTAACTTATACTATTTAAATCGAAGTTTGTACTCTTTGTATTTCTTCTTCTATTGTAGTTGATTTAATTAATTGATGAAGTTATATTTATTATAAAAAAAGCATTAGATAATTAAAAAAATAATCCATTCCCTAATTAAAGAAGTTTTTTTCTTGTTCTGACTTAGGAATGAACTTTTTAAAACAAAAAGCAGTGTAAAAAGTATTGAATATTATATTTGACATTCAATTACAAACTCTGAATAGTCTCCTAGTCCTCTCCCACTTGTAAAGCAATAGTCTATAAACCAAAAACCTTGCACATTTCACACTTCCACAGCTATTTTTTTGTTTTTATATATTCACATTATCACTCATCCATCATCAACAAAACGCTCTTTTCTTTCCAATCAGCGGCTTAGTTAACCACCCACCAACAATCATGTCGCTAACGGAATGTTCAGTGGCGAATCTAACGCAGTTAATTGGACCAAACGTCACAAACGCGGAAGCCGCCGCAACTTACATCTGCAACCAATTCAATGCGGTGGGGAACAAGTTCATCGACACATCATTCGCAATAGACAACACATATCTTCTATTTTCAGCTTATCTCGTTTTCTCTATGCAACTCGGTTTCGCTATGCTCTGCGCTGGTTCAGTTAGAGCAAAAAACACCATGAACATCATGCTCACCAACGTTCTCGACGCCGCCGCCGGTGGTCTTTTTTACTATCTCTTTGGTTTTGCCTTTGCTTTCGGCGGACCTTCGAACGGTTTCATCGGAAAACATTTCTTCGGTCTCAAAAACGTTCCAACGAAAGATTTTGACTACAGCAATTTTCTCTATCAGTGGGCTTTCGCCATCGCAGCCGCTGGTATCACCAGTGGCTCTATAGCAGAACGAACTCAGTTCGTTGCGTATCTCATTTACTCTTCTTTTTTAACAGGGTTTGTTTACCCTGTTGTTTCTCATTGGTTCTGGTCCGCTGATGGTTGGGCTAGTCCAATCAACAGCGGTAACCTTTTGTTTGGCACCGGAGTCATTGATTTTGCTGGCTCCGGTGTTGTTCATTTGGTTGGTGGTATTGCTGGTCTTTGGGGAGCACTTATTGAAGGTCCACGAATTGGACGATTCGACCACTCTGGTCGAGCCGTAGCTCTTCGCGGACACAGCGCTTCACTCGTTGTTCTTGGAACCTTCATGCTTTGGTTTGGTTGGTATGGTTTTAACCCTGGTTCCTTTAACAAGATTCTCAATGCTTATGATTCAGGTAACAATTCGATTTTAGTGATCTTTTTTCATCAACTAACTTTTATTGTTTGTACGTATTAAAATAGAAAAAAAAAATGAATTAGGATACGGAATTACTGATATGTATCTTATAAATACTATTTTTAGTATTGTGTAAATTGAATTTTTCATTTAATTTTTTTTTGTGTTTTTAGATTTATTTTGTGATATGCTAATTTGTATTGTGTGATTTTTTTAGGTACTTATTATGGACAATGGAGTGCGGTGGGTAGGACAGCGGTGACGACCACATTAGCGGGATGTACGGCGGCGCTGACTACTCTTTTCGGCAAAAGAATTCTCTCCGGTCACTGGAACGTTACCGATGTATGTAACGGTTTATTAGGCGGTTTCGCCGCGATTACCGCCGGGTGTTCCGTGGTGGAACCATGGGCAGCAATCGTGTGTGGCTTTGTATCCGCAATCGTTTTAATCTCGTGCAACATACTCGCGGAAAAGGTGCGTTTCGATGATCCATTAGAAGCAGCGCAGCTTCACGGTGGATGTGGCGCGTGGGGCATAATATTCACAGCTTTATTTGCTAAAAAAGAGTATGTGAACCAGGTTTATTCGGGTAAACCGGATCGACCGTATGGTTTATTTATGGGTGGTGGAGGAAAGTTGTTAGGGGCACACGTGATTCAAATTTTGGTAATTATTGGGTGGGTTAGTGCTACAATGGGTCCTCTTTTCTTTATTTTGAATAAAATGAAATTGCTTAGGATTTCAGCTGAAGATGAACTTGCGGGTATGGATATGACCCGACATGGTGGTTTTGCTTATGCTTATGAAGATGAGGAGCATACAAATGGAATTCAATTGAGAAAAGTTGAACATAATTCTTCTTCATCTCCCACACCTACTACAAATTCGTGATAATATTTAATTTCGTTTTGTGTTTTTGTTTAGTAGTATTTTTTATTTTATTTGTTAGATCTACAGGATACAGTATTTTTATTTGTACGGACATTTTAATTTTTAATTGGTCGTATATATTGCTTTGTGTTAAATGATCCAATTGGAAGATATTGCGTAACTGTGGGGGGATCGTTGTTGTTGACCAATGGCTAATTGCAGTAAATTTTTATTTTAGGAAATTGTTTCGGTGCAGCACGTGAATTATAATGCTTCATTCAAGATTGTGATGATTTAATAATGTTGTTACAGAATATCTTTTTTAATTTTATATGCATATAAGTTTTGTAAAAATGTTTTTAATTTTTTTATGATTGTGAGGAAGTGATTTGTTGCCTCATTCTGAGTTGGCCAGTTCCGAGAAAGTGCTCAATTTTGTCTTCAAAGTTCATTTTGAAATGGAAGTAAATGAATGATTGCTTTTGCAAATTCAATAATCAAAATGAATTTAACTCACAAAATTTGCTGTGAATTTGCCAATATACTGTCTCGTGCAGAATGTTTCACTACTGCGTTTTTCAAATTCTGCTCAAATGTTAGTGCAGAAACTGGAGCTCTCTTTGCACCTTGTGGTGTAATAGCAGTAGTTGCAATGAGTTTGTGTGAGAGCAAAAAACAACCCAATTATTCCCAAGTAACAACTCTAACATCAGATTCATTGAGAGATTTCAGATGGATCAACAGTGCAGCAACTCATTTCCATCAACCTATTAATCATAGTCCCTTTCCTTCCATGATATGGTTTATATTGAAATTGAATTGGAGTCTCTCGTTATCAAGATTTCTCGGTTGTTATATATATATATATATATATATATATATATATATATAAAGCCTATTTAATATGGTATTAAAATTAAAGTTGCATTGCAGGGTTAGATTGTCAAAGTTCCTCGGATATATAGTCTATCTTCCAATTAGCTGTCATTAAAAGGCAAGCATAGTCAGCTAAAACGTCTTTATTAGAGTCTGGCCCCTACAGTTTTTACTCTATTTTTCATTGTATTTACTCTTCTTATTGATGATGAAATGAAATAATTCTACCTTGCCTAAAATATAATTCAGATTATAAGATGTTTTAAAGTCAAAAGTGATTCTACTATATCCCTTTGTAAGTATTTATTTTTTGTCAATAGTACAGTGGTTAGATTCACATATCTTTAAGTGGTTAAAAATGGAAAATCTGGAGTTCACCTCAAGCCATTGCATATTAATATGCTTGTAAACTATTAATTAAATTATACTTCTTGGTAATGTTTGCCTTTTTTAAAAAATGATCTAAACCTACCCTTATTTTAACAGCATCTTAGGGTTAAGGTTTTAAATGGCAGGATCGGGTAGTCATATAAAAAATGTGACACTTTTAATTACTGCAAGTTGGATAGATGATTGGAATTTGAAGAAGGGGTTTGGCTGTTGTTGGCTGTTTTCATTGATTGCTTTTGTTCGGACATGATAATATTGTATTTTTAAAAGATAATAGTCACATGTATGGTCGTGATTGTTTCCAAAGATAATGTCTTCTCTTTTTTCTCTGACAAAATGCCAACAGTGCAGTTTTATGCAAGTTGAAGATAGTGTAATATATGGCGACAATTAATTGGAAATTAAAGCACCCAATTGTTGATGTTACTTAAACTACCTAATTCCCCACCACCAATTATTAAGTGGGCATTATCTACTAAAAGATATAAGCTTTTGTATTTTATAAACAATAACCATATTCATATGTTGAACTCAAATTTTCCTATACTCATTCATTATTTTATTTTTCTCTATTTTTTTTTTACCACGTTATTAATCTATCACATAATATAGGGTGTATATCAAACTTTGTCACTGTGTAACTTAAACTATGTCACCTTTACAAAATCAATTTGAAATCAAATATGCATTTAATGTTTGTTCGCTTTTGCGTTAAAATTAGATAGACACCGTACACTAGTAAAAGTTGATAGTTGTTGTTTCTACTGTGGTGGGTAGTGACAGGGTGCAACGCAACACACTCATTGCAATTGCAAAATATGCACTTTTTTTTTAAAATAGTCAAAACAAGCACTTAGTGAATGCTTGACATTTGAATACAAGCCAAATGGGTTTATCTCCTGCAACGTGTATCTCAAAATGTAACTGATATATACTTTGTTTTGTAAATGTGCTCACTCAAATCAATATTAGGCCATGTTGAAGTGATTTTCAAATTTTCTGTTCTTAAATTTTTAAAAATTAAAATTTAATTAAATTTTGAGTTTTTAATTTCAGTTTTAAATTTCAATTGTGAGTTGAGTTTTAGTTGTGTTTTAATTGAATTGAATCACTCTCATAACTATATAATAAATATATAAAAAAATTGACATATAAAAATAATTAATAAAAAATTATATTAAAATTTAATTATTTTAAAATAATTCAAGTATTATAAAATTATTATATTTTAATTATTATTTTTTAGTAATGATAGTAATTGTGGAAATGGAATATGGTATGGACTATCGTATTGATGATTATAGAGGTAAAAAGAGGTCATCAACAATTATAGGTGGTGGTCGATGGTGGTGGTGATTGTGATGGTGGTTGCAGCAGTGGTCTAAGATGGTGGTGGTGGTCTGAGACGATGATTGGTGATGGTGGAAATGGTAGTGGTCAAAGGTGGTGGTGGTGGTTAGAGGTGACACTTGATGGTCTAAAATGGTAGTCAATTATGGTGGTGGTGGCTTAGGTGGGTGGTCAGTGGTGGTGGCAGTGGTATGAGACGATAGTCATAGGTGGTGGTTAGTGATGGTGGCAGGAGTCGAAGGTGATTGGTCAATTGTGGTGGTGGTTGGAGGTGGATGTTTAGTGGCAGTGGTCGATGGTTGTTGGGGCAGTGACATGTTAATTTTAAAACAAAAACAATAATTTAAAAACTTATTTTTGTTTGTATTATGTTTTAAGGGAAAACTGTTTTGAAATTGAGTAATAAATCAACTCAGTCCTATTTTACCCGAATATATTTTGTTTTAGAAATTGACTTTCAAAACTAAAAACTCACAACTACCCCAAACGGTCTTAGAGTCGGTAGATTTGGTAAAATAAGAAGCAAAACTTATAATTTTCTTTTTAAATATCATTTTCTTTAGAAAAAATTAAAATGCAATTTTAGTCCTCTATTTTATCAAAAACAAATTTTAGTTTCCTTATTTTTAAGTTTGGGATTTATTTTACTCGTTTCATGATTTTTTTTCCCACAACCTATTTTGGAGTTTTGTTTTTTGACATGTCATTTTAATCAATCATGTTGAATTACATTTGATGATGTGATATTGTTGAAATGGACTAGAATACAAGGTGAATCTATTCTTATGAAATTCACTATTTTCGGAATAAATCAACAATAGTACATCATAAAAATGTGATTCCATGACATTAATGAATATAAAATGTCATAAAAATAAGACTCAAAATGAATTATGAGAAAAAAATATTAAAAAAAACTTGTGAAATAGGGGAATTAAAATCATGGTAAAGTTAAAATAGGGGATTACACTACGCCAAAAATTGTCTTTTACAGCGCGCATTTTAAAGCGCTTCATAACTAAAAGCGTCGTTGTATAATATTTTAAAATTAACGAAGGATACAACAGCGCTTTAATGACAAGCGCTTTAGAAAAAACGCTGTTGTAAGGTCATCAAGGGTTCAGGATTTACAGAAAAGCGTTGTTGTAAGGTCATAGAGATTTCTCATAATGTTTACAGCGCTTTTAGAGTGCTTTGCATAAAAGTACTGTAAAATATAGCGCTCCCACACTATATTATTTACAGTGCTTTTTAGAGCGCTTTGTATAAAAGCGCTGTAAACGCTGTAAATATTTTGAAATTTAATTTTTAAAAGCCTTTGACAGCGCTTATGGACAAAAGCGCTGTAAAATTACAAGCAGTTCAAGTATATACTTGATAAATAAATAAATAAAGTAAAACATATTTAATACATTCTTTCCCTTCGAACCCTATTACGAACCTTCATCTCCTCTACTTTGCGCCCATTTCTACTGAGTGATTGTTGTCTCAGGTACTGTATTTATTAATTTGATGTTGTCTCTAAAACTGATAATTTGTTACTTGATAAATCATATAAAATGTTAGATGATAAATCTGTTTTGTTTTGAAATTTGTTCGATCTGTTCTATTTTGAAATCAGACTTGTATGCATGACCTTGGACCTTGGTTTCCATTTTCCAATATTAGACTATATATACTATAGATTGGTATGATATTATAGATTGATAAATTTGTGTAATATTGCATTCATATATACTGCATTCATAAATTGTTACATGATATAGATTGATAAATTTGTGTAACACTACATTCATAAATGCTTACATGATAAATCATATCAAATCTATTCGATCTGTTCTGTTATGTTTTGAAATTAGACTTGTATGTATATATACTATAGATTGGTATAATGTTATAGATTGATAAATTTGTGTAACACTGCATTCATATAGGTTATATAAAATGGACCGGAAATATATGTCTGCCAATCGATTGTCAAAATAGTATGAAAATGGAGTGACGAAGTTTGTTGAATTTGCAGTGAAGAATGCAAAAGACCCAAATCGAATCATTTGTCCTTGTTTAAAATGTTGTTTTGGAAAACGCGTTAGAGCAGATGAATTGGAAGGACATTTAGTATGGCATGGAATTGATCAAAGCTATACATGTCGGACAAGACATGGTGAAAAAAAAAGGAACACTTATTTTGAGAATGATGCGACATATGATTCAAATGATTTCGACACAAATACATATGAGCGGGACCGATTTGAGGAGATTGAAAAAGCAGTTGAAGAAGATCTTCAGGATTGTCCTAAAATGTTTGAGAGTTTGTTGAGTGATGCAGAGAAACCATTATATAATGGTTGTACTAAATTCACAAGACTTTCAGCGATATTAAAGTTGTACAACTTAAAAGCGAGTAATAGATGGTCTGATAAAAGCTTCATAGAATTATTAACACTCCTAAAAGATATTTGCCAGATGATAATGAACTTTCCAGTCGAATCTACGAGCCTAACAAATTTTGTGCTCTATTGGCAGGAGTTACGAAAGGATTCATAAGTGTCCTAACCATTGCATTTTATTTCAAAACAAATATGAATTACTAAAGGCGTGTCCGAAATGCAATGTCTCTCGATATAAGAAAAAAGAATCTACTCCAGCAAAAGTTGTGTGGTATTTTCCTATAATACCAAGATTTAGGCGCATATATTGCAGTGAAGAAGATTCAAAACACTTGACATGGCATGCAGATGAAAGAATTAGAGATGGAAAGTTATGACACCCTGCAGATTCTCCACAATAGGCAAAAATTGATCACAAGTATCTTGATTTCAGTAGAGAGTTAAGAAATCTACGACTTGCACTTTCTACTAATGGAATGAATCCACAAGGTCTTCAAAGCATATCACACAACACATGGCCTGTGATTTTGTTGATTTATAACCTACCTTCATGGTTATGTGAAGCGTAAGTTTATGATGTTGTCTCTATTAATTTCTAGACCCAAACAACCAGGGAATGATATCGACGTATACTTGGCTCCTTTAATTGAAGATTTAAAAAATATGTGGGAGACAGGTGTGGAAGTTTATGATGTGTATAAGAAAGAATGTTTCAATTTGAGGGCTCTGTTGTTCGGCACAATTAATGATTTTCTAGTATATGGTAATTTATCAGGATATAGCATTAAAGGTTAGTGTGCATGTCCTATATGTGAAAAGAGTATAGATTGGATGCGGTTGAAACATTGTAAGAAGAACGTCTTTCTTGGACATCGTAGATTTTTACCTTTTAGTCATCATTATCGTGGGTGGATAAATGCATTCAATGGAAAATCAGAGGAAGGTACTGCTCCAAAAGCACCGACTGGATATCAAATATTGGAAAAAGTACAAGGTTTGACCAATAAATTTGGCAAACCATTTGCGGGAGAGCTTGTCAAACCTGAGTGGAAGAAAAAGTCAATTTTCTTTGAATTGCCATATTGGAAGTCATTGTATATAAGACATTTTCTCGATGTGATGCATACTGAAAAAAAATGTATTTGATAGTGTTATTGGTACATTACTCAGTGTTCCAGGAAAGTCTAATGATGGCATCAATGCAAGATTGGATTTGGTCGATATGGGAATAAGAAATGAATTGGGTCCCATAAAGAAAGGAAATCGCACATATCTACCTCCAGCCGCTAATACTCTATCTAGAAAGGAAAAAATTGTTTTATGTAAATTTCTACATGAAGTTAAAGTCTAGAAGGATACAGTTCAAACATTAAAAATTTAGTTTGTATGAAAGACCTCAAGTTAAAAGGTTTGAAGACTCATGATTGTCATGTTCTAATGGAGCATTTGCTACAAATAGCTAAAGGTTCCATTTTACCTGAAAAATTTCGACGAGCCATAACAAATTTATGTTTCTTCTTAACGGAAATTTGTAGTAAAGTGATCAATCCTCAGAAATTACCGACATTGCATAGGGAAATTGTTGTTACTTTATGTGAGCTTGAAATGTATTTCCCACCCTCGTTTTTTGATATAATGGTTCACCTTACTGCTCATCTTGTTAAGGAGACACAACTTTGTGGGCCAACTTATATGAGATGGATGTATCTGATAGAACGATATATGAAAATATTAAAAGGGTACGTAAAAAGTAGAAGTGGACCAGAAGGTTGTATTGCTGAACGATACATTGTCGAAGAAGCTACTGAATTTTTTACTAAATATCTATCCAATGTTGAATCCATAGGACTTCCTATGTCTCGTCATTCGGGAAGAATAACAGGAGAAGGGATAATTGGAAAGAGAGTAATGACTATACCAAGGACAAAATGGAAGCAGGCACAATTGTATGTTCTGCACTATGATGATGAGGTTCAACCGTATGTTACAATACACATGGATCAGTTATCTAGTTTGAACATGAACAGGAATAAAAATTAGATAACACGGGAGCACAATCGAAGTTTTATAACATGGCTAAAAAATCACATTAACTCAAAGTTTGATATAGACCCCGCTTCAATTTTAGAGCGATTGAGGTGGCTAGCAAATGGCCCGAGTTTACATGTCTTTTCTTACACCAGTTATGTAATTAACAACTATACATTTTATACCACAAAACAAGATGATCAAACCACTATGCAAAATAGCAGAGTCACTCTAGTAGCTGAAGCGATGCATATCTCAAGTGCAAAAGACAAAAACCCAATATATGCAAATCTATCATATTTTAGGGTTATCGAGCACATATGGGAGTTGGATTACACAATGTTTCGTGTTCCCATCTTTGATTGCAAGTGGGTCGATATTAATAATGGTGTTGGGATTGATGAGTCAGGGTTCTTGCTTGTCGATTTTAGTAGGGTGGGATACAAAGATGAGCCTTTTATTTTAGCGTCGCAAGCTCAACAAATGTTTTATGTCACTGATCCTGGTGATGATAAATGGTATGTTGTGCTATCGACCAATAAAATAAGTGATGATAACAACAACGTTGAAAATATTGGTAATGATATTTTCTTTGCGACATCACAACCACGTGAAATTGATTCAACTGATGATGGTTTATATCTTAGAGATGATCATGATGAGGGAATTTGGATTAATCCACCGTTTCGTATTGTTAAGGGACAAACAAAATTGAATCCCACCAAGAAAAGAAGATTGGCATCTTAAGGTGTTTATGTGTTTTATATAAGTCATGTAATGATTTGTACTGATCATCATGTAATTTATACTAATTTTATGTAACTTGACCTGTCAAAACTGAGTATTTAGTATTTAGCTTGAACTATATTTGATTTTATGCTTATACTGATTTTCAGCCAGAACTTGAACTGATCATGTAATTTAGCATTGATATACAAGTATTTAATTAATTATTTGGAAAAAAAATTATTTTTCTCATAAGTCATGTAATCTGAACTCATCATATAATTTTTTTAATTATATTATTTAATTATTTTAGAGATGACAATTTGATAAAAAAATTTAATTATAACCTGAACTCATCATATAAGTTGATATGAACAATTTGATAAAATCATTTTAGAGATGACAATTGGTATCCATGAGTATGGATAATATTATCTCACATTATAAAATGATATACATATTATTCTAAGGCTTTTAAAAATTCAATTTCAAAACATTTACAGCTCTTTGGTCCACAAGAGCTGTAGAAGGCTTTTAAAAAATAAATTACAAGTACAAAACATTTACAGCGCTTTGGTCCATAAGCGCTGTAGAAGGCTTTTAAAAAATAAATTACAAAACAAAACATTTACAACGCTTTTGCCATAAGCACTGTAAAAGGTTTTTAAAAAATAAATTACAAGAGACAAAACATTTATAGCGTTTTTGCCCATAAGTGCTGTAAAAAGCTTTTAAAAAATAAATTACAAGTACAAAAAATTTACAACACTTATGGGCAAAAGCGCTGTAAAATGCTCATATAGCGCCTTTTATATAGTGTGTCTATAAGCGCTGTAAAAGACTATTTAAGGTGCTTTTTATATAGTCTTTTAAAGCGCTTTTTGGAAGAGCGTTGTAATAGGTTAGGTATTTTAAAGCGCTCTTTGGAAAAGCGCTATAAAATGGTTTTTTAAAATATTATGTAAACTGATAATAAGAAACCGCCTCTTCATTTTCTTCTTCACTACGTATTCTCATCTCTACGAACTTTGCAGTGTGAAACCCTTCTTCATTACGTACTCTCCATCTTCATTACTCTCTATACGAACCCGACCCTCTTCTCCCTAGTGCGAATCTTACTATCCATATTCATTACGTACTCTCTGTTTTCATTATTCTCCATTTTCACTATGTACTATCCCTATGAACCATAAAGGTTTTTTAGGCGCTTTTTATTCAGTTTTTTAAAGCGCTCTGTGGAACCCTAAACTTGTATTTCTACTTGTATTTCTGCTTGTATTCTATGATGTCGTAACACTAAACTACACATACTGTTATTAATATCTTGTTATCACTAAACTTATAGTGCATGTTGTATTTATTCAATCTGATGTTGTCACTAAACTGCATGTTGAACTTATACTGTGTGAAATGTGTAGATAAATGAATCCCAATAACGATTTAGGTCGTCAAAACGATGAAGTTGTAAACACTGACGTTGTAAACATTGAAGTTGTCAACGCTAAAGGCTATGAAAACGAAGTAAAATGTGGGGCAACTATAATGCAAAGAGTCATTAAAGCAAGAAGTACTGGAATAAAATTTGAGGTATATATACTATAGTTTTGTTTAGATTTTATTTTTTTTTCTCTTTTGAAAGCAAGCACTTACACTCTATGAGTTTATTAGGTGGGATGGAATGAAAGTGGCCAGCCAATTGAGCCCAACAGTTCAATGATGGTAAGTTACATCGGTGCTGTTGTTCGTCAAAATATCCCAATAACAATTGATGATTGGAGAGACAAAGCTTTGAAGGATGCTAAAGACATTGTGGAGTGATGTACAAGTAACTTTTTTACTCCACTTTTTTGTTACTTATAAATTTTTCCATTGAAATATTTTTATTCAAACTCTTTATTTATTTGGTTTGTAGAGCGCTGTTAACATTGAAGATATGCGAGCAAAGAACCCAATGCATGCTTACAAAAGATCGCGTATGGGGTATGCATGTTTAGAGCAAAAAATTGTAAGTAAACATCACTTTTATACATTGTGGTAGATTATAAACTATAGTTTCTAACTAATATTTTGTTTATGTCTTAACGAATAGCTGCAAGAGACGAAATCCGATCAACCATTGGGTCGTCATATCTTGTGGAAGGAGGCTCGCGTTAATAAAGATGGAATAGTGATAACGAAAATGTTCAACAAGTTGTCCAACAATGTGTAAGTATACTATCACTTTAATATTTTTTAATATTGTCTTTTAAAAATGATATTGAACTTATCTTTTTAATACTACATGTATTTTAGGAAAATTTGGAACAATGTCTTGAAAATCAAGATGAGAATAAAGAAGTTAGGTGCAGGGACATTCTTGGCAAGGTATTCAATGTTCCTGAATATTTTGGTCGTGTGAGGGGTAAGGGATTTGGCGTGAATCCCAAAAGTTAATTTTCACATGAGAAGCACACAAATCCCTCGAATGATCAAGTATTAGAAGCGCTAAAAACCCTATCGGAGCAAGTTGCATACTTGGTTAAAAAGGATAAGGAAAAACAACTTCAACGTGAAATGCAAATAGATAGTGAAGATGGAAGTTGCAACATTGGTCATAAAAGTCTCCAGAAGGTAATTAATTACTTAACGAAATAAGAAATTCATTCAACCTAATTGTTTCACATACTTATGTATTAACCATTGATTTATGGTGTTTCACATTGCTCGCTATACTTGTCTTCCCCTACCCGTTGCATGGTTGGGAAAGGAACATTGTACAATACATTGGGAGAAGTATTGCACAACAATCACATCCCTGCCGACCATGTTAAAGTGTCACCTGTGATAGCTTTAGAACCACTTGCACCGTTGTCTATCCCCGACAACGACGGAGATATGAAATTTTTGGGAGAAGCAATAAGTAGTTATGTGGCATGGCCGAAACATCTTTTTGGCACTGAGGAGGTATGTTTTAATTGCTATGTATGTTTAGTTGTATGATTATGATTGATTATGTTTAATTGCTGATTTTTCTGCTTTTAATTTCACATTTATTTAGATTCTTGCTAAAGGGAATGATAAGAAGATCCCTCGCAACGAGTATGTCACTTCACCAGAAAGGCAGAAAAGGTTTGACATATACATCAATTCATGTATACGAAATGATTAGCTTACTATAATAACTAACAAACTGATCAACCTCAATTTTTTCATATTCAACTAAAAAATAAACCTGCTGCACCGCAGGTGCAGGTCTGTGGTAAAAATAAATCTTGCAAAATGCAAAAACTGGATCGAGGAAAATCAATTGCTGCTCCTAAAATAAGTCAACCACGCCTTTCTCAATTCGGATTGTGTCTTTACATAACAACAAAGATGAATATGGAGAGCAGTAATGATACAGGTATCATAAACATGGAAAAAGGTATATTCGGAGATGAGTGTGTAGAAATACTTGGCAAAGAGCAAATATATGAACTTCTCGATCATAAAGAGCTGAGTGCTACTGTCATCAACATATACATCAGGTAATATAAATATTTTATTTAAGATAAAAATTACTTTTTAATTGCATCACTGCCACATTAATTTATTGATAATTAATCTAGTTTTATATTTTCATTGAAGGTTTTTGTATGAGAAGTTGGTGTGCACGCAGAAATTGACAAGTAGATTTGCATTCTTATCTCCACATAAACTATCTATGTTTAAGCTCGATCCAGTTAATGTAAAAAAAAAATGTAGTTGATATACTTATAGAAAATAAAGAGAAGGACAAGCTATTTCTGGCACCATACAATTAAGGGTACGTAATTAGATACTTTATCTATATCTTTTTTAATTTATGACACTTTATGAGTTGTGTAAACAAATTTGTCAACCAAATTTTTGTTGTTGTAGGCAACATTGGGTGTTGTTTGCCATAAATGCGACTTCTGAAATTATATATTATTTAGATCCATTGCACGATCATTTTAACAATCACCCTGATATAAAGAACATCTTCGACACGTAAGTAATATTCATTTATTTCTTACATATATAAATAATGTGTTTGGTCATTGAATAATAATGACATTTATTTGATAGTGCTCTGCAAGTTTTTTGCACTCAAAGGAGTGCTTCAGTATTGAAGAATAAGTCAAACAACATCACATGACATCCAATAAAGGTTTGAAATGTTTGTTATAGAACTTAATTATATGCCTTTAAATTTTCATTTACAATCAATGCATAAATATTTATTGGCGTACATGTTTTATTTTATAGTGTCCGCGTCAAACTAACAACATAGACTGCAAATACTATATAATGAGGTTCATCATGGAGATTGTTGATCTGAATCAACATATAATTCCAGAAACGGTATGTTATTTTCATTATATTTTGATTTTCATATATAAACTATATATATATATATATATTTGATCATAACTTATTTATGTTCAAATATTATATCACATAGTATTTTGACAACTTCAACCCAACATACTCTGAAAGTGATCTCAAAGAAATAAAAAAGAATGGTGTCAGTTTGTCCTCGAACTGAAAGTTATATAATTTGTAATTTGTTGCTACTGTTATGATGTAATTTGTTATGTGAATATGTTGCTACTGTCAATATGTAATTTGTAATTTGTTGTTACTGTCATGATGTAATTTGTTGCTATGAATATGTTGCTGCAAAACACTTGTAATTTGTTGCTACTGTAATTGATATTATTGAATATGAATATGAAATTGAAATTTATTGTAATTTGTTGCTGTGAAACACTTGTAATTGATATTGTTGAATGTGAATATGAAATTAATATTGTGAAAAATATGAATTTTGATATTTGTGTATATGAATTTTGATATTGTGAATGTGTATTTTAATGTTGAAAAGAAGAATCTGAATGTGATATTTGATGTTGATAATAATGTCATAAAAAAGACAGCGTTTTTTTAAAAAATGTCATAAAAAATCCTTTTATAGAGCTTTTTTAAATGTTTTACATCACTTTTCTAAGCCTTTTACAACGTTTTTTTTAAGCGTTATAAAACTAGTATAAGAAGCGCGCTTTATAAATGGACCTATTACAGCGCTTTTTTGAAAAAGTGTTGTAAACATAGTATGAGAAGTCTGCTTTATATATGGACCTATTACAACACTTTTTTGAAAAAGTGTTGTAAATCTAGTATAAGAAGCGCGCTTTTATATATGGACCTATTACAGTGCTTTTGTGAAAAAGCGCTGTAAATCTAGTATAAGAAGCGCACTTTATATATGGACCTATTACAGCGCTTGTTTTATTTTCAATAGATCTGTTGTATCCTTTTACAGCACTAGATACTAGAGCGCTTAAAAGCGATGTAAAGAGCTTAAAAAAACGTTTTAAAATGATCTTTTTGGCGTAGTGTTGAAAGTACACTTATTAAAAAATTCTAAATTTTTGTGTGAATATAATGTTCTAAACATGCATATAAAAAATAATTCAAAAATTCACACGCTACACATGAATTGATTTAAAAGCAAAGATCAAAATTGTTGATGGAAAATGTTTGAGAGACCATTGTTTGAAGAAAATTTTAAGAGGGACTAAAAAAGAAATATGATATATTTATAGGGACTAAAAACTTATTTAATCTTAAAAATAACTAATTTAAGGGTGATATGATGGTGCTAAACTAAACCTAGAGGTCTTCTCAACCTTGGACTATGCCATTACCCCTTACTCTAAATTTTCTTCATAAAAAAAATAAGGCAACCTTGGAAGAGGCATTTTGCATGAGTGATAGGTGGCATAGCCTCCAGATATTCGTCATCAAATTCTTCAGAACCTAAAAGATATCGAACAAAAAAAGAATACTAATGCTTTGAATGATGAATATGATGGTAAAGTTAATGAAGAAGCAATAGAAGTGGTTCAACTACCCCAACAATTTCTAACCAAGGACAGAAAAATCATTATGGAAGGAAGTAGCTTTTTTGCTCCTAGGACAACTTCAAGAAGTGTATTGTGTAGCAACGAAACAATACACAAAGCTAAGATGACAATTGCTAGATGATTTTTTTATTCTAATATTCCATTGAATGCAATAAAGTCGCCATATTTCCATGTTGCTACTAAGGCAATCACTACTATTAGTCCCGGTCTCAAAGTTCCAACATTTCACGACATAAGAATAATTTGTTGGGAGATTGCAAGCGAGAGCGTTCCTTACTTGTTAAAATTTATCGATCAAAGTGGGCTAAGAATGGGTGTGCAATAATGGATGATGAGTGGAGTGAACAAAAACAAAGAACCTTAATAAACTTTTTAGTTTATTGTCCTAAAGGTATATAATTTGTAAAGTTTGTTGATGCTTCAGAAGTTGTGAAAGATGCTCCAACATTGTGAAATATGTTTACTGAAGTTATTGAATGGGTTAAACATACAAATGTTGTGCATGTAGTAACATACAATGCAGCCAATTATGTAGCTGTTGGTAGATTGATTGACGAAAAATACTAAATTATTTTTTGGTCTTCGTGTGCGGCTCATTGCTTGAATCTAATTTTGAATGAATTTATAGCATACCTCAAAGGTAAATGTGTTTCTATACAATCACATGGTATTCTTATCTTGGTAGAGAAAAAGAGAAGGTTGGAAAGAAATTGTACGTCCAGATGAAACTCTATTTGCTACTACGTTTATTACATTGAAAAGTATGTATGATCACAAACATGATTTACAAGCTTTGATGATTGAAAAATATTTTATAACCTATAAGCTAACAAAGTCTATAGCAAGAAGTTTTGGAATGATTGCAAAGCTTATATGGGTTATGTTTATGAAGGCATGCAAAGGAAAAAGAATGCAATAATGAATATGTTTAGGAGAAATGAAAAGCCTGTAAGTCATACACATATATTCAGTTAATAAAGTTTTTTTTAAAACAAGTTTGGTCAAAATAACAAAGTTGAGTGAGGAAGAATGAGTTCTAAATCAATCCATATAGTTTCTATCAATGTAGCAAATTTAGAAACTCATAAGGATATTATGTTCTTCCTCACAATAAAGTTAAGGAAATTATTTATGAAGATCAAACTCAACGCCCTCAAGAATTAAGGAATTAGGTATGGAAAAGAATTATCTGTAAAGTGAATTTCTATTTGTATTTTTAAAAGACTGTTAAGACAATCATGACACTTGCTACTCATTATGATATTTTGGAGTTACCTAAGATGGATGTCGATATGATGTTTTTAAATGACAACATTTATGTATTGGTGCAACCGAAAGAAGCTTTATGTCAATAAACACAAAGTAAATTATTTGCAAATTGATGTAGTCCATCTATGGATTAATGAATAAGTCTCATTAGTGATATCACAAAATCTCATAAAGTAATTATCTCATTTGATTTTGAGATTACTAATGTGGGTATTACAAGGTTAGTGAGAGTAAGTTTATATTCCTATTATAATGTGTCAAATTTACTTTATTTAGTCAACAATCATATATTTTTGTTGCGCAACCCGCTATATCCCTAACGGAAGTTTAGTGATGAAAGATCTTGGAGACACATTTTATGTATTTGGCATTGTGGTACATAAAGATCATTCTCAAAGTATCCTTGGGTTATATCACAAAAGAGATATTATCAATAAAGTTATAAGTAAATTCGACATGAAAGATAATAAATTAAAAGATAACTCAATTACTAAAGGGAGACTATTTTAGTCTCAAATTTTGCCCAACAAGAAATATGAAAATGAGGAAATTAAGTATTTTATAATGTTTTAGTTGTGGCGAGTCTTATGCATATCTTATTTATGTGCATTTGGAAATAGCATATTGAGCAATTCATGTTTGAATTGTTGGCAAAGGAAATCATAAAGGTTGTTAAAGACAACAATAAAGCTTATTCTCACAAATAAGAGATCTTAAAGATTTTGAGATCATCAGTATGTTCGACCTTGATTTTCTTTTTTATGTATACATAAAGTGGACACCTTAACTCAAAAAAAAAAGTTGATTTATTTATGTCACTTGATTGCATATTAAGTTATATTGCGAACATAAGTCAACCGTAAATTGCTTCAACAACTTTTCATAGAGTATTAACATACATGTTATTGTTGTTGAAGAATAAAACACATAAAGACAGACTTTATGCTAGTTGACCCACTAATAAAATGTTTGGCAAACTAAGATATTTCATACAGTTGTTGTCATTAAGGATGCCCTAGATTAGTAAGAGACTATCTTCCTTTGTGTTATGTACTTTTGGAATCGATACAGACTTTGTTTTGATTTTCTACTTAAATAAAGCGTATGAGATTGTAATTATTACAACTGTTTTTGTGTTGTATGCTTATATTAAATTTGCACTTAAAAAACATCAGATTAATCTCATTAAAGACTTTAATTGGAACAGTTGGAAATAGACATGATATGAATATCACACTGCATGAACTATCATGTCACTCATCTATATTGAACTATATCATTAAATGCATTGATGTGGTGGTTGTCGAAGTTTAGTCACATTATACGTCAATAATATTATAATAATAATAGTAATAAAAACTTTATTTATATTTAATTAAGTAGATCGGTCTAATAGGATTAAAATGTTTTTTCAGTGGTCTTAGTTTGACCCTTTTAGCTACATAGACTTTTAAAAAAATTATATAAATATAATGGCTAATCTAGCTTGAACCTTTCATATACTAAGTTATAGATCCTTATTAATTGACCTATCTTATTTCCACCCATTTGTATGTCTTTATTTTATTTTTTAAGCTTTTTTATTTTAAACATGGGTGGATGGTCGGATCCCATGCGACCTCCACCCCATCATATTTTAATTGATAACAATAAAATACATATTTTTTTAGAGATTAAACATTATTTTTATCATATTCAATGCTTATATAGTTAAAATTTTCTTAATATATATTTTATTTAAAGTTAAATTTAGTTATAATGTTGATACTATTTTGACTATTTTTCTTGGAAAATGTAAAATAACTTTAGATTAAAAAATAAGACATAAATAAAGGTAGTATATACAAAACAGTTAATTAACTTTAATGCATAATGAGATATAGTTCAAAAATATAAGATAATTAGACAAAAGTAAAATAACAACAAAAAAAAGAGATATTATTAGATATAATAGAATAAAATCCGTAATTACTTTTAAAAATTAATTTATATATATTGTCTGTGTAAAAAAAGATTATACTGTTAGTCAATTATAACTCTTAAATCATTAGAAATATTTGACCTTTACTAAAATTATTTCTATATTACTTGTAAAGTCAATTTCATGAATGATTATGATGTGATGATAGTTTAAAACTTTTTATAGTAATTAAACTCTTAATTTAAACATTTCACAATTTATAGAGAAGTTAAATTAAAGGATTAAATAAATTTTTAGTCCTTATAAATTTTAAAATTTTATTTTTAGTTTCCATAAAAAACTATTTTTTAATTCCAAACAAATTGTCCTGCAAACATTTTTAGTTATTGTTGGAATAAAATATGTTTAATTGTCTTTGAACTTTTAAGTTTTTAAATGTTTTATTCAAGCATATTTAGAACATTATAAAAAATTTCTCCACAAAAATTTAGAAGTTTTTAACTTAAAGATGAATTAAATATAATTTTTTAAATTTGCATAAACCCCTAAAAGTAACAAAAATGTAGACTTAAAAATCAAATTTTGAACTCATTTTTTATAGAATTTTTTTACAGTATTATAAATATATTTAAAGATATATACCGATATTTAAACAGAGACTAAAATTACATGCATGGCCATAATTTAATGATCACAAAATTTTTATAATTTTATAAGATAATTTATTTAATTATAAATTAAATAAAATTTGTTTGTATGATGATGGTGATGAATCTATGCTGAGATTGTCAATGTTGGCGGCCACGTAGCAATCATTCTCTCGTGGCCACAAAGTATGGAATCTTATGAAAAAGAATTCCTTTCCGACAGAAAAATCAACTACTTTAACTAGGGATTATCTCTTTCCATGGTTATATAATATAACTTATAAAATTGAAAAACTCTTGATATTACTATTACTAATAGTTTACGAGTTTCTTATTCTACAATCGTTTAATTGAAAAGTGTAAAATTTTATTATTTTACATTATATATATATTGAGTTTAAAATAAAATGTACATTTTTTGTGTTTTTGTAAGAAATAATTATTATGCCTTTATATGAGTTTGTTGTTTTTTAAAATTTAGTTAAATGTAAAATTTTAATTAATAATTTATTTGTTTTATAATGAGTGTTACTTTAATAAAACAAAATTTGTTTTAAAACGAATGTCATCCTTCAAATAATTATTATATACACAACTTTTAAAGTATTATTATACTTTAGATGGACAATAGTAAAAAGTCTTCCAATAGTTAAGAATGATAGTTTGATAAAATGACTGATCTCTTTCTACTAATTATTGTATTTCTTAATATATGTGCAAAAATCTTAAATGACACTTATTATGAGATAGAGGGAATATTACTTAATTTTTAATTTAATTTACTATTTTACATAATATATATATATTGATTTTAAGACACGATTTTAAGACACAAATTACACTTTTAGTATTTTTGTGAGAAATAACTATTATACATCTATATGAATTTGTTGTTTCTAAAAAATCTGTTATAACATATTTATTTATATATATAATCTATATGAATTTGTTGTTTCTAAAAAATCTGTTATAACATATTTATTTATATATATAATGTGTTTTTAAAGATAATAGGTTATTTTAATTGGCAAATTCTAATATGAATCATGATTCACTTTGGACTAGTATTTAAAAAATATTTAAATTTATGATAGCCACATAGATCATATATTTGAAGTAGATATTGATGATCATATTTATTTTCTTAACTAAGATAATGACTTAAATGATGTCAGTTTAATAAAAATAAGAAAAAATAAATATATATCACATATTTAATCATGTCACCATTTTATCCTTAAAGACGACAATTGACATGATCTATTACTTATAAAAAATATTATCGACTGTCGTTAAATTTTTTATGATTTTTAAGGACTAGATCTCAGTGGACAACTTATACAAGGGATCCAAAGTATAACTCACCTATTTTAGTATTAGGAAAACTCTTACATATTTATAAGTCGAGTCTACAAGTTCAGTCTATGTAGGCTCCATGAGTTTATCTAGATTGTTGAGTTTCATGACTTTTTTTTTACAATACGACACAAATTTCATTAATCAATTATAGAAACATTACATATAGATTGACTAGAAATTAAATGGCCATAGTCAAACAATAACTCAAACACTAAAAAAACACTTTATGTTGTTCCTTGCAGGGTCCATGATAAAGGTATATCGAAAATTTACAATCTTTGACTGTAGGTAATCTCGGACTTGTTTAAATAAACCACGTGTCATAAACCAAATGAAAGGTGGGGAGGATATGAGAGATGGGGACATTCTCGTTTGGATCTTCCCACTCCATATTAATCTAGGATCTCTTATGGGACATTTTTACAAACACTTGAAGTGCATTTTGAAAATAAACTGGCCACAAAAATATCTCGTTAAAAAGTAAGCCCCATCAACACTAACTAAGATAAAACTATTACCTAAATCAGGTGGCTTCTGTAGAGGCCGGTTAAGAGCAAGATGTGAAGGTGGATGAACAAAAGTGACAACCTTCAAAAAATTTGTTTTTTTTCCGCTGGTGGCTCTGGTGGAGGTCATTTGGTTTTTTAGATTTGAACACATAAAAAGATACTTTTTTGATGCAAGGAAAACATGGAGATTGTTGGTACAGGGAAGATAAGACATGATAGATGTTGGCGGTAGTGCAAGTGAGGAATCAATGTAGATATATCGAGTTAATAGGAATGTAGAAAAGGGAGGAAAATCTTGTGGAGGGAGAAAAAACCTCTCTAAAAATAGGGAAGGAACACTCGAGAAGAGGGATGTTTCTTCAAGTTTCACATTAGCGCAACCCTAGCTTTTTCGTTTCACGTTTAACACAGCCCTAAATGCATATGCAGTTGCCACTGCCTCTTCTTCTCCCTTTTGTATCCATTTATTTTTATTTTCCATTTTCTTACTCTCTCACTCATCTATTTTCAAAGTCATTCTCTTTCTTCCCCCCTTAACAAAGCTCCACTCAGATCGAAATTTTCGTTATCAGTAAATCTGTGTTTTTAAATTGGTACTCACTTGTGTGATTCGGAAAAACCCAGTGAAAACTATTTGACGGTGAAGAGGAGAATTATAGATGTCAAATGGTTCAAATTGTAAAAAAAAGGTTTAAAAATGGTTCCAGGCCTTCTGCGCTTCAGACCGACCCATTTTAAAAACAAAAACAATATTGCTACTCACACCCCCTTTTTACTACTCACACACCTCAAAAAAAATTAAAACTTAAATTCTCAAAATGCCCTTGCATATAATTTTTAACCCTAACCTCTCTCAATCTTCATCTTCTATCTCACACTCATATTCATCCCTTTATCTCACAATCCCTTCTGATTCTTCCTCCATTTTTTAAGAACTTCAACATCTTCAATCATTATCATTTCCTCTCTTCACATTGTGTTTAAAGTGACCGAAGAAGGTATGTATGTTGCTCTATTTTTGAGTTCGTATTTTTTCTAAAAATCTGATGATTTTACATGAACTCAGTTTACGTATGATGTTGTAACGTTACGTGAACTGAATTCACATACGTTATAAAATTGTAAAATTCCAAAACACTACGTGAATTAAGTTCACGTATACATAGAGTTCACGTAGGCTTGCATGAAATAGAGTTCACGTAGCTGATACATGTTAACCTACGTGAATTTTGCAAAACTTTCACATTTTAACTGAGGTGCCTGGTATTGAATTCACGTAAGCATATTCCTGAATTTTTATATGTTCCTTTTTGGATGCAGATAAATGAAACAAGGGGGAGACAACAATGATGAAATGTATGAAGGTTTGGAACCTGATTTTGAGGAAATGCATGATGGTTTGGAACGTGATTTTGACGAAATGTACGATGATTTTGAAGCAATGAATGATGGTTTTGAACCCGAAATTGAAGACGATATGAACAACAGAGATGAACCTGTTACGGTTGATTTGACTGATGTGTTTAGCACCGACATGATGTTTGATACGCGAGATGGTTTATTGAAATGGGCTAGAAATGTTGGAAGGGAAAATGGAATTGTCGTTGTCATTTTTAGATCTGAAATTGCGACAGCACGACAAAGAACAAAGACAATTAATTCTTGGTTGTGAAAGAAGCGGTAAATATAGACTTTGGAAGAATCCTAAACCGATGAGGAGTACTTGGACTAGAAAATGTGAATGCCCATTTAGATTGAGAGGAACACTATCAAGTGTTGGTGATGGATGGTATCTGCATGTAATGTGTGGTGCCCACAACCACGAATTGGCCCAAAAATTTGACTGATCATTTTTTCTTAGGTAGATTGTCTCATGAAGAGAAAAATGTACTTTGTGATATGACAAAGAACATGGTAAAACCAAGAAACATATTGATGACACTAAAGGATTGTAACGCTGAATGTTTGACAACAATAAAACAAGTTTACAATGCACGTCAAGCATATCGCTCATCAATTAGAGGTAATAGAACAGAAATGCAACATCTTTTGATATTGATGGAATACGACAAATACGTCTATCGATATAGGAAGGTAGATGGTTCAGATGAGTTGAGGGACATATTTTGGGCCCATCTAGAAGCTATCACTCTTGTAAATAATTTTTATATAGTATTGATTATGGATAGCACATACAAGACCTGTAGGTATCGAATACCATTACTTGAGATTATTGGTGTTACATCTACTAAAATGACATTTTGCGTGAGATTTGCATATCTACATTCTGAGCGTGCTGGTAATTTTGCGTGGGCACTACAAATGTTGAAAGAACAGATTACAAGTGGTGAAGTTGAAGTCATTGTAACTGATAGAGACCTTGCTTTGATGAACACAGTTGAATATGTTTTTCCAAAAACAATTAATTTGTTATGCTTGTTTCATGTATGCAAAAATGTCAAAGCGAAATGCAAGACGATTGTGTTCCCAAAAGAGAAGCAGGTAGAAATAATGGAGGCATGGGAGGCTCTTGTTTACAGTTATGATGAGTCTCAGTACTACATGAAGTTGGCTATCTTTAAAGAAATTTGTAGTAGCTGTTCTATTTTTTATGATTATGTACGTGAGAAATGGTTAGTTCCTCACAAGAAAAGATTTGTTGAGGTGTTGACAAATAGAGTTATGCACTTTGGGAACACAACAACACAAAGGGTTAAGTCGGCACATTGGAGTTTGAAAAGGATATTACAAGACAGTATTGATGATATATGCAAAGTATGGGAAACCATCAATAGCATGATTGTATTACAACACAGTGAGATCATAACATCATTTGAAAAGAGCATCATTCACAAGGTGCATCGAAATAGTAACAGATTGTACGCCTATTTGCATGGTGTTGTGTCCAAAAATGCAATAGATCACGTTGCACGCTTAGGATAACACACGGTCTACCTTGTGCATGTGAAAAAGCCAGGTATAATATGATCCCACGTTCCATTATGTTAGACGCTATTCATGTTTGGTGAAGTAAATTAACTTTTTGTAACACCCCGAGTTTAAAACACAACGCGAATGTATTTTTGTTTTTTAAATAAATAATAAAAATGATTTTCCAATTTAATTCCTTGAAAAGGATTGAAGTAAAATATCCTTTAATTTGATTCAGAATCATGTATATCTCCTCCAATCACCGGGTTAGGAGTCACCACTCCTACGGCGGCCTCCGTCTCAACCCCTCTAGCTGGCTCCTCAGCATCATCAAAAATTCCGTGCGCCTCCAATATCAAACGGGAAGGCACGAGAAAATCAATTCTCGCATAGCTGTGCTCCACGTAGTCCACCACTCCATTGGTCTGACAGGTTCTCGTCAATCTCCCCGTGTATGTAGCCCTGCTTGAGGTGGGGTCGTATACCCAAGCAATAGGCACAAAACGATCAATGAAGTCGAGCGACGTTTCCGTCGTCTCGGGTTCCACGGGTGGCATGGGTTTGGGGGGCATCTGAGGGCAAAGCCCAATTTCCACAATTTAATAGCAAGGGTCACCGACCGAAATTAACAAATAAGCACATAGCATATATCTCACAGCAACACATACATCCATGGCATATCGTATAATGATGAAAATAAAGATGCTCATTTTGAAATTTCGTGACATGTATGCCTTTTCAAAACAACAATCAATTAAAATGGAAAATATGTGGTAAGTACACCCAACACTTCAGCAATCACAATCATTTATCAGAAAAATCAGATTTCATAAAGTACTCACACACATCAATTTCCAACCATCATCATATAACCAAATCATGACCCACCGATCAATCACCCCGATGCAATATGTATATGCTCATGTATACGATTTCTTGGAATCACCAAGGTGCATTCGCTCAACAGACCAGCACAATTTGAATATGTATGACTTTAACGGCCCTCAAGACCAGAGTGCAATCGCTCAACAGATCAGCACCAGTGCATTCGCTCAACAGACCAGCATAATTTATGTATTTGAATGGACCACCACGAACACACGGCCATTCCGTAGCCCAGATAGAATGGACCACCACGAACACATGGCCACTCTGAACCCGGATAGAATGGACCACCACGAACACGCGGCCACTCTACAACCCATCATGGTTACTACTCTCACGTGTATTAGCCTCTCACAGGCCAAATACACAGAAGTTAAATCCTCGCACGGATAGAATGGACCACCACGAACACACGACCACTTTGTAGTCCACTACTGTGGTTACTACTTAACTTCGCGGACCATCACGGTTACCGCATTACTCTGTGGCCCATCGCGGTCACCACTTGACTATGAAATGCATGGACATGCAATGTTTTCTCTTCACTGAAAACAGTATGCAATATCAGAAATCCTCAGCCTTTCCAGCATTCCCCCAAAGCATCTCAGCATAAATAATTTCATTATCAACACATCAATGATTAAACATTCAAGTAATCATTAAGACTTTACCTTATCACACAATTTCATTCTTAATTATCATAAGTCTTTCCCCCAACTCTTAAAATTCATACAACAGGGTTTAAAACTGAGATTTCTGGAAAATACGAATCTGTATTCGAATACAGCTTCTCTGTATTCGAATACAGAAGCCAAAACAGTGCAGAATTCACACTTTGTATTCGAATACAGCCCTCTGGTATTCGAATATAGAGGCAGTCTCAGTGCACAAATCAACATTTTCACTACATCAGTAAAGTCTCAAAAACTTCATCACCACCACTTCAAACTATCACAAAGACTTCATTTTAAATCATGTTAACCCTTCTCAATATTTCCCAACACTTTAAAATTCACATGATAGAGTTTAAAACTTGATTTTCTGGAAAACACCAATCTGTATTCGAATACAGAAGCTAAAAATTGAGTTTCTGGAAAAACCCGAATATGTATTCGAATACAGATCCCTTGTATTCGAATACAGAAGCTGAAACTAGTGAAAATCTGCATTTTGTATTTGAATACAGCATGCCTGTAGTCGAATACAGATGCGAATACAGTGTTAAAATTTCACTTATGTATTCGAATACGACATGGTCGTAGTCAAATACAGATGATAAGTCAGAAGCAAAAATCCTTCCTCTGTATTCGAATACAGGGGCTCGTATTCGAATACAAGTTTGAAAACTTAAGTAAAACAGAAGCTTGACAGGTTGTATTCGATTACACACATGTTGTATTCGAATACACCTTCGAAAACCAGTGAAATTTTTTCCTGAGCCTTCAACACATTTCAAGCTGTTTCTTTTTAAAAAAGAACAACCAAACATCAAAACAGATTCAACACTTTTCCAGAAAACACTTTCATCATTTAAAATCCATTTTCTTTTGAAAACATCAACATCACCAGAATCACTCAAAACAGAAACAGAAGCAGAAATAGAATGATCAACACCAGAATCATCAAAAACAGAAATAGAATGATCAACATCAAAATCATCCAGAAACAGAAACAGAATAGTCAACATCAGAATCATCCAGAACCAGAACATGCACCTCCAAAACAACATGCATGGTATTCTCCAGTATGCTTACACAACCAACACAACATGCAAAGCATATTCCAGTTTCTCACACAAGCAGAACAACAATGTTGTATCTCACATATCATCAAACATCACAGAATGAAATTTTCAGGTTTTAAAACAACATGCACACAGTTTTCTCAACATGCATTTTGATCGACTTCAAAATAACATGCAAGACATTTTTCAGCTTTTCCACACAACCAAAACAGACATGTTGTATAAGCAAAATAGCAACTTCACAGATTATTTAAAACTTCAACAGAATGCATTTTCTTTCATCTTAAAAATGTCATGCAAAATAGTTTCTTTTTCAAAACAGAAACTCAAATATAACCACACCTCAAACATACATTTACAGTCCTAGAATGCAACTAGAAAGTGGAAGGTGCCCTTACCCTTGTTGCGTTTTTGCTACTTCTCTCGTTTCTGCTGTCGTTCCCGTTTACACGTCAAAAATCGGTGAAACTGCCGCTTGCGTTTGCTGCTACGAAACTGGGCTCTCTGGCTCCGTAATGATGTGGGGAACAACTTTTGTATTGGGGGTTTGGTGTTTTGGTGCTTGGATTTCCAAGTAATGGCACTTTTGAGGAACTCTCTTTTTCCTTTCTTTTGAACGAACTGGAACAGAACAGAATGGGAGGGAAAGGGGTACTGTTACATGCAGTATGGGCAGTGAGGGAGGAGGAATGGTGTTCTGATTCCATCATCCTTCTCACTCCTATTTATAGGCTTGTGTGGGTGCCACCTCACCCAACACTTGTCTGATCCTCAGCACTTAACCAATCTCGTCACAATTAGCCACTAATCCCTTAATTAACTGTCAGTTAATTTAATTACTCGTAATTAAATTAATTTTTTTCTTAATCCAATAATCTTAATTCATCTTCCAAAATAAATATTCATATATATATATATATATATTCACTCCAAACATACATATATTAAATATTTTACAAATATCCCCAACATACAGTTAAAATTAATTCCATAATTTTAGTTAAAAATTAAGAGTCTTACACTTTTCATGATGACAGATCGAATAAAACTTCAGAGTTATCTATGAAACATGAAATAGATGTGATAGTGAAAAAATTTGAAGAACTTGCTGTACTTGGAAAATTGCACTTAAAGGTAAATTACGAGAGATCGCGTATCCATCCACTACGTCAATGTGTCCACCTGTTGACAAGGTTAAAACAAAGGATGCACAAAAAAAAAGGCAAAAGTAAGGTATTAAAAAGAGATAAATCAAACAAGCGTGATCCATCTTGGTGGGAGTATGTCGATGCAAGTGTTTGATGTAGTGGCACAAATGCATGTAGCACTGTAACATCTAGTAAAGTACAAGAACCTCAATCATCAGTCAAAAAGCTTACGCCTTGACCATCAGTCTACAAAGTTCAACAACCAAGAGTTATTCCCTTCAACGATTGGTTGCCGGTTGAAATTCATAAATTCGTTGATGACATTATTGATGTCGATGATGATGGTAATTGTGGATATCGTGCAGTAGCAGGTTTGCTTGGAATGGGTGAGAACTCTTGGGCATTCATTCTTAAAGAGTGTGTGGTAGAGCTTCAAGAGTTCAGGTCTCTTTACGAGAGAATATATGGTCGAGAAAATTTTGTTCAACAAGTTATACAAAATGTATATGTTGAACAAGTTGCAACTATGGATAATTGGATGACACTTCTAGAAATGGGATATGTGATTGCTTCGAAATTTAACTTGGTTTTCCTCGCATTATCACTTAACCAATCGCAAACATTTTTTCCACTTTGAAGTCCACCACCAACATCTATGTCAGATCATCGTATGATAGTTATTGCATTTGTTAAGAACTGTCATTTTGTGCAGGTATTAATTGTGAAATTTAATTTACGTTTATCAATATGTTAAATTTAATTTAATTTAAGTTGTTTTTATATGTTTAATAAATTATTGATTTTAACAGGTTTACTTAAAGCCAAATTCTCCTATACCACCAACAAGTAATTTGTGGAAAAGAAATTGCAGTAAAGAAGCACGACAATGAGAGTTTATTTACAACGATCGCATGCAACATTGGTTCCAGATATTTCCATGCACTATAAATGATTATATTGTAAATTGAATATTTTATTGTAAACTGAATATTATATTGTAAAATGATTATATTGTATGAATTCAGTTTTACACATATCCTAAACATAGTGAATAAACCAAAATATCCAATCTGTAAATAAAGCCTAAGTTCCTCTATTTCTCATGCGATATGGTACTACATTAGACCAATCTCTACCACCACCCCTTTGTGTTCGTAGCATCAAAATTAAATCATTCACGAGTATGACGCCATCAGGTAATACTAGTTGCCGACCGAGAAGCTTTTCTGCAATTTGTATTGCTCGACGCTGCATTAAAAAAATACATTAAATAATTTAGTTAAAATAATATATGAATAATTAATTTTGTTATGTAATAAATTGGAATTAATATATCGTTATATCAACTGCTTCATCATCGGTATCAACATCATCAGCGACAGCTTCTCCAGCCGAAGGATCTTCATGAACTAGTTCTCTTTGAATTATGTATGGATGAGAAACTATGTGAAACCAATTCATGTAATCGTTCGAGCAAGCTGCAGGTCTATGTACAACTACGCCAACATCCACTACATGCACAACGTACTGCGTAAACATTATGTCTATTTCATCTGGTGTGGTCGTCTGACCCACTATCTCTGACGGTAAGCCGAGAATGGTTTGGACATAACCGTATTGATGCAGTACCCTGTCTAGCAAATGAGCGTACATCTTTGGGCCCTAGCGTATCCACCCTCTAAATAAAGAAACCTCTTCAAACGGTCGCTGCAATCGTTGCTGCTCATATGGTGTCCAGCATACTTGATGAATGTCAATCTCATCAAGAGCTTTCCTAAATGGAAGAACCAAACCCTTATCCCTTTTTGGCTTCCATTTAAGTGTTCTAGGGTAGTTCTCAACATAACTAGGAGAGAGTCTACAACAATCTACATATAATGTTTGGAAATGCTCGTAGACCCACGCCTGCACATATATAATATTTCATTAGTTTATAATTAATAATAGAAATTATTAACACAATAAACAACCATTACCTGTAATAGTGTCAGACACCCATAAACTGTTTTGGTTTTATGCATGTTGGATTTGTGAAGATTATCATAGAGGTAAGCAAGAGCAACAACACCCCATGCATATCCCCCACATGAATTGAGGTCTCGGAAGAAGTCAAGATAGGCAACACTAACTGCGAAGGCACTCTTGTCGCTAAAAAAAGAGTGCAACCGACCAAAAATAAAAGAAATGCCCTCGCAGCCATCTGCCAATGCTGGTCACGACAGCGCTGTTGGTATACTTCAAGTTACCAACTAAATCGAACATTGGCTGTCCACGTGACATTAAATTCAGCATATGCAGCAGCTTTAGTGACTCCGAGAAGCTCAAACAATATATTAGCACTGTCATCGTTGTTAAATACATTAACAATGAAGAATGCACTAGTGATGGGAATATGCATTCAGAGAAGAGACATCGTCTAGAGTAATCGTCATCTCCCCAATTGGAAGATGTAAGCTATTGGTGTCACGATGCCAAGCTCAAAGAGAAATCAACATTCAAGTCATCTAATAGGAAACTTAGATTTTAAGGTACTTGATAAAAATCCAAATACATTTCAAATACAATTATATGAGTGAACGTGCAAACACAAGAAGGGGGGTTGAATTGTGTTTGCCAAACTCGATTTATTTTTGCTGTTTTGTTGAATGTTGATGTGAATTATTTGATGAATAAATAATCAGATTAAGCAGCGGATAATAACAGCATAAGAACACAACAATTTATCCTAGTTCACCATTAACTTGGCTACATCCAGTCCCTTCATCCTGAAGGCTTTAATCCACTAATTTAAAACCTTTGAGTTACATCACCTGGCCCTCCAAGCCAGTCTTCTCAAACAACCTGACAACCCCAGACTTTTGAGGAACGAGAACAACACCTTGACTCTACAAGTCAAGTCTTCTCCTACCAATCTGACAACCCCAGATTGAAGAAGGAATCTACACCACTATCGGGTTTGATTACAAGGGTTTGGAACTCTGCAAAGTTGCTTCTGGAAATTTGATTGCTGCAATGACTTTCACACTCTTTTGTTGCTTCTGGAAAGCTGATTGTTGCACTGAATTTCTCTCTCGAAAACACTTAGAAAATATTGCTTTTGCACTCAATTATTTCTCTCTATTGAACTCTCGAATACTTTGAATTTGAAGCTTAAGTTATGTGTTTTTCGATGCTTAATGCTGCTACCTGAAGCGTCATTTTATAGCTGCAAATAGGGCTTTGTCCAAGCTTAAATTCAAGATAAATCTTGCTTAGATTTCCTTTGAAAATTCTATTGGCCAATCCTGTTTCACTTAAATGAAAACCGTATCTTTTTAGCTTCAGATTGCACTTGAAAATTCTTTTGACCAATCTTATTTCTCTTACTTTCAAACCATATATTTTTAGCTTCAGATTGCATTCAAATTTCCTTCAAGTCTTCTGTAAGACCCTTAATTTTAAACATTAATTTTGGAATTATTGTCAAGGGCATTTTGGGAATTTTTGTAAATATTTAATATATGTATGTTTTGAGTGAATATATATATATATAAATATTTATTTTGGAAGAGGAATTAAAATTATTGGGTGAAGAATTAAATTAATTTAATTTCAAGTAATTAAATTAATTGGACCATTAAGTAAGGATTAGTGGCTAATTGCAAGATAATTAAAAAGCTGGAAAATCAGACAAGTGGCAAGTGAGGTGGCACCATGAGAGTCTATAAATAGGAGTGAGAAGGATGGTGAAGTCA
Source organism: Cicer cuneatum (assembly GCA_037974295.1). Classification (NCBI taxonomy): domain Eukaryota; kingdom Viridiplantae; phylum Streptophyta; class Magnoliopsida; order Fabales; family Fabaceae; genus Cicer; species Cicer cuneatum. The sequence continues at coordinate 55,171,912 of JBBPBO010000001.1, forward strand.
GAACACCATTCCTTCCTCCATACTGCCCATATTGCATGTACCAACTCCATCACCTCTCCCATTTCTGTCTCTGTTTCTGCCATTCCCGAACTGAAATTTAAGAGAGGGAAAATCCTTCAAACACCATTAACTGAGAATCCCAGCCTCAAACCTGAAAACCTCCAGTAGTAAAGTTAATCCCCACCTCAATACGAAGAGAAAGAACCCAGTTTTGCAGCAGCAAACTCAGGGAACAGTTTCACCGTTTTTGGACGCGGAAAAGGGAACGCAGCAGGAACAAGAGAAATAGCAGAGCACACAACAAGGGTAAGGGCACCTTCCATTTTTAGCTGCATTAGGGCCATGAATGAGTGTTATTTCAGTTCTGTTTTTAAATGAAAAGCTGTTTTCGAAAATGAAATTTTGAGAGAAAATGCATTTTTTGAGAAGTGATTATTTTGATGAGTTGTTGTTGGCTGTTTTACTGGTAAAATATGTTGTTTTACATTCTGTGTGAATGCTGGAAAACATTTGCATGCCATTTTAGTTATGATTAAAATGCATGTCTTAAAACTGTTTTGAAAATGGCATTAAAATGCCAAATGCATCTTGTTGGTGCTTAGTGTTCTGTGATGTTTGCTTGTCATTCTGTGGTGTTTTGAGAAAACTGAATGCATGCATGTTTGCTCTGATGTTTTGTGAACACTGAAATGTTGCATGTTTGTTCTGATGAGTGAGAACACTGAAATGTTGCATGGTGTCCTGATGATTGATCATCTGTCTCTGGTGATGTTGATGATTCTGATTCTGGTTGTTTTGTGTGATTCTGGTGGTGTTGATGATTTTAAAGGAAAAAGGGATTTTAAATGAGGAAAAGCTTTTTGAAAAGTGCAGAATCTGTTTGATATTTGGTTGTCTTTTATTAAAGAAAACAGTTGAAAAGGGTTGAACTTTCACTGGTTTTTCGAAGGTGTATTCGAATACAACATGAGTGTATTCGAATACAACCTGTCAAGTTTTGTTTTGCCTAAGTTTTCAAAACCTGTATTCGACTACGAGCCCATGTAGTCGAATACAGAAGAAGGATTTTTGCTTCTAATTAAACCTCTGTATTCGATTACGACCATGTCGTATTCGAATATAGAAGTGAAATGTTAACACTGTATTCGCATCTGTAGTCGACTACAGGTATGCTGTATTCGACTACAGATTCGAGTTTTTCCAGAAACTCAGTTTTTAGCTTCTGAATTCGAATACAAGGAAGCTGTATTCGAATACAGATTCGTGTTTTCCAGAAAAACAAGTTTTAATCACTGTCATGTGAGTTTTGAAGTGTTGAGAAACTCTGAGAAGGTTTAAATGATTTGAAAAGAAGTCTGTGAAAAGGTTTTAAAGAGGAGAGAAAGATGTTTGAAAATCTTTAAGTGACAGGGGATAAAAAGCTGAATTTTTCAAAGGTTGAACTCCTGTATTCAACTACAGCCATGCTGTATTCGAATACATAATGTTAAATTTCAGTTTCTGCTTCTGTATTCGAATACAGGGAGTCTGTATTCGAATACAGGTTCGTGTTTTCAGAAAATTTCCAGTTTTAAGAGTGTTTTGAGAACCCTGAGTGTCTGGGAAATACTGGGAATGTTGTGGGGAGTTAAAGTGGAACTTTTGATGAGATTTTGATGTAGTGGTGATGAAGTTTTAAAAACTTTACTAATGTAATGAAAGAGGCTGAATCTGCACTGAAATCTGCCTCTGTATTCGAATACCAGAGGGCTGTATTCGAATACAAAGTGTGAATCTACACAATTTTTGGCTTCTGTATTCGAATACAGATTCGTAAATCTCAAGAAAAATCCCAGTTTTAATTCTGTGTCTGAATTTTTGAGAGGTTGGGAAAACATTTCAAAGTGCGAATGATTAATTTACTGTTAATTCATGATTGTGATGTTGTTATTTATGACTGTGCTGAAATAATTAAATATGATTGAGAGGCATGAATTTCTGTTTTGCATTCTATTTCTAGAGAAAATGAAACACTGCATATTAATGCATTGCATAGTCAAGTGGTACCCACGATGGGCCACGGAGTAATGCGCAACCACGTGCTGATCTGTGAGCGATTGCACTAGGTACTGATCTGTGAGTGATTGTACCTTGGTATATAAGAGCTGGTCTGTGAGCGACTGCACTGGTACTGGACTGTGAGCGTCTGTACCCTGAAATGCGCAACCACGTGCTGATCTGTTAGCTATTGCACGAGTGCTGATCTGTGAGCGATTGCACTAGGTACTGATCTGTGAGCGATTGTACCTTGGTATATAAGTGCTGGTCTGTGAGCGACTGCACTGGTACTGGACTGTAAGCGTCTGTACCCTGAAATGCGCAACCACGTGCTGATCTGTTGAGCGATTGCACGAGTGCTGGTCTGTGAGCGACTGCACTAGGTACTGATCTGTGAGCGATTGTACCTTGGTTTATGTCAAACGTGCTGGTCTGTGAGCGACTGCACGATGTGCTGGACTGTGAGCATCTGCACTGGTGCAGATCTGTGAGCGATTGCACCCTGGTCATGAGGGCCGTTAATTTGTGCTGGTCTGTGAGCGACTGCACCTTGGTGATTCCAAGAAAATTATGCATGAGCATATATGCATTACATTGTGGGATTTGACCGTTGTGTCATGATTGTTTATATGATGAATGTTGGAAATTAATGCGTGTGAGTGCTGTCCAAAAATCTGATATTTATGAATTTATGTTTGTGTTTTGTTGACGTGTTGGCTGTACTTACTGCATATTCATAATCATTAACTGCTGTTTTGAAAAGGCATGAAAGTCATAAATTTCCAAATGAGCATTATTATTTTCCTCATCATCATAAATTATGCCATGATTAGATGTTGTTGTGCAATACATGCTATGTGAATATTTGTTATTTTCGGTCGGTGACCCCTTGCTATATATTGTGGACTTTGGGCTTTGCCCTCAGATGTTACCCGAACCCGTCCTACCGACGGATACACTAACGACGGAAACGTCGTTAGTTTTCCCTGATCTTTACGTACGGAATCTACGTGGACAACGCAGAGGGACGAACGGCTGGTTGAAGACGAGACTTATAGAGGATACGGTGGAGACCATGCTACTGTAGCCTAGTGCATGATCAGTCTAGACTTTTGTATAGGGTTTCGAATTTTGGGAAATGTAATTTTATTTTGGGAATTAATGTATTACTTTTTCCGCTGTATTTTCCGCACTCTGACATTGTTAACATTTTAAAAATGCCTTAAGGTTTATTATTAAATTTCCCGAAATTGAGTACTTATTGATTTACGGAAACTTTATTTTAATTCCTTCCGAATTAAATCCGGAAAATCATTTTTATTATTGATTTAAAAAAAAAATGCACCTGCGCTGTGTTTTAAACTCGGGGTGTTACATCTTCAGTGATTTTTGAATCAAATCCCCTTAATACTTTGATCAAATTTCTAACAAAATTCAATCAAGTCTTCTTCGAATCAAGTCTTCATTGATCTGCATCATGATTTAATTTATGGACTGTATGATCTTCTGATCTCGACCAACTCTGGACCATTTGATCTGATCTGCACTATTCTGTGATCTCCTGATTTGGACCATTGATCTTCTAATCTGGACCATTGATCTTCTGATCTGGACCATTGAACTGTTGGAACCAAGTTGGTTCTTGCAATTAAAGTTTTGATGTTAACAAATGTATTTTATGAAAATCTTATTTTGACTTAGAAGGAAAAATCAGAGGATGACACCAGAGGATGACGTCACCAGAAGATAAAAAATGCCACCAGAAAGTTCGGCTAGAGGATACATCCAGAGGATGCCAGATGATATATCCAGAGGATACCAGAGGATGTCATCAAAGGCAAACATCACAAGATAGCATCAATCAGAGGATATCATCAAAGGGAAGGAAAAATAACATCATCAGAGGATATCTTTCTTGGCCCAGATCAGAAGGAAGTAGAGTCCAAAAGGAGACCTGGTCCAGACCAGAAGGAAGCTTGTTAGAGGGAGACTTGGTCCTGACCAGAAGATAGCATGGTCGTGAATATAAGACTCAGTACAGACTTGGTCCAGACGTAATCCGGACCAGAAGATAATTGGTCCATAAGAAATGACTTGGTCCATACTAGAAGAAAGCAGGGTACAGAACATAAAACTTAGTCCAGATTTGGTCCAGATTAGAAGATATAATTGTCCAGAATATAAGACTTAGTCCAGATTTAATCCAAACACAATCCATACTTAGTCCAGACTTAGTCCAAATCAGAGGATAAATGTCCAGATTAAAAGATCAATGGTCCAGATCAGAAGATATAACTGTGCAAAACATAAGACTTAGTCCTGATTTAATGCAGACTCAATCCAGACTTAGTCCAGACTTGGTCCAAATCAGAGGATAAATGTCCAGATTAAAAGATCAATGGTCCAGATCAGAAGATAAATTGTCCAGATTAAAAGATCAATGGTCCAGATTAATATATCAATGGTCCAGATTAGAAGATCAATGGTCCAGATCAGAGGATCACCAAATTGGTACAAATCAAACATGGTCCAGAGTTGGTCGAGATTAGAGGATCACAAAATTGGTACATATTAGATTACATGATCCAGAGTTGGTCGTGATCAGAACATCATACGGTCTAGAATTTAAATCATGATGCAAATCAGTGCAGACTTGATTAAAATTCAAAGAAGGCTTGATTAAATTTTGATAGAAATTTGATCAAAGTATTAAGAGGATTTGATTCAAAAAATCACTGAAGACTTGAAGAAATTCGAATGCAATTTGAAGCTTAAAAAGATATGGTTTAAATTTAAAAGAAACAATATTGGTCAACATAATTTTCAAATGCAATTTGAAGGTAAAAAGATACGAATTTTATTTAAGCGAAACAGGATTGGCCAACAGTATTTTCATAGGAAATCTGAGCAAGATCTATTTCGAATTTAAGCTTGGATTAAGCCCTATCTACAACTATAAAAGGAGACTTCAGGCAGCAGCATCAAGCATCGAAAAACACAAGAACTCAAGCTTCATATTCAACACAATCCAATAGTTCAAAAGAGAGAATCACTTGAGTGCAAAAGCTATATTTTCTAAGTGTTTTAGAGAGAGAAATTCAGTGCAACAATCAGTTTTCCAAAAGCAACAAAAGTGTGCAAGAATCAGTGCAGCAATCAGCTTTCCAGAAGCAAAGTTGCAGAGTTCCAAACCTTGTAATCTAACCTGATAGTGGTGCAAATTCCTTCTTCAATCTGGGGTTGTCAGATTGGTAGGAGAAGACTTGACTTGTAGAGTCAAGGTGTTGTTTTCGTTCCTCAAAAGTCTAGGGTTGTCAGGCTGTTTGAGAAGGTCAAGGTGCTATAATTCAATGGTTTTGAATTAATGGATTAAAGCATTTAGGATGGAGGGACCGGATATAGCCAAGTTAATGGTTAACTAGGATAAATCGTTGTATTCTTATGCTGTTATTTTCTGCCATTAAGTCTGATTATTTATTCATCAAGTAAATCACATCAACATTCAACAAAACAGTAAAAAGATTTAAAGTTTGGCAAACACAATTCAACCCCCCATTCTCGTGTTTGCACCTTCATGATCTTCTAATCTTGACCAAGTTTGGACCAAGTCTTATGTTCTAGACCATGCTATCTTCTGGTCTGGAACAAGTCTGGACCAACTCTGACTTATGTTTCCTTCTGGTCTGGACAAATTCTCCCTCTGACAAGCTTCCTTCTGGTCTAGACCAAGTCTCCTTCTGGACTCTGCTTCCTTCTGATCTGGGCCAAGAAATGTATCCTCTGATGATGTTATTTTTTCTTCCCTTTGATGATATCCTCTGGTTGATGATATCCTCTGATGTTTGCCATTGATGACATCCTTTGGTATTCTCTGGAGGTATATTCTAGTACCCTCTGGATGCATCCTCTAGTATCCTCTGGTCGAAACTTGTGGTGGCATTTTTATCTTCTGGTGACGTCATCCTCTGATTTTGCACAGCCTCTTATTTTTTCTTCTAAGTCAAAATACGATTTATATAAAATACTTTTGTTAACATCAAAACTTTAATTGAAAGAACCAACTTGGTTCCAACAATGAGAACCTTTGTATTTTAGCATATGCATTAAAAGAATTTTCAAAGTTTCAAAAATGCATAAACTATATTTGAAAAGCAAGTTTTTGGCTAAAATTAAAGTTGTATTCGACTACAAATATGTGTAGCCAAATATAGATGAAGTCAGTAGCAAAAACTGGACATCTGTATTCGACTACAGCATCTCGTAGCCAAATACAAAATCAAGTCAGTGGCAAAATTCATTGATTCATATTTGAATACAAGATTTCGTAATTGAATACGATGCTAAAATTTTGAATAAAAACTGAACGTTACAGAAGTGTATTTGAATATACATAAGCTGTATTCGAATACAAGTGCGAATCAATGCAATTTTTCAGTTCATATCTCATCTGAATCATTGCATAAGTTCATCAAAACTTATGGGAACAATTACCATTGATCTGAAGTGATGTCTATGGAGTATAAATACCTCATAGCTTCAACTACTAACTTTGAACAACTTGCTGAAATATTTTGTGAACTTTTCAAAGTTATATTTTCATACTTCAAGTACATGCTCTACATTTTCATACTTCAAGTACATGCTCTACATTTTCATACTTCAAGTACATGCTCTACTATCAAAAGAAACCTTTGTTGCCTAAAAGCAAAAAGAGTCCAACATGTTTTTAGTATGGTCTTAATGGTCACACACCTAATGCTTACAACTTTAGGAACATTGGTGTTCCACATGGTCATTCACTACTTGAAAAACAGGATTTAGCGTTGGGCAAAAGCCGACGCTAACACCTTTTTAGTGTCGGAGTCGGGCATAGGCTAAAACGATCGAAGCTATTGCATAGCGTCAGCCATATAGCATCGGATGGTATATTAGTGTCGGCCTGGCCGACGCTAAACCGACGCTAGTAAATAAAAAAATCCATCCGACGCTAAAAAGGTCTTTTGCCACATCATTTTAAAAAAATAGGTAGCGTCGGACAACCGACGCTACAGTCAACAATAAAAAAGTCACTAAACTGTCAGCGTCGGCCAGGCCGACGCTATAGTCAAATAAAAGTCAATTTTTTGTTTTTTAACGTCGGATTAAGCCAACGCTAAAGTCAAACTTGAAAAGTCAACAATTGGGTAGCGTCGGAGGAAGCCGACGCTAAGTTGAAATTTATTTAATTTTGTTTTTTGTTTTTTTAGCACCTTTTCAAATAATATTTAAAAATTTTATAAAATAAATAATACTTCAAAAATCCCCTTGCATTAACAACATAAAAAAGGCAACATAAAGTATCATTTGTTATCATAATCCAAAATATTAACATAATATCAAATATCAACCTAACAAAGTCACCTATTGCATAATTGTCAACCAAGGACTACAAAAAGTAAGCATAACTAAATATCAGATCAAAGTTCTTCCAGTGACACGTCGTCCAAATTATCATCGTAATGAGGATGCGAAGGAGGATGACTCGCATCAGATGATTCACCAGCTAATTGACGCTGCAAAGCGTCAATTTTATCTACAAAAAATTGTTTTAATGCATCAAAATCATTCTCTAACTTCTTTGAACGCTCCTTAGCCTCTTCGGCGACTTTGGTAGCCACTTGAGCTTGGGCCACTACATCCTGAGCAATTTGTTCAGCTCTAATTCTAGCTGTCCTCTCCGCTTGTAAAGACATCTGAGTCATAGAATTAGAAGGATTCTGGGATTGTTGTGTAATCGATGTACTCCCATGACGGAGGTTATCAGATAAGTCTCCCGTACCATAAACTCGACCACGAGTGCGACCCCCTGCAGATTGTGTCCATAATTTAAGTATTGTCGATCCATCTAACTCTTTAGCACCATCTACACTTGTGTCGCCAAGCTGTGTTTGTACTTCCTCCATTTTTTTTTAAATGTTCCCTGATCAATGGAAAAAATTAATAAGGTAATATACCATCTACACTAATACATGTATAATAAAGAATATAAAGAATTTGCATAAAGAATTTAGATAAATAAAGAACATACATAAGTAGATTATGCGCGACTATCAACCTAAGCGCCATTACTTTCCATATCAATGGATGTACTTGGTCGAAATTCATAGCAAAAACCAATGTTGATGCATATTTTAAGGTTTTAAGATTCATAATGCTTCTATGTAGGAGCTGGGAAAATTATATATCAATGAGCATTGGGTAATTTTTTATGCCCTTTTTATGTAATTTTTATAATCAACACCATAAGATTGGATAAAATGATGAATGCCCAAATACAACATTGTGTCAAATAAATATGCATGTAGCATTACAGAATAAGGAATAAATTATAGCTAGGAAGGAGGGGACTAATGTTTTGATTAGTTGAATTTATTGGAAAAGCAGATGCAAACCTCTGATTGGAAAGTGGGGGAACAGATGCAAACCTTTGATTGGGAAGTGGGGGAATAGCAGAAATAGTATTGTGACTTTTATCATGTGGAATTTCAGTGGGTGTAGTACCTGTATTTCCTGATGGTTCTCCCTTATCTCTTTCTTCTGTTTCATTGAGAAGAAAATCAACCCACATATCAGCAAAGGACTGCAAAGGAAAAATAACTTAATTAAATATAAATTCACAATAACAAAACTTCATATCAAAGTTCAAGAATTCAGTGCAGTATTTTCCAAAAAAATAAATATTTTGGTTTATTAAATATAGGTAAAACTTGTGTAGCATCCTATGGCATAAAAGTGGAAGATGTTCCATGCCAACAAACTGCTATTGTCCATTGGGACTAATAAAATCAACACAATTTTGTTAATGATAAGGTGGACTGCATAGGGTTCTGTCATAGGAAAATAATCATCAGTTTGATTTTATAAAGTACGTGCAACTAGATAGTAATCCATAGATTCATGTAAATCTAAAGAGTCAACTTTCTCATCAACGGTTATTGTAGCTTACTGAAATTTCTGCTAAAAAATAGACCCCAATGGAGAAAAAACAGATGAGAAGAAATGACCTGGTTATCAGATCCTGCATTTGCAGCTGCTTCTGTCGAACTTCCTTCCAAGATGCCTCCAACCAGGCGGCCAGGCAGCCGAAGAACTCCTCGTACAACACCTCTGCTTGCACCTTGTTGAGCAACGCCTATTCTTTGCTTATCCTCATCAGAGAATCCTAGCATGCGAACCATTAGATCCAAAACCTGTCCCATTATCATAAACATTAAGTGCAGGATTAACAAACCAAGGCATCACACAAACCAGATAAAAGAATACCGCCAACATCGATAATAGCAGTTAAGGAAATCAACCATAGCAAGTTGCAAAAAGAAACATGCAAATAAAGGATATAATTTTGTAACCATTCCCATTATTATGTTAAAATATTAAGTTATTAACCAATATTGGTTTCATGTGTCTAATTATCAATTTCAAAGCCTATACTTGCAATATTATCCGTTTAAATCAAAGACCTCCACATAGATGTATTAACTATATAAGATTTACTTGGTTACACTAACAATAGCTAAATAAAAAAGTAGAAATTAGGAATGATAAAACTGAGTGCATGGATTTGCTCTCTCAACCACCCATTCAGACTTTGTGCAACCAACAACATGCAAACACAAAATTATGACAATTTCATGCATAATGAAGAATATGGGGTTCCATTCCAGTCCTGCACAATTTAGATAAAACAAACCAAATTTAAAAGATTCTCATACCTCTCTGCTGTAATTTCTCTGGAAATAAGTTACAAGTAATTTTATAACAATGCACCTGCAACCAATACAGTTTATATTAGTGTAACAGTCTACTGTTACTGTATCAAATGAAAGCAACAGAAATTATCACAAGGCTAAATTCAACGCCAATTCATATTTACAAGATTGCAATACTAAATGATTATCCTTTTAAAAAATTAAAGAGAAAAGGAATAAAGACAAATGCCTTTCTAGGAATTCATAACTCATAAGTCTACCAGAAATCACATGGTCCAGCAGATTTTGCAAGAAAAACATGCTTAAGAGCACAAGCAGGTTAACCTGTCAACAAGATAATCTGAATCCACCGACATTCTATTTAACCGTGTCATACTCTGCTCAAGAGCTTGCCTCAATCTGGCATTGTCTTCCTCAAGCTTGCTTACTCTACTTTTCCATTCAGTTTGCGCCTTCTCAGATTGGGAAAGCTTGGCCAAAATTTCTTCATTTTCAGCCTTTGATACATCTGCTCTCTGATCTGCATCCTGGTAATAGGAATAACCATTTAATCTACATGATACTGAATAAAAAAAGAGCCAAGAAGTTAACTTTTGTTTTTCCTGAGTTAAGAAAAAAGTACTAGATCAAATAACAAGAGCAAAATTTTGGGGAACAATGCAGATAACACAGGATGCATAAAAAATCAACAGATAAAATTGGCATATAATTTGATAAAGAATATCCATGTGATCCATATACTGTATTTAGAGAACGAGAGAGCCATACTATAACCAGTTGAGAAAGCTTAGTTGCTTCTTCTCTTGCCCGGGTCAACTCCTCTTCTAAATGTTCCTAAGGAATAAAAAATAGCGCATGTAAATTACTCAAAGTAATTATTGACACAAGCACACAGACTTACAAATTACAAATGTATTGACATAAAAATGTAAGAGGAATTATTAACACCCCAACAATTCTCTGTTAATTTATGAATAGAAAAGGAAACGCAACATGTTTGTATACCATGGCTTCAATCAGCAACAGACTTAAGCAAAAGATTTAAGCAACAGATTTAAGGGCAAACAACAATCAGCAACATACTTAAGCAGAAGATTTAAGCAACAGATTTAAGGGCAAACAGCAATCAGCAACAGACTTAAGCAGAAGATTTAAGCAACAGATATCAGGGAAACAACAATCAGCAACAAACTTAAGCAGAAGATTTAAGCAACAGATTTAAGGGCAAACAGCAATCAGCAACAGACTTAAGCAACAGATATCAGGGCAAACAACAATCAGCAACAGACTTAAGCAGAAGACACAAATTACTTTTATCAATGATTAAGCTTACAAGAGGATGTTCTGAGATTAAGAAGAGAACAGTTCGAGTGGCTTACCTTGACGGCGACGGTTGACAGTGGGTTCGAGAGGGTTCACAGTGGGTTCGAGAGCTAGCTAGGGTTAATATTGGCTGAGCTTCAACTGCGAGGGTTCGCAGAGCTTCAACGACGAGGGTTCACAGGATTCGAGAACTTCGACGGCGAGGGTTCACAGGGTTCGAGAGCTTCGACGACGACGGTTCACTTCAGAGTTGAGAGGGTTTGAGTATTACTTGAGATTTGAGAGTTCGATAGGGTTTGGTGCAAAGGTATTTTTGAGATGGTGAATATTTTTCAGAGTTCCTAAAGACCAAATGTATTTTTTATATTTGTTTTTTTTTATTTTCAGTTCACAGTTCAACAGCTATTAAAAAATTTAATTTTAAAAAATTTACAATTTAGCGTCGGCCCATCCGACGCTAATTATGAAAATAAACTAGCGTCTGTTTTATTTTATTTAGTATCGGCCTAGCTGACGCTAATAATTTAAAAAATCAAAAAATTAATTTTATCGTATTAGCGTCGGCCTAACCGACGCTACACAGACGCTAACTAGCATTAGAGTCGTGGCCGACGCTAAATATGGCAGCTAAAATGAGTTTTTCTAGTAGTGATTATGTGTGGGTCAAGAAAGGTACCTAATAAACTATAAACTTGTTTTGTAGGAATACACACAAAGTACCTCTAATATGTGGTACTTAGATAACGGATGTTCAAAACACATGACTTTGACAAAACTAAATTTTTAGCACTAACTCTTGAATCAAAAGGCTATGTGATCTATGGAGATAACAACAAAGGAAAAAATTTGGGCATTGGAAAAGCTGGTATTGCTCCATCTCCTTCAAATTGAAGATGTCCTCTATGTTAAAGGATTAAAGCACAATCTCATAAGCATAAGCCAAACAAGGGTTACAAAATAACTTTCAACAAAGATGAAAGTGATCTCTATAGGTATTTATGCTTTGTAAGTCATGTCACTTATAATCTCAATATTTTGCATCTTAACTTGCTAAACTATTGAAATAGGATTCTTTGGTGTATATGTGTTTTCTTAAAATGTCAATACATGTTTTAAAAAATATTTCTTTAGTTAAAAATTCATTTAAAAACAAATTTTTTGTTGTCGTATCCAAATACACGTTTAAAAAAAATTCTGTTATTTGTAAATTCTGCTACATTACGTTTATTCCCTATATATACTGTGAATGCTTTGTTTTTTTTTGTTGTTTCTTCTTCCTTTTTGATCATGTCAAAAGGGGGGAGAAAAATGGTATGTTGTTGGTATTAAAATTTTTACAGGTCTAAAAATTCTCCAACACATAACTTCAAAAACAAAGGGGAGTAAGCATATATCAAGGGGGAGAAATCAAAGTCTTTGAAATTTCAACAACAAGGTTTTATCATCATCAAAAAGGGGGAGAATGAAAATGTATAAGATCTATATTTTTTATGAATACAAAAGACTATGTATAAAGATCAAGATGCAAGCTCAAAGAGAAATCAACATTCAAGCCATCTAATAGGAAACTTAGATTTTAAGGTACTTGATAAAAATCCAAATACATTTCAAATACAATTATATGAGAACCTTTGTATTTTAGCGTATGCATCAAAAGAATTTTCAAAGTGTCAAAAATGCATAAACTATATTTGAAAATCAAGTTTTTGGCTAAAATTAAAGTTGTATTCGACTACATATATGTGTAGGCAAATACAGATGAAGTCAGTAGCAAAAACTGAACATATGTATTCGACTACAGCATCTCGTAGCCGAAATATTCGACTACAGCATCTCGTAGCCGAATACAAAATCAAGTCAGTTGCAAAATTCACTGATTCGTATTCGAATACAAGATTTTGTATTCGAATACAAGTGCGAATCAATGCAATTTTTGAGTTCATATCTCATCTGGATCATTGCATAAGTTCATCAAAACTTATGGGAACAATTACCACTGATCTGAAGTTTGTCTATGGAGTATAAATACCTCATAGCTTCAGTTCTAAACTAATCAATCCTACTACCAACTTTGAACAACTTGCTGAAATATTTTGTGAACTTTTTAAAGTTATATTTTCATACTTCAAGTACATGCTCTACATTTTCATATCATTGAGAACGGTTCTCTATTGTACTTGAAAGTATATTGGATTGTTATCATTGTACAAACTGTTATATCCTCTTGTTCTTAATTAAGAACATTGTTGTAAAAAATCATTGAATTTATTGTTTGAAGAAAGTGGTGTATTTTCTTCAAGTATTGTAAATTAAGATAGTGGTATGCTATCTTAGGGAGAGTGTTAGAAGTTAATAACATAAGTCTTAGGGTTAGACTTGTACTTATTCTAACATAGTGGAAAATCTCTTGTGGTTTGCAAGAGGACTGGATGTACCTTTCGTTATAAGGGGAACCAGGATAAATTGCTTATGTTCTTTATTTTTCTGCATTTACATTTACTATACACTTTCTACTTCACTTATCATAAATCAGAAAAATAATCCACCAAGTCTCTAAAAACTAGAAAATTTCTAAACACCTAATTCACCTCCCTCTTAGGTTCGCATCTGTACTTATAGATCCCTGAGTTCACGTACGTTTCTGGATTTTTGAAAACCAGTTCACGTACGTGAAGGGTTTCCAACATCTAAAACAAAGTTGTGATTTCTGGCCTTGCTTGCAAAATGCAAAACAAAAACAACAACAATAGTGTAGAAAAAACAACAACAACAACATTGTACTTACTTGATTGAAGATGATGAAAATGTTTAAGATGATGATGATGTTTGATGATGTTTGAAGGTGATTGAAGATGAAGATCAAAGATTGATTGAAGATGATGAATGAAGATGATGGGATTTTGGGAATTAGGTTAATAAAGAAGATTGAAATATAGAGAGAATGGCTTTTGGGAATATTGGTTTAAAAAAAATTGAAGGGTGTGGGTAGTAAAATAGGGGGTGTGGGTAGCAAATTTGAAACAAAAAACTTACTCCAATTTGTTTTTTTATAAAAAAATATATATATAATTTTGCTACCCAACCCCTTTAATTTTTTTATAAAAACGAAATATCTAAAATGTCTTTTGTCTATTTATAACATTTTTAATCCTTACGTGAAATGAATTCACATACATTTATGTAAATTCAAAGTGAACTCGATTTTCGTACGTTTATTGAGATCACCTGTATTCACATATTGCATGTGAATTCTTAAACTACATTGAATACCAGAGCCTGAAGTGACTAAAATATCACTTGAAGGGGAGTTGAATAGGGATATTTACCTACGTCTATGAAATCTGTTAGAAAGCTTATCTTCTATGAGAGGATGTTTAGCAAAAGAGGATAAGTAATACCACACAAGGCAAAATGAGTAAAATAAAAACAAGGCACACACAGATTTATACTGGTTCACCCAAAATTGGTTACGTCCAGTTCTTCACAAACTTGTGAGTTTCACTAGTGTTCAAAAATGCTTTGTCCTCCTCTAGAACTCTTTTCTTTGTGTATGTTCTTCAGGCTCACCAGGCTTACACGATATTATCCTCTTGGATTACAATTATTACAAGTTGACACTAACTTGTAATATACAATGTGGGTGATAATAAAGTTTCTCTATTGATGAACTTTCTAGGAGGATGGACTCAAAGATATAGTTTATAACAGTAGAAAGTTCTGAGAGATGATGGGATTGCTCTTGATAGATTTTAAAGTTGCTCTTTATATTCTTTGTAGTTGTGTGTTGAATGATGAAGAGCTCTCTTCCTTTTATAGAGCTGAAGAGAGTTTTTCTTCAAGAAAAAGATCCTTTATGACCATTGCATAAAGATGTAATAGTCCATGATGTTTGTCTTGAATTACTGAAATGCCATTGAGTCTGTCCTCATACTGCATTGTACGCAGGAGGATGAGTTTCACAGATTTGTCTTTGGAGGTTTGATCTTTTCTTCATTGAGACAAGACTTGTACTTTTTAAAGATTACTTTTCTTGGTACAATCTTGTTTTCTGTGTAGAGGACAATACTTTTACAGAAAAAGGTATTATTAGTTTCTTAGGAGGATGCATGGAGTTAGAAGATCATTCGGTTTGTCCTCTTTTGTTTGAACCTCTGATGATTTCCTTTTTGATTATTTGTTTCTGTTGTTTATTTGTCTTAGGTACAAAATTAATTTACTTGTCCCGGTCATAGATCAATTTTTTGCTGAAGTATCTGTTCATCCTCTTGATTGGAGGTTTTAAGATTTTGACCTCTAATTGTCTTTCTTCTTGCTGGGAGGTTGTGTTTTCTTTGACTCAGTTCTTTAGATCATTGTTTGTCCTGTTCAACGTTGTCATACCAATAAAGAGAGTCATGCAAATTGTGTAAGTTGACTTCTTTGTTAAATTGTCATGCTTATGTGGGCCCTGAATAACACGGTCTTCAAGGGATGTTTGAAAGAGAGGAAGTATGAGGACTTCAACAAGAGAAAGATTAAGAGTTTCATAGATCTTTGATACATTCCATTTCTTTATTGTAACAAACAAATTAGAAAAATATGTGTTATCATTAAAAATATGGTCATCCAGAGAGCCCGACTTCAACCAATAATCCATCCATACCTTTGTATCCTCTCCTCCACAAGTACTCCAACAATAATCGACCATTATAAGAGTTTTGGTGGCCCATATAGATTACGAAAACTCATAGATTACGAAAACTCATTCTACCAAAAAACATGCTAATTGACATCTTGTCTCAAGAAAGTTCCATTAGATTAATAGTTAAAAATTACTCAATCTTAATAATGATTTATGATACATTTTGAAAGTATAAGTTAATGATTTTTTTCGTTTTTACGATTGAACCGATGACTTGATTAATATCAATTCAACAAGTTGAGTTTTAAGAGACACATTTATTTTTCTTTATTTTTATCAAATTAACTCAATCAAATTATTATCTCACTAGTAAAAATCATAGAAATTGTATAGTTCAAAGTAGTGTGGTCGATTCTAATTAATTAGAGTTTTGGGAGGTTTTTAAACATTGGTATACACTGGATCACATATGTAGTATCTCCATGAAAATAATTATACTTATTGCACCAAGTTTTTCCCAACTGTGCACAATCGTAGCTCTTTTTGGAGAGAAAATTGTCACACACGAATTGAAATTTGCTCTTGGACTTGTATGCACCTATAACAATCATAAATTTTATTTGGACAAAAAAAAAAATATATGGTTTGGATACAATTTAACTTTTTTTTATTACTTTTTTCTCTCATTATCAATTATATCAACAGATATAGATAGAGAGGATCTCAACCTGTGAACGAGACTATTACAACATCTTTGTCCATGAACCCAAAAATGGAAAAATAGCGATAAGCAATCGAACAAAGAGTGGTGTGTCACTTTTTCTTTCTCTCCTACTCAACCTACTGCCTTCCATAGGCATCCTTAGTGACCCCTTCCTTGCTTGAGATCTTGTTGTTGTTGGCCTAGATCTCTCCAAGTCATCCCATCCACCAAAACTTGGTGCATCTCGGCTGCCACTATCAACCGAACCATCGTCCTCAACTACCCACGATTGCATCCCTGCCTTCCTCGTATTAGTTTTCTGGTTTTCTTCTGGTTCTTCCTCAACTCGGATCTCGTTTACATTTCTTCGTTTCCTCTTCATCCTGGACTTGCGCTTTGGTTTGCTCTCGAACTGTCCCCATAATTTCTCAAATGCTAGTGAAAGTGCTGACTGACCGAGAGGAATTGCTAATGCCATGAGGAAAGCTTTTGGGCCGGTAGAAAGCAGTAATGACGCGACAATGATAGGCAGAGTCCAACCATAGGATTTAAAAACCTGCACTGAGAAAAATGAATTCAACACCTTATACAAACAAAAATGTTCATTGCACATGTAGATACAACTTTAGCAGCTTAAAACATTAATAAAATGTTTTGTTGAGTATTCTGCTTCAGTAACACAGCAATGATAAATTATCTAACTCTTATGAACTACCGAAAGAGGAAATTAGACGACAGTTATATAGAAAAAATTCTAGAGTCTTCAATGCATCGAATGATATACGGACAACTTTACAACCAGCATTATTGAGGATACTGAAAGGGGCAATAATTATGAAGGACTCACGTTTCAATGCAGAAAATATTATAAGATATGGCTCACTATATGGAATGTGATATGCCAGTATAACAGTAACAGACAGGTTATTCCAAAAAAAAGTAACAGAGCTGGTTACAGTCTCAGCATTATGAATACTATTTGCTCAGAATTTTAATGAAAAATTGTTAGATCCATTTGACAAATCATTCGCTTATTTACATCTGGAGACACAATTGTTATTTAAACCCACACTTGTTTATTAAAATCTGCTCCATGATGCTTTAGGCAGAGAGATTTGCTAAATATGTAAATATACACTATTGATTATGTTCCAGTACATTAAAAAAGTCTCGCACTATTTGGCAATCGAGGATAAGGGTAGCTTATAAATACTCACTCTCTTCAATCCACTAAGGCGCCTTTTAACTAACTGTGAGGGAATCACACACGACCCAAAGCACACAATATCTCAGACAGGTGGTGCATCAGACTTGTGGTCTGAACAAACTCATAATAGCAAGATGACTTGGTTCCTTGATCTTTCTTACAACTTGGTTATGCAATGCTATTTTTGTAATCCAGGTTTTGACTCTAGACATTAAATCAAATTGCACGCCTTTATATACTAGGAACAAATAGTGAAGACACCCTAGGGGAAACAGAAACTGGTGTCCATCACTAGAAATAGAAACTTATGCTTTGTTTGGGATTAAAAGCAAAGGGAAGGGAGGACTTTCGGAGAAAGAAAGGTGTAAAGAAGGGTGGAAGGGAAGATAGCCCTCAACCTTGCATGGAAGGTTTGTTTTTCTCCATAAAATTATAACCCTTCTATATGGGAGAACTCAAAAACTGAATTGAAGGAGTGTTTGGGAGAGCATTGTTAAATTCTCCAAAATCATTTTCTCTTTTTATAATACTCTAAAAAAGAAAGCATCAATCATAAACATTCTTCTCTCCATTCCCTTAAAAAAAATCTCTCAAACAAGTCTAACCTACCTCCTAAAGTCTTTCACCTTCCTTTCCTTCTCCTCTTAACTCCCAAACAAAGCCTTAAGTGCAAGGTTTCATATTAGTACTGTGGAAGCACTAGCAACCAAATTTCAGGTTTGGAAATTTAAAAGAAACCAAATTTTCCTGGAAAATAAATAAATAAAAAATCTTCCACATAAAAAAAAAAAAAAGGGCATACTTCAAACAAGCAAAATTGAAAGAAAAAATCTCAAAAGCTAAAATTGTTTACCTTGAAAATCCACAAAGTATCTAAAGCATCTTCCCAAGTACCGGTACTATATCCATCCTCAGTTACTGAAGACTCATCAGACCACCACTGCCTCTTCTTCCCAAATTCATCATCTTGTTGTTGTTCCTGACGCTTGGTTCGTGCATTATTGAAGTTGAAGTTTGAAGGTCGAAAGGTTTGATCATTGGAATCCGAACGAGGGAAGTTGTTGGAGGAAGAAGAGATGCGAGAATGAGAATAGGGTTTTGTATGAAAGGGTCCACATCCGAATGAAGAAGGAAAATAACGAGGTGAGTTGCCAAGGAACGTGGAAGCTTGACAGAATTGAGGATGAGCTTCCATCTCTCACACACGCCCATCTTCATTATCATTATCCACTCCAATTATTAATTATACAAATTATAATATGTAATAAATATATTTTTAATATAGGAGAATCATTTCTTTACCTTAAATTTTTTCATAAAAAATTAAAGCAAAAAAGTTTAAGTAATACATTGGTAATTTTTTATAAAAATCAAAATTTAATATTTTTTTTACTAATATTAATAAAACTCGTTAACATTTTTCAAATAAGCAGCTAAAAAAACTCGTAAACTTTTTTT
This sequence comes from Cicer cuneatum, assembly GCA_037974295.1. Classification (NCBI taxonomy): domain Eukaryota; kingdom Viridiplantae; phylum Streptophyta; class Magnoliopsida; order Fabales; family Fabaceae; genus Cicer; species Cicer cuneatum. Next base: position 55,191,009 of record JBBPBO010000001.1, read on the forward strand.
AGCATACTAAGCTCTTGAATTTATTTTAAGCAAGATTGGTAATGCAAAGACAATTATACTAAGCTCTTGAATTTATTTTAAGCAAGATTGGTAATGCAAAGACAATTATAATTTACTCGCACTTAAATTATATTAGCACCTCAGCAAATAAAAAATCATCTACTACACCCTAAAAATATTTTTTAAAAAGAAATAGAGTAACAAAATACAGGGGCAAGACTAATCCCATCAAAGAACAGCTAACGAAAATGATAATTATGAAGACTATATCTATCATAGAAAAAAGTCTCTCTGGTACAATTTAGCAGAGAATCCCACCAAAACAAACTATCGACATGTTTTAAAATTTGATTGTTTTATCTCTCATTTTAATTTTTAACTAAAAATAGCAACATGACATATTTTAAATAATTTGACATATGATACATGTAGAATGATTAACACCCATAAAATCACAATAAAAGTCTCTAAAGCTTAACTTTTAACTTCATAAATTTTCATTTTTGTAATGTAATTAATAACATATAAATAATTAATGCATTTAGATGACTCTATTGTTAATGTAATTGTAATTCACAAATGATATTAGAGGAAGTTACAAGTTAGTTAGAAGTAGTTAAGAATGTTAGAATTTTGTTTTAACAGTTAGTGTGCAAACTCTTTGATATAAATTTTCTATACCAAGAATATTCTTGCTTGTGATTGATCAATCTCCGTTTACTAGAACATTTTGTTTTACTCTCTTCTTCTCAATTTCAATTCCTCTTACTTATACAATTTGTTCTGACAATTGGCATCAAAAGCTTGGGTTCTAATCTAATGGAAACACGAGTGACAAGTGAGGGGTTCAAAATTGAGAAACACAAGTATAAGTGAAAGAGAGAAAGAAACCCTGAATTGAGGAGGATTTCGATCAAATATGCCAGTGCTTAATGGGAAGAATTAGGAGAGGTGGTCTGCATCCATGAGGTCATTACTGGGAGATCAAGAAGTGTTTGAGATTGTTCAAGAAGGCTATGAGAAGCTATGTGTGAATCCAACTGAAAGACAACAAGCAACATTTAAAGATTGCAAGAAAAGGGATTGCAAGGCATTGTTCTACATCCAGCAAAGTTTGGATTCAAATAACTTTGAGAGGATTTCAAAAGCATCTACATCAAAGGAGGCATGAGACATCTTGGTCAAGTACTATACAGGTGGGGGAAAGGCCAAGAAAGTGAAGCTCCAAATGCTTAGAAGAAAATATGAACTGTTGTAGATGGAAGAAGATGACGCTATTTCTGATTACTTTAATCGTGTGCAGACCATTGTTAATTAGATAAGATCTAATGGTGAATCAATAACTGAAGTGGTGATTATTGAAAAGATTCTTATAACATTAACACAAAGGTATGATCATATTGTAGTAGCTATTGAAGAGTCAAAAGATCTTGATAATATAAAGGTGGAGGATTTGCAAGGATCCCTTGAAGCTCATGAGTTGAGAGTAAGAGAAAGGTGTGCAACAACATCAGCAGCTCAAGTGAAGGCACTACAGGCTCAGGTTAACAAGAAAACCAGTCAAGATAATGGGAAGCCAAAAAAGGAAAGGGAAAATTCAAGTGGTACAAGAAGAATGAGTCTGATGAAGGGGCTGGAAGTTCAAGAAACCAGCAAAACAGTGACAACAACAGCAAGAAACAGACTGGAAAAAAGAAGTTCAACAAGAAGGGGATTCAATGTTACAATTGTCAAAAATGGGGACATTTTGTAGATGAATGCAGGTCCAAGAAAGTACAAAAAGATGAAGATGAGGATCAACTGGCTTAGGCAAATGATTCTGACTCAGATGAAGTATTGTTGATGGCTGCTACAAGCATAGAAGATGACTGCTCAAGACTGTGGTATCCTGACACAGGTTGCTCAAATCATATGACTAGCCATAAAGATTGGTTTGTAAGCATTGATGAGAAGGTGAAAAGGGAGATCAGATTTGCAGACAATAGCATAGTGACAGCTGAAAGAGTTGGCAAGATCTTGATTCAAAGAAGATATGGCAAATAATCTTTCATATGTGATGTCTTGTATGTACCAAATATGAAGAACAATTTGCTAAGCCTTGGACAATTGCTAGAGAAAGAATATTCTATGAATATGGAGAATGGACAAATGAAGATGTTTGATAATGCAAAGAGGCTTATCTTGAAGGCACCACTGTCCAAAAACATAACCTTCAAGATTGAGATCCAAATAAATGAGAATCAGTGTCTAACTGCTGAAATCAAGACTGAGGACTGGTTGTGGCACCAGAGGTTTGGACACTTGAACTTTATAAGTCTTCAAATGCTGCAGGGTAGGAGCATGTTACTGGGAATGCTTGAAATTCATATACCACATGGAATATGTACAGAATGTTGCGAGGCCAAATAGCACAGGAACAAATTCAAATCAGAATTGCCTACTAGAGCTTCAAGAATGGTGGAGGTAATCTTTTCTGATGTTTGTGATCCATTTGAAGAAATGTCAATATGAGGGAATAACTACTTTGTATCATTCATTGATGATTTTACAAGGAAAATCTATATATATCTAATCAAAAGAAAAAGTGAAGTGCTTGAGGTTCTTGAAAAATTCAAAGTGATGGCAGAAAATCAAAGTGAATGTAAACTGAAAATAATTAGAACAGATGAAGGATGAGAATACAATTCTCATGAATTTCATGAGTTTAGTGGAAAAGAAGGAGTGCTACATGAAGTGATTGCACCATACACACCACAACTCAATGAGGCTACTGAAAGAAGAAACAGAACCATATTAAACATGGCTAAAAACATGTTGAAGGGAAAACAAATGTCACACAAGTTATGGGGAGAAGTAGTGTCTACTGCTGTTTGCATTTTGAACAGATGTCCAACTAAAAGGCTTGGCACTAAGACACCTGAAGAGGCTTGGACTGGAAGGAGACCAAGTGTGAGTCGCCTAAGAGTGTTTGGCTCACTATGTATTAGACATGTGCCTGTCCAAAACAGAAGAAAATTGGATGATAGAGCTGAACAAATGGTGCTGCTATGGTATGATTCAACTGGGGCTTATAATCTTTATGATCTAAACAAAGAGAATATAGTAATCAGCAGGGACATACTAGTTGTCAAGAGGATGGGACTAGCAGGAGAGTGAAGCCAGCTCGAGCAGTGCAGCCAACCCAGACAGACCAGCAAGCTCAATCAGTCTAGCCAGCAAAGCAGTAGTAGTGGACCTAGATGAGAGCCAGCCAACAAGAACAGCAAGTCAGCCATCTTCTAAACCTGTAAAAAGATCTGAAAAAACAACGAAGCCTTCAGTCAGATTGCAACCATATTAGGTAAAATCTGACTCAGCCATCAATGTAGATGGAGAATTAATACATTTTGCTTTGATGGCTGAATCAGAACTAGTAAGTGAAGATGATGTTGGAACCAAGTTGGTTCTAAGTACTTAGGATTTTGATGTTTACAAAAGCACTCCATGTAATCTTATTTTGAACCTTGAATTATTAAATAAAATGCCACCAGAAGCTGAAGTAATCAGAAGCAGAAAATCAAAGGGTTCCAAAGATTGAATCCTGAAGGTACCAGAAGATACTCCAGGATGTCAAAACATCACCAGAAGATATCTTTGCTGGCCCAGATCAGAAGGAAGCAAAGTCAGAAGGAGACCTGGTCCAGACCAGAAGGAAGCCTGCCAGAGGAAAACTTGATCCATACCAGAAGGAATCAAATGTCAGATTTATTCCAGAAGTTATTCTGACCAGAAGATGGCCTGGCAGTGAAATAAAAAACAGCCCAGACTTGATCCAGACTTAATCAGAGGATAAGTTAATGGGTCCAGAACAAGAGAATCAATCCAGATTTGACTCAGACCATAAGATAGCATGGTTCAGGGTATGAAACTAAGTCCATACCAGAAGAAATGATTTCCAGAATTGATCCAGACCTGATCCAAAATCAAAGGTAAAATGTCCATACTGAAATATTATTTGTCCAAATTTAATTTCAGTTTAATCCAGACCAAGTCCATAATTGGTCTAGATTAGAGGGAAGATATTTAGATCAATGGTTCAGATTTAAGTATTTGGCCGAGTGTTGGCCGAGATTAGAAGATCAGACCATGGCCCAGTGTTGGCCAAAATCAGAAGGTCAGAAAGTGTGGTCCAGCATTGGCCGAGATCAGAGGATCACAGCAGATCAGACCATGGCCCAGTGTTGGCCGAGATCAGAAGATCAGAAGATCAGAAAGTGTGGTCTAGGGTTGGCCGAAATTAGAGGATCATAGTAGATCACTTAGTATGGTCCAGATGTGGACTAGCGCAGAAGATCAAATGGTCCAGATTTAATCATGAGGATTAACGATGGAGATTTTAATTTATTTTGATCAAAGTATTAAAAGGATTTGTTACAAAAATAAACTGAAGTCGTATGGAAGATCAGGAGCTGTTGGCGGGAAGAAACTAAAGACATGATTGGACAGTTAATTTTGAAAGAAAATCTGAAGCATAAAAAAGATATGTTATTTATTTAAGTGAAGCTCGATTGGTCAAATATTTTTGCAAGAGAATCCAGCAAGATACAGCTCGAAATTAAGCTTGGAAGAGGCCCTAATTTGCATCTATAAAAGGAGGCTCAAGGAAGAATACTTAGTATCGAAAATTACAAAAGAGTCATACACTTCCAAAGCAAACACTCAAGTTTTCAGTGAGGTTAATTGTGAGTTCCAGCTTTCAAGAAGCAAGCACTCGTGTTATTTTCTTTCTCGTGTGTTAGATCTAAGTTATTGAAGTAGAGTCTACAATCTGAGGGAGTCAGAAGGGGTAGCAGATTACTTGGCAATTAGATTCAAGGCGTTGTAATTCCTTCTACAATCTGGGGTTGTCAGATTGGCAGGAGAAGACTTAACTTAGGAAGTCAAGGTGTTGTATTCCTCAAGAGTCTAGGATTGTTAGACTGTTTGAGAAGACTGACTTGGAGGGTCAGTGGAACTGTTGTAATTCAAGGTTTGAATTAGTAAAATCCTTCAAGGTGAAGGGACTGGACGTAGCCATGTTAACGGTGAACCAGTATAAAAATTCTATGTTTTATTTTTACTTTATATCCGCTACTAACTCTGTTTTTATTCATACATCAAGTTTTGTTTTAAAAGTGTAAAAACAGGAAAAGTATTCAAGTTAGTCAAACACAATTCAACCCCCTCTTCTCGTGTTTGCACCTTCAGATGAGGCCTTGAGTGATCCTAAATGGAGATTAGCAGTGGAGGAAGAGCTCAAAACTATAGGAAAGAACAAAACATGGGTGTTGATGACCCTGCCAGTGCACAAGAGACCAATTGATGTGAAATGGGTCTATAAAATTAAATTAAAACCTAATGGATAGATTGCCAAGTACAAGGTCAAACTTGTAGCAAAAGGATTCTTGTAGAGACATGGACTAGACTATGATGAAGTGTTTACCCCAGTAGCTAGAATTGAAATAGTAAGGCTGATAGTATCAATGGCTAGTTACAAAGGTTGGTTCATGCATCAGCTAGACGTGAAATTAGAATTCCTCAACAGACCACTAAAAGAAGAAGTGTATGTGAAACAGCCACCAGGATATGTGAAAATAGGCAAAGAAGATCATGTATACCAATTGGAAAAAGCTTTATATCGCCTGAAGCAAGCTCCTAGGGCCTGAAACAAGAGGATTGACATGTTGGAACCAAGTTGGTTCTTCCAATTAAAGTTTTGATGTTAACCATATGAAAATAACATATTTGACTTCGAAGAAGAATGCAAAACATCAGAGGATGACATCACCAGAAGCAGAAATCAGAGGATGACGTCACCAGAAGCAGAAATTAGAGGATGACGTCACCAGAAGCAGAAATCAGAAGATGACGTCACTAGAGGATGTCACCAGTGGATGACGCCACCAGAAGATACCTCCAGAAGATAAAGCCAGAAGATGCCTCCAGAGGATACCAGAAGATATCACCAGAGGATACCTCTAGAGGATACCAGAAGATATCACCAGAGGATACTAGAAGATATCACCAGAGGATACCTCCAGAGGATACCATAGGATATCATCAGAGGATCCCATCAGAAGCAAGAATCAGAGGATGTCACCAAAGGCAAAAATCAGAGGAAGTCATCCATCAGAGGATATCATCAGAGGGAAGATCAATGACATCATCAGAGGATATCACTCATGGTCCAGATCAGAAGGAAACATGGTCCAGAACAGAAGACATGGTCCAGACATAGTTCAGATCACAACATCACACGGTTTAGATTTAAAACGTGATTCAAATTCATAGAAGACTTGATTAAAATTCGAAGAAGACTTGATTGAATTTTGATAGAGATCTTATCAATGTATTAAGAAGATTTGATTCAAAAATTAGAGAAGACCTAATGGAAATTCGAAGGAGATCTGAGCAAAGAAGATTTGTTTCGAAATTAAAAAGAAATAGAATCGGGATTGAAGAATTTTCAAAGGAAATTTGAGCAGATTCATCTTGAAAATAAGCTTGGACAAAGCCCATATTTCAGCTATAAAAGGAGGCTTCGGGCCGCAGTAATAAGCATCGAAAAATACAAGAACTCAAGCTTCAAAGTTAAATTCATCCAAGAGTTCAAAAGAGAGAAACACTTGAGTGCAAAAGAAATATTCTCTAAGTGATTTTTCGAGAGTGAGAATCAGTGCAACAATTAGCTTTCCAGAAGCAACATTGCAAAGTTTAAAACCCTTGTAATCAAACCCGATAGTGGTGTAGATTCCTTCTTCAATCTGAGGTTATCAGATTGGTAGGAGAAGACTTGACTTGTAGGGTCAAGGTGCTGTTATTGTTCCTCAAAAGTCTGGGGTTGTCAGATTGTTTGGGAAGACTTGACTTGTAGGGTCAAAGTATGGTTATTTCTCAAAAATCTGGGGTTGTCAGATTGTTTGGGAAGACTGGCTTGGAGGGTCAGGTGTTGTAATTCAAAGTGTTTTGAATTAGTGGATTAAAGGCTTCTGAATGAAGGGACTGGATGTAGCCAAGTTAATAGTGAACCAGGATAAATCTTTGTGTTCTTACGTTGTTATTATCCGCTGCTGAGTCTAATTATTTATTCATCAAGTAATTCACATCAACATTCATCAAAACAGCAAAAAGAATTCAATTTTGGCAAACACAATTCAACCCCCTTTCTCGAGTTTGCACCTTCAATTGGCATAAGAGCTCGGTCTCAAGGCTCTACACTTTACAGTGTTTGAGGAAAGATCCAAGGGTTCAACATGTCTTGATTCAGTGAAGTAGCCGATGGAGGAAACATCAACATACCACCTCTATTTGATGGGGGAACGGTTCGAGTACTGGAAGGACAGGCTGAGGAGTTTCCTTATTTCACAAGATCCTAAACTTTAGGACTTAGTGGAAGATGGCTATACTGCTCCAGAAGATGCTGATGGTGTTAAAATTCCCAAAAAAGATATGGATGCTGACCAGAAGAAGATGTACAAGATGCATCACAAATCCAGAACGTTCATGATCAATGCAATCACATTCAAGGAATTCAACAAGTGCACCAACAAAGAGACGAAAAATAGCATCTATGATAGTCAGACTCTGACTTACGAAGGCAGCAAGCATGTTCAAGAAGCAAAGGCCAACATCCTAGTCAAAAAGTATGAGTTGTTCAAGATGGAAAAAGATGAAGACATTGAAGCAATGTTTTCCAGATTCCAGACTCTAGTTTCAAGATTAAAGGTACTCAAGAAGAGCTACACGACTGTTGGCCACGTGAAGAAAATTCTTAGAAGCTTGCCAACCAAGTGGAGACCAAAGATCACTGCCATCCAGGAAGAAAAGGATTTGAACACTCTGAAGCTAGAAGAATTAATCAGTTCCCTCAAATCACATGAAATTGAGCTTGAAGAAGATGAGCCCAAGAAGAAGAACAAAACCCTAGCTTTGAAATCCAAATAGAAGAGAGTTCTAAAAGCAGAAGCAGAATCAGAAGAAGAAAAGATTGCCTTCATAACCAGAAAAGTTCTGAAGATGTGGCACAACAGAAATAAGAAATTTCCCCAAAGGTATTCCAAGCACTCCAACAGAGGAAAGGATGAACACAACAAGAAGAGTATCGTTTGCTATGGATGCAATGAACCTGGGAACATCAAGTCAGAATGCACAAACCTAGAGAAAGGAAAACACCAGAAGAAAGACTCCAGACCCAAGAAGAAAAATCTTATGGCTACATGGGATGATTCTGATGAAACTTCTGATGATGAAGAAGCAGAATTAGCTATGATGGCTCACATCAATTCTGCCTCTGGATCCCACACAAGTGCTGATTCTGGAAGAAAATCAGAAGATGGAGAAGCAGAACTGGCTCTAATGGCTCACACTCATTCTGCATCTGGATCCATCACATAATCTGACTCTGGAACTGAATTAAAAGATGAAGAAGCAGAACTGGCTCTGATGGCTAATACTCATTCTGCCTTTGGATCCATCACAAAATATGACTCTAGAAGTGAATCAAAAGATGAAGAAGAAGAATTGGCTTTGATGGCTCACACCAAAACTGCCTATGGCTCTAACACAGACTCTGATTCTGGAAGTGAATCAGAAAATGAAGAAGTAGAATTGGCTTTGATGGCTCATACCAAAACTGCCTCTGGATCCGACGCAGACTCTGATTTTGGAAGTGAATCATCAGATGAAGAAAAAGAGGTATTTTCTGAACTCACCCGGTCTGATTTAATTAATACAATGAATGATATTTTAAATGTCAATAACAAATTATCTTTAAAACTGAAAACACTTAGGAAAGAAAATACAATTCTAACTAAAGAAGTTATTGTTTTAAAGAATCAAAATGCAGAATGTAAAACAGAAAATACAGCTCTTAAAATTGAAATTGCTAAACTTAAAGCTGAGCATCTAACTCTAAAAAGTAATCTTTGTTCAGCATCAAGTGAAAATATTGTATGTAATTCTAATATCCATGATCAAGTATTACAAGATTTTATTGCTAATGGTATGGAAAGAAGCAAATATGCTTCTATGATCTATGGAGTTAGTAACAATAGTAAAAGAGGAATATGATTTGATGAATCTGTAACTGTAACTAAACCTATTTTCTTTGATGTTTTGTGTGTTGTTTGTGCTAAGAAAGGTCACTCAAAATTGTCTTCTCCCATGATAAAATCAAGGAAAGACAAGAAACCTTTCAAGACTAACAAACCAGGACCCAACCAGATTTGGGTACCTAAAAACAAAATTATCTTTGTTGTAGATGTCCTCAACAATCAAGTTGCAACACCAGTCATGGTTCCTGGACAGTGGATGCTCGCGACATATGACATGAGAAAATTCTATGTTCCAAGAACTAACCTTGAGCAAATGAGGGACAGTGACTTTTGGAGGAAAGCAAAAAGGCTAAATCATTGGTCAAGGCACGGTTGGTAATGATACTTCTTCTTCTATTAAAGATGTATTATTAGTTAAAGGTCTTAAGCATAACTTATTAAGTATTAGTCAATTAAGTGATAGTAATTATGATATTATTTTTAATCAAAAAACATGCAAAGCAATTAGTCAGAAGAATGGGTCGGTACTCTTTACAGGTCATAGGCAAAACAATATTTATAAGATAAATATGTTTAGTCTAGTGAAACAAAAGCTTAAGTGTCTTATGTCAGTAAATGAAGAGAAACTAATTTGGCATAAAAGATTAGGTCATGCAAACCTTAGATTAGTTTCAAAACTGAATAAATTTCAACTAGTGAGAGGTCTACCTAAGCTTAGCTACAAAACTGAAATTATGTGTGAAGCATGCCAAAATGGAAAACAAACTAAAAACTCTTTTAACCCTAAGAACTCAATCTCTACCTCAAAGCCCCTTGAGCTCTTACACATAGATTTATTTGGGCCAGTAAAAACAGCATCTCTAAGTGGAAGAAATATGGTTTTTTTATAGTAGATGATTACACTAGGTGGACATGGGTAAAAATTTTAAGAAGTAAAGATGAATCCCAAAAAGTGTTTATCACATTTTACAAACAAATCATGAATGAAAAAGGTCTTAAAATTATAACAATTAGAAGTGATCATGGAGGAGAATTTGAGAACAAATTCTTTGAAAGTTTTTGTGATGAGAATGGAATCTCTCACAACTTTTCCTCTCCTAGAACACCCCAACAAAATGGAGTTGTAGAAAGAATGAATAGATCACTCCAAGAAATAGCCAGAACCATGCTAAATGATATGAATGTTGCAAAACACTTTTTGGCAGAAGCAATTAATACTGCATGTTATATTCAAAATAAGATCTATATTATATCCATATTGAATAAAACACCATATGAATTGTGGAAAGGTAAAAAGCCTAACATCTCTTATTTTAAACAATTCGACTGCATTTGTTATATGTTGAACACTAAAGATAATCTTGGAAAATTTGATTCTCGATCTTAAAAGTGTACCTTCATTGGCTACTCTGAAAGATCCAAGGCTTATAGAGTGTTTACAAGGGAAACTAATATTGTGGAGGAATCCATACATGTTAAATTTGATGACAAACACCTTGACCTTGAAAATTCAAAGCAAGATGATGATAGTGCAGTTTTGCCAGAACCAAAGGAATCTGATGCAGATAAATCAAAAGAACTTGAAAAAGTAGAGGATGAAAGCAAAACAAAAGGACACGACAAATCTTCAAAGGATGAACCTGAAGATAAGTCAGAAGGAAGATGTGGATGGAAGTACAAGTCATCACATCCTGAAACTCTAATCATTGGGAGTGTAATTGATCCCTTAAAAACCAGATCATCACTTAAAGAAATTAGTTTGTTTGGCTTACTCTCATCTACTGAGCCTACTTCTGTTGATGAAGCATTAGTAGAAGATGGATGGATTCTTGCAATGCAAGAAGAATTAAATGAATTTGAGATGAATGATGTTTGGGATCTAGTACCAAGACCACAAAAGAAAATTATTATAACCAAGTGGGTTTTCAGAAACAAGCTAAATGAAAAAGGAGAAGTTGTTAGAAACAAGTCAAGACTTGTTGCACAAGGCTACAGTCAGCAGGAGGGTATTGACTACACTAAGACATTTGCTCCAGTGGCCAAGTTAGAAGCTATTCGTATCCTACTTTCCTTTGCTGCTAATAATAACATTACATAATTTCAAATGGATGATAAAAGCACTTTTCTAAATGGTTATATGAGTGAAGAAGTCTATGTTAAACAACCCCCAGGTTTTGAAAGTTTTAAATTTCCACATCACATTTTTAAACTTAAAAAATCTTTGTATGGTTTAAAACAAGCACCTATGGCATGGTATGATACACTTAGTAACTTCTTGCTTAAAAATAACTTTGAAAGAGGACAAGTAGACAATACACTTTTTAGAAAATTAATAGAAGATGATATTCTGATAATTCAAGTTTATGTTAATGATATTATCTTTGGATCTACTAATGAGACTCTCTGCCAAGAATTTTCTAAATTGATGTAGCAGGAACTCCAAATGAGCATGATGGGAGAACTTAAGTTCTTCCTATGAATACAAATTCAGCAAAGTCAAAAAGGTATATACATTCATCAAACGAGATATACAAAAGAACTTCTCAAGAACTTTAAGATGAGTGATTGCAAACCTATGGCTACCCCAATGCATCCCACCTGCTCACTTGAAAAGGATGACTCGTGCCAAAAAGTTGATCAAAAAACCTATAGAGGTATGATAGGATCTCTCATTTACCTCACTGCTTCTAGACCTAACATCATGTTTAGTGTTTATGTATGTGCAAGATTTCAGTCTGACCCTAGGGAATCTCATTTAACTGTTGTTAAGAGAATCCTTAGATACCTAAAAGGCACTACCAACCTTACCCTGTTCTACAAGAAAACTCCTACATACAAACTTAGTGGATATTGTGACTCTGACTACGCTGGAGACAAACTTGAGAGAAAGAGCACAAGTGGAACTGCACCTTGGGAGATAATTTCATATCCTGGTCAAGTAAGCAACAAAGCATAATTGACATGTCAACAGCAGAAGCTAAATACATTTCAGCAGTCGGATGCAGTTCTCAACTCATTTGGATGAAACATTAGCTGGAAGACTACAAAATCATGGAAACAAACATTCCCTTATACTATGACAACACTTCAGCCATCAACCTAACCAAGTTGGTTCTTCCAATTAAAGTTTTGATGTTAACAAAAGTATTTTATGAAAATAACATATTTGACTTCGAAGAAGAATGCAAAAAATTAGAGGATGGCATCATCAGAAGCAAAAACCATAGGATGACATCACCAGAAGTAGAATATCAGAGGATGACATCACTAGAGGATGACGTCACCAGAGGATGCATTAGAGGATGACGTCACCAGAAGCAGAAATCAAAAGATGACGTCACTAGAGGATGTCACTAGTGGATGACGCCACCAAAAGATACCTCCAGAAGATAAAGCCAGAATATGCCTCCAGACGATACCAGAAGATACCACCAGAGGATACCAGAAGATATCACCAGAGGATACCTCCAGAAAATACCAGAAGATATCACCAAAGGATACCAAAGGAAATTAGAGGATGTCATCAAAGGAAAAAATCAGAGGATATCATCAGAGGGAAGAATGAATGGCATCAATCAGAAGGTATCATCAGAGGGAAGAATCAATGACATCATCAAAGGATATCACTCGCGATCCAAATCAGAAGGAAACATGGTCCAGAACAAAAGACATAGTCCAGAGTAGAAGATCACACAGTCCAGATTTAAAACGTGATTCAGATTCATAGAAGACTTGATTAAAATTCAAAGAAGACTTGATTGAATTTTGATAGAGATCTGATCAAAGTATTAAGAAGATTTGATTCAAAAATCAGAAAAGACCTAATGAAAATTCGAAGGAGATCTGAGCAAAGAAGATTTGTTTCGAAATTAAAAAGAAACAAAGTCAGGATTGAAGAATTTTCAAAGGAAATCTAAGCAGATTCATCTTGAAAATTAGCTTGGACAAAGCCCATATTTCAGCTATAAAAGGAGGCTTCAGGCCGCAGTAATAACCATAAAAAAATACAAGAACTCAAGCTTCAAAGTTAAATTCATCCGAGAGTTCAAAAGAGAGAAACACTTGAGTGCAAAAGAAATATTCTCTAAGTGATTTTTCGAGAGTGAGAATCAGTGCAACAATCAGCTTTCCAGAAGCAACATTGCAATGTTCAAAACCCTTGTAATCAAACCCGATAGTGGTGTAGATTTCTTCTTCAATCTGTGGTTGTCAGATTGGTAGGAGAATACTTGACTTGTATGGTCAAGGTGTTGTTATTGTTCCTCAAAAGTCTAGGGTTGTCAGACTGTATGGGAAGACTTGACTTGTACGGTCAAGGTGTGGTTGTTCCTCAAAAATCTGGGGTTGTCAGATTGTTTGGGAAGACTGGCTTGGAAGGTCATGTGTTGTAATTCAAAGTGTTTTGAATTAGTGGATTAAAGCCTTCTGAATGAAGGGACTGGATGTAGCCAAGTTAATGGTGAACCAGGATAAATCTTTATGTTCTTATGTTGTTATTATCCGCTACTGAGTCTGATTATTTATTCATCAAGTAATTCACATCAACATTCATTAAAACAGCAAAAAGAATTCAATTTTGGCAAACACAATTCAACCTCCCTTCTCGTGTTTGCACCTTTATGACAGATTCCTCACAGAGCAGTAGTTTGAAAAATGTGTCAATGAGAATAGAGTTTATCTAAACAAGGCAGCAGCAGCAGCACCTGCAATTTTAATATGCCTTTATGTTAAGGATCTATTATTTGTTGGAACCAAGTTGGTTCTTGCAATTCAAGTTTTGATGTTAACAAATGTATTTTTTGAAAATCTTATTTTGACTTAGAAGGAAAAATCAGAGGATGACACCACTAGAGGATGACGTTACCAGAAGATAAAAAATGCCACCAGATAGTTCGGCAAGAGGATACATCCAGAGGATACTAGAGGAAACATCCAGAGGATGTCATCAGAGGGTACCAGAAGATACCTCAAGAGGATACCAGAGAATGTCATCAAAGGCAAACATCAGAGGATAGCATCAATAACAGGATATCATCAAAGGGAAGGAAAATAACATCATCAGAGGATATCTTTCTTGGCCCTGACCAGAAGATAGCTTGGTCGTGAATATAAGAATCAATCAAGACTTAATCCAGACTTGGTCCAGAGCAGAAGATAATTGGTCCAGAACAAATGACTTGGTCCAGACTTGATCCTGACCAGAAGATAGCATGGTCTAGAACATAAAACTTAGTCCAGATCATAAGATATAATTGTCTAGAACATAAGACTTAGTCCAGATTTAATCCAAACTTAGTCCAGACTTGGTCCAGATTTAATCTAGACTCGGTCCAGATCAGAGGATAAATGTCCAGATTAAAATATCAATGGTCCAGATTAAAATATCAAATGTCCAAATTAAAATATCAATTGTCCATATTAAAAGATCAATGGTCCAGATTAGAAGATCAATGGTTCAGATCAGAGGATCACATAATGGTACAGATCAGATCACATGGTCCAGAGTTAGTCGAGATCAGAGGATCACAGAATTGGTACAGATCAGATTACTTGGTCCACAACTGGCCGAGATCAAAGGATCACAGAATTGGTACATATCAGATTACATGGTCCAGAGGTGGTCGAGATCAGAAGATCATACGGTCCAAAATTTAAATCATGATGCTAATCAGTGAATACTTGATTAAAATTCAAAGAAGACTTGATTAAATTTTGACAGAAATTTGATCAAAGTTTTAAGGGGATTTGATTCAAAAATTCACTAAAGACTTGAAGAAATTCGAATGCAATCTGAAGCTTAAAAAGATATGGTTTGAAATTAAAAGAAACAAGATTGGTCAACAGAATTTTCAAATGCAATCTTAAGCTAAAAAGATACGATTTTAATTTAAGTGAAACAGGATTGGACAAAGCCCTATTTCCAGCTATAAAAGGAGGCTTCAAGCAGCAGCATCAAGCATCGAAAAATACAAGAACTCAAGCTTCATATTCAACACAATCCGAGAGTTCAAAAGAGAGAATCACTTGAGTTGAAAAGCAATATTTTCTAAGTGTTTTCGAGAAAGAAATTCAGTGCAATAATCAGCTTTCCAAAAGCAACAAAAGTGTGCAAGAATCAGTGCAGCAATCAGCTTTCCAAAAGTAAATTTGCAGAGTTCCAACCCTTGTAATCAAACCTGATATTGGTATAGATTCCTTCTTCAATCTGGGGTTGTCAAATTGGTAGGAGAAGACTTGACTTGTAGAGTCAAGGTGTTGTTTTTGTTCCTCAAAAGTCTGGGGTTGTCAGGCTGTTTGAGAAGACTGGCTTGGAGGGTCAGGTGCTGTAATTCAAAGGTTTTGAATTAGTGGATTAAAGCCTTTAGGAAGAAGGGACTGGATATAGCCAAGTTAATGGTGAACCAGGATAAATTGTTGTGTTCTTATGCTGTTATTTTCTGCTGCTAAGTTTGATTAATTATTCATCAAGTAAATCACATCAACACTCAATAAAACAGCAAAAAGATTCAAAGTTTGGCAAACACAATTCAACCCCTCTTCTCGTGTTTGCACCTTCATTATTGACTGGCAGTGATGAAGCACAAATCCATAAGTTTAAAATCATAATGGAAAAGGAGTTTGAGATGACTGATTTGGGCATGCTGTCATATTTCCTGGGTATTGAGTCTGTAACCAGAGAAAATGAAATTTTTATGCACCAAAAGAAGTATGCTAATGATGTATTAAAGAGATTTAATATGCAAGATTGCAATGGAACTAGTACTTCATCAGAAGCAGGACTGGTCCTGTCAAAGGAAGGAAATTAGGAGCTGGTTGATCATACAACATTCAAGCAAATGGTAGGATCCTTGAGGTATTTGTGCAACACAAGGCCAGACATTGCATATAGTGTTGGATTGGTCAATAGGAATATGGAGAAGCCTAGAACACCTCACTACATGGCAGCAGAAAGGATTTTGAGATACATTAAAGAAACTAGTGAATTTGGATTGCTATATCCTAGAAATTCACATAAAGATAGAGCTGACTTGAATGGATTCACTGATGCTTACTGGTGTGAGGATAAAGATTACAGAAAGAGCACCATTGGCTATGTGTTTATGATGAATGATTCACCAATCTCATGGTGTTCAAGGAAGCAAATTATAGTAGCATTGTCCACTTGTGAAGCTGAATATGTGGCTGCATCAATGGGAGCTTGTCAAGGTCTTTGGTTGGCAGAATCGATGATGGAACTAGGGCTGAGAAAGGAAGAACTAGTAAGGATAAAGATAGACAACAAATCTGCAATAGATCTAGCCAAGCATCCAAGTGCTCATGGAAGAAGCAAGCACATAGAGACAAGATTTCATTTTTTAAGAGATCAAGTGATTAAAGGCAAGATAAAGCTAGAGCGTTGCAGCACTAATGACCAGGAAGCTGACATTCTAACCAAAGGATTGAAGAGGGTGAAGTTCCAAGAGATGAGGAACAAGCTTGGATTAACATCACTTTAATCATTTTGAATTAGGAAAAGTGTTAGTGTAATTGTAATTCACAAATGATATTAGAGGAAATTACAAGTTAGTTAGAAGTAGTTAAGAAGGTTAGAATTCTATTTTTACAGTTAGTGTGCAAACTGTTTGATATAAATTTTCTATACCAAGAACATTCTTGGTTGTGACTGATCAATCTCTGTTTACCAGAACATTTTGTTTTAATCTTTTCTTCTAAATTTCAATTCATCTTAGTTATACAATCTATTCTAACATGTATATCATAAAACTATATATCACGTCATTTAAAATATGTAAAATGTCATTTTTATTTCAAATGTCATTTTTTTAATTCAAAAATCTTATGGAGAGGCAAAAAATGTTGACTTTTAAAATAGAGGAACTAATTCCGTGAATTGATGAAAATATAGAGAGCAAAACTGCAATTAAGTCTTTTTAAAATAAAATAAAAAATTAGAGTACAGAAGCATCACATGGCTATCTAGACATCTCAATTATATTGGCACTCCTAAACATCCTCTTATCATTTAAAGCACTTCAATCAATTGTATTAATAATGATAAGCAAAACAAAACTTGCGGGAACTAGGTCGATACTAAAAGAAACAATGAAATTTAAAATGTCTCATTGTCCCAATAAAAACCCCTTCTTGAAAAACCTAATGGGATAAAACCAAATAAATGGGGGACATAGTACATTAATTGAACTCAACATACTGTTGAGACAAAAGTCTCAATCTAAATGTTTTAATGATGAACAAAGTCAAGTTAATTAATCTGTAAGTTATGATTCTAATCATTAGCATTTAACATGTGTTCTTGAGTGTTTTTTAATCTAAGATAGGTTTCAAACACAACAAGATAAGAGCGGAAGAATATTAAAATGAAAACTTCCCTGTCAATAAACAGCATGAACCAAGAATGATATGGTTGTGTTTTACTTAACCCAAGAACGATCTTGAACCTTAAAAAATAAATCCTCTAAAAAACAAGATGTGATTCAGACTTCTATATAAGTCAAGACATACATGACAAATCATGAGCAACAAAACAGAAACATAACACGCACGGAATCTGCAAATCAGAATCAACAATTGTGAATTCAACATCAAAGCAACAAGCTGCAAACGTAAT
Organism: Cicer cuneatum; assembly: GCA_037974295.1. Taxonomy (NCBI): domain Eukaryota; kingdom Viridiplantae; phylum Streptophyta; class Magnoliopsida; order Fabales; family Fabaceae; genus Cicer; species Cicer cuneatum. The sequence continues at coordinate 55,208,709 of JBBPBO010000001.1, forward strand.
TGTCCAAGAAATTAAGAGTTACTGTAAAGCAAGCACAAGCCTGAACAAAGAAGAAATTACATCACTAAAAGATATGCAAAAGGACTGAAGCTCAGAACAAAATTGAAAGAACTGACATAAACCAAAAAATTGCCAAAACAGGAAACGAAGAATGTTCTGAAGATCAGTAGGAACAGTCTTCGTTTATTTGTGTCACATGCCTATTAACTCATAGCTTTAAAGACTGTTTCCACATGGCTATATGAGCTGGCACATCCCTTCAAGATGCCTATAAAAGGAACTCTAAGGCAAGGGAAATATCACTAGCTCAAAGTGCAATGAATCTCCATTAAGAACATCATTCTTGAGAATCATAAGCTCGAAACATCCAGCTAGGCTTCAGTTTTGTGTCATTAGATTCAAAGATCAATTCCCAAAATTTGATTGCTTGAAACAGAAACTCAAACAAGTGTTGAGTAACAGCTGATCAAATCAAACTCATCTAAAATTACTTTTGAAACTCAAACACTATAAAGATAGTATAAGGAGAGTTGTAAAATCCTTATGTGTGTAAAAAGGAGAAGTGTAAATACTCTTCTAAGAATTGAAGAGTAATATGTGAAACATCTTTCAAAGTGAAAGATAAACTGATTGTAATAGATCAAGGTTGATCATTTGTGGAAAAAACAGGAATAATCTTGTTTTGACTGTATTAGTGAAAAAGCTCACAAAATTGTGAGGACTGTACGTAGCCCACGTTGGGTGAACCAAGATACATCGCTGTGTGAATTCCATTTCTCTTATCTTCATTTTAATTATCACCTGCACATTATTGATCACTTATTAAAAGTTTTTATTTATTCTAACAAAGAACGTTTTGCTTCTGTTATTTATCAAACCAAGATCAATCTTGAGTTTTAAAGTTCATTGCATAAATTTTTATACTAATCACAATTTAAACCCCTTTTTTTCTTGTGATCAACATTGTCACTTCACATACACCAAGTCATAGACAAAATTTAAAATTAGAAAGTTCTACTTTATCACAGAATAAGTCTTCTTTGATACAAGAAGGCATATAATCCTACCAAATAAAATCAGTTATAAAAAACCTACATTAACTAATTTATTTACATAGTTGTTTCTCTCAATAAATATGAGTGATTCTAAAGCGACGACCTCTAAGAAATTTAAGGCAATTATTTCATCTATTTCTAAATCATCTAATCATATTTCACCAAATAGATAATTGTAAAAAACTAATATATCAAAGTGGCATAAAAAAATGAAAAAAAGTATTAAAACCAAAAAAAGAAAAGAAAAATAAATTAGATCAGACTAGCTCATTGGTCACATAGCCCATATAATAAGTGAACCAACTATGAAAATTTATAGCCCTTACAAGCAAGTCAGTCCAAAATTAACTCATTTATATAATTGAATCTATCAAACTACAACGGACTTGATCGTACCGACCTATTTACAATTCTATGAGTGAGTAATACATTAGAATTCTTAATCAACTCTCTCTAAGAATCAATATACTCGTACTATGTCATCTAATGAAAAAAGTGATATTATGATAATCAACTCTCTCCTTTCATGCTTCAACTATTTACAAATAATCAAATATAAGGAGTTTAAGTAGTTTTTTAATTTTAAAATATAAAAAAATCAATGATTTAAAAATAGAACAAAGTTTGATGATTCAATCAGTTAATCATAGACATTCTCGATTTATGGTTTTAGTTATTTGAGAAGTTCGATCCTCATTTCATCCCAATTCAAGCCATTTAAACTAGTCCAATTATAATCTTGAGGTTTCGCCGGTTAAATTTTTGGTTTGAACATTGGTTAGAAACTAACCAACCGTCACTAGTTGTTTGAAAATTTTGAATCAGTCCAATTGGTAATCACCTTCTAAGCCCACAAAACAGTTTCACTGAGCCCAATTATAATTTGACTTCTACTCTTTTAATACGTAAAAAACTTAATTTTATCTTCTTTTTTTTTATTCGTTTAAAGGTGGAAAAAATTGCTCCAAAACCGTACTCTTTATCAAAAATTCATGTAAAGATTGAAAGTAACTCTTAGAAATTTCATTTTCGAAATTTCCGGTATTAAAATATAATTACTGAAAATAAAATTTTTGGTTAGAAAAGTTCATAGAAAAAAACTTATTTTTTCGGAAATTTAGAAACGTGGGAGTATGATCAATATATAAAATTTTTTATTTTTTTTATTCATTTTAATTTTTTATCTATCATTTTAGTCTTTTATTTTTTATCTAATAGTTGTTTTAATTTTTTTTTTTGCAAAATTATATAAGTTTGTCCTTTTATTAAGAATTAAAACGAATAATACGTAAGAGATATTTGACGAAAACGGAAGAAAAAAAAAAGATAAAAAACCAAAACGAATCAAAAAAAATAAAATAAAATAAAAATTTGGTAAAAGATAAATGACAAATATCATAATTGTTGGTTTATGAAGAAAAAAAAAATTTGAACCACAACCTTAACCTTCAAATGCACAAAACTAACTTTAGCCGAAGAATTTGATAGAGTAAATATACATTTAGTTCTTGAAATTACAAGGATCAATCAATCTAGTCATCTAAATTTACAAAATAATAATTTAGTCACTAAAAATATCTATCACTTTAGTCCTTCCATCAAATTATTTATTCAATAAACATTTATCAAAACTAGTAAAATACGCATATATTAACTTAATTAATTTTTGCTGCATGAAAACAAGTCTAGAACCTTTAACTGTAATGCAAAATTTAAAAATTTGATTATACTGATTGATATTTTTTAATTTGAGGAACTGAGTTGTCCTTTTGCAGATTTGAGCGACTATGACCGAAGGGATAAGGCGTGAAATCTCGAAGCAGTCCTATGATTTGAAAGTTTGTCATTTCGCTAAAACTCAAAATTAATTTTATACCTTCACGTGGTTAATACTTTATAATTTCATAGCAGATGAGAATTTTATCTCTTTAGATCTAATAGTCTCGAATGATTTTACACGGTACAACTATTGTAGAAGATTCAAATTTTAAAATATGCAATTCAATATATGATTTTGAGGGAGACAAGAAGGAAAGGAAGCAATATATAGCCAACGTTAGCACTATATAGCTAAAATTTTAACACGATAAAATATCATTTGGGTCAGCATATCTTATGAAAGTGGGAGGAAATAATTTATACACCACAAGAAATGAAAAGGAACTTCTTCATCAAGGTGAAGCAAGTGCATCATGGTTGGTACAAGGCCATCCCTTCTCATTTCTTTGGCACCATTGTTGAAAACATCCAAGAGCCTTTTTGAGATTCTATTGACCTTATCAACGTTTTCCTTGAGCCAAGCTTACACGCAAAGCTCGTCCTTCTAGTTCCTGAAGTTCACAAATTATAAAGAAACAATAAGCAAAATCACAAGTCTTTGTTTACGCGCACAAATGTGTATAACCAAATCTTAAAATCATAATTCCGGTCACGTTGCTAACTTTAATATAATAGAGAATTGCAATCAAATGCAGTTGATGTAATCTCAATCACTAACACATAATGGTCGCGAAGACATCAAAACATTTGATGTCCGCCTAAATTGCAGTAGTAGACATTATTCTTAAAAAACATTATGCATAAAAGTAGGATTGTTTGTGGTATGGTTTAGGAAGAAACCTGAACTGAATTGTTAATAGTTTGTCCCGAATCGAACTAATATAAAAGTTAGGTACCCCAATTCTGTATTTCTGAACTGAAATTGAAACTATTTTTACAAAAATTGAACTATACCTTTTCAAAATGAATTGATTCTTTGTGAATCTAGACATATCAAATTGCTATTATTAACTAATATAACGACTGTTAAAAAAACCATAAACGTAATTGAACCTAATATTAAGACTATTTAAAATAAATCAAAACATTGAACCAAAATATGACAGGTAGTTCACGAACAGAACTGAACTAAACTTGTTCAGTTTGGTTCTTTAACTGCCCATTAGAGTTGGATTTTTTGGTACGATTTAGCGGTTCGATTCAGTTTTTGGTATTTTTTTAAAATCCTACATAAAAGAATGAAAAGATGAGAAATAACATACCACATTATTCATGTATGAAAGGGCAGCTTCCATTTCTGATTTACTGGAATAGCTAACAAAGCCATAACCACGAGATTTTCCGGTTTCACCATCATATAACACCCTAGCTCCAACAACAGTTCCATATTCTTGAAAGGCTTGTGTCAGACTCTCAGAAGTTACTGTCCATGACAAGTTCCCAACAAAAAGCTTGTATTCAGTTTCAGGATACAATGGTTCTTTTGGTTTCGGTTTGTCGGAGAAGTTCACACGCAAGGTTCGCCCCAAGAACTCCTGATAAATTGTTCATTTTCTAATTGTTATAACAGTAAATCTGGTTCAAAAGAAAATAGATACGAAAAACGTAAACAAAGAACACATGAGATTTGATCACAGAATTAGGTCAACTGTGTCTATGTTTCTAACAGCATAGCAGCTGCAATACTTTTTTATTGTGATTCAAGCTTAAAATTTACAGCGTACAATTTGTGTTCAAATACTACGGTCCAATTTTCAAGATTACACCCCTAGACCATACCGCAAGGTGCTTCGCCCACCCCCAAGTTGAGCGACTTGCTCACTTAACACTATGAGCCATACCCAGCACAAATGTTAGCATGCAAAAAGATTTAAGCATTACAAATCAATTGAGCATAGAAAGTTAGAAAATGCTAGAAATAGAAGAAAGGCATTGATTCTTACTTTTCCATCAAGATTTTCTATTACTGCTTTGCAATCTTCAATACAACTCATTGTCACAAATGCAAAGCCTCTACTTTTTCCAGTGTCCCTGTCATAAAGAACCTAAAGATACATATATATAAATAATTAACATTATTTTCAATCAGAGAATGTAACATAACCATGGAATAAACTATATCATACAATGCAATTTGGATTTAAACAATTGCATGATTGAGGGATGCATGCATACTGAAAAATAATGACAGAAACTTTTGTTTTTTCATTTTTTCTTTCTTTTTTGCCATATCAACTTGCCAAAGTTCATATGTCTAAAACTTAATTTCTGTTTATCTTACAAATTTCTTATCTGTAAACATATGATCTAAACTACACTACAAAATCTCTTAATAAATTGTAAACTCAGTTGCATTGATGCATGTCTCACTTATGATAAGTTACTTAATGAATTGCAAATTGTAAAAACTTATAAGCATATCATAAGCTAATGAGTGTTTTCAAACACTTACACATTTGTTCGTGTTACGGATAAATCTAAATAAGTTTTAAATAAACTCTTCTAAACGCCGCAGTTGCGAAAAATTTTAGATGAACTTAATTGCAATTAACAGAAACGAAAAGCCTTACAATTAATCTCTCCCTGATCTAGTTACTTTCCTATTAATTAATTTAGAGTGAATGTGTATGCCTTATTGAGGCCGAAAACAAGGACGCGTAATTCTATATTGTGGTTGCAGTTACGCGGCGAATCTTGATATTGCGGCAAAATGTGGATAAATGGAGACAATTCGGCCGAAATTGAGGTTGTGATTCCTCAGTAGAAACCTCTAAAATCATTATATCACCATTAACGACAGCAATTGCAGTCCTCAATTTAGAATTATCTATCCAGTAATTATAAATACAAACAGATATCACCAAAAAGCCTCACAAATTATAACAATTAAATCACCTCATAGAAACAAATAGGCTGCAGCCAGAAGTCCATAAATCATGGTATATATAGTAACTTCTACGCAACATGACTCTCTTTGTTTTTTGGATCCAAAACCCATACGATCAACGGAATAACTAAAATCAACAAAATTTACTAATTCACTCCTATGCTAACGAGGCAGGTGATGGCTGTGTGCATCCGGGAGCGTCAAATTTTTTATATAATATAATATAATAAAATGAAGTTGAATTTTTTTCGGTTAAATATGTTTTCAGTTCCTATAAAATTACGGCATTTCAAATTTTGTTCTTAAGAAAATTTTATTAACTTTTAGGTCCTTGTTTTGATTTTATAAGCACTAAAATAGAGACTAAAAGTGAATAAAAAAACTTATCTTACCCTTTTTTTAAAACTTTTTTTTATACATTCACAAAATCAAAATGTCATTTTTATTGTATTAGTTCCTAAAATATATGCATAAATATCTATAAGTTAAGATATGAATAGATGTATATGTAACAAAGTTTTACATTAACAATCTATATCAATTAAACTCATACAAGGGATATAAGATTGACTTGGTTAAGTTTGGTAGTTAGGAAATGAAGTAATAAGGAGGTCGAAAAATCGAACAATATTAACGATAGTAATTACTAATATTAATCGATAGAAAAACAAATTTTACTCATTAATAAATATGGAAAAGAGTTAGATAATGAAGTACCTCAATTAGTTCAGCACTACCATAATCCTCAATTAACCCTGCAAGTTGTGCACTATCAACACTGTAAGGCAAATTCCCAAAATAAAGCTTAGTCCTTGTGTCTTCTTCTGCTACAATTTCCCCTCCTTGTTCCTTCTCTTCTTCTTCTTCTTCTTCTTCTTCTTCTTCTTCTTCTTCTTCTTCTTCTTCTTCTTCTTCTTCTTCTTCAACATTCTCTTCAGCAGCTACAACCACTTCTTCCTGTGCAACAGCAACAGAAATTCTAGGAAGCCATAACTTGTGTGTAATTGTAGTAATGGATAAAGGTTCAACTGAGGAAGAATAGGAAGAATGTGACATAACAGATGCAAACATGCAGTTTTTGTAACGAAGACATTTGACAGAAGTGTTGATGGAAGATGAAAACAAGGAGGCTATGCCTGTAGCAGCAGTAGCCATGTTGTGGTGAGTGATGCAAAAATCAAAGTGTTATGAGACAGAGAGTTTAATAAGTGAAATGTGATGAGAGGGGAGATTGTGTGTGATGGTTATTGATGAGGTGGCTAGATTGTGTCCACTGTCCTATGATAATAGAGGAACAGATATTGTCTTAAGATAAGATATGAGTTTTCAATGTCTTCAAAATATAATGTGCTAATGTCACTAATGTAATGTACATCACATTTTGGGGGCATCGCTTCTGATTTATTTATATTTATTTATATGTTCATTCAAGAATTTCTCAAAGTGTCACTATATTTCTTTATTTTTATTTTGTACTAAGCAGGTCAAGCCATTAAAGTAAAGGCTTTAATTTTAAAAAAAGATTTATTTGAAAAAATAAAAGACATTTAAACTAAATAGTTAATGATATTATTAAGGGTTAAATATTTTTTTAATTCTAAAAATAATATCAAGATAATTTTGTAGAGACTAAAAAAAATTATAGGGACTAAAAATATATTTAAATCTATTTTTATTTTTATTGTTTTGTATTTACCTCTATTATTAATGATGTTATAAATTTACTTATAATTATATATTAGTACAGTTGATAAAATGTAAGATTTTGAGTCTTTTGTCTAGGTTCAAATCTTAACTACCACTAATTTATGTTTTTTTTTTACAATTTAAATTATATAATTAAAATAATTTTGATAAACAATTAAAATTTAATTTTATTGGATATTTTAAAAATTATAAATACTGTCTGCATTAAATCTTTTATTTTTTTAGCGAATATGTCAAAAATTATATGTGATATACATGTATAACAAATAAATTTTTAATCTATTTTTGTAACATCTATAATTTTTATGTTATTATTTCGTATTTTGTTGATTATGAATGAGTTAAAGTGATTATAAGGTTATGAGTTCAACTCATTTCTCTAATAAAAATTAACAATTAATTACTAATTTTGGCTATTTAAAAAAAACAATATAACTAAACAAAAATTAAAAAAAACAATACCAACAAAGATTGGGTCTTGTGGAATAGGCTAGACTTTCACAATATAGTGAACCCGAGTTCGAATTCTCACCGGAGAGATACCTCCATTTAATGTGCGACGTGTCTCAAATATGATTACCTCCGATAGAGGGAATCTATGAAAAAAAATAACAAAAATAACTTTCATATTGTTGTGTTTGCAATGATTAGAGAAATGAAAGATGATTTCTATTGGCTTTCATATTTTTTATTTTGTTATTGGTAATTTTGTTTTTAGTCCTCGCAAAAATATCACTTTTGATCGATGTAAATACCATTTTAGTCTTTATTTAAAAGGACTGCAATCAAATATTATCCTATACATTATATGAATAAATTTTGTAAGTCCTAACTTAATTGACAAATGTCAGTATTTAGGTTGGACGTCTTGTCTTATATTCGAAGTCAATACTTCGTAGTTGTGTGAGTTAATTATGGTGGTATTTACTATCTTTTCTAAGACAAAATAAAATTGCAAGACTGAGAACAAAATATCAAAGACCAAAACCAAAAAATATATATTTGTATGACTAAAAACAAAAACTTATATTTGAAGGGTCAACATATGTATTTAAGAGTTAAATAAGTTTTTAGTTGCATAAAATTTCAATAATTTAATTTTAGTTCCTATAAAATAAAAATACAACAATTACTCTATGTAAAATTAAGGTTTGATAATCATGTTATCAATGTAAACATTTTTACTGTTACAACATATATAAGTTGTTGATTAAGTAGTTATTTGATTAAGAAAATTATAACTATTTAGTGAAATGATGAAATCAATTGTTACCATTCACTGTCAATGTAAAATTAGTTTATAATGACAGGGCATCTTCCTTTTTCTCAAAAAATTATCTAGCAAACAATTTTGGTCTCTGCTAAACAAAATGTGTTTAATTATTCTTCAATTTTAAATTTTTTGAATGAATTTTTGCAAATATGGTTAGAATATTAAAAAAAATTAATCCATAAAAATTTGAAGTTTTTTTAACTTGTAATGAATTAAATATTATTTTTTAAATGTAAAAACTCAAAATAAAAATAAAAAAAATATAAAATTAGAAATCGAATTTTTAACTATTTTCACAAATAAATTTTTTTTTATTGTTGTAAACAGGTTGACATCTAAGATGAGGGCTTGATTAAGTCCCTCACCAGTGTACCATTCAATCTGACCATTAAATTAAAAAAGTGTACATGATACTGTCACACCGGATCTTATCTCTCCTCTCTACTTCCACCTTCTTTCTCTCTCCTTTGCATAGGCATCTTCAGTTCTTCGCTCAAAATAGAACCATAATTCATTGTTGTCATCTCTCTTTTTCTCTATAACTATAAGTACTATAAAAAATTATTCAAACCACTTTCCAAAATCTAGATCTTCATATTTTTTAAGGCTTAATTTAAGTTTTAATCCCTCTATTTTAGTTGAATTACAAAAATAATTTCTCTATTTTATTTGTCTCCAGTTTTGGTTTCCAAACAGAGTTTCGGTCCAAAACTTGATGAAATATATTTTTTTTAATAATGTATAAAAAAAAAGATGATATAGAAGATTTCATGCGGATTAATTACATTTTATTATTATTATTCCAAATTTGTAAAACACATTTTCTATTTTTAAAAACACATTTCCTATTTTATTACATCAATTAATTACAAAAACAAAAAAAAGGCACATTCCTATTCTAACTCCATCTTCTTTGTAGATGATTGCTTTGTTCTTTGTGTTTTCTGAAAGAAAAAAATGTCATCAAGTTTGTATCTTCTTTTGTCCATGAAGATGGAGAGAATGTGAAATCACCTCCAAATTTATTCGCCATTGGAACAGAAAATCAAAAACAGAAAACACGCTCTAGAAGAAAACAATTAATGAGAATTGAATGAAGATGTGAAAAAACAACATGAATCGTGAAGCGATGAAGAAAAGGATGGAATGAGATTAGAGTTGGTCTCGCATTTAACTTCTCAAGTTAATGTATGTTTCTAAAGTCATTTCTCAAGGAATTAAGGATTATGGATTAGAATAAGAATGTGTTTTTTTTTTATGTTTTTATAATTAAATAATGTAATAAAATAAGAAATGTATTTTTAAAAATAAAAAATGTGTTTTACAAATTTGAAATAATAATAAAATGTAATTAATCTATATAAAATCTTCCACATCATCTTTTTCTTTTACACCTAAAAAATGACATTTTATCAAGTTTTGGATCAAATATTCTATTTGGGGACAAATACTGAAGACAAATAAAATGAACAGACTATTTTCGCAATCCAACTAAAAGAGAGTATGTCTTAACTTGAGCATTAATAGTGCATGTGTTTGAGTTGGATAATGTTGGGGTTGATATTGAAGAATGGAATTTTGTGGTCGTTTCTTTAATAAATTTGTCTACTAAAAAAGCAATTGCATGTTGAAACCTTCGACAAATTTATTTTCCGTGAAGCAATTGCATGCTAAGCAGCAACATGTCTGTGTCAATAGCAAAAATTATTTAAATTTGCTACAGGTGTGAAAGGGTATATAGGTATACCCAATTTCTTGGAATCCCTGAGACACCAGAACAATTCTGAAGCAGTTTAGCGCAAGAAAGAAGACACATACTTTTTACATTACAGCCAACAATGTGATAATGTAAACATTTATCATTAAGTACAGTAATATGTGAAAACATAATACAAAAAAAGTACACCATTTACTTCATTAAAGAACAAATAGTACTAGACAATCATAGTAATCTATTCTCATTATGAAATTATTCATCCATGCAATCCTCTCAAGAATCTAGTTTTATAACCATAATCAAATGAATAAGCTAACATAATACATCTGAGTAAATAAACTCAGATAACAACTCAAAAAATGACAGGAATTTTGTTTTATAAAAATATTGTATTGTTTGTTTGCAACTTAGATAACAAAATTCCAAGAACAAAATTTCATAGAATAACAAAAACAAGTAGATAGGGATAAAAGCAAGTTTATGTTTCAAATTCCAAAACAAGAGAGATGCAATTGGACAGTGCATACAGATATATTGGGTTTCAATGTTTCATACAACTATGAAGCATGGATCCAATTAAAACATTTCAGAACTTTTCTATCATACTCTTTAACTAAAAAATTAGCAGTGCTCAGAAGTAGCCAGCATTGCAAAACAATTCATTAAGCAACATTGGCCTTTCCTATTAACAGGTCTAAAACTACACAGGCAAGTAAATCCAGAAAGGCAAAAACCATTCACTCAACCAAACAAACATATATCAAATCCCGTTTCACATTCCAAAAACCTGTGTCCAACAAATATATAATTAAAGGGTTTTTAGAATTTTTCTATCAAGTCCTTTGACTAATAAACTGGCAGGACTCAGAAATCCAAAAGAATCAACCAAACAACAGCAAAACCATTCATTCAACAAAATAATAGCATAATTAAACATTCAAAATCCCTTTGAATCCAAAAGAATAATCCAAAACTCCCATTTCCAACACAAACAGTTAATAGACAAGCACTAGGGTTTTAAATAGTGGCCGCCATAACAGTACACAATGCTTAATATTCAGAGAATTACATTCAAATGCAGCCTCAATCATGGTAGCATTGCAGTTTCAGGCTTTCAGCAAATCAAAAACCATTATGCCATAGCCCAATTTGCAATCACACACCTTTATCTAAAACCCTAGCAAACACAATAAAATCCCCAACCTCATCAGGCTTTGAAAAAACAACTCCAAAAATCGCATAAAAACTAACATCAACAACCAACAATTCCATTTTCACCAAATAACATCATAACCATATGATCAATCATGCAATTTAACTTCAAACAAATTTATAAATCCATAGTACCAACACAAAATCAAAACCTACAATGTCAAAATTTCAAAAATGAAATTAAAAATAAAATAAAATAAACCACAAAGTGGAGAGGGTTTAGTTCGGAAGAGGAAGTGAGTGAGGAGAGGGAGTTCCAAGGATGTTAGCCTGTTGAGATTCGAGCTCATTGATCTGCTGTTCACGATCCATGGCAATGATGAGAGGAACAACAAGTATAAGAAAACTTGTTCCGGCGATCCACGCAGCCTTGCCGGTGCTACGGAGAAGCTTTTTCGTTACGAAGACGGAGTCGGAGGCAGCTTCCTTTGTGCGACGAACGACGGGGGAATCGGAAACCCTAGAAACTGATATCCGCTTTTTCGCCATCTCGAGAATTGACGTTAGCTTGATAGTACAATGAGTTGTGAGGTTAGTCTTTTACAGCAAAGAAAACTGAGAGAAACACAGGTAGCCCCGATTTGTTCTCCTTTAGAAGAAGAGAAATATATAAAGGAACACCATTTTGTCTTTTTGTTTACGTAATTATTAGGTTTTTATTTTTTATTTTTAAATAGTTTTTTTGTCCTTATAATTATTTTGATATTTAAATATATCAAATTTTATTTTTTATATTCTACGATAAATTAATAATATTAATAAATTGTATCTTTGGAAAAAATAATTGATGTGCCTAATAAATTGAAATAATACTTCTATCTAGGGACAATTTTTTTCTTTATCAAATGGTGTTCGTAATTGAGAACACAAGTAGAATTTTCGTATAATTAATTGGTTGTTTCATTTTATGCACTTTTTGTTACAATTTTATTATTATTTTGCTAATAAAAGTTTCATTGTTCATCTAAGCAAATGAAGGCTTAAATATAATTTTAGAATTTTATTTTTTGTCAAAAAAACATTTTAATCATTTATTTTTTTTAAGTCATTTTAGTCCTTTATCTTTTTAAAACATTAATGTTTCAATATTGCTACCCACAACCCCCTTTTTACTAGTCACACCCCTCAAAATTTTTTTAAAACTTAAATTTTCAAAATGCCCTTGCATATTTATTAAATTTTTAACCCTAACCTCTCTCAATCTTTATTTTCTACCTCACACTCATATTCATCCCTTTCTCTCACAATCCCTTCTGATTCTTCCTCCATTTTTTTAAGAACTTCAACATCTTCAATCATCCTCATCTCCTCTATTCACATTGTGTTTAAAGTGACTAAGAAGGTATATATGTTGTTCTGTTTTTGAGTTCGTATTTTTTCTGAAAATATGGGGATCTTATGTGAACTCAGTTCACGTACATTATAACGTTACGTGAATTGAATTCACGTACATTATAAAATTGTAAAATTCCAGAGCACTACATGAGTTAAGTTCACGTATACCTATGTGATTTAACATTGCATAGAAAATGGAGTTTAAGCCTCAAACATGAGGTATGTGAACTCAATTTACGTAGGCTTGCGTGAATTGAATTCACGTAATGTACATGAATTCAATTCACGCAAGCCTACGTGAATTGAGTTCATATACTAGGCAATGCACAAATGTGAAAGTTTTGCAAAGTTCATGTAGGCTTACATGTTTCAGCTACGTGAACTCAATTCACGTAGGATTGCGTGAATTGAATAATTAATTTTGTTATGTAATAAATTGGAATTAATAAACTGTTATGTCAATTGTTTCATCATCGACATCAGCAGTAGGTTCTGCAACCGAAGGATCTTCATGAACCGGTTCTCTTTGAATTATGTATGGATGAGAAATTATGCGAAACCAATTCATGTAATCGTTTAAGCAAGCTGCAGGTCCATGTACAACTGCCCCAGCATCCACTACATGCATAACGTACCGTGTAAACATTATGTCCATTTCATCTGGGGTGGTCGTTTGACCCATTATCCCTAACGGTAAACCAGGAATGGTTTGGACATAACCGTATTGACGCAGTACTCTGTCTGGAAAATGAGCGTACATCTTTGGGCCTCAACGTATTCACCCTCTAAATAAAGAAACCTCTTTAAATGGTCGCTTCAATTGATGTTGCTCATATGGTGTCCAGCATACCTGATGAACATCAATCTCGCCAAGAGCTTTCCTAAATGGAAGAACCAAACCTTTATCCCTTTTTGGCTTCCATCTAAGTGCTCTACGGTAATCCTCAACATAACTAGGAGAGAGTCTACAACAATCTACACATAATATTGGGAAATGCTCATAGACCTACGCCTGCACATATATAATAACATCTCATTAGTTTATAATTAATAATAGAAATTATCAACACAATAAACAACCATTACCTGCAATAGTGTAAGATACCCAGAAACTGTTCTGGTTTTATGCATGCTCGCTTCGCGAAGATTATCATAGAGGTAAGCAAGAGCAGCAGCACCCCATGCATATCCCCACATGAATTGAGGTCTCGAAAGCAGTCGAGATAGGCAACACTAACTACGAAGGCACTCTTGTCGCTGAAAAGAGTGCAACCGACCAAAAATAAAAGAAATGCCATCGCAACCATCTGTCAATGCTGGTCACGACAGTGCTGTTGGTATACTTCAAGTAACCAACTAAATCGAACAGTGGCTACCCGCGTGACATTAAATTCAGCATATGCAGCAGCCTTAGTGACTCCGAGAAGCTCAGACAATATATTTGCACCGTCATCTTTGCTAAATACATTAACAATGAAGAATGCACCAGTGATGGGAATATGCAGCATATAGGAGACATCATCGAGTAACCGTCATCTCCCCAATTGGAAGATTGAAGCTATTGGTGTCACGATACCACCTCTCTACGAAGGCAGAAATGATCCATTTGTCAATCATTTGGTAGCTGCATTTTAGCAAATAATATAATCCGAAGCTTTTAACCAATTGCTCAACCTCTTCATGTTCAATCACAGCTTCTTTTAACTTTTTATCATTGCTAAAAACCCTTAATTTGCCACGATCCTGAAATAAATTAAGCAAAAAAAATATAAATTAAAACACATTAAAAAAACAGCTATTAAAAATTTAATTTGATTGAGAAAACTACCACGCCATCCCAAAGTTTAGTCTCCACATAATCACCAAATGTCCTAAGGACAGACATGTCAACTGGACCACCAGGATATCCATCATCCTGTGGAGGTTCATCATGTGCCTCTTCCTCTTCCTGTTGGGCATGTTGTGCCCCTTTCTGTTGGGCCCGTTGTGCCTCTTCCTATTGTGTCCATTGTGCTTCTTCCTGCTGTAATCGGCATTGCTCTCGTCTAGCAAGGTGAGCCCGTGCAGAAGCCGTTGGTCTAACACGACGACCCTTCTCATTAGAAGTACCCTCATTAAGTATAACACGACCCTCTCTATCGGTAAACATAGTGCGCACCATTTCTGTAATACCAATTCATAATCAAAATCAAAACAATAAATCATACGTGAAATTAATTCCATCAACAAACTTACGTAACTTAATTTCAAAATTTTAGAAACATACGTGAATTAAGATCACGTACGTGAACTTTGAAAACCTACGTGAATTAAGACCACGTACGTGAACTTAGCATAGCCTACGTGAACTTAGCATACCCTATGTGAATTAAGATCACATACATGAATTCAGAGTCAAAAACCCAAAAATGAACGTGAAGTGAGTTCTATCTTGTTTCAACTATTAAATTAAGTGTGGAAGCTTGTTAACTTAAGGCTCTATGTGTGTTTAAAATTTTGCAAATATAGCTTTTTTAGGTGCAAGCCAATTATTGGATTAGATGGTTTTCTCCTAAACGGTATTACGGTGGGATAATTTTGGCAGCTGTGGGAAGGGATCCACATGGCCAAATGTTACCTATCGCATTTGTTGTAGTGGAGTGGGAGAATAAACAATTTTGGCTTTAGTTTTTGGAATTTATAAACAATGATCTTGGTGGGCCACAATTATGCAGAACATACACAATTATATCATCAACAAAAGGTAATGTTAATTTCCTAAGTTATATTAATGCTTGTCGTTTTGTGCATTTAAATTATGTTTTGGTCTGGTTTAGTTTTGGACTACTTTGTGCCAATTTTTTGCTCTTTTTTAGACTAATATTGTGAATGTTTTAGGACTTATTTTGGACATGTGTTTGGATTGATTTTGTAAATGTTTTAAGATTGTTTTATACATGTTTATGGACTATTTTTGGAATGCTTTAGACTAGTTTTGTGAATGTTTTTGACACGTTTTTTTATATTGCTTTAAGATTAGTTTGTACCAATTTTTTTTTTTTTGTTTTAGGACTAGTTTGTGCCAATTTTTTTACATGTTTTAAGACTGTTTTAGGGACTGACTTTGGTCTATTTTAGCAATGATTTTGGATTGTTTTGTGAATGTTTTTGACATGTTTTTTAGACTATTTTAGGACTAGTTTGTGCTAAAAAAAATCTCTATGTTGAAAATATTTTAGACATGTTTTGGATTTTTTAGGACAAATTTTATGAATGTTTTAGGACTGTTTTAGACTACTTTTGTGTCATTATTTTGCTTTGTTTTGCACTGATTTCAAGATTGTTAATGATAGATTTTTGTGACTGTTTTGGATTAACTTTGGGCAAACTATTTAGGGATTGCTGCCAACAATTGAGGAGTTGTTGCCAATAGTTGATAAAAGATTTTGTGTTAGACATCTGAACAAAAACTTAAAAAAAAACACTTCGGTTTGAAGCTGAAGCAAATGATGTGGGAGGTTGTCAAATCCACCTACCCTCAAGCATGGGAAACACTAATTAGAGAAATAAGAAAAGTAAACGAAGATGCGTACAAGTAATATTGAATTACCCATTTGTTATGTTTGATTAATATTTGATTCATGAATATTGGCGCACATATGTTATTTTGTAGGTACGTAGTTCAAATACCACCAATGTAGTGAAGTAAATCACGTTTCAAACAAGAAACTTAGTGTGACTGCATTCTGAATAACATTTTTAGGGCTTTTTATAGTGTTATCGTAGGAGTACAACAGAAAGCTATTGTCACCATGATTGAGGATATAAGAATCTACATGATGTTGAGATGGGCAGCAAACAGAAAAAAATTGCTTCTTATGAAGAAAGCATATTGCCAAGGATAAAGAAAATACTTGCTAAAAAATATGTGTTAACAAAAACTAGATTGTAAGGCAATCTAGGTCCATGTGGTTTGAAGTAAAACATATCTCTCTAATTGGTGACAAGTACACAGTTCATCTTGACACCAAAGAATGTACATGTTGAAAATGGTTGATTACAGGAATTTCTTGTCCACATGCCATATCTTGCCTGTAGAAAGTTAACTTGAACCCAGAGGATTACATCTCTATTTATTATCGAAAATAAACATATCAAACTTGTTATGAGCCAATTTTATCTTGTTAATGGCCGAAATCAGTGGCATATTACTCATTCACCAGACATATTACCACCCTCAATGAAAATATTGTTAGGCGGGCAAAAAAAAGAAAGGAATAAAGAGGCTGGAGAAATTTCATGGTCTGGAAACAATACAAGCAGAAATGGTATGTATGGAAAATGTAGTAGGTGTGTTCAATTATGACAAAATAAAAAGACTTGCAATTAAAATCATACACCTATCCCAACTCAATCACAACATGCAACACAATCCCAAACTACAACTTCATAATATGCACCATAGGAACTCGAACCTGCAGCAGTTAACCAGACTATTCAAAGGCATAAATTTCAAGTTCAAAGGTCAGTTCAAATATCAACCATGGAAGCAGATAGTAGTTGGGCAACATTGCAGCCACAAAGGTGCATTGAAGATGCAAAATATCAAGTGTTGTCTATACTTTTAATACACAATTTCACAAACATAGTCACATATATTTGACTAGACATTATAAAGTGTTGTCTGTACTTTTAATACACAATTGTGCAATTGTTGGCTAAATAGCACTCGTGGTCCCTTAACTTAATTTCAGTTGATGTTTTAGTCTTTTATCTTTTTTTTTCCTGATTTGGTCCTTTATTTTAATTTTAAGTAACAATTTGATCTTTTATGTTTTAAAATGTCAACAATGTTATCCTTTTTTTTACAAAAATTCATCAAAATTTTCAACCAAAACCCATAAAATTAATTATATTCTTCAATATAATACAAATTTCATCAAATTCGAAACTCAAATATTCAAATAAACCCATATTTGAAGTGAATAGAATATCACTAGAAGGGGGGTTGAATAGAGATATTTGACGTTTAAAAATTTCTTTTTAGTTTTAGAGCTTTATCCTCTTTAAGAGGATGAAATTCAGAGGTTGGAAGTTTAACTAAAATACGAACAGATTAATTATAAGAAAGAGAGAAAGAGAGAGAGAGAGAGAGAGAGATTGGAGATTGACACACACAGCTTTTATACTGGTTCACCCAAAAATAGGTTACGTCCAGTCCTCACACACTTGTGAGAATTCACTAAGAAAACAGTCAACCTCTCGCAGAGGTTAGTTACAGCTTTTGTGTTCTTAAGCTTCACCAAGCTTACAATCACTTATCACGAATTTCAATTATTTCTAAGTGTAACTCACTTAGAAATTACAGTATAGATTGAAGGTACTTTGATGTTTCTCTGGACTAGCACTTTCTAAAAGGATGTTTCTAGGATCTAATGTAATACAATAGAAAGTGTAGAGAAAGGATGAGTATGACACTTGATAGCTGTTTTTCTTTTTCGTTTGATGCTTTGTAGTTGTTTTTTACAATGAAGAAGTGCACAATTGCTTTTATAGAGTAGTAAGGACGTCTAACAATGGGTCTTGATGCTTCATACCCGTTGGGCACAGTGATCAAAAAGTCAAGGTCTAGTGTTCTGAATTACAGAAATGCCATCCAGCTGTCTTTTGTCTTGTTTGACTGCAGGAGGATGAGAATACAGTCCATCTTCGTATGGCAGAAACAAACCTCCTAGAAGTCCGTGTCTTGGCTGTCCTTTTTCTTTCTCGTTCTCCAAGGCATGCCAGATTCTATTTTAGGCTTTGCTTAGTATAACCTTTATGTGCAGGTGAAAAGGTAGAACCATTTTTATCATAAGCCTATGCATTAGAGCTAGAGGTCAATTCTTCTATATTCCAAATATCTACGTTCATCCTCTGCCTTTCTTTTTTCTTTAGTTGACTTGTTTTTCTTTCAAACTTAAATACTGAATTGACTTTGCACATGGAAGGAAAGCAAAGTTAACGTGATTCTGAACATTTTGGCTAATAGTTGGTTCATCCTCTTTGAGGGTTCATCCTCTGGTCCATCGTCTCGTTTGAAAACTTGTTGACTTTACATAGTTTTTATCTCATTTGAAGAATAACCTGTTTTCTAATTATAATACACTCAAGAGCACAGATTAGTTTTAACAAGAATCATAATCAATTAATTTTGTTATCATTAAAACCATATGAAAGAGATTTTGTCTCAACAATCTCCCCCTTTTTGATGATGACAAAATTCTTTTTAGATTATGATAGATATTGAGAGAACATAATATAAGCTCCCCCTCAATGTTGTCAGAAATGATTTAAACAATTTCTTGTTTAAGTATTTGTTGAAAACTTTTTGAAAAAAAATTGTTTTAAGAGCTAACATTCAAATTGACAAACAATTAGAAGGCATGATCCACAAAATTAAAACAAACATATGTCAAAGTTATTACAGACCAGAGGCAGAATGTTTTAAACAAAATCAAGAAATTGCAAATATAAACTAAAAACTTCAATCGGTCTTCATAATCTTGCTCCCCCTGAATTTAGGCAGCAACAAAAAGAGGAGGGCAGACAGATGGAGGAAGATTAGGCGGATGATGACATCTGAGGAGGAGGAGGTGGAAGGGTGAGGTGCAGCATTCGGAGGTGGTTGAGCTTGTGGAACTAGAGGATGGTTTCCTGGGAGAATGGTAGGAATGAAGTGGTTGGTGATCCAATTGAGAAGGAGGCCAAAATGAGTCAGCTGATGTTGAAAATTTGTGAAGCTGTCAAACAACTTCTTCTGGTCCTGGAGAATCTTTTTCAACATTTTTATTTGTTTCAGATCTTTGCGCACTTTCTCCTTGTGGTTGGAGCAATCTTCTTTGGGAACATCAGATGTTTCCAAGAAGGAGTGAGTGAAGTCAACCTGCCCTGGTACCTCGGGAGGAGGTTTGGAGGACTCACCAGCAAGAGGATTAAAGGACGATGAACAAAAAGTGTGAGGAGTAGGAACAAACGGAGTACCTGTGGGCAATTCTTCATGAGGCGGTAGTGGAGAGGATGAGTCAAGTGTGACTGGTTCAGCTAGATCCATACCAGCAGGTTCTTCTTCACCAGGAATTCGTGGGGAGAACGTATGATGTTGCAGAATCAGATCATAATAAAGTTCGGCACCATCCTCCATAAGTTGAAGAGGAGCATCCTCTGGTGGTTCTGGGGTATTAGTGACAAAGTCGAATGTGGATGGAATTATAGCCAACGGTGAAGAATGGGTGGGACATGGAATGTCAGAATCACATAGAGGAGATGGAGTTCTTTCAGGATTAACCACAGGTTCCAGATTAGGAGACGGAGTCTCATCAGTAGGAGGATGGATTCGTTCTAATGGAGGTGGTGGAGTAGCAGGAGTAGATTTTTTGTGTTTTTTCGACTTTTTGGCTGGTGGAGTTTTGGATGATTTACGTTTTGAAGGAATGGATGTTTTGATGGAGGAAGGTATATCCAGAGGTTTGAGTTTCATCTGTTTGATGTTACGCATAGAAAAACTATTGTTGAAGAGGACAGAGGGTTCGTCCTCAAGAGACAATTTAAAAAATTTAAAATTTTTTGTCAAGAGCATCCCATAGGAGGCAGACCTTCCTAGAACAACAGCATTTAACATGAAGTTAAAAATAATATTCCCAAAATAAAGAGGAGTACCTGTTGTGAGATGATGAATGAGTAGGAGGTCGAGTTCATTGACTTTTTCAAAGCTGCCTGCCCTTGGAACAATAGAATGAACACAGATGTTATGGAGAATTCTACATAAGGGCTGGAGATTAGAGGCCACTTGAGGCTTAGGAGAGTTAAGGAGTGAATTTTGAAGCACCTCAGTTCTGGAGACATGGCACTGAGAGTACCATTTCTCAGAAAAGCACAGAGAGCCTTCATCTGGAATGTCCAAAATGTGACACAAGGAGATAGGATTAATCTCCATATGCACACCTTTAAGTACAATACTGAACCCATAATCGCCTTTGGACCTAGAAGCCGCAGCATATCGCACAAGGCGAGGATATTGAGGTTCATTGATTTTTAAAACAGAAGTCCAGCCATGCTGATCAAAGACATCTTCAATATTAAATCCTCCTTTCCTAAGGTCAGAAAAATCAATAAACTTCCCATTTACGACCGATTTGTCATGCCATTTAGAAAGATAAACTTTCTCTAAGGTAGGAGTTCAAACAGAGAGCCAGAGGAAGCAGATTGAGGTTTAGAAGAAGGTTTTTTAATGGATGATTTTTTAGGTGAGGGAGAGGAAGTGTTACTGATGGGTGGTTGCGGAATGGAGTCAGCAGAAATAGTTTTCTCTGAATCATTAGAGTCAATAACATGAATCATGTTATCCTGTTGAGTTGGTTTTTTGGATGAGAGGATTCCAGACATGATTCTGGATGATCGTCGAACAGGAGTAGGAATGGAGGTCTTGGATGAAGAAGAATGGGTCCGTTTTAGGTGAGGAGGAGTGGAGGCAATGTTAAGGATAGTGGCTGTATGAAGAGGAGGATGAATGGTAGTCATTGGTTCAGGTTGAAGGATTTCTTCATCCTCTTCGTTCGAACTTGAATACTTATCGCATTCATCTTCAGAGTAATGTTCAACAACTTTTCGAAGGATTAAAGAGAAGGATTGAGAAAATTTGGTGCGGGCCATGAGAAAATTTGCTAAGTTTTGAAAGAGAAGGATGAAAGGATTTGATTTCAAAGGAGAGTGTTTTTACGATTTGATGAAAGGGAGACGGAAGGAATTTTTGGAAGAGAGAGGTTACGGCAGTTGAGGATTGGATGTGAGGGAATGATGAGATAGGCTGGAGACTAGGCCGGGCGTGACAGGAGCAGTTACTTTTTCAGCCGTTAGCATTTAATGCATGACGGAAGCCAAGGAGTTTGGCTGGAAAACTGCACATAGAGGGAAACGTGCTTGGCAGTTGTTGACTTTGGTCCGTTTCACCAAAAGAACAAACATTTCTATGTTTTGAAACTTGCAGAATCAGTTTGGGCAAAGTAATTTAAATTTTGACCCAAACAATTGGTTTTACAGAATTAGGAGTTTGAAAAGGACAAGCTTATGACCTTATTAGTGAATGAACCTCTTGATACCTTTAGAAGCACAGGGATTTTTCCAAGAAGTTCAACAAAACATAAATAATACTAAAAAATAAACAATAAGTTTTAGATAAAATTAATGAATTTTGGACAGACTTATGATAGAGAGGTTCTCCAAAATATTTTTGAATCTGTCCTCCTGAAGAGGTTTGGTAAAAACATCAGCTAATTATTTTTCAGTTTCAATGAAAATTAGCTCAATATCACCCTTCTGAACATGATCTCGTATGAAATGATGTTTAATTTCGATATGCTTGGAACGAGAATGTTGTATGGGATTTTTTGAAAGATTTATGGCACTTGTATTATCACAGAGGATGTGAATTTTTGCGTACCTTAGTGAATAGTCCTCCAATTGATTTCTTAGCCAAAGTATTTGTGAACGGCATTGGGCAGCTGATACATATTCTGCTTCAGTAGTTGACAAAGCAATTGTGCTTTGTTTTTTGCATGACCAACTTATGAGAGACTCCCCAAGAAATTGACAAGTTCCACTTGTACTCTTTCGTTCAACTTTATCTCCTGCATAGTCTGCATCACAGTATGCTAAGAGGTCAAGGTTTGAACTCTTTTTATACCAAATTCCAACATCAGTGATACCAATTAGATATCTGAAGATTCTTTTTACAGCTATACGATGAGATTCCTTTGGAGAGGATTGAAATCTTGCACAAAGTCCAATGGCAAACACAATGTCAGGTCTGCTTGCAGTTAAGTATAGTAAGGATCCAATCATCCCTCGGTACTCCTTTTCAGATATGGAGGTTCCTTCATCATCTTTGTGTAATATGGAGGATGGATGCATAGGAGTCCCCATGGGTTTTGCTGAATCCATGTTGTATTTTTTTAGAAGATTTTTGGTGTACTTTTCTTGGGAAATAAAGATGCCAGACTTCATTTGTTTAATTTGTAATCCAAGAAAAAATTTCAATTCGCCCATCATGCTCATCTCAAACTCGCCTTGCATGAGGTTAGAAAAATCTTCACACATTTTTTCATTTGTAGATCCAAAGATTATGTCATCAACATATATTTGCACAATCAACAGATCCTCTTTAAGAGTTTTCTTAAAGAGTGTGGTGTCAATCTGTCCTCTTGAGAAACCATTTTCTTTTAAAAATGAGCTTAACCTCTCATACCAAGCTCGAGGAGCTTGTTTTAATCCATAAAGGGCCTTAGATAGTTTGAAAACGTGATTAGGTTTTTTCTCATTAACAAAACCAGGAGGTTGGTGAACATAAACCTCCTCATTTAAGAAGCCATTCAAAAAGGCACTTTTGACGTCCATTTGAAATAATTTGATACCTTTGTGAGTAGCATAAGCTAGGAGGATTCTAATAGCTTCAAGTCTAGCAACCGGAGCGAATGTTTCATCATAATCTATTCCTTCTTGTTGGTTGTACCCTTGAGCCACTAGTCTTGCTTTATTTCTAATGACCTCTCCATCTTCATTTAATTTGTTTCTAAAGATCCATTTTGTTCCAATGATGGATTTGTCCAGAGGATGGGGTACAAGATCCCATACTTTATTTCTTTCAAACTGTGATAGTTCTTCCATCATTGCTTCAACCCATGATTTGTCACATATTGCTTGATCAATATTTTTTGGTTCAACTTGTGATATCATGGCCATGTTGTTTGCAAAGGACTGTCTGGTTCTCACACCATCAGCCGTATCCCCAATAATCAGATCAAGAGGATGATGCGTTGCTACTTTCCATCCTCTAGAAGGCTGCTGTGAGGATGGATCAGCCGTTTGGGCTGTGTACTTTTCAAGATGAATGTTCATCTTCTTCTATCTTATCCATATTCCCTAGACACAAGTCATCAAACTCATCAAAAATAACATGCATGGACTCCTCCACAATTTGAGTCTTAAGATTATAAATTCTATAACCTTTTGACGATGTGGAGTATCCAAAAAATATACCTTTATCGGATTTTGGATCAAACTTTCCTAAGTTGTCTTTATTATTTAGTATGTAGCAGAAACAACCAAAAATATGAAAATAAGAAATATTTGGTTTTCTACCTTTCCACAGTTCGTAAGGGGTTTTATTTAAAAATTTTCTGATGGATACTCAGTTTAAAACATAGCAAGCTGTGTTAATGGCTTCAGCCCAAAAGTATTTTTCAATATTGGCTTCATTCATAATAGTTCTAGCCATTTCTTGTAGTGTTCTATTTTTCCTTTCAACAACTCCATTTTGTTGAGGAGTTATTGGACAGGAAAAATTATGGGAAATGCCGTTTTCATCAAAAACTATTTTAAATGACTCATTTTCAAACTCACCTCCATGGTCACTTCTCACATAAATAATTTTAGTAGTTTTTTCATTCTGAATTCTTTTACAAAAATATTGAAATGCATCAAAGGCTTCATGTTTGAGTTTTAAAAATAAAACCCATGTAAAACGTGAGAAGTCATCAACTATCACAAATCCATACCTTTTTCCACTAAGACTTGGAGTTTTAATGGGACCAAAGAGGTCAATATGAAGAAGTTCAAGAGGATGATTTGTTGAAACAATATTTTTTGAGTGAAAACTATTTTTGACTTGTTTTCCTTTGGCACATGCTTCACACACTTTGTCTTTTTCAAAATTAATTTTTGGAAGCCCGTTGACTAGTTCTAATTTTGATAGTTTGGAAATAGTGTTTAAACTTGTGTGCCCAGCTCGTTTGTGCCAAATCCATTTATCTTTTTCAAGAGAAATAAAACATGATTCAGTAGGCAAATCATCAAGATATAATACATATAAATTCTTTTTACGAACACCAGAGAAGAAAACTCTACCCGAGGATGAATGTTTAACCTCGCATAGAGTGGGTTTAAAGATAACTTCAAATCCACTGTCACACATTTGGCTAATGCTTAGTAAGTTATGTTTTAAACCGTCTAGATACTGAACATTTTCAATTTTTGCATAATTATTTTTACCAATAATACCTGTACCTTTTATTTGAGCTTTATCATTATTTCCAAATGTCACTGATCCTCCATCTTTTGTCTCTAGTGAGATGAAACAATGTTTATCCCCTGTCATATGCCTTGAGCAGCCACTGTCCAAGAATCATGGCTTTCTTTTGTTGATCAGAGGATCTTCATGTGTCAGAATTTAGGAGTGACTTAGGTACCCATATGGAATTGGGTCCTTGGTAGTTAGTCCGTCCTCTTGTAAGGATTTTCTTTTTATGGTAGCAAATGGAATCATGATGTCCATACTTATCACAAAATGAACATTTCCTTTTGTTAATTTCAGCCCTTTTCTTAGCATGACAAACCTTGATAGTATGTCCATGATTTTTGCAAAAGGTGCATTTAGGTCTGTCCTCTTGTTTATTTGGTAGAAAAAAATTTTCATATAATTTTTGCTTTTGAGAACTTTTAAATCCAATACCAGCTTTGTCAAAAATTCCAGATTGAGATCCCATAATTTTTTGAAATGTTTCATTGGATTTTACAAAGTTGGTAATGTCCTTTTTGAGTTCTTCTACCTTTTCTTTTAAAACACTCTTTTCAGAATCCTCCTCTGGAGGAGGACAGTTAACAATCTTCTTGTTCAACACTTTTTGTTGTTCTGACAATTTTCTATGAGATGCCTGCAAGTCCAGAATGATTTTTTGATATTTATCATTCTTAGCTTGGAGTTCCTCATTTAACTTCTTTATTTCATAAAGTTGGTTTTTAAGAAAACCACATTTATGCGATAAAGTGTTTGAGTCATTTAGGAGATTGTCAAATTCAATTTCTAGTTTTTCACAAGAGGGACACAGTTCAGTAATGGTTACCTCATCAGTATCTGAGTTTGCCATAAGGCAGAGGTTAGCTTCTTCTTCCTTGTCTTGCTCGGAGGATGATCCATCGCTGTCATCCCATGTGGCCATCATAGTTTTATTTTTATTTTGAAATCTTCTTGTGTTTCTTTTGTTTAGAGGACATTCAGTTTTGTAATGTCCCACTTTGTTGCATCTAAAACAGGTAATTTGACTTTTGTCACTTTTTTCTTTTTGAGGAGACCTATTTTCTTATTCTCTTCTAATTATCATCCTCTGAATTCTTCTAGAAACCAGAGCGAGTTCATCCTCCTCATCAGATAGAGGATATTATGAGTTTTCTCTTTTTATAACATCTTCATTCTTCTTGGAGGAAGTGCTTTCAGTTTGGCTAGATTTTAACGCAATCATTTTTCCCTTTTTGCTTGGTTTATCAGCAAGCAGTAATGGTTCATGAGCTCTAAGAGTCCCAACCAGATCTTCTAACCTCATGGTGGCCAAGTTTCTTGCTTCTGTGATGGCTGTCACCATTGGTCTCCATTCTTTTGGTAAACTCCTCAGAATTTTCCTTATTCTCTCTTGAACAGAATATTCCTTTCCAAGAGATCTTAAGTTATTTAGAATGATTGTTAGCCTTGAGAACATTTCATCAATGGTTTCTTCTTCCTTCATTTCAAATAATTCGAATTCTCTAACACCCATGTCAATCCTTGCCTCTTTAACAAGACTCGATCCTTCATGATGAATTTTCAGAGTGTCCCATAGTTCTTTAGCACTTTGGCATTCTTCAACTCTGTCATATTCTTCCCTGCTCAAGGCACACGTTAGAAATAAATGAGCTTTAGAGTTTAGAAGTACATTAGCATTTTCTTCGGCTGTCCATTGTGCTTGAGGTTTTTCATCGGAGGATGAGTCTGTGTTGTTGATTCTAATGACGTGATTTCCATTTTCGACCACAGACCACATGTTTGTTGGAACCAAGTTGGTTCTAAGTACTTAGGATTTTGATGTTTACAAAAGCACTCAATGTAATCTTATTTTATACCTTGAATTATTAAATTAAATGCCACCAGAAACTGAAGTAATCAGAAGCAGAAGATCAAAGGATTCCAGAAAATGAATTCTGGAATTACCAGAAGATACACCAGGATCACTAGAAGATATCTTTGCTTGCCCAGATCAGAAGGAAGCAATGTCAGAAGAAGACCTGGACCATACCAGAGGAAAGCCTGCCAGAGGGAGAGTTTGTCCAGACCAAGAGGAATCAAATATCAGATTTATTCCAGAAGTTATTCTGACTAGAAGATGGCCTGGCAGTGAGAAATTAAAACAGCCCAGACTTGTTCCAGACTCAACCAGAAGATAAGTTAATGAGTCCAAAACAAGAGAATCAATCCAGATTTGACCCAGATCAGAATACAGCATGGTTCAGGGTATGAAACTAAGTCCAGACCAGAAGAAATGATTTCCAGAATTGATCCAAACCTGATCCAAAATCAAAGGTAAAATGTCCAGACTGGAATATTACTTATCCAGATTTAATTTCAGTTTAATCCAGACCAAGTCCAGAATTGGTCCAGATCAGAGGGAAGATTTCCATATCAATGGTTCATAATTAATTATTTGGACCAGTGTTGCCCGAGATCAGAAGATCAGACCATGGCCCAGTGTTGGCCGAAATCACAGGGTCAGGATGTGTGGTCCAGCAATGGCCGAGATTAGAGGATTGTAGCATATCAGGTGCAAGTCCAGGATGGCCGAAATCAGAAGATCAGAGGGTTAGGAAGTGTGGTCCAGGGATGGCCGAAATCAGAGGATCACAACATATCAATTAGTTTGGTCCAGATGTGGACTAGCGCAGAAGAATCAAATGGTCCAGATTTAATCATGAGGATTAACGATGGAGATTTTAATTTATTTTGATCAAAGTATTAAAAAGATTTGTTACAAAAATAAAGTGAAGTATTGTGGAATTCAGGAGCTGTGGCGGGAAGGAACTAAAGACTTGATTGGCTAGTTATTTTGAAAGAAAATCTGAAGCTTAATAAAAGATATGTTTTTTATTTAAATAAAGCCCAATTGGTCAAGTTATTTTTGCAAGAGAATCCAGCAAGATTCAGCTCGAAATTAAACTTGGAAGAGGCCCAAATCTGCATCTATAAAAAGAGGCTCAAGGCAGAATACTTTTCATCGAAAATCACAAAAGAGTCATACACTTCCAAAGCAAACACTCAAGTTTTCAGAGAGGTCAATTGTGAGTTCCAGCTTTCAAGAAGCAAGTACTCGTGTTATTTTCTTTCCACTGTGTCAAATCTAAGTTGTTGAAGTAGAGTCTACAATCTGAGGGAGTCAGTAGAGGTAGCAGGTTACTTGGCAATTAGATTCATAGTGTTGTGATTTCTTCTACAATCTGGGATTGTCATATTGGTTGAAGACAGGAGTTATATTCCTCAAGAGTCTAGGATTGTTAGACTGTTTGAGAAGACTGACTTGGAGGGTCAGTATAAAGGTTGTAATTCAAGGTTTGAATTAGTGAAATCCTTCAAGGTGAAGGGACTGGACGTAGCCTCATTAACGGTGAACCAGTATAAAAATTGTGAGTTTTATTTTTACTTTATCCGCTGCTAACTCTGTTTTTAATTATACATCAAGTTTTGTTTTAAAAGTATAAAAACAGGAAAAGTATTCAAGTTTAGTCAAACACAATTGAACCCCCTCTTCTCGTGTTTGCACCTTCAATTGGCATCAGAGCTCGGTCTCAAGGCTGAGCACTTAACAGTGTTTGAGGAAAGGTCCAAGGGTTCAACATGTCAGAAGAATTTGGAAGCAGCATCAACAGACCACCACTGTTTGATGGAGAAAGGTTTGAGTATTGGAAGGACAGAATGAGAAGTTTTGTCATATCTTAGGATCCTGAACTATGGAAGATAATAGTCAGAGGATACATTGCACCAACTGATCCAGAAGATCCAACTAAAGAATTAGACATGGATGATATGAGACCAGATCAGAGTAGATTACACAAACTTCATCACAAGTCTAGAAACATCATGATCAGTGCCATCACATTCAAGGAATTTGACAGATGCACAGATAAAGAAACAGCAAAGAGCATATTCGACAGTCTGGTTCTGACCTATGAAAGAACCCAGCAGGTTCAAGAAGCAAGGGCTAACATATTGGTCAAACAGTATGAGATGTTCAAGATGGAAGATGATGAAAATATTGATGGAATGTTCTGCAGATTCCAGACTCTGATATCTGGACTGAAGGTCTTGAAGAAAAGCTACACAACAGCAGATCATGTCAATAAAATTCTAAGAAGTTTACCAAAAAAGTGGAGACCAATGGTTACTGCAGTTCAGCAAGCCAAAGATCTGAGAAACTTAAGACTTGAAGACCTGATCAGCTCACTCAGGTCTCATGAAATAGAACTGGAAGAAGATGAACGTAAGAAGAAGAAGAATCTGGCTCTGAAGTCGAAACAGAAGAAAGTTGCAAGGGCAGCATCAGAATCAGAGGATAGTAACAGTGATGATATGGCTTACTTAACCAAAAAGATGGTTAAGATCTGGGAAAACAGGAAGAGGAGAGGTTCCAAGAAGAAACATAACAGCAAAGATAAGGAAGAATCTGACAAAAAGAACATCATCTGTTATGGATGCAATGAACCTGGACATATCAAGTCAGAATGTCCAAATCTGGATAAAGGAAAACAGCACAAGAAGAGTTCCAGATACAGAAAGAAGGGTCTAATGGCTGCCTAGGATGTATCACAATCAGAAGAAGAATCATCT
This sequence comes from Cicer cuneatum, assembly GCA_037974295.1. Taxonomy (NCBI): domain Eukaryota; kingdom Viridiplantae; phylum Streptophyta; class Magnoliopsida; order Fabales; family Fabaceae; genus Cicer; species Cicer cuneatum. The sequence goes on from JBBPBO010000001.1 coordinate 55,238,370, forward strand.
GATGAATAAGAGGCAGAAACAGCAATGATGGCACACATCAGGTCTGCTTCTGGACCTCATAAAGGCATGAGTTCAGGAAGGAAAGCAGGCAGAAGGAAGAATGAACGAAGTAGTCATTCAAGCAAGTCTGGAAGCACATCAGAGGAAGCAATTTTGTCTCTGATGGCTCACACAAACTCAAGTTCTGGATACAGCTCAGGCTCTGGAACAGAATCAGAAGATGAAGACAATGAGGTATTTTCTGATCTTTCTAAATCTGAATGAATTGAGACTTTAAAAGACTTGTTAAATGCAAACAATAAGAGGTCTTTAAAACTGAAAACTCTTAGGGAAGATAAGAAAAATCTAACCAAAGAAGTCCAAGTTTTAAAGAATCAAAATTCTGAGTATGCAACTGAAAACAAAGATTTTAAAACCGAAGTTGCAAGACTCAAATCTGAAAACCAAACTCTCAAAAGTAATATTTGTCCCACTTCTGAAACTGTTTGTAAATCTGATATGCATAAGCAATTTTTTCAAAACTTTATTTCTAATGGAATGGAAAGAAGTAAATATGCATCTATGATTTATGGAAACAGTAACTCTGGAAAGAGAGGTCTTGGTTTTACAAAAACAATTACTGAAAATAAAGTTGTTCATTATGATGTTTTATGCATTGTTTGTGCTAAGGAAGGTCACTCTGAATTATCTTGTCCAATGGTAAAATCTGAACAAGATCAGAGAACTGTTAAAACTAACAAACCTGGACCCAATCAATTATGGGTACCAAAAGATCAAATTGTCTATGTTGCAGATATTCTGAGCAACCAGAAAGAGACACCAACAATGGTGCCTGGACAACGGATGTTGGCAATGCAGAAGAAGGTTTATGTTCCAACATCTACCAAACAGAAGCCAAGTGACTCTGGTAGAAGAAGAACTGGTCAACACAATACTTATCAGAACCAGAACCAGAATCATAGGAGGAACAGGAAATATCAAAGATATCACACTAATCAGAGGAACAGGAACTGGAACCAGAACCAGAACTGGAATCAGTATCAGAGGTACAGGAACTAGAACCAGAACTTACACTGGAACAAGAACCAGAATCAGCACTAGAACCAGAACCAGAATCAGTACTGGAACCAGAACCATAACAGGTATCAAAGGTTCAGGTATGATCATCAGAACTACTCTAATTATCAGAATCAATATAACTACAGGAATTATCAGAATCACCAGAACCATCAAGGTTATCAGAATCACCAGATTCACCAAAGTTACCAGAACCAAAACATGTTCCAGAATCACCAGAGGAACATGGTGTATCAGCCAAAGCAGAAAGAGTGGAATCAGAATCAGGAGAGTTCTTCAAACACTCCAGTGAGATTCATCAAGACTACAAACCTGGAAGGGAATTCAAATCCCTTCATCCAAACCATGTAATCATAGAACATACAGATTAGGAATTTGAAAATCAGAAGCAAGAGGATTTTCAGAGTAAAACTGAAACTGTTGACATAGAGGTTACATCTTGTTGTAAACACTATTACTATTTGATATTTATATTTACTGTGATAACAAGAAGCTTGATCTTAACAAATCAAAGCTAGATAAGTACTATGCAGGTTTTCAAACTGTCAGAGGAACCAGGTGATTCACACAAATTGAACACCTCAGCAGAAACAACATTCCAGTGGTTTCAAAAACACGCAGAAACCACCAGAAGCAGAATTAATGGTTTGGCTGTATTGAGTTAAATTTTAAATTATTTGATTTGCATTATGTAATATGACAAACTGCTTGATTTTGACAAATCAAAGCAAGATAAAAATAGTGCAGGTTCACCAGAACCAAAGGGAGCAGAAGCAGAAGAAACAGAACTACCTGGAAAGGTAGAGGATACAAGCAAGTCAGCAACATACAACAAATCTTCAAAAGATAAATCTGATCAAGTCAGAAACAGGCAAGATAAGTCAGAAGAGAAATCTGGATATTTACCAGAATCTGAAGCAGTTACAGATTCACCAGAACCAGAAGCTGATTTATCAGAATCAGAAGCTGTTACAGATCATCCAGAACCAGAAGTTGATGCAAACCAACCAATATTGATGAAGCTTTGGCAGAGGAAGGTTGGATACTTGCAATGCAAGAAGAGCTGAATGAATTCCAAAGGAATGATGTTTGGGATCTAGTATCCAGACCAAACAAAAACATTATTGGAACCAAGTGGGTGTTCAGGAATAAACTTAATGAAAAAGGTGAAGTGGTAAGGAACAAAGCCAGACTTGTAGCTCAAGGATACAGTCAACAGGAAGGTATAGACTACACTGAGACTTTTGCTCCAGTGGCCAGGTTAGAAGCAATTAGAATTCTCTTATCATTTGCTGCTAATCATGATATAATGCTGTATCAAATGGATGTTAAAAGTGCATTCTGAAATGGCTACATAAGTGAGGAAGTCTATGTCAAACAGCCCCCTGGATTTGAAGATTCTGATTTTCCAGACCATGTTTTTAAACTTAAAAAAATCCTTATATGGTTTAAAACAAGCACCAAGGGCATGGTATGACAGACTTAGTAACTTTCTGCTTAAGAATGAATTTAATAGAGGCCAGATTGATAATACTCTATTTAGGAAATCCATTAAAAATGATATTTTGATTATTCAAGCTTATGTTGATGATATCATATTTGGATCGACTAATGGCACTTTGTGCAAAGAGTTTTCTGACCTAATGCAGAAAGAGTTCCAAATGAGCATGATGGGAGAACTCAAGTTCTTCCTGGGAATTCAAATTCACCAAGGTAAATCAGGTATACTCATTCACCAATCTAAATATACTAAAGAACTTCTTAAAAAGTTCAAAATGAGTGAATGTAAGCCTATGGCCACCCCTATGCACCCAACCTGCTCACTTGAGAAAGATGAAACCAGCCAAAAGGTAGACCAGAAAACATACAGAGGTATGATTGGATCCCTTCTTTATTTAACTGCTTCTAGACCTGACATTTTGTTTAGTGTTTGTGTCTGTGCCCGATTTCAAGCTGACCCTAGGGAATCCCATTTAACTGCTGTCAAACGAATTTTGAGATACCTTAAAGGAACCACCAACCTTACTTTGATATACAAGAAAACCCCCACCTACAAACTCACAGGTCTTTGTGATTTCGACTATGCTGGAGACAAGCTGGAAAGGAAAAGTACAAGTGGCAATTGCACTTTCTTAGGTGATAATTTGATCTCTTGGTCAAGCAAAAGACAAAGCACAATTGCAATGTCAACAGCTGAAGCTGAGTATATATCAGCAGCAGGATGCAGTTCACAGTTACTCTGGATGAAACATCAACTTGAAGATTACAACATCTTCGAAACCAATATCCCTTTGTTCTGTGATAACACTTCAGCTATAAACCTAACCAAGAACCCTATCTTACACTCTAGAGCCAAACACATTGAAATAAAACACCATTTCATTAGGGACCATGTTCAACAAGGAACTTTAAGCATCCAGTTTGTGGACACTGATCATCAATGGGCTGACATCTTCACCAAAGCACTACCAGAAGATAGGTTCGAGTTCATCAAGAAGCATCTCAGCATTACCTCCATATCTGACTAGCTCAAGTAGTCATCTTAGGAGTTTTTAAATTTCTTGTAATTTTATTTTTTGTCTTTTATTTTCTGTTTTACTTTCTGTAATTTGTAAAGAGAAAAACAAAAAATACAAAAATAGTATGACCTCTTTTTGACTGATGACAAAAAGGGGGAGAGAATGAAAAAGGAGAAATAAGTAGAAAAGGAGAGATAAAAAGAAAGGAGGAGCGAAAAAGAAAGAGATGAAGAGGGAAGGAGTTGAAAAGGAGAAGAATCAGGGAGAGAGAAAAAGAAAGAGAGAATAAAAAAGGAGTTGAAAAGGAGAGGAGAAGAGAAGAAACGAAAGGGTGAAAAGAGAAGGAGTTGAAAAGGAGAAGAAAAAGCCAGTATCAGACTTAGGGGGAGAGATTGGTCTGAGGGGGAGTAATTCAAGTCTTCGAGTTATAAACTAGCAAAATAAGTTAAGGTTTTGTCATCATCAAAAAGGGGGAGATTGTTGGAACCAAGTTGGTTCTAAGTACTTAGGATTTTGATGTTTACAAAAGCACTCAATGTAATCTTATTTTGTACCTTGAATTATTAAATTAAATGCCACCAGAAACTGAAGTAATCAGAAGCAGAAGATCAAAGGATTCCAGAAAATGAATTCTGGAATTACCAGAAGATACTCCAGGATCACCAGAAGATATCTTTGCTTGCCCAAATCAGAAGGAAGCAATGTCAGAAGAAGACCTGGACCATACCAGAGGAAAGCCTGCCAGAGGGAGAGTTTGTCCAGACCAAGAGGAATCAAATATCAGATTTATTCCAGAAGTTATTCTGACCAGAAGATGGCCTGGTAGTGAGAAATTAAAACAGCCCAGACTTGTTCCAGACTCAACTAGAAGATAAGTTAATGAGTCCAGAACAAGAGAATCAATCCAGATTTGACCCAGATCAGAATATAGCATGGTTCAGGGTATGAAACTAAGTCCAGACCAGAAGAAATGATTTCCAGAATTGATCCAGACCTGAACCAAAATCAAAGGTAAAATGTCCATACTGGAATATTACTTATCCATATTTAATTTCAATTTAATCCAGACCAAGTCCAGAATTGGTCCAGATCAGAGGGAAGATTTCCAGATCAATGGTTCAGAATTAATTATTTGGCCTAGTGTTGGCCGAGATCAGAAGATCAGACCATGGCCCAGTGTTGGCCGAAATCAGAGGGTCAGGATGTGTGGTCCAGCAATGGCCGAGATCAGAGGATTGTAGCATATCAGGTGCAAGTCCAGGATGGCCGAAATCAAAAGATCATAGGGTTAGGAAGTGTGGTCCAGGGATGGCCGAAATCAGAGGATCACAGCATATCAATTAGTTTGGTCCAGATGTGGACTAGCGCAGAAGAATCAAATGGTCCAGATTTAATCATGAGGATTAACGGTGGAGATTTTAATTTATTTTGATCAAAGTATTAAAAAGATTTGTTACAAAAATAAAGTGAAGTATTGTGGAATTCAAGAGCTGTGGCGGGAAGGAACTAAAGACTTGATTGGCCAGTTATTTTGAAAGAAAATCTGAAGCTTAATAAAAGATATGTTTTTTATTTAAATAAAGCCCAATTGGTCAAGTTATTTTTGCAAGAGAATCCAACAAGATTCAACTCGAAATTAAGCTTGGAAGAGGCCCAAATCTGCATCTATAAAAGGAGGCTCAAGGCAGAATACTTATCATCGAAAATCACAAAAGAGTCATACACTTCCAAAGCAAACACTCAAGTTTTCAGATAGGTCAATTGTGAGTTCCAGCTTTCAAGAAGCAAGTACTCGTGTTATTTTCTTTCCACTGTGTCAAATCTAAGTTGTTAAAGTAGAGTATACAATCTGAGGGAGTCAGTAGAGGTAGCAGGTTACTTGGCAATTAGATTCATAGTGTTATGATTTCTTCTACAGTCTGGGATTGTTAGATTGGCTGAAGACAGGAGCTGTATTCCTCAAGAGTCTAGGATTGTTAGATTGTTTGAGAAGACTGACTTGGAGGGTCAGTATAAAGGTTGTAATTCAAGGTTTGAATTAGTGAAATCCTTCAAGGTGAAAGGACTGGACGTAGCCTCATTAACGGTGAACCAGTATAAAAATTGTGAGTTTTATTTTTACTTTATCCGCTGCTAACTCTGTTTTTAATTATACATCAAGTTTTGTTTTAAAAGTATAAAAATAGGAAAAGTATTCAAGTTAAGTCAAACACAATTCAACCCCCCTTCTCGTGTTTGCACCTTCAATGTTGTTGTCTTGTGATATGAGAAACAGTCTCATCTTTCCTTTCCAGTGATAGTAATCTGTGCCATCGAAGTAGGGAGGTCTGCTGGATGATCCTCCTTCAGGAATATACTTGGCTTTTGACATTTTTTCTTTTGACATTTTTTCTTTTGATCTTTTTCTCTTACACTGTTAGGTGTAGTTTTCTAGAGAACCTTGCTCTAATGCCAATTGAAGTGAATAGAATATCACTAGAAGGGGGGTTGAATAGAGATATTTGGCGTTTAAAAATTTCTTTTTAGTTTTAGAGCTTTATCCTCTTTAAGAGGATGAAAGTCAGAGGTTGGAAGTTTAACTAAAATAAGAACAGATTAATTATAAGAAAGAGAGAAAGAGAGAGAGAGAGAGAGATTGGAGATTGACACACACAGCTTTTATACTGGTTCACCCAAAAATAGGTTACGTCCAGTCCTCACACACTTGTGAGAATTCACTAAGAAAACAGTCAACCTCTCGCAGAAGTTAGTTACAGCTTTTGTGTTCTTAAGCTTCACCAAGCTTACAATCACTTATCACGAATTTCAATTATTTCTAAGTGTAACTCACTTAGAAATTACAGTATAGATTGAAGGTACTTTGATGTTTCTCTGGACTAGCACTTTCTAAAAGGATGTTTCTAGGATCTAATGTAATACAATAGAAAGTGTAGAGAGAGGATGAGTATGACACTTGATAGCTGTTTTTCTTTTTCGTTTGATGCTTTGTAGTTGTTTTTTTACAATGAAGAAGTGCACCATTGCTTTTATTGAGTAGTAAGGACGTCTAACAATGGGTCTTGATGCTTCATACCCGTTGGGCACAGTGATCAAAAAGTCAAGGTCTAGTGTTCTGAATTACAGAAATGTCATCCAGCTGTTTTTTGTCTTGTTTGACTGCAGGAGGATGAGAATACAGTCCATCCTCGTATGGCAGAAACAAACCTCCTGGAAGTCCGTGTCTTGGCTGTCCTTTTTCTTTCTCGTTCTCCAAGGCATGCCAGGTTCTATTTTAGGCTTTGCTTAGTATAACCTTTATGTGCAAGTGAAAAGGTAGAACCATTTTTATCATAATCCTATGCATTAGAGCTAGAGGTCCATTCTTCTATATTCCAAATATCTACGTTCATCCTCTGCCTTTCTTTTTTCTTCAGTTGACTTGTTTTTCTTTCAAACTTAAATACTGAATTGACTTTGCACATGGAAGGAAAGCAAGTTAACGTGATTCTGAACATTTTGGCTAATAGTTGATTCATCCTCTTTGAGGGTTCATCCTCTGGTCCATCCTCTCATTTGAAAACTTGTTGACTTTACATAGTTTTTATCTCATTTGAAGAATAACCTGTTTTCTAATTATAATACACTCAAGAGCACATATTAGTTTTAACAAGAATCATAATCAATTAATTTTGTTATCATTAAAACCATATGAAAGAGATTTTGTCTTAACAATATTTCCATCTCTAACAACATTAAATAAAGAATGAAAATATGAGTTTATTTGAAGATTTGAGTTATGAATTTGATGAAATTTGTATTATACTAAAGAATATAATTAATTTTATGGATTTTGGTTGAAAATTTTGATGAATTTTTTGAATTTTTGTAAAAAAAAGGATAATATTGTTGACATTTTAAAACATAAAAGATCAAATTGTCACTTAAAATTAAAATAAAGGACCAAATCGGAAGAAAAAAAAAGATAAATAACTAAAATGTTAAATGAAATTAAGTTAAAGGATTACGGGTACTATTTAGCCTGCAATTGTTAGTACACACTTTTTTTTTTATGGTGATAGAACTATTATACACTTTCGGCAACATTTTTATTTGAATAATGCTGTAAATTTTAATGTCTCTTGTTGTCTATATTTCAATCATGTGGATGGAATTTGATGTCAATTTTGCTCATAATTAATATTAGTAGAATAAAGACCAATCCATAAATTGTAAATAACATTCCAAAACATTAATAATATCAAGTCACTCTCCAAATGTAAAAGCATATATGTTTGAAATTAATCAAAACTAGAGATATAAACTTGTACATGTTTTATATGTATCTCCAAAAAAATAAAACAAAACAAAACATAATTAGATTAACTTCGGTGGTCTTCATCGTGTTTAGAATCAACTAGATCTTCACCAAATTGAAGATGCATCTTCATTTGTTTTTTTTTTTTTTTTTTGCCTTTTTTTTTTATCTTATTTAACTTTCAATTTGCTAAGTTTACTATGATGTTAGGAATCACTGTCTAGTAAAAAATACAAAATAGAGACTAATTCCAACTTCATTGATTTTATCAAACAACATAAAACCAACTACTTCACATCATTAATATCTAAACAATAACCATAAACTTGGTTCACAATACTACAACACTATTACTTCAAACACAGCCAAAATACAAAACATATTAGAAGTAATTCAACTACTTCAAATACATCTCAGAGCTCCCTCCCATTATTAATGTAATCATCATTATATAATTATTGATTAATGGAAATTACGATTATAAAATGAAATGATAAGATCAATGTTCATATTAACTGTTATTATAAAATTAGTTTACACTAATAGTATATAGTCCTTTTTCTCTTATAAGTTTCATTTTATTGTTTCACAACTTTATATATTTATTGTTTTACAACGTTTATATTAATTTCTTTTGACAAAAAATTTAGGGAACAAGTGCGTAATGTATTTTGACTTAGTTGCCACTTGCCAGTACTCCTTCTCCTCTCTTCCTTAGGAGTGTTTGTGTATCGGAATGGATCTCTGTTTTGGCCAAATCATTGGTCGACTCAACCTAATGCATAATGTATTTTGAATTGGGTAAAATATTTGCATTTTTCTTGTAAACTAGAACAAACCCAACCTAATGGTGAGCAAGTTGGTTTGACTTGTGTCTTTGAGATCTGTCATTTATTAGGCAAAAATTACATTTTATCTTATTTAGTTGCAATAGATCTGTCATGTTGAGGTATTTTATGTTTTATAACATATAAAAGTTAATCAATTTTTACTAAAAAAATTGATGAGATGGCAAGCCACATATAATTATTGTTAATAATTTTATTTTTTTAAATATCATTTATTAAAACTAAATACACCTAAAAAATTTATAAACAGTTTCATCCTAATCTTCATCATTTTCTTCCTTATTTAAATAAAATATATTCAAAAAAAAATTATTGATAATAATCCTACGTGACTAAGAATTTTTAAACAAAAATATATTAACTTAAGCACACTATAAAAGATGGAGAACATAAACGAAAATAAGAAGATAAAGAATGGATCTATTACAACTAAAATTTTCCTATAAATTATTTCTCTTGCATTTTAACTAAATAGAAAAAAAAATTTACATAATAATTTTTGTTTATATATTTTTTACATCGTTTTCAATTTTAGTTCTTACGGTATATACTAAAATTAAAAAATAGAATATTTGTATAGACTAAAACATCTTAAATAAATTTATAAGAATTAAAAGTGATATACAACAATTTTATACGAATTAAAAATTTATTTAAATGTAAAATATATTCAAAAGAATATTAGTAATTAAGTCTAAAATATATATTTCTTCTTTAACCCGTGAAATATTTCTTTTATCTAATTGAGCAGTAAAGACATTCTATCGTTTGCCCATAAAAAATAAAAGTATTATATTCTTTAATTAAGTCTAAAAATATTTAATGAAAAAAGAATAAAAAATATATGTCGAGATATTAAGAATTGAGAGGAAGATTCTGGTATAAAAAAGATAAAAAGAAAGATATTGTTTTAATACTATTATCAAATTATTGGAAAATAAATTATTTGAAATATAAATTTATACAATTGTGTGTAGTACAGAGAAAACTCCAATAGTTATATCCATTTGAAAATAAAAGTCATTATCTAAAAAAGAAAGAAAAAAAACTCTTCATTTCCCAAAAATATATGTTCTGTCATTTGTTAATAGTATTTATGCGAAGCAGAGATGCACAATATATTTATCATTTCCCATTGAATGGTGAAAATAAGTATGTAAAATGGAAGGGACACATGTTGTTGTTGTATATAATTATAACTCTTACATTGAAGCTGACAAGAGTTCAAGCAACATGTATTTTGAAAATCACCATCATCCATGAAGTATCCGTGTTAATGAACTCCATTGATTTTCATAACAATTATAATATTTAGAAGCACACCCACCACATCTCCATTGATTGTTATAACTGGGCTTATACAGTCAACTATATAATTTTATAGTACGCTACCTATGATTAACATTAAAAAAATATTCAAGGTTAAAGTCAAATATTTTACAATTTAAGATTATAAAAAATATTTTTATAGTACCCTAGATGAAGCAAGGAGGGGTTTTATACCATGCACCCCCACACCTAAACCTCTCACCTCCCATTTGTTGTAAAATATCTAAAATACCCCTCTTTTCACTATAACCCTAATCCCACAAAAATTCACTCATCTAAAATACCATATTCGGAAGTTTTACTATCTTCTCTTTCTTTGATACCTTCTGGGCTTTTACTCTTTCTCTGATACCTTCAAAGCTTTACTCTTTCTCTGATACCTTCGGAAGTTTTACTTAGTCTCTTTCCATCTTCAGAAACCTAGAAAAGTAAGTGTTTTTGAAACTATTTAAAATTTTCGGAACTTTACAAACTTTCGAACCACTATTTTCCAGATTTTAAAGCTTCGAAAATTTGGGATTCATCCAAAGTTTTGAAAGTTTTCTGATTTTTCAGATTTAAACCTCGAAAGTTTGGCCAAAGTTTCACTTTGCCCAAAGTGAAACTTTCGAATGCTCTTCGAAACTTTGCCCAAAGTGAAACTTCCGAATGATTTTCGAAACTTTGCCCAAAGTGAAACTTCCAAATTATATTCGAAACTTTGCCTTCCAAGTGAAACCTTCGAAAGGTTTCTAACATTTCAGTTTCAACGAAAGTTTCGAAATTGTTGACGAAATCACACAAATTTTCACTTCGAATGTTTCAACATCTAAGAAATTTTCGAAATTTTAACAAACATACCTTCGCAAATTTGAAATATTCGACTTATACGATAAAATCCTAAAGTTTCGAGCTTAAAAAGTGATTTTTAATTTTTTAAAAATAAATTTATAATTGGTAAAAATGATATTTTAGGCATTTTAAAAAAATGGGGGGGTGAGAGGTTTAGGTGTGGGGGTGCATGGTATAATCCTCAGGAAGGAGCAAAGTAAGGCCCCATTCTTAGTGAATAGCCCCCAAGACATGGGTCAAGCCCAATGCTATCTAACTAGTACTAGTCAATAGACTTTTATTACAATAAAATAAACCAACAGAATTTAAATAAAGTCTTAGACTAAAATAAAGTAGCCCTTGTCTCTACATTAGACTTTTGAAATAATTTCGAGCATCGAAAATCTAATATTTAATAGTCATTTTTTAAAACAAAAATTGCATATGAGACATGAAAACTAAAAATTATAATGAGAACAATCAAAATTCACTCTTTGATAAAATTTAGAAGTGGAATAGACTATCTAAAATCAGAGCTACTCACTCTATTGAAAATTGTTCGTGAAAGACTTTTTACAAATGAGGAAAGAGTCAAAAGATGAATGACTTTTGAGACTGATTGTCAAAGATATATGGAAGTCCCATAATCAGTTTTGCATATTTTGAGAGATTGTGAAGACACAAAGAGCTTTGGTCTATTGTCATAAAAGAAGAACATTGAAGTAAATTATTTAGTATCGGTCTTTTTGCTTGGTTTAAAGGAATTTTAATTTGTATAGATATTGGTAATCTACCTGGGATTTGTCTATATGTTTTGGAGTCATGTTGTGGTCTTTTTGAAAAGATCAAAACATGCTTACATTTTTCCAACGATCTAATTTGGGTGAAAAGCTCTAGAATTCAGTTGATAATCACATTCATGATATTGTGGCAAAATTGCACCAACCCAAGGCATCTAAAGGGATCGACAATGCACATCAGAAACATAGTTGATCTCATCCCTTTGGACGCCTCAAACTCAATATTGATGAGTCACATTTTACCAACAATGGGAGCTCTGCTTGTGGTAGGTTGATTTGCGACCAACATGATATATTTGTGTATGCTTTTATGCAAAAAATAAACTCTTCTAATATATTTGTCACTGAGTTGTGGGCAATTCTCACGTTTACAAGTTATTTAATCGCAACACCTGCAACATATGTTAATTGAATCTGTAACATGTTTAATCGCTCTGCTTGTGGTGGGTTGATTCGTGACCAACATGGTATATTTGTGTATGCTTTTATGCGGAAAATAAACTCTTCTAATATATTTGCAACTGAGTTGTGGGCAATTCTCATGCCTACAAGTTATTTAATCGCAACACCTGCAACATATGTTAATTGAATCCAATTCTAAAGTGGTCATGGATATGATTCATCATAGCCATACTAATATATCTTATCTACAACCTATATTTCCAGACATCCTTCATATCCTCAAAGCTCCTAATATATGAAGTTCATCATATTGTCCGCGACACCAATAAATTTACAAACCTCTTGGCACATAGAGCTCACTCTACTTCTTTCAATTTAGCTGTAATGGAATTTTCTTTTCTTTTATTAGACATTCTAATTTGTAATTCTAATTTGTAATGATTCTCCTAGTTTGATTTCCACCAATTTGATTAGTTAATTAAATTTCCATTATCAACACACCAAAAAAGCTTTGAGTGCAAGGACATAATTAACATTTTAAAAAAAATAAAATAAAATTTAGGGTGAGGGAATACATAATTAACTTATTTGAACAAAGCTTCTCCAACCTTCTTAAATATTATCAAACTTTCAATCAATTTTTTTTACCAAACTTGTTATTGGACCTCCTAAACCTTGTAGTGGACTATTGAAACCAAAGTCCAATAGTCTCCATCAAAAGAGAAGTGAGATTTTATATCCTACACTTTGATTCCCACCCCATAATTTCTGGAAATTCAATTTTACCTATGTCATTTTGACGGAGAAAATTTTCAGACTCAGCTTCCACCCCCTCAAACTACAAAATTTCAGGTATATACTTTTTTTTTCAAAATTTTCAGTTTATAAATAACATACCAAAAATTTCAGCATTAAAAAAAATTATGGTACATATATTCAAAAAATTCAAAAACAAAATTTCTAGTACACATTAAAAAAAACAAAAAATAAATTTATATATAATAAATTTCAAAAATAAAATGTCTAATTTAAAAAAAAAAAGTTTGCATTGTCTACGAGGATATTTTGCAAAATTTATACAAAAAGTAATAAAATATGAAAGTAGAGGTTAGTGGGTATGGAATCCAATTATGAAGAAGGCAGCAAAGATGTTTTAACCGTTTAGATGCAAAGAAGGTATTATTGGGTTTTGAGTTTGGAAATGGGTGATGATAAGGGACGGTTATTGAGAGTTGAGATGTGTGGTTCACATTGTTGGCAGGGTAGTAAGGGGTAAGTTTAAGAATAGTTAATGAGAAAAAGGACATAAAACAAACTCTTATTGGATGTATTTTATATTGACCGTGTACATTTATTAAATTTATAATTTATTTTGTGAAAATATATATATATTTTTTATTTTTAGAATTTGTATTAATTTTAACTTTAAAAAAAATAAAAAACTTATAAGTAGACCATTATGACGAAGAAAAGATGAATTTCTAATATACCGTGAAAACAAAGTATTTAACATTTTCATTGTTTTAAAAAAAATACTTCAATTCACAAGTCTTATATCTTCGTAGTTAACAAATAAAATCGGCAAAAGTTTTAAGATAAAAACAAAAATATTTCAACAAAGTAAACGATCTTTACACCGTGCAACTGGATGGTGATGTCGATTATGCAGACTGATATAACTGAAGTTATAAGAGGGAGGACTTAATGATAAGCACTTTGCAAGTGGCCTCATGTCAAAAACATAGATAGATAGAACTATAAACAGTTACTAAATGAATGATTACAACAGCATGATCAACATAAATGTTTCTCGTGAAAGAGGTGAAAGGTTTCAAAATAACTGTAAAACAGTTAAATCACCACCATAATCAATTATTTGACAAATAGCACAAAATAACTGATGAACTCATGAGCTAAATATTTCACACTGAAAAGCTAGAACAACAAGATTGGAGGATAATACAAAAAATCAATAGAGTAAAAAAAAATTAAGATTGAATAATTCCTCTATCTACTTTGCATTCCTTGATTGCAAGTTAAAACACACACACTTATCTTTCATAGCATCACCCTCACTTCCATATTCCTTAAATCTGTACTCTTCTTGCTTAAATGTAGAAGGCACTTTTCCTTCACTATAGCATTGGTTACACAAATTAAAATGAGATTTTATCTCTTTAAACCGTGAACCAATAACGGGGTAGCGGCAAACGGAGCACACCGTGTTGCCATGTCGGTTTCTGTCTCCTGTTTCGAGTTTCACTAAGATTGGCATAATACCAAAACCCCAATCTGGATCATCAAACATGACTTGAAAATCGGAGAAAGACACCATTGAAGTGTCCAAGTCTCCGCCAACCTCCATTAATTCACTACTAACACTTTGGGAAGGAACATAAATAGCCCTTAACAATTTGATGTATCTGGTGGCATCAACTCTCTTTAAATTAGCACCATTTTCATTCATTGGACGCCATAAAAGAGCATCGAAGGCGATCCTTTTACGTCTCTCTGGAGGACCACTGCAAATGGGAGCAAGAATAGCATAGAACGTTCCTAGATCCAACCTGCCTGAACCATTTACATCCAAAACAGATAGAATCCTTTCATTTATGGCTTTCACAGCTCCTTGGAAAGTGTCGGGCTTCAGAAAAGTGAGCAATCTGCGAAGAATTTCTTCCAAATTCGGTTTCCGGATTGATTTCTCAGGCACTCCACTACCAGAATAGGACACCGGCACATCGCATTCACTCATTTCCTTCTTTAGAAGCTCGACATTGCATCGACCCAACCGAGTAACCTTCTGAAGTGCTCTGATTTGCAGAGCACTGGCTAGTTCCTGTCTTATGGTAGTCTTTTCCCCAACTGTCTTAAACTTTGATGGTTCAACTATAACAAATGGCGATTCCCCAGGAATAGCCCCATTAGGTTTACCCTTCTTTTTCTGCAACTGCTTCAAATGTGATATTGCATTGTGCAACTCAACCCTATTCGTCATTTTCAGTGCTTCCTTCAAAGCTCTTTTGGCTTCTTCAGTCTCCCCAGCTCCAAGCAACGACACTGCCTTATTCAACTGCGCCCGCCAATGATTCGGCCACACAGCCAAAACCCTAGTATACATCTCAGAAGCCCTCTGGAACCTACCCAAATCCATATACAACCCACCTAAATTATAAAGAGCATCAATATGACCAGGTTTCAAATCAATAGCCTTCTGAAACACCTCAATCGCCCTCTCATCCTCACCCATAGCATGCAACGCCGAAGCCAAATCACAATGTGCATCAGCATAATCCGGTTTCATAAAAATCGCCTCCTCAAGCGCCTTCACGGCAGCCCTATATTCCCCTACGCCAAAAAGCGCACTACCTAAAAGTTTCAAAGCTCTAAAATGAGTCGGACAAAGAATCGCAGCCTCCCTATAATACTCACAAGCACTCAAAACCATACCTTCACCTTCCAATGAAATGCCAAGGTTAACATAAATTTGTGGCAACAAATAAGCCCATTGATTTCCACCAGCCTCAGCAGATTCAAGTGCCAACAAAAACTCTTCCTTAGCTTCCTTATACCTGCCAAGAACGTAAAAACAATTACCAGTTCTAAAATGAGGTCTCACATCAACAGGTTGCAATTCACAAGCCCTCTTGAAACTAATCAATGCTTCCTTAAACAATTGATGTTCATACAAAACCCTACCAATTGCCATATGACCATCAAAAGCTTCTTCTCTTGATCTAGCACCATCAGCCCTAGTTCTCAAACCACCTACTTCCTTCATAAAAACAGCATAATCATTTCCAGTTTCATCCCAAACCACTCTCTTCTCAGAAATCTCAGTCGAAGGCCCCAATTCACGAGACCAACCCGCATCAGAATAAGCATCAAAGTTTTCACCTTTCACTTTCCCATCTTTAGCCTGCTTTAACTTCAACCTCTTTATCAAAATCTCTAAATCATCCACAATCTTCCACGTGTCGTCAAACACAATACCGTGATTCGGCGACACTGCCCACGCGGCCGTCCGCTGCTTTTTCTGCGACTCCACCGCCATCCTCTCGTCGACAATCGACGAAGACGAAGCCTCTGATACCGGCACCAGAGCCTTTCCAGATTCATCAGCATCAAGGTCAAGAGCAAGAGCGTCGAAATCCCTATCGACATCACCGGCACCATCATCATAAGTGCGAAGAAGACCGTCGTAGGTCAAACCCCTCTCGCCGTCAATGAATTCAGCGTAGGTTCGGAAAACTTCATCGAGAATGGCGTTGATTTGTTCGTCGCTGAATTTCACCCTAGGGTTCACAGCACCAACAAGCGACGCCATCTCTTCACGGTTGAGACCCCCATCATGATTCGCGTCGAATTGGTGGAAGATTCGCCGCACCTTCTCCGATCTGGTTCCTCTTGTCGCCATTTTTGACGTCAAAATCGAAACTTGGTGATGTTGATAATGATGGGTAGGATTGTGTTTCGGAAGGAAAAAAACCCTAATTTGAAAAAATTAAAGGATTTAAAATTGGAACCCTAACAGAATGTTTAGGTATCATAACGATTAAGATTTGGGTTTGGGGAACTACCAAAGGAAAGAGAATAATTCAAAAAAATAATATTATTTATCTTCAAATTGGAACCAAAATTTGTGATTAGAAAATATTTGTCAGAATTTGGGGTTAGGATAGGGAATAAGGTTGGTCTGAAAAATCGTTAAATGTTTGTTGTTGTTGTTGACAATGATGATGGGTGCATGTGGTGTGGATGATAGAGAATTCAGGAATGGGGACCAGTTCAATTTTTCAAAACGTAATTTATCTTTTTCTCTCTCTGGATTTTGAAATTAAGAACCCTAAATTATTGTTTTTGATATCATTAGCATTTGATTTGGGATTGGAAGTTTATTATTATTAGCTGTTGGTCGTTATTTTAGTTTTTCCACCATGTGATTGTCAATCGCAGCTAAGCTGTAAAGCTAAAAGGTAAACTAATCAAAGAAGAAAACATTTCATCCCAATCTCTCTCTCTCTTAATATTAGAGTTAAATTTTTAATCGTATAAAATTTTAAATTTTATAAAAGACATAGTATATACTACTCTAAATTCATACAAATGCAAGGTTAAATGTACGTCTAATTCAACCAGAACTAAAATTTAAGAATTAAATTTATAAAAATTAAAAATTTTATTTTTATTCTTTATAAAAAATCTAATTTTTTAATTTTTAAAATAATTTATTCACTTTTAACCTTTATTTTAAAAAGTTTTTATAAAAAATATTTTTAAAATCTTATAAAATTAAAATATGAATTAAAAATAAAATATTTTTTAGAAATTAAGTTGCTCTAAAGCTATTAATTCACGTTAGAGAATAAAATAAATTTATAAATTGTTGATAAATAAATTAACTATTAATATTATGAAAACATGCATGATTTTATATCAATCATTAGTAGTTATAATATTAACATTTGATATGTTTAATTTATTAATTTTTTATTTTAGAGAAAATAAATCTCATAATTTTGTAAAAAAATAAACTTTATTGTAGTTTTGATCTTTCTATTTTTACCAATTCACGAAATTGGTCTCTATTTTAAAAATCGAAAGTTTTGGTCACTCACTCAGATTTTTGAACTAAAAATGTCAATTTGATATATTTTAAATAGCGTGACATACAATTATATAATATAGAACCATATAGACGCATTAATTATTTATATATCATTGATTAAAACAAATATGAAAACTTTCTAAAGTTGAAAATTAAGTTTTTACGGTGTTCTATTTTGATTTCATTGGTGTTAATTATTTTAAATCAACATATATATGTCACATCATATTTTTATAGTTAAAAATCAGATGAATGAACCAAAATTGTCGACTTTTAAAATAAAAAAATTAATTTTATGAATCAATAAAAAAAAAGGACTAAAACTTTAATTAAACCTAAAACATAACAACATGTTTAACATATAATTCAATGCATCGCAATGTAATTATATATTAATTTTTTTATTGATGTTTCTTTGATGGATCATTTGGTTTAACTAATATTAAATTTAAATAAACTACTTGTAATTATAGCTTTTGTTAGGCAATAAATTAATTATAGGTAATACATCTAAAGTGCATGATTTTTTATTCAAATACTCAATGTGTATATTTCCAATTATTTATTTTATATTTCTCTCAAAAAATGCTATTTTATATTTAGAAATAGTTTTTGATACAACATTTAAAAAATTTATATATTTATTTTTAATAATAAAAATCATCAAAATAAAATTAAAACTTCATATATTAAAGAGATTAATTTTATGCGTGATTAATATTTACACTATTTATATATAAAATTAAATCTAATAATTAAAATAAAAATAAAATACAGATAGACAACAATACATTTCTTTTCTCCGGAAAGAATAAATAATGAAGTAACTCAAATAGTTTGGAAGTGGTAAAAAAAAATGTATTTTCAGATTTTTGCGGGCGTTGTTAGAGAGACAAATTTTAATATTTTTAAAAGTGACTAGGAAATTTGAAAATCTCGGTTAAAGGGAGACAAATTTTAATATTTTTATAAATGTTCAATAAATCTAAAAATCTTCTCTATTTTTAGTCTGAAGTCTGTCCATACTCTTTCACTTAAAAGTAATTTTAATTGTCCTATTTCGTAATTTTAGTTTCCCTAAATTTTTTATGCAACTTTAGTCTTTTTATTTATGAAATTTCGAATATTTTGTCCAATCTTCAAATTGATTCTCAATTTTGATAATGTGGCAATTAAATAAAGTGATGTAGAAGTCATGTAATAATAAACATTTTTTTAATTACTTAAAACATTTATAATAAAACTGAAATGTTTAATTTAGTTTTTAAAAATAAAAGAAATTAAAATAAAAAAAGTTCTGAAACTTAATTTGGTTTTGAGTGTTTGAATGGATGGAGATATGTTGTAATGTATGAGATGAGGTTTGTATTATAGCAAGAAAAATATTGAATGGTAAGAAATTAAAAGTAACGGAAAAAATAAGAAAGTTTAAAATCAGTTTTTTAAACCAATCTCTAATCATTCATATGTTTCTTCAAATATTTTTTCGTACTAAATAGCATAATTCTTTGATACCGGCTCTGAATAATGAACAAACGTATAACATGTTTCACGGGGTTATCAAACACTAAGAGCTGCTCTTCAAATTCTACTTCTCTCCCTCTAATTTCGTCAATTTTGGTTTCTTAGGTTTCAAAAACCTCGCAAGTTTTCAATTTTTTCACTGTTTTATTTCAAATCCACGTGTTCACCACATTTACCTTGAGCCACATACCCAACATAATGATTTTTCTTTTCTTTTTTCCCCTTTTAACTTTTATATACTGGGGTTTTACCAACTGTCAATTAGTTCCTTTCTGAATTTTAGATTTGTTATTTTATGTTTTTTATGAAACTAATTATGATTTTATGGACAATAGAAAATGGAGTTAAAAGAATGATTTTTGACTAAGATTGAACTTTGGGTACATTTTATTTTGACATTGCTCTGTATTGTTGTTGTACCATGGAAGCTAAGAAGCGCAAACATCCCCGGAGACGACAACACTAACACTAATATAATAATACTGATATTAATTTAAAAAAATAGAAGAAATTAAACAAAATTATATGTATCTATGTCGTTTCAATATTACACTTACGGTGGGATGAGTGTCAGAAACCAAATACATTTTTAATATTAAGTGATTTTCATTCTCGTATTAATGATGTTGTTGGAAATGGTATATTTCATTACACTGGTTTTCCGTTACTCTTAGTTTATAGTTACCTTATTTTATGGCTATTTTTTATTTACTTGGATTTTTAAATGAGACCAGGCTCTGATTGAGTTATTATTTTTTAGTGAATTATCATTTTAAAAGTAAAAAATTTGGACTGTTAATTAGAGAAAATCAACTATTAATATTTTAATAAATCTATTATTTAGAATAGAGTTGTGTTATTTTGACCCACAAATTTTACAAATTTTTTTTTATAATAATTTGGATGGTTAACGCATTTCAAATACATGATTAATTATATTTGGTGGATTAATTAATACAATTGCTTAAATAATAGACCGAAAATAGTAACATTTTTAATTATTTTTATATTATAGTATTATGTTGAATAACTTTTATATTTCAATAAGACCGCCACAAAATCAATAGTACAATTAGCATTTTATGGCCGCTTTGGCCGCCACAAAGTTCTCTTTTCTCCCTATATATGTCACTCTTCCTCTCATTTCTCATTTCTATCTTCTCTCTAAATTTTCTCTCTACCTTCTCTCTTGCATTTGGGTAAGTTTTTCTTTTATGTTTTGTTTTTTAATGTTATTTTTTAATTTGAAGTTATTTATTTAATTTTTATTTTCACAGTAGTGTTATTGTGTTGATTGCGAAGAGTTGTTATTTGTATGTAAGCTTCAAGTCACGCATTACCTTGCATCAAGTTAGTATGTAATTCATTTTAAATATAGATTACTAATTTATATAATTATTATTAAAAAAAGTTATATGTTTATAAATTATTTTTAGAACATTAACATTTTATTTTAGAATGTAGAATATATTATTTTTAAAATTAGTGGTTATAATATTATTTTTAAACTTTAATATTAGTAAGATTTGTTAAAAAAAGTACTAGTAAAATATTTAACATTTAAAATTTATACTCAAATTAAAATGTAGTTATTTTTTAAAATGTTGATAAAGTGTTATTTTTTTATTGTAGTTATTTTTTCTATTATGATTTATTATGTTAGTAAAATAGAATTTTATTAACAAATTGTAATTTATTTAGCAACAAAATAATACTTATGAAAAACAATTATAATATTGATCTAACCATAAAATATGTAATATTATAAATATAACTAAATAGCACCTGTGGTCCCTTAACTTAATTTCAGTTAACGTTTTAGTCCTTTATCTTTTTTTTTCTTTCCGATTTGGTCCTTTATTTTAATTTTAAGTGACAATTTGATATTTTATGTTTTAAAATGTCAACAATATTATCATTTTTTTTACAATAAATTAAAAAATTCATCAAAATTTTCAACCAAAACCCATAAAATTAATTATATTCTTTAATATAATACAAATTTTATCAAATTCGTAACTCAAATCTTCAAATAAACTCATATTTTCATTTTTTATTTGATGTTGTTAGAGATGGAATTTTAAAAATCAAATAAAGAATAAAAATATGAGTTTATTTGAATATTTGAGTTATGAATTTGATGAAATTTGTATTATATCAAAGAATATAAATAATTTTATGGGTTTTGGTTGAAAATTTTGATGAAGTTTTTGAATTTTTGTAAAAAAAAAAGGATAATATTGTTAACATTTTAAAACACAAAAGATTAAATTGTCACTTAAAATTAAAATAAAGGACCAAATCGGGAAAAAAAGAAGATAAATGACTAAAACGTTAACTGAAATTAAGTTAAGGGACCACGAGTGCTATTTAGCTTATAAATATAAAAGAGAAATTATGTTGTTTACATAACATATGATAAATAAAATTTGAAACAAATGTAAAAAGTATTGATTTTAATGTAACTATTTTTTAAAAAAACGTTATTAAAAAATTAATGATATTAATATTTGTTGTTAGTCGTTACAAAGAGTTGTAGTTGTGTTCGTACAAATTTTTTATATACTTTTACATTTATTATATACTTTTACAATCTCTATTTTTGTTTATAGTGACTTATTTTATAAAAAAAATTCATTATACATCATTTAACATTTTATTTTAGTTTATATATAGTCTTTATTATGATTTATTATATTGTTTGTAGATCAAACTCTATACCGACCAACTATGCCAACAACTGGCTTGAGCAAACTAGATTTAATGACGGAGGAAGTGAAGTTGAGCTAATGATTAGAGGAATTATTATGATCATTGATGTATTTGAATAATATTTTCTATTTTTATAGTGGGTTTGTATGAATATATTATACATTATTATTTACTTATGGTGTGCTTTATTTTTTGTTTGTATGATATAATTTATTAATTTTTGAATGCTTTATTTTATTTGGTAGTAATAAATTAATTAATGATATAATTATATTTTTATATTTATATATAATATTTATTTAATTTAATTTAAATTTTCAATTTTTAAATTATATAAATATTAATTTTTAATATTAATTTTGAATTTTATAAAAATAATTTTTAATAAAGTTACCAATTTGTGGCGGTCAAAATGGCCACAAATTTGACCGTTGTGGCGGCTTAAGCCCTCACAAATTGTGCTTTTCTATTAGTTTCATCATTTGTGGCGGCTTAAACTCTCACAAAAAGGAGAATTTATGGCGGCCTTGGCCCCCACAAACTGTAGATTTTTTTTAATTAGCTTTATTCTTTGTGGTGGCCTAAGCCCTCACAAATTTGTGGCGGACTTTTGTGGTCGTTTTGGCCGCCACAAAAACCCAACTTTTATGGCTGTTTTAGTTGCCACAAAATTTTGTGACTGAGTTATTTGTGGCTGTCTTAGGCCATCACAAATGTGTCTGCCGTGGCCTTTTTCCTCTTTGTGAGGGCTTTTGACCGATTTTCTTGTAGTGCTAAGAGTTTTCAAAGATACATTTTTTGATGAGAAATATGATGAGAAAAGAAAGTAAAAATGTCCTACATGTGCCAAAAATGAGGTAAAAATATTTATATATGAAAGCCAAATAGTGTGTGAAAGTAAAACAAGATAAAGCAATAACATGAAATTTTTATCGTGTAATTTGAATTACCTTAATGTGTAATTCGAATACCATTTCACAAAGAGTAAATGAAAGTTTGATTATGAACAGGTAATTCGAATTACAATAGTGGTAATTTGAAGTACATTAATTTTTATGTACGATTCAAATTATGTATAAGTGTAGTTCGAATTTTACATTGCAGAATCAAAATTCCATTTTTTGAAGATAGGTATAATTCAAATTACACTGAGTACAATTCAAATTATATGAGTTGTTTTGTAAACACCATGTTTTCAAACAAAAGCTTCGAATAGATAGATATGAAAATAGTTTAACTTAAAGCTACATTTTTATCATGGAGAGATTAACGACGCATCCTTGAACAATAATTCTTAGCTAAGTTAGTTTTGACATCTAATGAAAACACTTTAATCCTAAAAAATAATGACTAAAACACTCACATACTCTATTTTTTATGATAGAAAAACTAAGGATTAAGTGAAGAACAAATAATCGAGATTGCTCCCCCTTAATATGTGATCGATGATTACGCAATTGTGACAAAGCATAATTGAATGTTCTCCTTCTTTGACATTATCAAAAAGAAGAAAAGAAAAGACATTAGTAGTATCGTATCTTAAAAAATATCAAGCACGACAAATATGTGTCCAAAACCGATTATCACCAAACATAGAACAAAAGGAGTAGAATAAGCACAACCATAACAATTCAACAAGAAACATAACATAAAACACTCACATAACATATTGCAAAAACAAGTGTAACTATTCTACAACAATCTAGGGATTAGAGGGATCAAAAGACGGTTCAGGGTAATAAGGAGGGGTTAGGGGGAAAAAGAGGCAAAACGGGCATCCATGCTCTATAAGAAATTTGCTAACCCAACTGCATCTCATATCAAAGCAAGCAAAAACTTTCGTCTGAAAGGCTAGTTGACGTGAACTGTCATGTTGTTTAAACCTCATATCACTCAGTTGGATGCGAGTATCCTCACGAATCTTGTACAAATACTCCATAATATGCCCCTTAGAGTCACATGCACTTGATGGACTAGAAGACCCAGCACCAACACCAGCATCATCATATATAACATGATCGTCCTCTGCAGCTTCATCAACAAAGTCATTGTCATCCTCATTTGCAATTTCACAGAGTTCTCAATTCATGAGATCTTTGAAGTACCAACCACCATCAGGATCTCGATATTATTTCATCTTTGAGATAGTATCATGATGAGGATTCATAACTTTGGTGATAACCCAGTGCAATAGGCATCACTCCATCTTGAGTAGACCAACATTGAAATGATTTAGAGAAACCTGTTTACTGGGTTGTTTCAAGATTGACCGCATAAAAGCATTTCGATCAAACCCATCGTAGCATGGAAAACTCAAATCAAGTTCCATTACATGTTAAACCAAATAAAGACCGCCATAGAGGAACATCCATGACCAACATTTTATCTCCCAAAGGAACATTAAATAAATCTTGACTTGAAAGTTAAGTTTCAGCCACTTAAATGGAAGTGGGGAATTGTGAAAATTTTAATGAATGGTTTAGATTGAAGCAGAAAAGTTAAAATGACGCGTGTAATTCGAATTGCAGCATAGGTAATTCAAATTATGTGAGGTAGAACAAAAATAATAATTTTTTACGAAGGGCGATTCAAATTACACTTATAGGCTAATTTGAATTGCAACAAGTAGAAACAAAAAAAGTTAAACTTTTGAAGCATAATTCTAATGACACACATAGCCCAATTCTAATTGTATGAGGCAAAACATAATATTTGGTTTAGATGCGTTTAACATAATATCCAATCTAGATGCAGTAAGGTATAAAAGTGAACCTATCGTACGACGATATTTGGTTACCTCAACGTCGATTCCATTTTCATATTTATCTAAAGTGCAACTAGTTGCTTTGGGGGTGCTTTTGGATTTAGCATCTTGCATATCAAATTGTTTGAGAAGTTCCAAACAATACTTTAATTGGGTGATGAAGAAGCCATTTTCCATTTTCTTAATTTATAGTTCTAGGTATAAATTTAATTCTCCCATCATGCTCATTTCGAATTCCCCCTGAATTAGCTTAGAGAACTCTTGACATAATTTGTTGTTAGTCGATCCAAATATGATATCATCAATATAAACCTAAACTAACAAAATGTGTTTTCCCTTGTGTTTAATAAACAAGGTTGTGTCAACCTTTCCTCCTATGAATCATTTTTTAATAAGAAGCTTATGTGCATTTTCTTAGGTGTTTTTCATATGGTTTGTAACTTAACCAACTACGATTTCCTTATATTCATAAATTTCTAAAAGTTTTTTATAACCATAAAAGATGTTTTTTAAGTTAAGAATCATATGAAAAAACACATAAGGAAATTCACTTAAATTTTTTCCTATAAAAAATCCTTACGTTGCATATCAATGAAGTCCATAGAAAATAGCACCAACACTTAATTAGGTGCCTCCTAAAAAATTGGGTAAACCACCATTTTGATTTTTTAATGTACACAACATTGTCACTTTGGTCCTTGACTCAATTAAAAATTGAAATTATTCTCTGCTTCATCCAAACGTTGCTAGTTTAGTCCTCAATGTTAACATGACCATTAGCTCTATTAACTCGATGATGTGGATGCTTATGTGGCATATGATATGTCTTTCTCGCTGCAGTGTGGGTAGCTGAATAGGCATGGACCAAAATGATAGTAACAACAGTTTTTTTTCCAAAAAATTCAGTAACTCCAAAACATGTTATCCTTCTTACCACCTATTTTATTCTTCATCTTTATCCATAACCATAAATCTAACATTTCTTCTTCCCCCAATTTCTTCTTCATCTTCTTCCTCCAATTTATTCTTCATCTTCTTTCATTATTTCTAAAGTTGTTAGCATTGTAGGACACTGCAAACTAAACCTTGCTTTTTCTTAGAATAATATACACCATAGGGTAAGGAGGAGAAATTTCATGCTAGAATGAGATGTAACGGGGTTATTGCTAAGGGAAGAGGATGAAGAAGACATTGAGAAAGAAGAAAAAAATTAGGTTTAGGGTGTGAAAACATTTATGAAACCATATGGTGCAAACAAAGGAAACTTGATGTCAATAGACCCAAAGTTAATGATTTGAAAATATAGTCCATCTATGAATTAATGAATAAGTCTTATTAGTGATATCACAAAGTCTCATAAAGTAACTGTCTTATTTGGTTTTGAGATTCTTTTTGGGGAGAATTGTAGATATTACAAGAAAGTGGGAGTAAGTTTATATTCTTAGTATAATGTATCAAATGTACTTTATTTAGTCAACAATAATGTATGATTGTTGTGTGAAACAAAGATATCTCTAGCATAAGTTTAGCTATGAAAGATCTTAGGGATGCCTATTTTGTATTTGGCATTGTGGTACATAGAGATCATTCTCAAGGTATCTTTGAGTTCACAAAAGAAATATATGGATAAAGGTAAAAATAAATTTGACATGAAAGATAATAAATTAAGGAATATCTCAATCTCTAAAGGAGACCATATTAGTCTCATTTATTGCCCAAGATACTCGAGAAATTCATGTTTGAATTGATGACAAATGCAACCATAAGGATTGCTAAATAGAAAAATAGAGCTTATGCTCACAAATCAGAGATTACAATTTAGAGATCATTAATACGTTTGACTCTAAAATTTTAGATGTCTAGATGAAGTTGACATGTTAACTTAGGAAATGGTTTATTTATTATGTCACTTGGTTGCATATAGTAAAAGGTATTGAAAGATCATTCAAGTTATATTGTGACATAGATTAGTCGTATAATGTTTCCACAACTAAATTTTGTAAAGTATATTTACATATTTGTTATCATTGTTGAATGATAGAACATTTAGAGACAAACTTTATGCTAGTTGACCCACTAATAAAAGATTTGACAAAATAAGGTCTTCCATATGGTTGTTGTCATTAAGGATACCTTAGATTAGTGAAAGTCTATCTTATTTTGTGTTCTATTTTCTTATACATACTTTATGTTATGAATTTCTACATAAATAAGTTTTATGGGGTTATTTCTATTATAACTGTTTATGTATTGTGTCTACAAATATTGAATTTGCACTTAAAGAGCTTCGGTTTAATCTCACTAAATTCTTCAGTAGGACCTGTTGAAAATTGACATGATATAGAGATCACATTATATGAAATTTCCATTCCACTTATCCATATCAATCGATGTCATCAAATACATTGTTGTGGTGGTTTCATAGTTTAGTCACGTTATACATCAGTAACGACAGTCACGGTGATCCCATTATTAATGTATGAAGTGAACCAGATTGTAAAAGATAAAACTAAAGATAAATAGCATTCATATGCTGGCCTAATATTTTTTTGATATAATTATTAAGATATTTTCCCTAAATGGGAGAGTGTTGGAATATTTTATTAAATATTTTTATTTAATTATTATATTTAAATATGATTATGTGGGCACATATCTTTATTCAATTATATTAGTTATTTATCAATTAGAAGCCTTAATTGATTAGTGATCAAATTAAGTAATAAAGCTAATTTGGTCGTTGCTCCTCTCTGCTGGTTCCTCTCTTTGATTGTTCCTCCTTATTTGATTGCTCTTTTTCCTGTTAATTTATCTATTTGATTAGTGTTCATTATGTGGTCGTTTTTCTCTCTATTGGTTCTTCTCTTTGGCTATTCCTTATTTGGTTGTTCCTTTTTCTATTTGTTCTAGTATTAGTTGGTTTGGTTTGAACTTTAGGATATTGTTCTATTATGATTATTTGTGTGTTCTCATTACTTATATTATACTATCAACATGATTTCAAAACTCACATATTCATTGTTTGTGTTGACTGACTTGGCCCTGCGTTTGCAAAATCGCAATTATTACAAGATAGTGAGTCTTGAAGTTCAAGTTTGGGAGAAGCTCATCTCTGATAGTGACACTGGGAATAAGTCTTTAGAGTCTTGTATTAAATTACGTTATTTGACTATGATGTTAATGATGTATTTTTTAAAAGAGTAGTTTACTTCTATTTTATTGTTATAATTAAGGAATCTAATATTATTTTAAGTAGCGATGTGTATTTGTGTAAATGTGATACGTTAAATATTATTGGGATTCAATGAAATTTGAAAAGAGTCTTACCCTCTTATTTAAGTGATTTTCTCTCCGATGTGAATTTGTCTTTGAAAATTACTTTAAAAATGTTACCATTAAAGTATTTTAGTTAAGAGTGTCACATAAGTGGTATCAGATCAGGTCTTTTCAATCAAATTGAATGGGTCAAGTGTCAGTCAAATTTAAGTCGTGTCAATTGTGTTTGTTTGTGTATTATATTCATTATCTATTTTTTTTTTGTCAATCAAATATTATTGCGTTATGTTCTATCGGTTTTTCTATGATTGTGCATGCCTTTTGACGTGCTTACTACCTAATTGGTGAAGTTGGTTCACTACAAGAAAAACTACATTTTGTGGCGGCCAAAAGCCCTAACAACAGGGGAAAAATAGCCACAACAAACACATTTGTGGCAGCCTAAGACAGTCTCCCAAATAACTCAGTCACAAAAGTTTTGTGGCAGCTTGATTTTTTTGTAACCATTTGTGAGTGCTTAAGCCCTCACAAATTGTGACGGAAAAGTCTGCCACAAATTTGTGAGGGCTTAGGCCACCACAAATGATAAAGCTGATAAAAAAATCTAGAGTTTGTGGGGGCCAAGGTTGCCACAAATTCTCCCTTTAGTGAGGGATTAGGTCGCCATTAATGATGAAACGGGTTTAAAAAAACAGTTTGTGAGAGTTTAAGCCGCCACAAATAGGTGACTTTATTAAAAAAAAAAGTTTATAAAAATTCAAAATTAATATTAAAAAAGGATATTATATATAAAAAATTAATATTATTATAATTTAAAAATTGAAAATATAAATTTAAATTAAATTTAAATAAAATATTATATATAAAAATAAAAATATAATTTTAATATTAATTAAATTATTACTAACAAACAAAATAAAACATTCCAAAATTAATTAAATTATGTCATACAAACCAAAAATAAAAATAGCAAATATTATTCGAACATCAACCATCATAATAATTCCTCTGATCATTAGCTCCATTCCCTCCATTATTATTTGGTGGAATATTATCCGACGACAAAAGTCCCTCAAAAGTATTATTAATTGGTGTTGGAGACAACATAGTTTGAAATTGCATTTCATCTTCAAGTACACCACCACTAGTCGACGGAACCATAGTTGGTTGAGATTGATTTAAATTTGGTCTGATCAAGTCAGTTGTTGGCACAGTTGGAAATTTGGAGGCGGTTGCTGCTGTTGGGAGTATTGAGAGTATTGTTGTTGCTATTGGAACAATGGTTGTTGATGTAAGTACTGAGGCCTTGAATATTGTTGTTGTTGGTGAGATGGGAACTACTGATGAAACGCAGGAGGAAATGAAAATTGTTGTTGTTGAAATTGTTGCTGCTGAAACTGTTGTTGTTGCTCTTGAAACTTTTATTTCCATAG
Organism: Cicer cuneatum; assembly: GCA_037974295.1. Classification (NCBI taxonomy): domain Eukaryota; kingdom Viridiplantae; phylum Streptophyta; class Magnoliopsida; order Fabales; family Fabaceae; genus Cicer; species Cicer cuneatum. The sequence goes on from JBBPBO010000001.1 coordinate 55,267,766, forward strand.
TTTATCAATTGCTGCTTGTATGATCTATTGTTTCTTTTCTTATTGCTCACTCATCCATTATTCCTTTAATTGGTCAACATTATCTGTTGACGAACGATGAGATCAATCCGTACTAGCATAAGAAGAAGACTTCTCAGTCTGAATATATCCTGTTGGACCTTTTACAAATGTTGACGATAAACTATAGGCACCCAACACACGCCATTTGTACTTGCCACCACTAGTGTTCATAAAGCTTGAGGTCTCATATTGTTTCCGTTGCACCCAACACTTCTCAGTATGAATATATCTTGTTGGACCTTTAACAACATTTTTCTTACCACGTGATGTTTTGGATATTCCTCGTATTCCAGCCTTTCTCGATCCTCCTACTCCTGATATTGAGACCATGTATATATATATATATCCATATTCAAACATATATATATGTATGTACAATTCACATAAATTAATAAAGAAATATATATATATATATAAATTGCAGTTAATATTTCACATTACAATATAATATTTTATATATATATATAGACACACACATTTCACGTAATTAATTAATTGTCGTTGTCGTCGTAGCCGTCATCATTTGATGAGTGAATTAAGTCACTACCTTCATAATTCTCTAATTCTTCTATTTTTGTTCATCAACTTCTTCTCCAATGTTTGACTCATGACAAAGTCGACTAATTGTCTCATCTCCAATCACATGATCTAAATTTGACATTTCATCCATTTGATATGCAACTTCTTCATCCTGATCTGCTTCATCTTCTTCGTTTCCACTCGCTGGTCTTGTTTTGATTGTATCACAGCAACCTTGTATGTTGATAGGAGTTAGGTCTTCGAGATGTACATGTTGTTGAAACCATGATGGGAAATTTGAATGTATATCAACAGAAGATTGTCCTATAGTTAAAAATGCCCTGATCGATAACGATATATATGTTGTTGATTAAAATTAAAATACTATGTATAGTCAATATCAATTTAAATATATTAATTAAAGATCAAGAGAGATTTAAAACGTACTCAATGTATGGTTTAACTTCAATGCAATTAATCAAAACATGAACATGTGCGGCATTAAAGACTTTGTCACTTGGCCAAAAAAATCGACAAATCCTTACTAGTATGATGACCAGATAGGAAAAAAATTGATAAAGCATGTGAGTGGCATATATATATATATATATATTACCTGTCAAATGGATACATCCATCTATACTAAATTGGTCCACCAAGCCTAGCTTCACTTGCAAGATGCACCGAAAGATGCTCCATGGAATCAAAAAACCTAGGAGGGAATACTTTCTCCAACTTACATAGAATCATCGAAATGTCATTTTCCATTTTGATGAGATCTTCATCGATGAACGTTGCAGAACATTGATTCTTGAAATATTGACTCACTTCAATAAGTGAGTTCAATACATGTGTTGGTAAAGCACTAAAGGCAATAGGAAGTAAACATTCTACAAATACATGACAATCATGACTTTTCATCCCATGCATCGTCCCATTTTCTACAACAACACATCCTGCCAAATTAGAACAATATGTTGGAACTAAGTTGGTTCTAAATACTTAGGATTTTGATGTTTACAAAAGCACTTTATGTAATCTTATTTTTAACCTGAATTATTACATTAAATGCCACCAGAAGATGAGCTACCAAAGAATAAAAACAGACCAGAGGATACAACTCCAGAATGCTCCAGAAAATACATCCAGAAGGTCCAGAGGATATATCCTGGAATTACCAGAAGATACTCCAGGATGTCAAAACATCACCAGAAGATATCTTTGCTGGCCTAGATCAGAAGGAAGCAATGTCAGAAGAAGACCTGAACCATACTAGAGGAAAGCCTGCCAGAGGGAGAGTTGTTCCAGACCAAAAGGAATCAAATGTCAGATTTATTCCAGAAGTTATTCAGACCAGAAGATGGCCTGGCACTGAAATGATAAACAGTCCAGACTTAATCAGAGGATGAATTGATGGGTCCAGAACAAGAGAATTCACCCAGATCTGACCCAGACCAGAAGATAACATGGTTTAGGGTATGAAACTAAGTCCAGACCAGAAGAAATGGTTTCCAGAATTGATCCAGACCTGATCCAAAATCAAAGGTAAAATGTCCAGACTGAAATATTATTTGTCCAGATTTAATTTCAGTTTAATCCAGACCAAGTCCAGAATTGGTCCAGATGAGAGGGAAGATTTTTAGATCAATGGTTTAGATTTAATTATTTGGCTCAGTGTTGGCCGAGATCAGAAGATCAGACCATGGCCCAATGTTGGCCGAAATCAGAGGTTCAGGATGTGTGGTCCAGCAATGGCCGAGATCAAAGGATTATAGCATATCAGGTGCAAGTCAAGAATGGCCGAGATCAGAAGATCAGAGGGTTAGGAAGTGTGGTCCAGGGATGGCCGAAATTAGAGGATCAGAGCATATCAATTAATATGGTCCAGATGTGGACTAGCGCAGAAGATCAAATGGTTCAGATTTAATCAGGATGATTAACGGTGGAGATTTTAATTTATTTTAATCAAAGTATTAAAAAGATTTGTTACAAAAATAAAAGTGAGGTATAGTGGAATTCAGGAGCTGTGGCGGGAAGCAACTAAAGACTTGATTGGCCAGTTATTTTTGAAAGAAATCTGAAGCTTAAAAAAGATATGTTTTTTTATTTAAATAAAGCCCAATTGGTCAAGTTATTTTTACAGAGAATCCAGCAAGATTCAGCTCGAATTTAAGCATTGGAAGAGGCCCTAATCTGCATCTATAAAAGGAGGCTCAAGGCAGAATACTCATCATCGAAAATCACAAAAGAGTCCTACACTTCCAAAGCAAACAATCAAGTTTTCAGTGAGGTCAATTGTGAGTTCCAGCTTTCAAGAAGCAAGCACTCGTGTTATTTTCTTTCCACTGTGTCAAATCTAAGTTGTTGAAGTAGAGTCTACAATCTGAGGGAGTCTGTAGGGGTAACAGATTACTTGGCAATTAGATTCAAAGTGTTGTAATTCCTTCTACAATCTGGGATTGTCAGATTGGCAGGAGAAGACAGGTGTTGTATTCCTCAAGAGTCTAGGATTGTTAGACTGTTTGAGAAGACTGACTTGGAGGGTCAGTATAACGGTTGTAATTCAAGGTTTGAATTAGTGAAATCCTTCAAGGTGAAGGGACTGGACGTAGCCTCGTTAACGGTGAACCAGTATAAAAATTATGAGTTTTATTTTTACTTTATATCCGCTGCTAACTTTGTTTTTAATCATACATCAAGTTTTGTTTTAAAAGTATAAAAACAGGAAAAGTATTCAAGTTAAGTCAAACACAATTCAACCCCCCCTTCTCGTGTTTGCACCTTCACAATAATCGTCAGGTGTCTTCAACTCTTTGATCCAACGATAAATAGATTTGGCTTATTCAGCAGATAAAGTGTAATTCGCACGAGGTTTTAGAGTCTTGCCATTGTGCTCCACCAGCAACAAATCTAGTCGTCTGCAACATATACCTATGTCTTTTCTAGCTTTGTCATTATCTTTTGTTTTCCTTTTCACATTCATCACATTATTAAATATGTTGTCAAAGAAATTTTTCTTGATATGCTAAACATTGAGATTATATCTCAAAAGATTATCTTTCCAATACGGTCGATCCCAAAAAATACATCTTTTTGTCCAATTGTGCCATTGTCCGTAACCTTGTGGTTTACAAGCCAGACCATTGACAACTTGTACATTTGGCATATCTTTTACTTTATTCCAAACTTGTTTCGATGTCAATTTAAGTGGTGGTCCTAGATTTTCTGCATAGCCCTTGATAAATGCAACTTTATTCCTTCTAAATGCATGATCATCAGCTAATAACCTACGGTGCAAGTCAAACCACAATGCCTTCCTGCTGAATTTTAAATGCTTTTGTGTCTTCCATGCAAATAAGACAAGCCAATTTACCATGGGTCCCCCATCCTGACAACATCCCATAAGCAGGAAAATCATTAATGGTCCACATCAAAGCAACTCTCATCCTAAAATTTTGTTTCCGAGCAATATCGTATGTCAAGACACCACGCCACAACCTCTTCAAATCGTTAATCAAAGGTTGTAAAAAAATATCAATACCAGTTGTAGGATTAGAAGGATCTGGTATCATGGCAGCCAAGAACATATAAGGTTTAGGTATACACATATCAGGAGGAAGATTGTAAGGAGTAACAATAACATCAACAAGAATAAGGAGTAGACGATGCTTATATAAAAGGCGTAAATCAATCTGAGGATAATCCAAGTCTTACATTGTGTGGATCTGACGCAAAATCATGACACATTTGATCGAAGTGTTTCCATGCCTGACTATGAGACAGATGTCGCAACTCACCTGGATTTCTTCTATTCTCATAATGCCACATCATCTTTCCCGCAGTATGCATTGATGCAAACAATCTCTGCAATCTTGATACAATAGGTAGATAAAACATTGCTTTCTTTGGAATTGATTTTCCTCTACTTACCTAGAGTTATTCCTTTGGCGATATCTTGGTTGTTAACAAAACTTACATTCAACTAAGTTGGCATCATTTATGCCAAATTCGTTGTCATAATACAACATGCAACCTTTAACACAACAATCAATCCTCTTGACACTCAATCCTAACTTTGACACTAATCGTTTAGCATTGTAGTAAATTTGCGGCAAACCATCTTTAACAGGTGTTGCATCTAGCATCAATTTAGTCATCAAAGCTAAAGCTAAATCAGGAACATGAAACCGAGACTTTAGACCTAAAAGTCTATTACACATAAAATCTACGAGCTTCTACATTTGGAAGACCATCAGTATCGTCATATTGATCTTCATTGAATGACAAATTAACCCCAACAGCATCCAAAATCATATCATTCATCACCTCAAAGTGTTGATAGTTATAATAATCTAAACCTTACATGTTAGTACTGTTAAGAAAAACTCTCAATTTAAGTTTTGATAAAAATAAACAAAGGTTATTTAAGAATGTTAATTATGATTCTAAATGTTATGTTAATTTAAACCGTGCTTTTGAGTGTATTAAAAGATAGGATTCAAGCAAAGCAAAGAAATCAACATAAGAAGCAGAAAACTGAATAGAGAACATTCTTGACAAATTTTGAAAAAACAAAGAATGTTCTCCAGGTCCAAGAATGATCAAGACAGCTTCAAGATCAATCAATCTCCATTAATTAAAAGAAGATGTTGCTTCTGATATTAACATCAATGCTATCAATACTTGACAAGGAACAAATTGGATCCATTCTAGTCAAAGAAAACACTCGAATTACAAAGGGAAAATGTCATGAATCAAGCAAGTCCAAACAAGTTTGAACCTTCTCCAGCTTGACTACCAAGAACATGAAACAATCTTAAAATATACAAGACATCAAGGCAGATTCAAGAATGATCAGGAAAACTTCCAGAATGATCAAGACTGAACCTCCAGATTGATTATCAATCTCTAGAAAGTTCAGAGACTAAGACTCCAGATTGATTATAAATCTCAAGAATTTTTCATTAACATTCTGCAGAAGTTCATCATCATTCTCCAAGCTATTTTGACAAAATCAAAACTCCAGATCAAGCCAACGACATCAACAAATATATCTGAATAATAAAGGATCATTAAACTCAAGAGAATCTAATCAAGAACGAAGAAATTAGTGCAGTCAAATAGAACTCAAATTGTTCAAAGTTTGGAACATTTTTTAATCATGTATCTTGGTCTTTGGTCAAGACTGACAAAACACTACCAACAAATCTTTTTGACCATTATTAAATGCTCTCAAGCCTATAAATAGAAGGCCAGTGCTCAAGGAAAATGTACAAGTTCAAGTGCTAACAAATCTGATCAAATCATTCACATTCACATACTTGAAATTCTCCCATTTTCAAAGAGAATTAGTTATGATCCTATTTCAATTTTTTGTTATATTTGTACTGAATCTCTTGTAAGGAATCTAATCTCAAACACGAGTTGAGACATCTTAGATTCTATCAAACAATCTTATTATTGTGTAAAAAGCTCAAGACTATAAGTATTGAGTATAGTTTGAGTAGATTGTGGGAAATCCTTTTTTGGTTAAAAGGTAAAGTGTAAACTCCTATCTAAAGATTGATAGGTGACCTGATTGTAATTCTTTCTGGTTGGAAAGATTGCAGTTTATATACAAATCAAGATTGATCTAGACTAGATGCTGTAAAACCAAGAAGGTTCTAGTTTTGAAAACTTAGTGGAAAATCTCACAGTTGTGAGGACTGTACGTAGTCCGAGTTGGGTGAACCAGGATATATCCTTCTGTGGTATCTCTTATCCTTTATCTTTTTATTAAGTTGATTGATTTTAAATTAAAAACACAATCTGAATTTCTAATTTTTAACTAACCAAAAACGTTATCTGTTTTCTGTTTTCTCAACCAAGATCATTCTTGAGTTAAAATCTTATGTTTTTTTAGGAAATTTTAAATAGGAAGATTTATAATTTAAACCCCCCTTCCTTGTAAATTGAAATTTCTACTTCAAGTACTACTTGAAGAACATATGTTATTCTCGACACGTATACTAGTACTAGGCGCCGTCGGAGAATCTTCCCCATGATTAGTCCAAATCCAGTAGTTATGTGGAAATCCATCTTCATATAAATGCCCTCTTATTTCATCTTCACTCTTAAACCTTCTACATCGACATAAACAACATGGACATCTCATCCTCCATTCATCTTCGAAAACTTTATGCACTCTCGCAAAATTGAGAAACTCTTCAACCTTGTTATCAAAACGTTGTTTAAGACCATTCCTTCCAAGAAAATTCCTATCATACATCCAACTACGGTCTATATCCATATATGTGTATATTTATATGTTTATTCTGAAAATTAAATAAATTTTACAGGATCATTAATAAGATCGATGTTTTTATATATAAACTGCTTTATTTTTCAAAAGCATTATTTTGTTATTAACATCTAAAAATTACTAAATAATAAATTATGACATACTTTATATGTCAATTAAGGGAGCATTTACAAATAATATAATAAATCATAATAGAGACTATATATATATATAAACTAAAATAAAATTTTAAATGATGTTTAATGAATTTTTTCTATAAAATAAGTCCCTATAAACAAAAAGAGAGACCGTAAAAGTATATAAATTTTTTGTACGAACTCAACTACAATTCTTTGTAAAGACTAACAACAAATATTAATATCATTTATTTAAATAATGTTTTTAAAAAAATAGTTACATTAAAATCAATATGTTTTACATTTGTTTCAAATTTTTATTTATCATATATTATGTAAACAACATAATTTCAATTTTTTTATTTTGACAAATCTACTAACATTTTGAATGATGAACTTTTTATGTATATTGAAAATAATATAAAAATATTTTATATTTATAATATTACATATTTTAGTATTAGATCATTATTATAATTTTTTTTCATAAGTATTATTTTGTTGCTAAAAAAATTACAATTTCTTAATAAAATTGTATTTTACTAACATAATAAATCATAATACCAAAAATAACTACAATAAAAAAAATAACACTTCCTTAACATTTTAAAAAATAATTACATTTTCATTTGAGTATAAATTTTACAATTTAAATATTTTACTAGTATTGTTTTTAACAAATCTTACTAATATTAAAGTTTAAAAATAATATTATACCTAATTTTAAAAATAATATATTTTACATTCTAAAATGAAATATTAACGCTCTCAAAATAATTTATAACTATATAACTTTTTTTAATAATAATTATATAAATTACTAATTTATATTTAAAATGCATTGCATACTAACTTGATGTCGGGTAGTGTCTGATTTGAAGCTTACAAACAACTAACAACTCTTCGCAATAAACACAATAGCACCACTGTCAAAATAAAAATTAAATAATATTCATTAAATTAATAACTTAAAATAAAAAATAACATTAAAAAAACAAAACATAAAAGTTGGAGACAAAATATTTGTAGAGAGAAGGTAGAGAGAAAATTTAGAGAGAATGTAGAAATGAAAAATGAGAGGAAGAGTGATATATATAGGGAGAAAAGTGGGCATTTGTGGCGGCCACAAACTGCCAACAGTACAATTCGTTTGTGGCGGCCTAGGCAGTCAAAAAAGACTGCCTTTGTGGCGGTTTTTACCCTTAGAAAACTGCAACTGTATGATTTTGTGGCGGCCTAAGCCCTCACAATGCTCCAACGTTGTGATTTTGTCAGGGGATAGGCCGACACAAAATCCTGCTGATATTTTTAATCAATCAAGTCCATTGTGAGGGTAATGGCCGCCACAAATTCAAATAACTTTTCTCTCCTATAACTTTGCCGCCACAAAGGTTACAATCGGTCAAAAAAAATTCATTTGTGATGGCTTTTTTCGTCACAAATAACAACCAATTTGAATTTTAGTATTTGTGGGAGTTTTTTCGGTTAGTAATTTGTAAGGGTTTTTTTCGGCCGCAAAATCTTTTTAATTAAGTTGGCCACAAAATGAGTGTTTTCTTGTGGTGGTTGTTATCTTGATTGTTTCTTAGCAATTTTGTATGGTACATTTGAAGTGCTTACACGAGTAACCAAGAACTTCTTGAAATTGTTTTATAAATTTTCTAAATTTTATTTGATTTATTGATGTGTTGCATTGTCTTACTCTTGAAGAATCATATTGTGTGCAATTTCTTAATTGTAAAAAATTTATGCTTTCTTGTTTTATGTTAAAAATTAGAAGTGATAATTTTTATTGGTTAGATTATATGACTTTTATGTTTAAAGTTTTGATTTTGAATTGGAAATGTTTATTTTGAATTTTAAGTTGATTTCAGTGGAAATACTTGTGATTACTATCATTGCTATTGCCGTTCATTTTAAAATAATGTTTAGATATTGTTGTCAATTAAAAAAAATATTGTCTTTGAAAATAGTTATAAAGTTTTACAGTTCATTTTTTTTATATGTATAAAGAGCAAATAATTTGATTTCATAAAAAGTAAAAATATTGATTTTATATCCAAACGATTAAAAATATTCCTTTGGTGATAAAATAGATTAGAGGTGCTAACTTTAAAGAAAAATTAATTTTAAAGTGTGAGTTTTAATTTTAAACCAATTAAAAGTGTTGATAGTTGTATTTAGATGATTAAAGTTTTGATTTTACTATTGAAATTAATTTAGAAAGTACTTTGTAATTTTGAAACAATAAAAAATTCATATTATTAGCAATAGCAATTCTTGAATATTCAAGGTTTGTAGAACATTAAGGTTAGTATTGTAAAAAAATAAATTCCCAAAGAGTTAAGATTGGCTTATTTTATAAAATAAATAATATTTTATTTTTGAATTGTTGTTGATTTATTTTAACGAATTAAATTGTATCGGAGGTTTGTTGATTTATAAATTAAAAATAATTTTGTGATGATTTTGTTTAAAATTTAAATAAGCCAAAAATTTACTTCAATTTTTACTAATTTTTTTTTTTTTAAGAAAATCCAAAAGATTTGTTGTAGTAATAATTTTATGAGAGCCTAAACTCTAACAAAGTAAATAAATTGGACACAAAATTTGTGGTAGTCTATACCCTCACAAATTGATGAGTTTTTTTTAAAAAAATTTGGCAAAGACTTTGAGGGTCTAAACTCTAACAAATTTGTGATGGCATGAGTTGTGAAGGTTTTAAAAAATAAAAACAATCATTTTGTGAAGGTTTATAGTTATCTATCTCTCTATTTGTCTTACATTTGATCTTATAGACCCATCATCAAACCACAAATTTATTTCCTCTTGTAGTGGTTCAAGGGTCCCTATGTTATTTTAATTTCTTCTAGAACTTGTATCTCTTGTTCCATAGCCTTGCACCATTACCATTCAATTTTTTGCAAGGCTTCCATACAATTCTTGGGTTAGGTATAAGACATAATAACTACAAGAAAAGCTTTATTCTTGGCAGAAAAAATATCATTGTTAATGTAATGAAAAATGTCATTAGACTTACCTGAAGAGGTTGATTGTTCTTGAGATATGCACGAGGGTCCTTTTTTTTTAGCATAGCACAGTCATTAAGGTATACGAGAGGGTGTCTATCTCGTGGTCCAAGAGATGGTATATATCTCTTGATTCGAAATTATTTCTTGTTCCCTTGGGTTTGATCAACCTGAGTTTCAGTTTGATCATCTTGAGTTTCAAAACGAGGATCCATAACATCAAGAATGTTGGTGTTTTCTTGTGCGTTTTCACCAGTATTGGACTTTTCTTGGTCATTTTCACCATTATCTATATAAGTAATTTCCCTATGTTCCACTTTGGGCATATTGACTCGAACATCTTGAACTTATGTTTCATAAGAAAAAATATCCTCATAAAATACTACATTTCTTGATGTTGAGAATTCATGTGTCTTCAAATCATATATACACCAATCCTTCTGACCTAGGGGATAGCCCACAAAAATGTATCTTTTGGTGTAGCAAAGACAACCAAAAACTCTTAAATTGGTTTCTTCACAACTTTTATGTACATGTAAAATGACACATGGCAATATTTTATTCAAACTTAAACTGTAGTTTAGAGTACACAAGTAGAATATATATATATATATATATATATATATATATATATATATATAGTTTTTCTTTTTCAACATTCATGTGAAAATGAAGACATGTTTTTTATTAAAAAATTAAAATTAGTTTTTTTAAATGAAAGTATAATAATATTTTATCTAAACATTTAAAAAGTTCTTGGATATGGTCTTCTTACAATTACCTATATTTTTTATTTATATAAAATTTAGATTAGAGAAGGTACATTCCCATGATGCATGATCAAAGAGATCCACCGACCTTATTAAAGGTTACAATATAATTTATATGAAATCAACCACTTGCATAATGCAAGACTTAAACCCAAATAACAATGGTTGTGTGAATATAAAATTCAACCATCTTTGTCAATTGCAATTGTACCATAACGTCCAATTTATTAACACCATATATGATATGATTGTATGACTAACTATAATCTATGTCTAATACCACATAATACAAAAAATTGTTTTAATTTTTCTCACTTTATACACCTTTATTACTCTCTTTTGTTTCATTATAAAAATCTAATTTTAATGGTACATAGTTTAAAAAAAATGATAAATTGTATATAATAATAATAATAATAATAATAATAATAATAATAATAATAATAATAATAATAATAATAATAATATGTAAGAGGAGAAGTAAAAAAGTGTCCAATACACTATACCTAAGTTTTACCTTTTGTTACTATTCCTATAATAAAAGTCCTAAAGATTATTATAATTTAGAGTTTCCTTATATACGTTCAATATAAAAAGTTTTATACTATCGACACATCACAGCTATTCAGGATGAATTTAGAGGTATTTTAAATAAAAGTCAAACATCGATATAATAATTATCATTGATTGATAGTATAATTTTTTTAACATTTGTATATAAATTAAATTCAATAATTTATTGTGTTGAAGGGTAATTTTGTCTCTCTACTTATCTATGAGCCATCATAACATAGTTTCCATTTTGCTAACCCAGACCCATTAAACCAATTAATACGTTTAGAGTAAGCCCAAAACTATAATAATATATATAATACCATTTTGAACACACAACACTGAATTAAAAAAACCCTACCTAGCTTTTGCTTCCTCCATTTCCCACTTACTTAAATGGTACGAGGCCTTAAATCTAAACAAGACAGAGGTACTCTCTGATCTTTTCCAAGAAGGTCCTACACGATAACTTTCAACTTTCCTTAAACCCCTTCTAAAAAATTTCAACAGCATCAGCCACCATACCATACTTCCTCACTGTGGAAGCCATGAGTATGTGTCAGACAATGATGCTCTGATCATCCATCATCTCCTAAATTGCAAGCGCCTCAACCTTCCTCACATCATTATCTATCATATGATAGTTGCTGCAAATAAGGACTATAGAAAAAAAGACTGTACCTTATAGGATGATCCTAACTAGAATCTTCAAGCACTTTCAAATTTCTCTCAGCAATGAGAAAAGTCTGTTAAAAATCTCCAAGTTTTCTTCAAAGAATATCTCTCATATGAAGAAAACCTCTTCTGAAGCAAGTGCTCCTTCATCATTTTTCCATCATCATTGAAAAGGAAGCGCTCCTCAAGAAGAAGAGTTGCTGCTCCAGCTCTAGCCCCAGCCTCACCACAACCCTCACATGAACTTCCTAAAGCAGTAGCAGAAACTGCTTAAGAACGTTCTGCTGAAAACCGAGAAAGTTCACCTGCCCAACCCAACTTTCTCCACACCTTCTCTGTATTTCCCCAACCTTCAACCTTATCCTTAACAAACTTTCTCCCTTACTTTCAGTCACCTATTGACGAGATGTGCACCCTTCTTCCTAATCAGCACATTTCCTCCATGTCACCATTGTTCATTTCACCTTAGAAAACCAACCTCTCACTCTTTAGAATAAGTCAATTTTTGACTTTTTCTGATACACCTAGACCCTCCATCAACCAGAAGTCCATCTCTAATCCCTCACCATTTATCCTAATTGCCTCCTCTCCCACAACCTCCACCCATCCTACTCCTTATATGCCTCCTCCTCCTCCACCAAAAGAACCAACAAATTCTAAGATGATGGTTGCCCTCCAAACCATCATGGCACGCTAGACTCAACAAGATTTAGAGTCCTCCCTGCTGCGCACCTGGATGACTGAGCAAGTTGCTCCAAAACTTGGACTAGTTCCTATTGGAACCAATTTGGTTTTTTCACTTAAAGTTTGTTGGAACCAAGTTGGTTCTAAGTACTTAGGATTTTGATGTTTACAAAAGCACTCCATGTAATCTTATTTTGTACTTAGAATTATTATATTAAATGCCACCAGAAGATGAAGTCACCAGAGGCAGAAGATGAGTTACCAGAGGATAAAATCAGACCAGAGGATACACCTCTAGAAGATACCAGAGGATGCATCCAAAAGGCACTAGAGGATACACCTCTAGAGGATATCAAAGGATGTCAAAAAATCATCAGAGGATATCTTTCCTGGCCCAAATCAGAAGGAAGCAGAGTCCAGAAGGAGACCTGGTCCAGACCAGAAGGAAGCCTGCCAAAGGGAGACTTGCTCCAGACCAGAAGGAATCATAAGTCAGACTTGATCCAGACTAAATTCTGACCAGAAGATAGCTTGGTCGTGAATATAAGAATCAGTCCAGACTTAATCAAGACTTGGTCCACACCAGAAGATAACTGGTCCAGAACAAGTGACTTGGTCTAGACCAGAAGATAGCATGGTCCAGAACATAAAATTCAGTCCAGATCAGAAGAAATGATTGTCCAGATTTAATCCAGACTTGAATCCATATCAGAGAATAAATGTCCAGATTAAAATATCATAAGTCCAGATTTAATTCAGATTCAATCCAGACCAGAAAGATAGTATGTCCAGATCAGAGGATAAGTGTCCAGATCAAAAGGTAAAATTCATGTCCAGATTAAATGATAAATTTCAGAGGATAAATGTAAGATGGTCCAGACTTAAGTATCATGGCCCAGTGTTGGCCGAGATCAGAAGATCATAAAATAGTCCAAATTAGTTCATATGATCCAATGTTGGCCTAGATCAAAGGATCACAGAAGTGGCGCAGGTCAGATTACACAAGTCCAGATGTGGTCGAGATCAGAAGATCAAATGGTCTAAATTTAATCATGATGATAATCAGTGGAGACTTGATTAAATTCGAATAAGACTTGATTAAATTTTAATAGAAATTTGATCAAAGTATTAAGAGGATTTGATACAAAAATAAATTGAAGTCTTATGGGAATTCAGAAGCTATTGGCAGGAAGAAAGATTTAGTCCAGAATTAATCAAGAACAGGATTGGCCAAAGTTATTTTTGAATGCAAATCTGGAGCTAAAAAGATATGTTTTTTATTTAAGTGAAACCCGATTGGCCAAGTTATTTTTGCAAGAGAATCTGGCAAGATACAGCTCGAACTTAAGCATGGAAGAAACCCTAATTATTCATTTATAAAAGGAGGCTCAAGGCAAAAGACTTGGCATAAAAAATCTTTGAGAGTCATACACTTGCAGAAGCAAAACACTCGAGTTTTCAGTGAGGTCAATTGCGAGTATCAGCTTTTTAGAAGCAAGTACTCTAAGTTTTCTTTCCCTTGTGTTAGATCTAAGTTCAAGTGCTAACTAGTCTCATAAAATCATTCACATTCACATACTTGAAACTCTCAAATCACTCAACAGAATCAGTCTAATCAATTCTTATTTACTCTAATATAATTGTACTGAATACTTTGTAAAGAATCGAATCTCAAACAAGAGCTGAGACATCTCAGATTCTAACAAAACAATCTCATCATTATTGTAAAACTCAAACTATAAGAGTTTAGTATAGTTTGGGATAGATTGTAAGAAATTCTATCACTATTGGTATCTGATTTGATTAATCTCTTTCTGGGTGGAATTAGATTAAAGTTTGTAACAAAGATCAAGGTTGATCTGAGCTAGGAGTTGTAAAACCAAGAGAGTACTTTGTTTTAAACACTTAGTGGAAAAAAGTCACTGGTGTGAGGACTGGACGTAACCCAAGTTGGGTTGGGTGAACCAGGATAAATCTCTGTGTGTTATCTCTTCCTTAACTCTATTTACATTCAGCTCTTTATTTACTTAAGTTGAAAAAACAATTTTCTGTTTTAAAACAAACCAGAACATTCTCCTTTTTCTGCCTTTACTATTAAAATTGTTCTGCCTTTTAAAACTAACCAAGAATGTTATTCCTTCTCTGTTTCCAGAATCAAGAACATTCTCCATTCTTGTCTTATTAACCAAGATCATTCTTGAGTTATTTTTTAAGTGTTAACATGAAAATTTTAAAAAGACAGCTTTCCAATTCAAACCTCCATTCCTTGTAAAGCAACATTTCTACTTCAACCTTGAGAGAGAAAGAGAAAATTAAAGAAAAGAAAGAATAATAGGAGAAACATTTGAGAGACAAAGAGCAAGAAATTAACTCCAACTATTTGTCTAATTTTGATAATTATCTTGTGCAAGTGTTTGAAGAAATGTCTCTAAAAGAGGAATGTCATCAATACATGGACTTTGAAAACAACGAGAAAAATGATGGTAAAATTGAAAGTCTCTTTAAACAAGAGAGTGAGGTGAATGAAACAATGTTAGTGCTTGAAGGTGATTGGTCAAAGGGTCCTCAAAAGTATGCTTGCAAGCAAATTATTGAGTCACCATTTGTTTGTGATGAAGATAATATCCATGAGACTCAACTTGCTTTGAAGCCTTTGCAAATACAATGTAACTTATTGTTTGCCACCAATTTCAATCTAAACAAGGTAAGTTTGGTCATAAATATCAGGTTCAAAAGGTATAACTTTATCCACATCATTAAAATTTCTTACCTTGACAAAAAATGTGATAAAATGTTAATTGTTCAAGATGGAAATGTGTTTCATCAACTTATTACATTTGATGACTTTTCCAAATTTCCATTTGATCCCGGTGGATGACGAAATCGTGGTTTATTTGGATTCTTTCTTCATGTACGGTAAAATCGAGCTTAAATTCGTGGTCGGATTTCTTCAAGGGGAATGATAAGGACCTCAAGATCATGAAGATGATCCATATTTTAATAAATTAGGATGAACTTTATTTATTTCAATTTGGTTTATAATAATTCTTAGTTTGCTTTAATTTAGAATTATAATAATTTTAATATAAATTTAGTTGATGTTATATGTAAGTGAAGATATTTTGCTTTCTTACATTTAGTTTATTTTAGAAAAATATGATGTATGCCCTATATGGGCTAGAGAGTGATGTCACTTATGATCCATTTAGGTTTAGAGATAATTTTACTATAACTATTCATTTGTAACCTCGTTGAGACAAGTTTGAAATGAATTATAATTTCTCTTAATGAGAATGTTAAGTGAGATGTGTCTCCTATTTGAGTTCTTGGATTAGAACTTGTTTGAATCTTATAAATTGTTTTCTTACCATTGTGGCGATTCCACATTGACTTATCAATAATCATTGACTGTGGCGTCTTCTTCATCTTCTCAACCTAATCAATCTTTTATTTATTTTCTCTTTTCATTTGTTACTTTATGTGAAGAAATTACTTAGTAAATCTTTCATCTCTTGTGGAATCAACCCAAATCCACATCACATTAAATCATTTACTAAAGTTGTCAAATTGATTTTTGTTAAAAACAAGATATTGAACATGTTTGTAATGTTCTAGATTTTAGAATATGATAATGAAGTAGAAAAATCATGCCAATTTTTATGATGCTAGTCTACATACCCATGATCACTATAAAAATTATTTCATTAAAAAAATTCTCAACTAATAATTCCAGACATAAGCTGATTTTTCAAAAATATCTAAATTTCAGTTTTGATCATGTAATCATCATGTATGCTTTGATATTGAAGTTTTCTTAAGATAAGTACCATGCATGTTAGAATCAATATTCTACAAGTCATTTATAGGTCTCGTAAACAAAAATCAAGGACGCATCCATCCTCTTTTGTTCTTCCAACCCTCATTGAAATGGAATTTCTTAAAATCACAAACAATATTTTCTCAAAACTCATGATAAAACCTAATAACTAACTTCAACAATAACGTGCAAAGTGTTTGATCAAACATGCAAGAACTAAAATTTATGTGCTAGCCAAAAACGTACTTTTTCTAGAATGAAATTGTTAAAACTATAAGCAAGTTATCAAACAACATGTAAATGCTATATTAATACATACATGCATTAACAATTTGTTAATAAAAGGAAAAAATACACCTTTAATCCTTTAAGTTTAGTTCAATTTTTGCTCAGACTCTTTAGGTTTATTTTTTTCCGATTCGGCCCTTTAAGTTATATTCGTTTGCACCATTAACTTTTAAGATGTATTAAATTACGTATGCAATCCTTTAAGTTTGAAAATTTTATCAAATTACTGTTATGAAATGTTAATATTTAATTGAAACATTGCAACAAGTTGACTATCCAAACTACTTTGCATGTGAAGAATGTTAAAGATATTAATTATGTGGATAAATCTTTATTACCTTGTTTTTAAGGTTATACGTAGATTTAATTTTTTGTAGAGAAAATCAAGAAATATATACCATTTATAAAATTTGATGAATATTTTCTAAATGATTAGTATGAGAGACATCTTGTTACAGCATTTGATAGAGTTTCAAATGATCAGAAGCTTTCAATTGAATTAGTTATTGTCGAAATTGAGATAAATGACTAACAATAAATACAAAATGTAATTTAAAAGATCAAATTGAGATAAAATAAACTTAAAAACCCTAAATATAAATCAAGTTAAAAACTGCAAGTGTAATTATAAAAAAAGGTATCACACGCTTATAAAAAAATGAAAAGCATCACTCATTTTTTAATAAAATCATTGATACTGTTTTTTAATATTAGTAAACTTTGTAAGTGATAATGTAATTGGAGACTATTCTTCAATCCAATCTTTATATTATTAAAATATATTAAAAGGTCCTTAAATTATTTTTCAATTCAATTATTTGTTAGTCCCACCATCAATTTTGTCATTTGAATATATGTGGGTTGACTATTTGTTTTATTGTTTAGTCCTTAAATCATGATTTTAAATTGTGATTATGGTCGCGATGAGGCCGTTGTGATTGTGGGCGTTATGGTTGTTGCGATGTGTACACTACCACAATCGGATTTTTATGATTCTATCATGTGATGTGTTCTGTAGTTTAACCTCCGGCCTTAAACTATAATAATAATAAATCAATATAATTCATAAAATATCATAAGAAACAATTTAGTTCCTTAACTAACCGAGTAAATTAATAAGCACATGGAACTAATAAACAAACTAAATTAGTACACCAACTATTCTTTCAAGTATTTTTATCACGGTCAACATTCATCATCACATCTCATACTTCTACTTGAAACTTTCTTTCGTGTAACTAATTTTGATTTACTAGTCCAATGAATTCTTCTAGTTTACTAGTTTACATAACATTTGTTGATTTATTAGTTTTTCGTTTTCTATACTAGTTTACTTGTTTAAGCGAGATTTAATTGGTTTATTTGTATACATTATGTTTTTATGTACCAGTAATAGCTTTAGTCATGTGTGAATATATGAAAAAGTAGTCGGTGGTGTATTGATTTAACTGGTTTACATGTGCTAATCAATTTATTTGGGAGATTAAATTGTTTTTATGATAGTTTAGATATATTTTCATAGTTTAATGACTAGGTAATTAAAAATGATTAAATTGACAAACATCCAAACATGAATACCGATTAAGGAATAATTTAGAAATCTTTTAGTAAATTTTAATAATTTAGGGACTAATCTAGAGAAAAGATGATAATTTAGAGATCAAATTGTAATTTATTTAACTCACATAGTATTGTAAATAACACACTTTGATAACATTTATATATTTTAAACATATATATTTTTAAAATATTAATCGTGACATGTACTCCTTTATGTTTTATTATAAGATTGACTTTTGATATTTACTTGTCCCTTAACACATGACTCTTTTCAAAATTGCATATGCATTAATAATTTATTTACAAAAACTACCCTTATATTTTTTATGATTGAGAAACATAAATTTATTTTACTTCTCTTATAACAGTAATTAATAATAACCAGTATCAGACATATTTTTGACAATTGTTTTTAATATCCATAAACTTTATAAAGTGAGTATTGCAATAAAAGATTGAAGCATATTTATGGCAACTAATTAAATTTTGTGTTTAAAGTAATATTTTGTTTGGGCCACCAAAACAGGTTTCAATTTGTTAACCCAATACATTTAGACAAAGCCCAATGAGTAAAACCCTATTTGCACATATAAAGCCATTTTGAACAAACAAACACACTGAATAGAGAAAACCCTAGTTAGCTTCTGCTTCCTCCATTTCCCATTTACCGAAATGGCATCGGCTGCCGCAAGACCCCTTGTCACTGTCCAAACCCTAGAAGGCGATATGGCCACCGATTCACCAAAAACTCTCCCCATCCCAGACGTTATGCGCGCCTCAATCCGCCCTGACATCGTCAACTTCGTCCACTCCAACATCTCCAAAAACAGCCGCCAACCCTACGCCGTCAGCCGTCGTGCAGGTCACCAAACCTCTGCTGAATCCTGGGGAACTGGTCGTGCAGTTTCCCGTATCCCTCGTGTTCCCGGTGGTGGTACTCACCGTGCCGGTCAAGGAGCTTTCGGAAACATGTGTCGCGGTGGTCGCATGTTCGCTCCTACCAGGATCTGGCGTCGCTGGCACCGTAAGATCAACGTTAACCAAAAACGTTACGCCGTCGTTTCCGCCATCGCCGCCTCCTCAGTTCCTTCCCTTGTCCTCGCTCGTGGTCACAGAATCGAAACCGTTCCTGAACTTCCACTCGTCGTCGGTGATTCCGCCGAAGGAGTTGAGAAAACAAAGGAGGCGATCAAGGTTCTTAAACAGATCGGAGCTTTTCCCGACGCTGAAAAGGCTAAGGACAGCCACGGCATCCGTCCTGGAAAAGGTAAGATGCGTAACCGTCGCTATATTTCTCGTAAAGGTCCTTTGATTGTTTACGGTACTGAAGGAGCGAAAGCTGTGAAAGCTTTTAGGAACATACCTGGTGTTGAAATCACCAATGTTGAAAGATTGAATGTTTTGAAACTTGCACCTGGTGGACATTTGGGTAGGTTTGTTATTTGGACTAAATCTGCATTTGAGAAACTTGATTCCATTTATGGGTCATTTGATAAGGGTTCTGCTAAGAAGAAAGGGTACGTTTTACCTAGGGCGAAAATGGTTAATTCTGATTTGACTAGGATTATTAATTCTGATGAAGTTCAATCTGTTGTGAGGCCTATAAAGAAGGATGTTAAGAGGGCTACTCTTAAGAAGAATCCTCTTAAGAATCTTAATGTTATGCTTAGACTTAACCCTTATGCCAAGACTGCTAAAAGGATGGCTTTGCTTGCTGAGGCTGAGCGTGTTAAGGCTAAGAAGGAGAAGCTTGATAAGAAGAGGAAGACAGTCTCTAAGGTGATGATACTTTTACATCAATTCATTTGTGCTTAAATTTGTTTTTTCTTGATAATTGTGTACTAACCAATATTTTTACTTATCCTCTTAGACATTAATTAGTACAATTTTGTTTGTTTTATGTATGTTATAGTTTATCTATCTATTTTTGTATTTGTTGGCTCGTTTGTTTCGTTTATAGGTTAAATGTTGAGTGTGTGCTAAATGTTTGGACTTGATTTGAATTGCACTGTGGTTTAAGTGTTTGCTAATTGCACTTTGATTTGTGCATAGTTATGCTTGTGCAGAGTGTAATGTTGTTTTTAGATTGGATATTTTGTTTTTGATATCTACTGTCATTTCAT
This sequence comes from Cicer cuneatum, assembly GCA_037974295.1. Lineage (NCBI taxonomy): Eukaryota > Viridiplantae > Streptophyta > Magnoliopsida > Fabales > Fabaceae > Cicer > Cicer cuneatum. The sequence continues at coordinate 55,288,260 of JBBPBO010000001.1, forward strand.
TGAAGTGTATTTATGATTTAATGTCTGATTGTCACACTATTGCTGTTACATAGTATTTGAGCAAACAGCTATTTTCTGAAATATTTAAATTTACGATTGACAACAATTAACCTAATGATCTCTTTTTATTTGGAAGTCTAAGTGCCCTATGATTTATTGTGATTGCTTTTCCAAAAGATGTAATTAAGGTTTTATCTTTATTTCATTCTGTCAATTATGATAATTTATGGCAATATCCTAATCCATTATCATGTGAACTCATTCAAATTTTATGAGAACTAAGTATCTGAATAATTCTTTCTTGCAAGTGATGTGCAGCTTATGATAAAAAAAACACTTTTGAATTGCAGTTAGTAATTAAGTGCGATAAGTATCTTCAATCAAGTACAAAGATGAATGGATGATTCTGTTGTTTGTAGGAGAATGAGTGTTTGTTTCAATAATCATTCCATGTGTTCTATCTGTGTGTCTATGCTGTATTGCCTGCTTTGAAATCTCTGTTTTATTGCAAGGCTTTTGTAGTAATTATTGGTTGAAATTGACATTGTTTTCCTTGTTCCTTTCAGGAGGAAGCTTCTGCCATCAAGGCTGCAGGAAAAGCATGGTACAACACCATGGTTTCAGATTCTGATTATACAGAATTTGACAACTTCACCAAGTGGTTGGGTGTTTCACAGTGATTTCCGTCATTTATATTTTCGTTCTAGTTTTTATTTTGTATTGTTACCTGAATTAAAATATTTTTGGGTTTTTATTATTTTGCGAGTTGAGGTTATCAAACATTTTGTAGACAGTATCGAAATTTTGTTTGTCTTATATTTATGCTAACTGTTTTGTCTTTTTATTGCTGCCGAATAATCTAGTTTTTGTATGATTTTTTTGTTTTATGCTTAGTAAACGCAAGGTTCGTATTTAGTGCATATTTGGCTACAAAAAATAAGGCTACCTAAGTTTACATGCTCTTATGAATTGGGTGTATCATTTTTTAAATTAAAAAAATACAAATTTTAAGATCCCCATCCTAATATCTTTGTATTGTTACTGAGTTCGCATCATTAAGACATTTCAAGAAATAACAGTTTGATACCTGAATTCATTATTATCATTATTTGGTAATTTGTAAGATTTGTCCTATGCCTTTGATTATTCATTGCTTATTCTATTACATGTCTATTTTACATTTGAAACTGTCCTATGAACCGGAGCTGCATAACCTTTCTGTCGAAGCTCTTCTCTCCACATCTCTGACCAAACCAACGGTAACCATTTGAACCCTTGCTCCATTATCTCTAACAGAAAGAGAGAGATAAGTCGATGAGTTAAGGTTCACTAAAGGAGGAGATTTAAGAAGGAACAACTAGAGTGAAATAAAATGTTGTAGAGGGATTGTATAAAAAATTTGAAAATCAAAATGATTTTTTCACTACTCAAGAGGTGCTACGTTAATCTATGGTCAACACTAAGCATGAACGATTTTGGCATTCAGCATGAATATGGGAGTTGTTAAGTTCACTACAACAATTCTGTATAGTGTTGCACAAGAATATGAAAATGGTTAAATTTACTTCAACGATCCAGAGTGTACCTTTATATTTGAACTTGAAGTTATATTTAAGTTTACTGAATATGTTTGTTATATTATTTACTGAATATATTTTTAAACTTTTGTACGGTAAATTTGATTTTTAAGGTATAAAAGATGGAAAGATTCTCCATAAACTTGTTCTAAATTGGTATAATAGATTTGCAGGGATACATTAACAATTGTCATTCATTATTAGGATTGTCTTCTGGATGGAAATAATATAAAAGAGAGTAAGATATATAAGAGGAGGGAAAGAGAGACCAATATGATCTTTGTATTGTGTTCTTCAAGATACTATATATTGTTACACGAATTCTATTTATAGGATATAAATCTAATAACTTACAAGCATTTGAAGGATCTAACCATAATGTGTCATTAGAAGGCTAAAGGCAATTAATATCTACTAATATAAATATTCTTAACACTCCCGCTTGAATGTCCTTTGACGATATGTCTCATTTAAACCTTACTAGAGAAGGAAATAACATATCCTTTGTGCGAACCAAAACCTTATCAGGAAAACTTTGTGGGACAAAATCAAGATGGAGGAAAAAGAGTGAATAACACATTTATGTCTCCCTTCATGGAGGCAATTATATCTGATACAACGAAAATCTTCTTTTTTATTAGATGCTTAAAAGTTTTGGTTAGCAGAGCAACTTTGTAAAATAAACAATTGTTCTATTTCATTTGCTATACTCATCTTCAGACTAGCAATATATTCGGTATTATCCTTGTAGAATAATAACCATTTCTAGAAAGAAAAACCACATGTCTCTTATGTGTGTTGAATCAGAACTTAACCCCAAAAATACATTATTTACTTGTCTCATGTAGTGCTAAATTTTATTATGAGAATTGGACAAATAACATGCATATCTAAGGCAACAAAATAAAAATATCAGAAAATGTACAATTAACAAGGTATAATATTGTATCTAAATTGACCTTGGAACTGGTATTTGTTCACGTCTAATGACCTTGGAACTATTGGAGTATACAATAAATATGATTTGTACATACAAAACTATATTAATACTTTTGTTATATAAGCTTCACTACTCACAAAAATATTCTTCAAATACTCATTTTGTAATCTCAAACAAATCTTTTCTTAAAAACTCTTAGGCAAATTTTGCCATTTCTATATATATCCCTCATATAGAAAATATTCACTCAGAATATTACACAATGTATGATTAAGTCATCTCTTCAATAGTTTGAATTGTATTTCTCACGAAAATTAAATCATTTACAGAGATTCATATAATCATCACTATCAAGTGAGCCACTCAAATTTGTTGTAACACATCTCTTATATGAATTGTGTCTTTCATGGCTACTAAACTTATTCAAGTATAAAAAAATTATTGGATTCACTTAAATGGTAGACTTTTATTAATACTCTTAAATATATGTACTTCATCATCCTCATTTTTTTTTTCAAGTGAAAAATCAATTATTTATAATTAGTTTCACATCATTAAATGTGCGACTATAATTCCAAAAACATTCACTTCACAAAGCGAACTTAATTTCACTTCAATGACTTCTCTATATTTTTCAAGTATTTCTTTGTCTATAATTTTTAATAGATTTTGGTTCACAACTCTCTATATCATTTATCACATATAGCGTCATATTATATGTAAAAATATTATCAACGTCGACTTTCTTTCGGTTTCATCATATTTGATTCATGACATAATTTATTGATATCTCTTTATTTTCATAAGTTTCATAAACCTGGTCAGTTCTTGTAGAACTGAAAATCAATTTTGTCAAATTATTCTTTTTGAGTTTTCATATCCTTGCTTGGGACATCTTTATTTTTAGCTCATTTTCTTTGTTTGAGGATTTGTCCTTGGAACTGACTTGCCTACCACGCTTCAGGTGCAGTTGAGACTCATTTGCAATATTAGATTCCCAACAGCGACATCTATTTTGATTAGAGCATTAACAGCTGATAATTGATTTAATAAACTTTGCAAATGAGTTATCTTTTAAACTTCTAGTACAAACTAGTTTGCACGAGGATCAAGATAAAATGATAATATATTTTAATAATCATTTTCAACTGCTTATTCTCTCCCCCTAATATTAGGAATATTAATTCTTCAAATGATAATCAACAACAACCTCAGTTGCAAACAAATCTCCAATTATTGGCTCTATATACTTTATTGTAGATGGAGATTCATATTTAATATATATTCCCAATATTCTTTTAGATTTCATCTAAGAGTATTATATTCGAGCAATTGTAATAAACAAAACACATTCATAAAAATCTCTTAGATGATATAATAACTTGTTGGCGTGGTGCAAATTAATATCTAAGTATACATTATTGCATGTTTCCAAAGTAGAATTTAGAAGTTATGATATCATAAGTATTGATCATACAATTAACTTTAGACGTCTAAATAATGGATATTTAAGTCCATTTTTGTATTTGAATATATGCTACATAATGTTCAACATTAAATCCAATAAACATTCAATATCCTCCAAATTATTTCTAGATAATTATGATATAGATTTATTCGTCAAATTAGTTGACACAACAATCTCACAAACTTCTGGTTGTGAGTTGATAACAAACATACATGTGACCGTTTAGTTTATGATCGTTGTATTGATCCACATGATCGGTGTATTAATTCACAAATACCACCTCATATACATTTTAGAAATGTGAGATACTCATTCCCTCAAATTGCCAACTTCCTTTGGGAACTAATAACACAAAAATTGTTGCATTGAAGAATCTTCTAGTTCTTCAATACATGATGGCATACAAAAAGTTAACTATTTTCCGCATTGGAATAGATCCAAGATGGCCCAACCGATCTTGCCAACAACTAACCTTAATTTGACTTATAAACTTGAGGTTTACAATGATATGTGTTTCAATTATTGCAATCCTTTTGAATCAATAATAAACAATTGCTATCTTTCACAATTTTTAATCAATAATTTATCTATTGTTCAATGAGAATTTTTTATCAATCTTTCAAAATATTTTTGAAAGTTTTTCTCAACTTTGCTACTTCACGAACATATTTGAGTGATAAAAAATTAAATGCATTTTCTCTTATTTTGTTTCTTTTAAATTAATACCAACATAAAAAATATCTTATACATTTCAATCATGGTCTACAGGTGTAGTTCTTAAGGAACTCAACCACAAATCTTCATAAACGATGACCATGGAAAATCTACAAGGATGCTTGATATTAAATTATTCGTTCTTCAAGAACTATACCAAAATTCACAACGATGACCAAGAAAGGTATATTTTGAGAAATTCTACAAGGATGCTTAAATATTAGTCTTTAGGAACTATATCACAATGATCTCCACTAACAATACTCAATCACATATTTTGGGCAATCCTATAGAGATGCTTGAATATTAGTTCTTCAAGAACTATATCACAATGATGTTCATCAATAATTATCAATAACAATTCATTCTTTGAACAATCCTTCAGGGATGCTTTAATATTAACTTTTTAGTTCTTTGGGAACTATATGAGAAATGATTTTCATAAACAACAATCTTAGAAAATCGTGTTTTTGCAATCCTTCAGGGATATGCTATAATGTTAAATTCTTCTGGAATTTAAGAAGATTAAACAAAGAAAAATATGACAACTATACAAAATAAGATTTCTCAAAATAATTTATATACAAAAATAAAATATTGACATAAAATAAATAAATTTTTAAGAAACAATATAATCATGAGAAGAAGTAGATAGTAATAAGAAGAAATATTATAAGAGTAGAACCTCCAAGTTGATTATGTCATCACTTATATGATAGAGAATCGTACTAATAACGTGTATTGTGTTCTTCAAAGTACATTACATTGTTACATGAGTTCTAGTTATAGAACACAAATTCAATAACTTACAAGCATTTGAATGATCTAACCATAATGTGTCGTTAGGATTCCACTAACTGTTGTAATAAAACCAAAGATTAATGAGTTTTAGAACGGAGATTGATTGAATTGAAAATGGAGATTGATCAGTTTGAAAACGGAGAACGTTTATCGTCCTCGGTTTTCTATTTTTGTTTCTTTGAATCTAAAAAGAATTAAACCTTTCTAAAATGAACACACACAATTGTTAACCCAGTTTAGAGTTAAAACTCCTACGTCTGGGGAACTGGATCTGACTTCAAAATATCACTAATTGAGATGAAATGATTACAATACTTTATACATTCTTTGCTGTTAGTTTTCTGCACACTATGCAAAACTACCATCTGCCTTCTTCTTACAACTTAACTTATATACTAATTGGTTACATTTGAAGAAGTAATTATTGAAGTAGCAATTTACAAGAAATGAGGTTTGTATTGTAAATTAACCTTTTAAAATTCCTGAAAAAATTAACTCAAGATTGATCTTGGTTGTAAATCAGAAAACGGAGAACGTTCTTGGTTCTGATCCTGAAATGGAGAACGTTCTTGGTTAGTTGAAAATGACAGTTTTAGTTAATCTATTAAACTTGATATTTAAAGACTTAAAAGTAAATAGATAAAGGAAGGAATATAACACGCACATATATCCTGGTTCACCCAACTTGGGATATGTCCAGTCCTCACAACTGTGAGATTTTCAACTAAGTTCTCCAAGGCAAGAACTCTCTTGACTTTTACACAAACTTTCTTCAGATCTATCTTAATCTGTTACAACCAATACCTTTCAATCTAGAAAGGAGTTTTTCACTGATCTATCCTTCAATCTTTACAAAGGATTAGTCATACTACCTTCTCAAGAAGGATTTTTACAACTTCTCAAGACTAGTTTTTACTCACTTTATCTTGAGATTACAATGGAATGATAAAGTGTTTGATAGAATCTAAATATCCTCAACTCGTGTTTGAGTGTTTGATTTTGATCTTTGGAACTCAGAGTGATCTTAGAGCACAATAGTAATTGGATGACAATAGTTTCTAAGTACTTAACAGAACTTGAGAAAGTGTGTGTTAAAAGGTGGAAGCTATTGAAACTAATTATGAATGATGAGATAATTGCTTTCGTGAGTTCTGATTATTGCCTTCATCTTGAGTTCTCTTTTATAGACTCAAAAAGTGCTTATGACAGCTCATTTGCCCATTGGGATCAGACTGGCTGTCCTTTGTCAGTGATTAGGTGAGAGCAGGCCAAAAAGCAATAAAGTTCTTCATTCTGCTTCTGATGTTCAAGAGCAGACTTGGTTCTTCCTATGTGTGGCAAATGAGTCTTGATCTTAGTGATGCGTATTCTTGGCTTTTAAATTTGTAGAGGGGTCTTCCAATACTGACTTTCTCTTAGCATGATTGAGAGAGCATGATTGAAAGAACACGATTGAATTAGAACTGCACAAAAACTGAATCTGGAACAGCATTTGCGTTTTCGCATTTCTGGAGCACCTCAAGAACGTTCTTCGTTTTCTTCAAAATTGACCAGAACGTTATTGGTTTTGCTGACTTAGCTTGTTTCTTCTTTGATATGATATATTTAAGTTTCTTGGTACCTATCTTGATTAATACACTCAAGCACACTTATTAGATACAAAAACATGCTTTAGAATCATAGTTATAATTCTTAATTAATCTTTGTTTATCATCAAAATTATTTAAGTTGGGGTTTTGTCTCAACAGTTACAACTAACTAATTGAATAACTAACAGCCCAAAACAAATTGGTTTGTAAGTAATCATCCTATGTTTATCTCCAAAATCTTCTAATTGAGTACCACTTTTAACAATTCTCCACCTTGGTACCAAATGAGAAGCTTCAGCCTGTGATTCTTCAAATTAGATTGTCTTAGTCCTTGATCTCAATTTCTGGACTTGATCTACAGCATATCCAAACAATGTTTGAATTTGCTAAGTGTGACAGGTTTTGTAAACATGTTAGCAGGGTTGTCACTTGTGTGCACCTTTGCCACATTTATCTCACCCCTTTCAATGACATCCTTGATGAAATGCAGACTAATGTCTATATGTTTGGTTCTTTCATGATACATTTGATTTTTACTAAAATGAATGGCACTTTGGCTGTCGCAATTTATGCAAACCGATTCTTGTTTAACACCAAATTCAATGATCAATCCTCTCAGACAAACTCCTTCTTTCATAGCTTCAGCAAAAGCAACATATTATGCTTCAATTGTTGATAATGCCACTATGTGTTGAAGATTAGCTTTCCAACTGATTGTGTTGTTGAACATTGTGAACACATATCCTGTAAGAGATCTTCTTCTATCTAATTCTCCAACAAAATCAGAGTCTATAAATCCTTGGACTGGTTTTGATGTTTCTGAACTATTGTTGTATACAAAACACAAGCTTTGAGTTCCTTTTAAGTAACTTAGAATCCATTTAACAGGTTGCAAATGGTTCATTCCCGAATTTCCCATAAACCTACTGGTGACACTTACAACATGAGAAATGTCTGGCCTTAAGCACACCATAATATACATGATGCTTCCTATGACATTTGCATAAGGTATAGTCTTCATGTCGTCTGCTTCCAGATTTGTGTTTAGTGACAAGGTTGAAGAAAGCTTGAAGTGAGCTGCTAGTGGGGAGCTGACTGCCTTTGATTCACTCATATTGAATCTATTTAGGACCTCCCCAATGTAGCTCTCTTGGGAAATTGTCAATTTTCCTTGCACTCTAATTCTGATGATTTCCATTCTTAGTATCCTCTTGGCTGGCCCCAAATCCTTCATCTCGAATTCTTTCTTCAGCTGGCTTTTTAATTTTCCTATTTCTTTCATACTTTTAGATGCTATTATCATGTCATCCACATATAACAACAAGTAAATGTATAATTCTGATGATATTTGTTTATAATATACACAACTATCAAAATTACTTCTAGCATAACTTTTACTAAGCACGAATGAATCAAACTTCAAATACCATTGTCTTGGTGATTGCTTTAGCCCATAGAGTGATCTCTTTAGTAGGCAGACCCAATTTTTCTTCGCTTGAGTCCTAAAGCCATTTGGTTGTTGCATTAAGGTTGTTTCATTCAGATCACCATGGAGAAATGTTGTTTTGACATCCAAATGCTCTAACCCTATGTCAAAGTGTGGTACAATGGCTAGATATATTCTTTTAGATGGATGCTTGACTACAGGAGAAAAGATTTCATTATAGTCTACACCTTCCCTTTGAGTGAATCCTTTTTCTACTAGCCTTGCTTTGAACCTGGGTTGTTCAACTCCTGGAATTCCCTTATTCCTCTTGAAAATCCACTTGCTGCCTACAATTATGGAGTTGGCAGGCCTATGTATGAGTTTTCAAGTGTTGTTTTTCTCCAGTGATTTCAGCTCTTCAGTCATAGCTAAAACCCATTTATCTTTGTCTTGAGACCTGACATCTTCATTGTAGTTCCTGAGATCTTCTTGGTTGATTTCTTCAACAGCATGTAAGGCATAGCTGATCATATCTGCATAACCGTATCTTTGAGTGGGTTTTGATGTCCTTCTTTCTTTGTCCCTGATGAGGTTATAATCATCTAATTCATGTTCTAGAAACATAACATGTTCAACTAGGTTTGTATCAGTCTTGTCTTGCTGAGCTTGTTGTTCTGAAATGGAGAACGTTCTTGGTTGCTACTGTTCTGAAACAGAGAACGTTCTTGGTTTCTATTGATGTTTCTCCTTTTCTATAAATTGCTCCACCTCAAGATCAAACCTCTTATCTCCAGTTTGATGTGTACTTTCATTTCCAACCTTGATTAAGGACTTAAATAGGTTAGCCTCATGAAATTTAACATATCTTCTGATGATACATTTCCTACTTTCCGGACACCGTATTCTATAACCTTTCACACCACTTAGATATCCAACAAAGTACCATTTCTTTGCTCTAGGAACTAACTTTCCTTTATTTACATGGTAATATGCAGCACAACCAAATACCTTTAGATGATTGTACTTTGTAGCATGTCCAGTCCACATTTCTTGAGGGGTTTTTAGTTCAATTGCAGTTAAACGATTCAAATTGATCAAATAACATGCTGTATGGACAGCTTCTCCCCCAAACTGTGCAGGCATTCTTGCATTGGACATAATGCATCTCATTCTTTCAAGCAAGGTTCTATTCATCCTTTTAGCTAGTCCATTTTGTTGAGGTGTGTGTCTCACAATCCTATGTCTGTTCACACCTTGAGCTTTGCAAAAACTAGTGAATTCCTCACTACATAATTCAAGACCATTGTTTGTCCTTAGAGTTTTAATCGCTTTGTCAGTCCTATTTTCAACCATAGACTTCCAATCTTTAAAGGTTTTAAATGCTTCATCCTTACTTTTTAACAAATAAATCCATACCTTCCTACAATAATCATCAAGGATTGTAATGAAGTACTTGTTACCAACATGTGAAGCAATATTTGCAGGGCCGCATAGATCACTGTGAACATATTCCAGAATTTCTTTTGAGCAATGTTTCCCTATAGATAACTTGAACATATGCATCTTTCCATACACACAATGCTCACAAAATTCAAGATCACCAATCTTCTCCCCACCTTGCATGCCTTGTATGTCAAGAATTTGCATTCCTCTTAGACTTACATGCCCCAACCTTTGATGTCTGGCTTTGCTCGATGTTGGGACTGCCACTGTTGCCATTCCTGTCACTGGTTGACCATTGAGAAGATAGATACCATGATCCCTTTTCCCTTCATGATTACCAATGATCCTTTTATGACTTTTAGAGTACTTTTCTCTGCTTTGTATGAACAACTAGCTTCTTCTAGGATTCCTAGAGAGATTAAGTTCCTTTTCAGCTCTGGAACATGTCTGACTTTTGAAAAAATATTTGTAGTTCTATTTTCCAGCTTCATCTTGATTGAGCCAATCCCAACTACCTTGCAGACTGATTTGTTACCCATGATAACCTTGGCCCCATCAGTTTCTTTGTAGTCAAGGAACGAATCTTTGTTTGAAGTAATGTGAAATGAACACCCTAAGTCAAGAACCCAATCTTCCTACATGATTTCAGTTGAATTTTCCATAAGAACTTATGTGCTTTCATATCCTTCAGAGGCTATTGAAGCATTCCCACAATCATCATCACTATTTGATCATTTCTTTCTTTTCCAATCTGGGCATTCTTTCTGGAAATGCCCCTCTTTCTTGCATATAAAACACTTCATTTTAGACTTGTCCTTTTCTTTATTCTTGAATTTATTCTTCTGTTTCTGATTCTTCTGCCTTGCTTTGGCCTTGACAAATAGTCCCTCACCACTGCTCTTTTCTTTCCCATCTGACTTTCTCTTTAATTCTTTGGAGATTAGTGCAACTTGTACTTCTTCTAATGACAAAGAATCTATACCATAAAGAAGTGTATCACACATATTTTCAAGATAACTTGGTAATGAATTTATCAATAGTATGGCCTAATCCTCAACATCCAATTTAACACAATCTTATTAAACTCATCCATATGATCTTTAATTGACTTCCCAGGTTGCATCTTGAAAGTATATAACCTTTGTTTTAAGTATAAACGATTCGCTAATGATTTTGTCGTGTATAAAGATTCCAATTTAAGCCAAATACCTGCTGCAGAGGTTTCCTTTGACACTTCCCTTAGAACTTTGTCTCCAAGACTCAAGATTGGTACACTATGAGCCTTGTTCATGATATCCTTCTTTTCCTTTTCTGAAAGTGTGGATGTCATGTTTTTCTCTCCTCCCAGTGCTTCTGCCAAACCTTGATGAACCAACAACGCTTTCACCTTGAAACGCCATAACCCAAAATCATTATTTCCATCGAATTTCTTAAGTACATACTTTGTTGATGCCATCTTGAATCAAATAAACCAATGCTCTAATGTCAGTTGTTGTAAAAAACCAAAATGAACACACGCAATTGTTAACCCAGTTCATAGTTAAAACTCTTACGTTTGGGGGACTAGATCCGACTTCGAAATATCACTAGTATGAGATGAAATGATTACAATACTTTCTACAGTCTTTGATGTCAGTTTTCTACACAATATGCAAAACTGTGTCATCTGCCTTCTTCTTACAACTTGGCTTATATACTAGTTGGTTACATTTGAAGAAGTAGTTACAACTAACTAACTGAATAACTAACAGCCCAAAATAGATTGGTTTTTAAGTAACTATCCTAAGTTTTTCTCCAAAATCTTCTAATTGAGTACCACTTTTAACGACATCATCCATATCTTCCAATACTAAATTCCTTTCAATTATCTCAACTTTTGATTTTGAAGAACCTGCAAAAAAAAATATGAAATCATATAAAAAAAATATTAATCAATGTAAATTTTAATGAAAGTAGGTAAGCTTTATTAACTCTCACCTCAGTTTATAGCCACTCTTGAACACACATCAATGTCTTGAAAGTATCTATGAATGCAAACTACTAAGATGAGGAATAAGAATCTGGTCATTGGGGTCTTGAAAGTATCTATAAATGCAAACTACTAAGATGAGGAATAAGAATCTGGCCATTGGGGCTAGATGAGGATTATGATGCAATAATTGAGATAAGAATTGCTAGGAAATCTATTACAATCATTTCCAAGATTGGATACTTTAATCCGTTAGCTTTTCACAAACACAAGATGTCAAAATTTTCATATGTATCATGCAACACTTTCTCCTCATCATATTTGTCAAATTCATACTTACTTGTTGCATAACTGTTTTTTTTCTTTCTCAGTAACATGCTTTGCAAAGTTAGACCTCTAAGCTTTTTTTTTGTTGCCAACAATAATTACATCTGATACATTTTGATTTTGACTTGAGGAGGAAGAAACATTATCCTTTTCTTTGATTTTTAAATCATACTTAGATACCATATCTTGGAAAAAAATGTTTACCTTCTCAATATCAATACTAGCTTTCTCTCCATAAATTAGAAGAAGAAAAATAATCTAACAAATCATATTCGTACCTTAGGTCTAACACGATGCCTACTGCCATAACCACCATTGACCTCCTTTCAATATTTATGAAACCCCAATTATCTCCTTCAATACTAATCAAACATATAAATCATGTTGGCAACCATATTTTGAATGACTTTGTCGGTACAACCAAACCATTTTCTCGAAACCAAATTCATTTCACATACTTTGGATACTTGGTGCTAGAAAATAATTGTGTAACATCATAAATTTTTTCGAGCTTATGACAAATTTCTTTTGCTTTCATCCTTTCATTTTTACTAAGAAATATTTTATATGGACTCTCTTCTTGTGCCAATCAACCAAACACATCTTTATATTGTATGAAAACTTTAAGCATTAAGAATGTAGAATTCACCTAGTCTTGAGATCTTAAATACATTTTGTATCATAAGAAATATTTACTTGACCACACGTCTCTGAATTTCTCCTCTCTTTTTGGTGTTGTCGTCCAAAACCTAACACTTGATCTAATATTCTCAATGGCACTGAAGATTATGGACAAATCATCTTTAACAATTAAGTTCAATATGTGAGTACAACATCTCATGTGAAAAATTGACTGGCCAAAATGAGTGACATTGGTGAAATCTAATTCAAAATATGTTCAATCATAGCATCATTCCGAGAAATTATTGTTGAAAATCATGGTTAAGCCCATCAAAGAAAGAAATAATTACAGAAAAATATAAAACTTTAAATGATAGTGTGAAGAATTATGATACAATTGGTGCAAGATACACTTTTATATAGTGTCTCTAAGGTAACTTACATAACTACCTTAGATCTAATTAAACTAACCTATAATTGTCTTAAATCCTATTTTGTTGAAACCAAGTTGGTTTTATACTTAGAGTTTTGACGTTAACAAAATTAGTTTATGAAAACAATATATTTGACTCCAGAGAGTATGAAAGAAGATTCGTGTTTTTGAAGTCAATCTAAAATAAGATTTTATTAAAGTTTATAATTGAAGAAAATCTTTGACCAAGTTGAAAAAAATGATATATGGTCATGATTTGAAGAAAATATGATCAACGTCTTATCAACAATAAGACATGAATTATTTACAAGAAAATTTGATCAAGAGTTATCTACAAGAAGATATGAATTATTTACAAGAATATTTGATCATGATTTATCACAAAAAGATATGAATTATTTACAAGAACATACGATCAAGAATTGTTTATAATAAGAAACACTCACAAAAAGATACATTTGTTATTTGCAAAGATATGATTCAAATTTTGACAAAGGACAAAATACTGAATTGAACTTAGTCATAGCCCTACTTGTGAAAGTTCAAGAACCGGCTCAACACTATGTTCCCTCCTAGATCAAAACAAGCAATAGGAAGGAAGTTTCATCTAGAGAATTTGCGAAAACAATCTTAACAAAATACAAACAACATCAATATGAAGAGCTTACAAACTTAATCTTAACAAATTACGAATAGTATCAATCTGAAGAATTTACAAACTCAATCTTAACAAAGAGTATTTATGATAGTTTGATTTTGACTTTTGAAGGAAGCAAACAAGTTCAAGAAGCAAAGGTCAACCTCCTAGTTAAGAAGTATGAGTTGTTCAAGATGGAAGAAGAGGAAGACATTGAAACAATGTTTTCCAAATTCTAGACTTTGATATTAGGATTAAAGATACTTGAGAAGAGTTATACTACTGCTGATCATGTGAAGAAAAATACTAAGTCTGCCAAGCAAGTGGAGACCTTAGATCCCTTCCATTCAGGAAGCAAATGATCTAAATACTCTTAGGCAGGAAGAATTAATCATTTCTCTCAGATCACATGAAATTGAACTTGTAGAGGATGAGCCCAAGAAGAAACAACCAACCTTGGCATTGAAATCCAAGTATAAGAAAGTTCTGAAAGCAACAACAAAATCAGAGGATGGTAATTTAGATGATATAATGGAGACTAAATGGAATTGACTTTCATATCTAGAGAAAATTAGAAAATGTGGCACAACATAAAGAAGAAATTTCCCCAAAGATATTACAGGCAATCCAGCAAAGGAAAAGACGATAAATATGACAAGGAAAACATCATATATTATGGATGCAATGAACTTGGACATATTAAGTCAGAATGTCCAAAACTAGAGAAAAGGAAACATAAGAGGAAAAAGTCCAGACCCAAGAAGAAGAGTCTGATGGATACATAAGATGATTCTGATGAATCCTCTGATGATGAAAAGCAAGTAGATTTGGCTCTGATGACTCATACCAACATAGATTCTGACTTTGGATCCAACACAGATTCTGACTCAAGAAGTGAATCAACAAATGAAGAAATTGAGATATTTTTTGATTGAACTTGGTCTGATTTAATTACTGTTATAAATGACTTCTTGAAAAAGAATCACAAATTGTCCTTTAAAATTTAACAACTTAAGAAAGAAAATACACCTAAGTGAAGAAATTAATGTTTTGAAAAATCAAATTGTTGAATTAATAACTAAATCTATTTTTCGTCCTCCATAACTAGAGAATTTGAATTATCACATTAATCAATATAAATAATGTAAGCAAATAAATATTAATATAAAATATATATAACAAATAAACAATGATCATTGACACAACACTTCTACAAAGTAGAGGTGGACACGCACCTCAGGCTTGATCCAAAATTGAGAAAAACCACCAAACTCTAAAAGAGTCAAACGAATGGTTGAGAATGGATTGTCGGGTCAATGGTTGGATATTTCAATTTTCAACGAACCTTGACGGTGGAGTTCGGTCTGTGAAATTGAATATGTCGGCAACTGTTTTTGAACAAAATGTGTGAATTTAAAAATTATTGAAGTCCCACATTGGAAAACTCTCATTTTGAATAGTTTTAATCACTATATAAATATTCTCAAAATTTTGTTGAAGTCCCACATTGGTTAGTAAATATATGTGGGTTTGCTTCCATCATTATATAAAGAGTGTCTATTTATTGTGAAAAGCACACCAAAGTTGGATGCATTTTCCAACTTTTTCTTTTCTCCCAATTATATTATGCTCGATTGTTGCCGAGCCACTTCTCCCCTTTCTTTCTGTCCCTTCGATATTTTAGAGCGGTATTGTACCGTAGTCCCTTCGATATTTTAAAGCGGTTGTTATACCGTAGTCCCTTCGATATTTTAGAGCGGTATTGTACCGTAGTCCCTTCGATATTTTAGAACGATATTGTACCGTAGTCCCATCGATATCTTAGAGCGGTTGTTATGCTGTAGTTCTGTCAAGTTTTGAGTGGTCCTAATACCACTATCCTTTTAGAGCGGTTTTATACCGTAGTTCCGTCGATTTATGAGTTATCATAGTACCATATTGCGAGACTTTAATCGCCTTATTAAGAATGACTTTAACTGTCATATTGAGAGTGGTTTTAACAGCCATATTGAGGGTGTAATTCTAGAACGGTTTTCTACGGTGCAATGGAACTTCGATACAGTAAATCTGGGCTGTTTTATCCTGGGGACGTCGTGGTTGATAGTCTGCCTTGCACAATTTGGGCAGTGCCGCGAAACGTTTTAAAGAGAGCGATCTAGTCCGCGACTCAACCCTGTAATATCTTCGGTGGTACAAATTGTGAGTTTTAAACAGTTTTTTCAAACTCAAAAACAACAATTTTAAGACGTTTTTTCTGCCATGTCAACCGAAGACATTACTAGATATGTTTCTTTGAGGCAAACAGAAAAGGATAAGAAAGCTGGAGAACTAACCCATGAGAGGTAATGATTACCTATATAAGAATTATATTCTTAATAGACTTGCTGGTGATCTGTATGAATACTACAGTTCTAGAAATATTGCTAGACAGGTGTGAGATGCTATAAAGAAATGGAAGTTGGAGCTAAAAAATGTGTTGTAGCCTGAAATTCTATAAAAAGAAATATGATACCGAGGAGCTTGGAGCTAAAAGTGTGTTGTAGCCGCTACCTCAAGTATCAGAATACCGATGACAAATACATGGAGAAATTCAGAAGATAGCTCAAGAGATCATCTTAAGGTTTGACTTTAGATTAATTTCAAATTGATTGTTATTAGCGAAAAATTGCCTCTATTTGGAAGGATTTCAAAAATTCTTAAAACAAACGAATTTTCTCTAAAGAGTATGATAACTTGTCTCTAGAAAACAAAATGTTTATTATTTTTCTAAATTAGGCAGAGTTTACTTATATCCAATGTATGTTTAAATTTAATTGTTGAAATTAAGAATATCTCATTTAGTTTACATGTTGTGTGATTTTAATATTTGACATGCTAGACTTTGTCATGTGAACACATGTTATTTCAAACTTAAGTAACTCAGGTTTAATACCAATGTTATCTTTAAATGATTTTGAAAAAAAATGTGATTTTTGTAGTCAAGTTAAAATAAAAAAGAGTTCACATAAATGTAAGTCTTTATATTTATTACACTCTGATATATGTGAACTTGATGAGACGTTAATAAGAAATCAAAATTGTTATTTTATCACTTTTATTGACGATCGTTCTGACATGTTTAGAATCTTTGTAATTGAAATTGAAAATCAATTTAGTAGAAAGATTAAGAGATTTTGTAGTATAGAGGAATAAAGTATGATTCTAGTTTATTTAATGAGTCTTATAAAACTCAAGGAATTATAGATGAAACCACAACACCTTATTCACCTAAAATGAATGGTAAAGCTGAAAGAAAGAATATGACTCTGATTGAACTAGTTGTTGCTATTATGCTTAACTCTGGTGCTGCATCTCATTGGTGGGGGAAAATTATTTTGACTGTTTGTTATGTCTTGAATAGAGTTCCAAAATCTAAAAGCAAAACATCTCCTTATGAGATAATAAAGAAAAGACAGCCAAACTTGTCTTATCTTCGAACATGGGGCTGTGTGGCGTATGTCAGAATCCCCGATCCCAAGCGAATTAAACTCGCCAGTAGAGCTTATGAATGTGTATTCATTGGGTATGCAGTAAACAGTAAAGCGTATAGGTTTTATGACCTAAATGCGAAAGTGATCATAGAGTCAAATGATGTTGACTTCTATGAAAATAAATTCTCTTTCAAATTGATAAATAGTGGGGGCAGCGAACCAAGTCATACTTCCGTGATAGGAAGTGCTGAAAGTAAGAAACAAGGTGAATTGGAAACTCGAAGGAGTAAGAGAGTGAAAGTTGCTAAAGATTATGGACCAGAATATATGGCCTATAATTTAGATGAGGATCCTGCAAATCTCAAAGAAGCCTTGTCATCTTTGGATGCAGATCTTTGGCAAGAGGCTATAAACGATGAAATGGATTCCTTAGAATCTAACAAGACCTGGCATATAGTAGACTTGCCTCTTGGTTGCACGCCGATAGGTTGTAAATGGATTTTAAAAAAGAAACTAAAACCCGATGGAACTATTGATAAATACAAGGCACGCCTTGTAGCCAAAGGTTTTAGGCAAAGAGAAAATATAGATTTCTTCGACACTTTTTCTCCAATCACGAGAATAACGTCCATTAGGGTACTCATTTAACTAGCAGCAATTCATAATTTGGTGATACACCAAATGGATGTTAAAACAGCTTTTTTAAATGGTGATCTGGAAGAAGAAATCTATATGGAACAACCTGAAGGTTTTGTAATTCATGTACAAGAAAACAAGATCTGTAAGTTAGATAAATCTCTGTATGGTCTTAAACAAGCTCCTAAGCAATGGCATGAAAAGTTTGACAATTTGATTATATTGAATGAGTTTAAAGTGAATGAAAGTGACAAATGTATTTATTACAAATTTGAAAATGGCATTTGCACTATCATATGTCTCTATGTAGACGACTTACTCATATTTGGTTCAAAGATGCATGTTGTAAATACTGTGAAATCATTGTTGAGTTACAACTTTGATATGAAAGACCTCGGAGAAGCGGATGTAATATTAGGAATCAAGATTACTAGGTCAGAAAAGGGAATTTCTTTAGATCAGTCTCATTATATTGAAAAGATCCTAAAGAAATATAAATACTTTGATTGTAAACCTGCTTGCACACCATATGATCCAAGTATGCAACTTTATAAGAAAACTGGTGAAGGTGTTAGACAACTGAATATGCAAGCATCATTGGCAGCCTCAGGTATGCCACTGATTGTACTAGAGCCGACATTGCCTACGTCGTGGGACTATTGTGCAGGTTTACCAGTAGTCCTATTATGGAGCATTGGCACGCTATTGAAAGAGTCATGAGATACCTAAAAAAGACCATGAATCTAGGATTACTGTAACACCCCGAGTTTAAAACACAGCGCGGGTGTATTTTTTTTTTGAAATTAATAATTAAAATAAGTTTTCCCAAAATTATTTCAAAAGAATTAAAATAAAGTTCTTCGTAAAAATAAATTAATCAGGATTATCACTAAGTACTTATCTTGGAAATTAATTTTTAAACATTAATACACCCCAAAATATCATTGTCATAATACATTAACAGCAAATATCATAGTACATGGTTCAGCGGAAAATAGTACAGTATTCCCAAAATAAGACAAATTAAAATTTCAACCCAAAACCTAATACATTAAGTCTAACTGATCATGCGCTGAAGCTGCAGTAGCACGGATTCCCTCTGCATCCCACGCAAGTCTCTTCTGACTCTACAGCTCGCTTCGACGTAACCTCCTCCTCCTCCTCGTACATAGAGGGATCGATCTCCTCATAAGTCAAGTCAATACACACTCGTGGCCGCTTCGGCGGTGCCGGAATCTCGTAGCAATCATCGGAAATCCTAGATGGATCCGGAATCTCAGTCGCTACTGGTCTCAGCTCTTCACGCTTCTCTACCGCATCAGACTCATGTATCTCTCTCCCAATCACAGGGTTGGGAGTCACCACCCCTACAGTGGCCTCCGTCTCAACCCTCTCAGCAGACTCCTCAGCGTCGTCGAAAACGCCGTGCGCCTCTAGCACCAGGCGAAAAGGCACGGAAAACTCTATGCTCGTATTAGTACGTTTACGGAGTCCTCCACACCGTCAGTCCTACTTGTCCGCTCCAGCCACCCCGTATAAGTCGCTCTGCTTGAGAGGGGGTCAAAAGCCCAAGCAGTGCGCGAGTGGCGATCAAGGAAATTCAACGACGTTTCCATCGTTCGGTTACCCACGAGCGGCGTGGGTTTGGGAGGCATCTGAGGGCAAAGCCCAAAGTCCACAATATAATAGCAAGGGGTCACCGACCGAAAATAACAGATAATCATATAGCATATATTGCACAACAACATGTATAATCATGGTATAACGTATGATGATGAGGAAATAATAATGCTCATTTGGAAATTTATGACTTTCATGCCTTTTCAAAACAGCAGTCAATGATTATGAAGTATGCGGTAAGTACAAACACACGTCAACAAAACACAATCATTAATTCAGAATTTCAGATTCTGGACATCACTCACACACATTAATTTCCAACATTCATCATATAAACAATCGTGACACGCCGGTCAAATCCCTCAATGTAATGTATATATGCTCTTGCATAATTTTCTTGGAATCACCAAGGTGCAGTCACTCACAGACCAGCACAATTTAACGGCCCTCATGACCAGGGTGCAATCGCTCAACAGATCAGCACCAGTGCAGACGCTCAACAGTCCAGCACATCGTGCAGTCGCTCAACAGACCAGCACGTTTGACATAATCCGAGGTACAATCGCTCAATAGATCAGTACCTAGTGCAGATGCTCAACAGTCCAGCACTCGTGCAATCGCTCAACAGATCAGCACGGGGTTGCGCATTTCAGGGTACAGACGCTCAACAGTCCAACACTTATATACCAAAGTACAATCGCTCAATAGATCAGTACTTAGTGCAGACGCTCAACAGTCCAGCACTCGTGCAATCGCTCAACAGATCAGCACGTGGTTGCACATTACTCTGTGGCCCATCGCGGGTACCACTTGACTATGCAATGCATGAATATGCAGTGTTTCACTTCTCTAGAAACAGAATGCAAAATCAGACAATTCATGCTCTTCATCATGTTTAAATATTTCAGCACAGTCATAAATAACAACATCATAATCATGGTTACACAGTCCATTAATCATTAACACTTTGAAAAGTTTTCCCAGACTCTTAAAATTCAATTACAGAGTTTAAAACTGAGGATTTCTGGAATTTTTACGAATCTGTATTCGAATACAGCTCTTCTGTATTTGAATACAGAAGCCAAAAATAGTGCAGATTCACACCCTGTATTCGAATACAGCCCTCTGGTATTCGAATACAGGGGCAGTCTCAGTGTACAAAACAACATCTCTCACTACATTAGTAAAGTTTCAAAAACTTCGTTACCACAACTTCAAAATGTCACCAAAAATTCCATTTGAATTCCCCACAACAATCGCAACATTCCCCAAACACTCAGGGTTTACAAAACACTCTTAAAAACTTGGAAATTCTGGAAATTCGAATCTGTATTCGAATACAGAAGCATGAACTGCAGTTTTAACATCCTGTATTCGAATACAGCATGACTGTAATCGAATACAGGAGTTCAACCTTTGAAAAATACAGCCTTTTCTCCCATGTCACTTAAAGGTTTTCAAACATCTTTCTCTCCTCTTTAAAATCATTTCATAGACTTCTTTTCAAATCATTTAAACCTTCTCAGAGTTTCTCAACACTTCAAAAACTCACATGACAGTGATTAAAAATTGAGTTTCTGGAAAAACTCGAATCTGTAGTCGAATACAGCATGCCTGTAGTCGACTACAGATGCGAATACTGTGTTAAAATTTCACTTATGTATTCGAATATGACATGGTCGTAGTCGAATACAGAGGTTTAGTTAGAAGCAAAAATCCTTCTTCTGTATTCGACTACAGGGGCTCGTTGTAAGACCCTTAAATTTAATATTAATTTTGGAATTAATATTAAGGGTATTTTGGGAATATTTGTAAAAATATTTAATATATGTATGTTTTGAGTGAATATATATATATATATATATATATAAATATTTATTTTGGATGAAGATTAAATTAATTTAATTTCGAGTAAGTAAATTAATTGGACCATTAAGTAAGGATTAAGTGGCTAATTGCAAGACAATTAAAAGCTGGAAAATCAGACAAGTGGCAAGTGAGGTGGCACCATGAGAGTCTATAAATAGGAGTGAGAAGGATGGTGAAATCAGAACACCATTCCTTCCTCCATACTGCCCATATTGCATGTACCAACTCCATCTCCCCTCCCATTCTGTCTCTATTTCTGCCATTCCCGAATTTCAATTTGAAGAGAGGGAAATTCCTTCAAACACCATTAACTGAAATTCCAACCATCGAACCAGAAAACCCCCAGTAGTAAAGTTAAACCCCACCTCAATACAAAGAGAAAGAACCCAGTTTTGCAGCAGCAAACTCAGGGAACAGCTTCGCCGTTTTTAGACGCAGAAAAGGGAATGCAGCAGGAACAAGAGAAATAGCAGAGCACACTACAAGGGTAAGGGCACCTTCCAACTTTCTAGTTGCATTAGGGCTGTAAATGCATGATATTTCAGTTCTGTTTTGAAAGGAAAAATCTGTTTTCGAAATGACATCTTGAAAAATGAAGAAAATGCATTTTTGTTGATATGTGATGATTCTGTGATGGCTGTTGTTGGTTGAATGCATTAATGCTGTTTTACTTGTGTGAGAAAACTGAAGATGTTTTGCATGTTATTTTAAAGATGGTTAAAATACATGTTCACAAAACTGTTTTGGAAAATAGTTTTAAAAATGCAAAAAATGCATTCTGTTGGTGTTTTGCTGCTGTGTGATGATTTCTGTTTTGGTGAAAACATTGGTCATGTTCTGATGTTTGTGAAAGCTGAAATGCAATGCATGTTATTTTGATGTTTGAGGAAGTTGAAATGCTTTGCATATTGTTCTGATTGTTTGAAAAGCTGAAATGCTATACATGTTATTCTGATGTTTTGAGAAAGTTGTGATGCTTGCATGTTTGTTCTGATGGTTTCAAAATCTGAATGATTCTGGTGAGTGAACATTCTATTTTCTGGTTCTGGATGATTGGGGTTGGATCCTGATTCCATTTCTGTTTTGTGTGATTCTGGTGGTGTTGATGATTTAAAAGGAAAAGGGATTTTAAAAGAGGGAAGTGTCTTTTGGAAAAAATGTTGAATCTGTTTTGTTGTTTGGTTGTTGTTTTAAAAGAAAACAGTTTGAAAAGGGTTGAATCTCAGGAAATTTTCACTGGTTTTCGAAGGTGTATTCGAATACAACATGTGTGTATTCGACTACAACCTGTAAAATTTCTGTTTTACTTAAGTTTTCAAACTTGTATTCGACTACGAGCCCTGTAGTCGAATACAGAAGAAGAATTTCTGTTTCTGTTTCTGGTTCTGATGATCCTTGTGTGGATCATTTCGTTTCTGTTTTTGGTTCTGATGATCCTTGTGTGGATCATTTCGTTTCTGTTTCTGGTTCTGATGATCCTTGTGTGGATCATTTCGTTTCTGTTTCTGGTTCTGATGATCCTTGTGTGGATCATTCTGTTTCTGTTTCTGGTTCTGATGATCCTTGTGTGGATCATTCTGTGTCTATTTCTGCTTCTGATGGTTCTGATGTGAACCATTCTATTTCTGCTTCTGATGGTTCTGATCAGAAACATTCTGTTTCTGCTTCTGATGGTTCTGATGTTAACCATCTTCTGATGATTCTGATGTAAATCATCATGTTTTTTTGCTTCTGATGATTCTGATCATCATCCTGATTCCTGCTTCTAATGATTCTGATCATCATTCTGTTGTTTCTGCTTCTGGTGATTCTGGCATGAACCATTTTGTTCTTCTTCTGATCAATTCTGGATGAAGTCTGGGCGAAGTCTGGGTTATTCAAAATTCGATTGTCATGCCATGTTCTGGTCAAATTATCTTCTGGATTACTTCTTGCTTTTGACAACTTATGGCTTGGAACAACTCTCCACATGGTAGGCTTCACAATGGTATGGTCCAAAGAATCTTCTGATATTTATTCCCTCTGATATAATCCATCAAACATATCTTCTGGTCACTTCTAGACAAATATGGACTGTGTTGAAATTACACTGCCAAACTATGTTCTGATCAGTATAACTTCTTGATTTCTTCTGATATTTGAATCATTCTTGTTTGGAGCAATTCATATTAGGGCAGGCTTCCCTTTGGTGTTTTCTAGATGTTCTTCTGATTTTGTTTCTGTTTGATATAAACCTCCAAAGTTATCTTCTGGTCGGTTTTGGACATTCTGGTTTATCTTCTGATAATTCCAAAAATGCATATTCTGTAAATTCAGAATGTATCCTCTGATACATTCATCTTCTGATGGTTCTGTGTGAATCATTCTATTTTACTCCTGATGATTCTGATAATCATTCTGTTTCTGATTCTGATGATTCTGACAATCATTTTGTTTCTGCTTCTGATGATTCTGATAATCATCTTGTTTCTGCTTCTCATGATTATGATAATCATCTTGTTCTGTTTCTGATGTTGATCCTTCTGATTCTGTTTTTGATATTGATTATTCTGGTTCTGTTCTGATGTTAATCATTCATTTTGGTTCTATTCTGATGTTAATCATCATTCTGGTTCTGTTCTGATGTTAATCATCATTCTGGTTCTGTTATGATGTTAATCATCATTCTGGTTCTGTTATGATGTTAATCATCATTCTGGTTCTGTTCTGATGTTAATCATCATTCTGGTTCTGTTCTGATGTTAATCATCATTCTGATTCTATTCTGATGTTAATCATTCATTTTGGTTCTGTTCTGATGTTAATCATTCATTTTGGTTGTGTTCTGATGTTAATCATCATTCTGGTTCTGTTCTGATGTTAATCATCATTCTGATTCTGTTCTGATGTTAATCATTCATTTTGGTTCTGTTCTGATGTTAATCATCATTCTGGTTATGTTCTGATGTTAATCATCATTCTGGTTCTGTTCTGATGTTAATCATCATTCTGGTTCTGTTCTGATGTTAATCATCATTCTGGTTCTGTTCTGATGTTAATCATCATTCTGATTCTGTTCTGATGTTAATCATTCATTTTGGTTCTGTTCTGATGTTAATCATCATTCTGGTTCTGTTCTGATGTTAATCATCATTCTGGTTCTGTTCTGATGTTAATCATCATTCTGGTTCTGTTCTGATGTTAATCATTATTCTGGTTCTGTTCTGATGTTAATCATCATTCTAGTTCTGTTCTGATGTTAATCATCATTCTGGTTCTGTTCTAATGTTAATCATCATTCTGGTTCTGTTTCTGATGTTCTGGTGTTGATGATTCTGATTCTAATTCTGTTTCTAATGATCTGATTCTGGTTCTGTTTTCTGATGATTTGATGTAGATCATTCTGGTATTGTCTTCTGTATTCGACTACAGGCATGCTGTATTCGAATACAGAATGTTAAAATTGCAGATTTTCACTAGTTTCAGCTTCTGTATTCGAATACAATGGAAGCTGTATTCGAATACAGATTCGTATTTTCTAGAAAACTCAGTTTTAAACACTGTTTTGTGAATTTTAAGAGTTTGGGGAACAATGGAAAGACTTGTGATGATTAAGAAGGGAATTGTGTGATAATGTAAAGTGTTAATGACTATTTGAATGTTTAAGCATTGATGAGTTGATAATAAAATTGGTTGTGTTGAGGTATTTTGAGAAATGGTGGAAATGCATGAAATTCATTGATGTCGCATACTGTTTTCAGTGAAGAGAAAACACTGCATATTCATGCATTGTATAGTCAAGTGGTGACCGCGATGGGCCATAGAGTTGATGCGGTGACCGTGATGGGCCGCGAAGTTAAGTAGTAACCGTGGGTTATAGAGTGGCCGTGTGTTCGTGGTGGTCCACTCTATCCGAGTTCAGAGTGGCCGCGTGTTCGTGGTGGTCCATTCTATCCGGGCTACGGAATGGCCGCGTGTTTGTGGTGGTCCATTCAAATATGCGCAACCACGTGCTGATCTGTTGAGCGATTGCACGAGTGCTGGACTGTTGAGCGTCTGCACTAGGTACTGATCTGTGAGCGATTGTACCTTGGTTTATGTCAAACGTGCTGGTCTGTGAGCGAGTGCTGGTCTGTGAGCGACTGCACTGGTGCTGATCTGTGAGCGATAGCACCCTGGTCATGAGGGCCGTTAAATTGTGCTGGTCTGTGAATGACTGCACCTTGGTAATTCCAAGAAGCTGAGTACATGAGCATATGCATATTGCATCTGGGTGTTTGACCGGTGGGTCACGTTTTGGATATTGTTGATGATTGGAAAATTGATGTGTGTAAGTACTTGTTGAAACATGAGTTTTCTGATGAATGTTTGTGATTGCTGAAGTGGTGATTGTACTTACAACATGTTTTTCCATATTAATTCATTGCTGTTTTGAAAAGGCATACATGTCATGAAATTTCAAAATGAGCATCTTTTCATCATTATTATACAATATGCCATGAATATATGTGTTGTTGTGAGATATATGCTATGTGCTTATTTGTTAATTTCGGTCGGTGACCCTTGCTATTATATTGTGGACTTTGGGCTTTGCCCTCAGATGTTACCCGAACCCGTCCTACCGACGGATACACTAACGACGGAAGCGTCGTTAGTTTCCCCTGATCTTTACGTACGGAGTCTACGTGGACAACGCAGAGGGACGGACGGTTGGCTGAAGACAAGACTTATAGAGGATACGGTGGAGACCGTGCTACTGTAGCTTAGTGCATGATCAATCTAGACTATTGTATAGGGTTTTGAATTTTGGGAAATGTAATTTTATTTTGGAAATTATGTATTACTTTTTCCGCTGTATTTTCCGCACTCTGACATTGTTAACATTTAAAAAAAATGCCTTAATGGTTACTGTTAAATTTCCCGAAATTAAGTACTTATTGATTTACGGAAACTTTATTTTAATTCCTTTCGAATTAAATCTGGAACTCATTTTTAATATTGATTTGAAAAAAAAAATGCACCTGCGCTGTGTTTTAAACTCGGGGTGTTACACTCGTAGTCGAATACAGGTTGTGAAAACTTAGGCAAAACAGAACTTGACAGGTTGTATTCGAATACACTCATGTTGTATTCGAATACACCTTCGAAAAACCAGTGAAAGTTCAACCCTTTTCAACTGTTTTCTTTAATAAAAGACAACCAAATATCAAACAGATTCTGCACTTTTCAAAAAGCTTTTCCTCATTTAAAATCCCTTTTTCCTTTAAAATCATCAACACCACCAGAATCACACAAAACAACCAGACTCAGAATCATCAACATCACCAGAACCACACAAAACAACCAGAATCAGAATCATCAACATCACCAGAACCACACAAAACAACCAGAATCAGAGTCATTTTCATCACCAGAATCCCACAACATAAAACAGAATCAGAACTATTACACCAGTTTATCCAAAACAAAGACAGATGATCAATCATCAGAACATCATGCAACATTTCAGTGTTCTCACTCAACAGAACAAACATGCATGCATTCAGTTTTTCCAAAACACCAGAACAAACATGCATGCATTCAGTTTTCTCAAAAACACGACAGAATAACAAGCAAGCATCACAGAACAACAAACCTCAACAAAATGCATTTTTGCATTTTAAGACTATTTTCAAAACAGTTTTATGACATGCATTTTAATCATCATTAAAATAACATGTAAACATTTTCCAGTTTTCACCCATAAGTAAAACAGCATGTTTTATTAGAAAAACAGCCAGCAACAACCATCAGGATAATCACATATCAGCAAGAATGCATTTTCTTTCAAAATGTCATTTTTTGAAAACAGTTTTTCTTTTAAAACAGAACTGAAATAACACTCATTCATGGCCCTAATGCAGCTAAAAATGGAAGGTGCCCTTACCCTTGTTGCGTGTTCTGCTTCTGCTCAAGTCTCTGTTTTCGTTCTTGTTTCTGCGCCAAAATCCGGTGAAACTGATGCCTGAGTTTGCTGCTTCGAAACTGGGTTTTTTAGCTCCGTAATGGGGTGGGGATTAACTTTTGTACTGAGGTTTTGGTGTTTCAGTGCTTGGATGTTTCAGTAGTGATACTTTGAAGAGTTCCCTCTCTTCCTCTTTTATAACCGTGACTGGAAATGGGAAGGCAGAAAACAGGGGCAGAATGGGAGGGAAAAAGAGTTACTATTACATGCAGTATGGCAGCAAGGAAAGGAGGGATGGTGTTCTGGTCTTTGCTCAGTCCCCCTGCCGTGTACTCATAGAACTACTTGATTGTATTCCTTCTTAAAATACTAATAAAATAATGTTGTATCATTTCAGCACTTAATCCTTTAATTAACCACTAATCCTTAATTAATGGTCCAATTAATTTAATTACTTGAAATTAAATTAATTTAATTCTTCATCCAATAATTTTAATTCATACTTCAAATAAATATTTATATATATATATATATTTTCTCAAAACATACATATATTAAATATTTACAAAAATTCCCAAAATACCCTTGACAATAATTCCAAAAATTAATATTTAAAATTAAGGGTCTTACAATTATATTATCAAAGATTTCCTGCCGTACTTGAAGGATACAGTGATGCTGATTGAAACACCTTATCAGATGACTCCAAAGCAACCAGTGGCTATATTTTTAATATAGTCGGTGGTGCGGTATCTTGGAAATCGAAGAAACATACGATATTGGCTCAGTCCACTGTGGAGTCTAAAATGATAGCACTAGCAACAGCTAGTGAAGAAGCGAGTTGGTTGAGATGCTTGCTAGCTGAGATCCCCTTGTGGGAAAAACCTATGCCAGCTGTGTTGATCCACTACGATAGTACCGTGGCTATTACAAAAATTGAGAGTCGTTATTACAACGGTAAGAGACGACAAATACGTCGTTAGCACAATACAGTTAGAGAATTACTTACTAAAACAGCTGTAATAGTGGATCATGTACGCACTGATGATAATTTAGCAGATCCTTTGATGAAAGGATTGGCTAGAGAAAAAGTCATAAATACATCCAAAAGGATATGACTATTGCCTATAGATATATGAGTCACTTATGATAGGAACCCGACCTAAAAGACTAGAGATCCCAAGAATTAGGTTCAATGGGTAATAAAAAGTCATAGTGATATGAGATGAACATGTTATTATATTTAACAAAAGCATGGTTCCTAAAGCGATGGAAGGCTGAGATAATAGAAACTCTTAATGAGATCTATACTCTATGTGGAGGGAGTACCTAGCTACAGGAGTACTCTTGATAGACTCACCTATGTGAATGTGGAAATGAGGCAGTTTCCTATGGAATTTCGAGGAAAAAATTCCTAGAGCGTTCACTATACTGGGATAGACGTGCAGGGCCATAAATGCACAAGCTTTTTAGAATACACCCAATGAAAAGGTTGTGTGTGTGTTTGATGTCCGAGATAGAGTTCAAGACTACGGATCACTCTTGTTAAATCAGAATCTTACTTGCTATGCAAAGGTTCAAGTCATAGACACCTTTGCTTATGCACAATCTTATAGAAGCATTTGACGCTACTTCAGAAACATTTTTTTAATTCAAGTGGGGGATTGTTGGAACAAAATGTGTGAATATAAAAATTGTTGAAGTCCCACATTGGAAAACTCTCATTTTGAATAGTTTTAATCACTATATAAATATTCTCAAAATGTTGTTAAAGTCCCACATTGGTTAGAAAACATATGTGGGTTTGCTTCCATCATTATATAAAGAGTGTCTATTTATTGTGAAAAGCACACCAAAGTTGAATGCATTTTCCAACTTTTTCTTTTCTCTCTCTTATATTCTGCTCGATTGTTACTAAGCCACTTCTCCCCTTTCTTTCTGTCCCTTCGATATTTTAGAGTGGTATTGTACCGTAGTCCCTTCGATATTTTAAAGCGGTTGTTATACCGTAGTCCCTTCGATATTTTAGAGCGGTATTGTACTGTAGTCCCTTCGATATTTTAGAACTGTATTGTACCGTAGTTCCTTCGATATCTTATAGCGGTTGTTATACCGCAGTTCCTTCAAGTTTTGAGTGGTCCTAATACCAATATCCTTTTAGAGCGGTTTTATACCGTAGTTCCGTCGATTTATGAGTGATCATCGTACCATATTGCGAGGCTTTAATCTTCTTATTAAGAATGACCTTAACTGTCATATTGAGAGTGATTTTAACAGCCATATTGAGGGTGTAATTCTAGAACGGTTTTCTACGGTGCAGTGGAACTCCGATACAGTGAATCTGGGCTGTTTTATTCTGGGGACGTCGTGGTTGATAGTCTGCCTTGCACAATTTAGACAGTGCCGCGAAACGTTTTAAAGAGAGCGATCTAGTCCGCGACTCAACCCAGTAATATATTCGGTGGCACAAATTGTGAGTTTTAAACGATTTTTTCAAATTTAAAAAACAACAGCAACCGTAGCCGACTGAGCTACAATTCATATCATACTATACAACCTTTCATCCTTAAATTTTTATATTAATATTTGATCTTTTGACCTAACAAACATATCAAGAGTCACATTATGATGTAAGTTATGCTTTAACTTAAAGAGAAAAGACAAGTAATGCTATTGCTTTGGAAAGTGAAAATAACACTTTATTTAATTATATCTTCTAGTGGAAATAATTGTTGACAGTACAGACACCGAGAAATTTGAACAATTCTCTCATTTGTTTTCTTCTTCTACATTTCTTATTTAAGTATTTCTAGGGGCACAAAGATATGAAGTAGGAAGATGGAGTTTAGAGGAGAATGAGTGAGAGATAGATGCAAGGTAGATGAGGAATGGGTGGACACACAGTTGATGGTGTCGATGTTACAAAAGACAAAGCATATCACAACAACGTTTCACTTCAAGGAGAAAACATAAGCATGCAACATAAAAAAGGGATTGTTAAATGACTATGAAGGGGTGGTTAAATGGCTATGTAAGATTTCTTCTTATTTTCTTTTCTCACACTCCTCTATTTTAGATCTATGCTTGGCTGTTACAAACGTGGTTTTGAACGGATCAGATGTTTGGGCCCGAACCTGCCCAATCCGACCAATTATCTAGCTTTACAATAAAGCTACTCTTTATGAAACGAAATATTGACAAAATTGATCAAACTAAGTATATTAATAAAAGTTGTTGATTACATTTAATTCATGCAATCTCAAGACAAAATTAAGTTTATTACTTAAATTAATCTCCATTAATAAAAAAAAGTTGTTCATTTAAAATACAAAAATTTAATTAAATTAGAGATATTTAAAAAAAACTATAAATATATAAGAGAGAAGCTTTTTTTGGAGTATACAAGAGAGAAATTATTAATATTTGTTTATATTTCAAGAAAGGCTAAATTTATTTTTAATTTATTTTGGAAAGAATAAAAAGAACATAAGACAGGAATATATAAAAGATAATTATACAATCAATGTCAATGTTACTATGTAGAACGTTGACATGCTTTAGCACACATTGTTAAGAGACCGAAAAAATATGTAACATCATAAATAGGTAGCTCCATTTAATACGCAACTTCACATTTAATTTATTAGAAGGAAAGAATGCATCAAAGTTCAAGGAAGAAATAAGGGTTTTATCCATGTAGTTTGATTCTAGTTCATGTGTTTCGACATCTTCAAAGTTATCATTTAAGTCAATAAATTTGTTTTCCTTCCCCAAGCTTTTCTTCCTATCTTTACCAGTTCTTGAGGTTTTTCCTTTAGCCCTATCTACTCCGAACAGATCTTTCAACATGTCAAAACGCTTGATGCATATTCTTTTCCACTTCGTGGCATGTGCCTTCTCCTATACAATGTAATCACATTGGTTTCATATACAATAATTATGTTGCATTAAATAAATAAAATTCAATTTGTACACTAACTATACACACCTTTATCAAGGCATCCCACACTTCCCTGTCTGCTTCAAATTTTTGGTTGATTGAGTTCCATGCAAAACCACTCAATTTACTTAACAAATCATATGTTTCACCAAAGTTCTCTTTGAGAGTATTTATTCTATTCTTTATATGTTTCTTTGTAATATGACCTCCAATCGTGGTCCTCAACATCTGAACAACATTATTGTATGCTTCTGTAGTCCAAGAATCATCATGCTTATTGCCTTTGTGTGCTTCATCTATTAATGCATTCAAAGTGCTAGATCCATTTCTTCTTACCACCTCATCATATCATTTGGTTGTTGGCTAATGTCTTCTCTATTATTGTTTCCGTTCATTTTTGAATCCTATACAATTCGAAGTAACATGTAAAAAAAAAGGTACACACAATTATCATTGATATTGTGAATAAAAACTACAAGCAGACAAACATTTTTCGTGGGGTGCTCTTTCCTTCAACAAAATTGATGGACATATGCTCTTGGTAACTTAACACGACTATGTGTGTCATCTATAGCTCAATCCTTTTCAAATAATAAAAATCACATGCTATTAGTAAAAATTGATGTCATACTATAGACTTGAAGAGGCAATTTGTAACTTTGTTAAATAATTACTACCATAAAAAAGGAAACAATCTAGCACTGTGAAGTATTTCTAATGGCATATCTGTATCAATGGGTTGGACAAGAAACTCATCAACTAAATATATTATAGCTCAGAATATAATGTGGAAATGATGACTTATCATTTCTCCTGATCAATGAAAAAAGAAAGACATCGTTCGATTTCTATCATTATGTCCAACAATGTGCAAGATTTTGGCAAATTGCTCCTCCATTGTTACTTTTTTTTCCCTGAATCCTTCACTCTACCAAGAGGACCTTAATTTTTCACATAATTTCATAAATATTTTGAGACTCATGCGGATGATGTCTCGATATCTTTTGATTTGCACTAAATGTGTCATTAACTGAGCATGTCTACGCTCCATCTCATTAAAATCTTGATTAGTTGGATTATGATCATACCTTGACATCATTCACAACATATGTAATGTCTAGACAATATGACACAACAAACTACAACACATTTGTGTTGTCTCTTATCTTTGTTTTCGCTCAAAACATTCAATAGTTGGATTTCATAACCCACCATAACATTTGTTGTTTGTTTTAGTCGTGAATACACTTGATTAATGACATTTGTTGGTTCACCATTGTTAACAATGCCACCATTGTCAACAACCGTGTTTTTATACATATTTGAATTTTTTGAGGACTGATATCATTTTCGCAAACATTAATACTAGCATAATACTAATAAACACCATCATGACATCTCAAAAATATGCATCAAAGAGGGCAAACAATCACATTTGAAAACTATAGTGTTTCTATTTTTTTGTCACAATATTTGACTTTAATGTGTGGTTACAACGCAAATTAAATCATGGCACTATGATGCTAATCCCAAGCATTAACATGAAAGTGGTTTATCAAAGGTACCTAACACAACATTAATAAAAAAAGAGTAACATAAATAACATTAATAGTATAGAAGAACAGACATATGATCGCAAGATGTAATTCAATTTCATGTAAATGACTTTGAAAACAATAGTTATTACAATTAATAATAATATGAAAGTGAATATGGGAGAACGAGAGACTGAAGATGATGGTAGTGTTCTAATATGTTGAAATGAGAAGTGTTTTTTCATAAAATAGAATCGGACTGCAGCAAGGTATATATATACATAAAGAGAGGGAATCATATTTCATGTTGCCGCCATAATAATAAATAAGGGCGTTGCAAAAAAACTTCCACTCTTTGAACTAGAGAAATATGAGAAGTATCTTCTATCTATTTCACCTATTTCTCTTTCTTTTAAATATATTGAAACAAACATAGTAAAAACGTTTGGTCATAATATAGTCAATTTATTGGAAATTTATAGGGTGAGACACATAGAAAGATTAATAAGAGAAATGATATTTTAATTAAATTAATTGAAATATAGAGGAATGTGAGCTTCTAGTGTACAAAACCCATTAGGAAAAGAAAAAGAGAGCAAGAGGATTTAATTCAATAATTGTGGAGAGAAGTTTGTGTGGGTCCCACTATATAAAACATCTCTCTCCTTATTTCTCACGTCTTCTAAAGTAGAGAATATGGTAATTTTCTCCTATCTATCTCACTTATTTTTCTCTCTCTTTTAAATATATTGAAACAAACATAGTGAAAGTGTTGGGTCATACTATAGTCAATTTATAGGGTGACACACATAATAAGAGAAATTTTAATTATATTAGATTTAATTGAAATATAGAGGAATGTGAGTTTGTAGCGTGCAAGACCCACTAGGGAAAGAGAGAGAGAGGACAAGCGGATTATAAATGCAAGTATTCCATGTTTCCCTTTCTATAGTCGTCAGCTAGCACAATATTTTGTTGTATTTTGAGTTTGAAAAAACTATTTAAAAATTACAATTTGTGTCGCCAAAGATATTACTGGGTTGAGTCACGGACTAGGTCACTCTCTTTAAGACGTTTCGCGGCACTGCCCAAATTGTGCAAGGCAGACTATCAACCACGACGTCCCTAGGATAAAACAACTCAGATTCACTGTATCGGAGTTCCACTGCACTGTAGAAAACCGTTCTAGAATTACACCCTCAATATGGCTGTTAAAGTCACTCTCAATATGACGGTTAAAGTCACTCTTAATAAGGCGATTAAAGCCTCGCAATATGGTACTATAGTCACTCATAACTGAAAATTACTACACTCTAAAGGACTGCAGCATGCGGCATAAAAACACTTTAAAAGGATAGTGATATTGTGACCACTCAAAACTCGACGGGACAACGGTATAAAACCGATCTAAAAGGATAGTGGTGAAGGTGCAAACACGAGAAAGGGAGTTGAATTGTGTTTGACTAACTTGAATACTTTTTCTGTTTTTGCAGTTTTAAAACAAAACTTGATGTATGAATAAAACATAGTTAGCAGCGGATATAAAGTAAAAATAAAAACACAGAATTTTATACTGGTTCACCGTTAACGAGGCTATGTCCAGTCCCTTCACCTTGAAGGATTTCACTAATTCAAACCTTGAATTACAACAATACCACTGACCCTCCAAGTCAGTCTTCTCAAACAGTCTAACAATCCTAGACTTTTGAGGAATGCAGCACCTTGACTTCTTAAGTCAAGTCTTCTCCTACCAATCTGACAACCTCATATTGTAGAAGGAATTACAATGCCTTGAATCTAATTGCCAAGTAATCTACTACCCCTTCTGACTCCCTCAGATTGTAGACTCTACTTCAACAACTTAGATCTAACACAAGGGAAAGAAAATAACACGAGTGCTTGCTTCTGGAAAGCTGGAACTCACAATTAACCTCACTGAAAACTTGAGTGTTTGCTTTGGAATTGTATGACTCTTTTGTGATTTTCGATGCTAAGTATTCTGCCTTGAGCCTCCTTTTATAGATGTGAATTAGGGTCTCTTCCAAGCTGAATTTCGAGTTGTATCTTATTGTATTCTCTTGCAAAAATACTCTGACCAATCGGGTTTCATATAAATAAAAAACATATCTTTTTTATCTCTAGATTTGTTTTCATAAATAACTTGGGCCAATCCTGTCTTTAATTAATTCTGGAACATAAATAACTTGGGCCAACACTTAGCCATATACTTAAATCTGAACCATTGATCTGAATATCTTCCCTCTGATCTGGACCAATTCTGGACTTGGTCTGGATTGAACTGAAATTAACTCTGGACAAAGGATATTTAAATATGGACTTTTACCTTTGATTCTGGATCAGGTCTGGATCAATTCTGGGCATCATTTCTTCTGGTCTGGACTTAGTTTCATACCCTGAATCATGCTATCTTCTGGTCTGGTTCAAATCTGGATCGAATCTCTTGTTCTGGACCCATTAATTCATCCTCTAATTAAGTCTGAATCAAGTCTGGGCTGTTTATCATTTCACTGCCAAGCCATCTTCTGGTCAAAATAACTTCTGGACTAAGTCTGACTTATGATTCCTTATGGTCTAGATCAAGTCTCCCTCTGGCACGCTTCCTTCTGGTCTGGTTCAAGTCTCCTTCTGACTTTGCTTCCTTCTGATCTGGGCCAGCAAAGATATCCTCTGGTAATTTCAAGATGCATCCTCTGGTACCTTCTGGATGCATTATCTAGTGTCTTCATCTTCTACCTTTAGAACCTTTATCTTCTGGTGGCATTTGATGTAATCTTTCTAAGTACAAAATAAGGTTACATGGAGTGCTTTTGTAAACATCAAAATCCTATGTACTTAGAACCAACTTGGTTCCAACAATCTCCCCCTTTTTTATGATGACAAAACCTTAGCTTATTTTGCTATAACCCGAAGTGCTGAAATACTCCCCCTCAGACCAATCTCTCCCCCTAAGTCTAATACTGACTTTTTCTTCTCCTTTTCAACTCCTTCTTAAATCACTCTTTCTTTTCTTCTCTTCTCAATTCCTTTTCAACTCCTTCTGTTCTCTCTTTATTTTTCTCTCTCCCTGTTTCTTCTCCTTTTCATCTCTTTCTTTTTATCTCTTTATATTTCTCTCTCCCTGTTTCTTCTCCTTTTCAACTCCTTCTCTTTTCATCTCGTTCTTTTTCACTCCTCCTTTCTTTTTATATCTCCTTTTCTACTTATTTCTCCTTTTTCACTCTCTCCCCCTCTTTATCATCAGTTAAAAAGAGGTCCTACTATTTTTGTATTTTTTTTTCTTTACAAAGTACAGAAATTTAAAAACAAAAAATAAAACATAAAATTAAAATTACAAAAATTAAAAACTCCTAAGAAGACTACTTGAGCTAGTCAGATATGGAGACAATGTTGAGATGTTTCTTGATGAACTCAAACCTGTCTTCAGGTAATGCTTTGGTGAAGATGTCAGCCCATTGATGATAACTGTCCACAAAATGGATGCTTAAAGTCCCTTTTTGAACATGGTCCCTAATGAAATGGTGTTTTATTTCAATGTGTTTGGCTCTAGAGTGTAAGATAGGGTTCTTGGTTAGGTTTATGGCTGAAGTGTTATCACAGAACAAAGGGATATTGGTTTCAAAGATGTTGTAATCTTCAATTTGGTGTTTGATCCAGATTAACTGTGAGCTGCATCCTACTGTTGATATATACTCAGCATCGGCTGTTGACATAGCAATGGTGCTTTGTCTTTTTCTTGACCAAGAGATCAAATTATCACCTAAGAAGGTGCAGTTGCCGCTTGTACTTTTCCTTTCCAGCTTGTCTCCAGCATAGTCGGAATCACAAAAACCTCTGAGTTTGTAGGTGGGGTTTTTCTTGTATAACAGGGTAAGGTTGGTGGTTCCTTTAAGGTATCTTAGAATTCATTTGACAACAGTTAAATTGGATTCCCTAGGGTCAGCTTGAAAACGGGCACAGACACAAACACTATACAAGATGTCAGGTCTAGAAGCAGTTAAATAAAGAAGGGATCCAATCATACCTCTATATGTTTTCTGGTCTACCTTTTGGTTGGTTTCATCTTTCTCAAGTGAGCAGGTTAGGTGCATGGGGGTGGCCATAGGCTTACATTCACTCATTTTGAACTTTTTAAGAAGTTCTTTAGTATATTTAGATTGGTGAATGAGTATACCTGATTTACCTTGGTGAATCTGAATTCCCAAGAAGAACTTAAGTTCTCCCATCATGCTCATTTGGAACTCTTTCTACATTAGGTCAGAAAACTCCTTGCACAAAGTGCCATTAGTGAAGGTGCAAACACGAGAAGGGGGGTTGAATTGTGTTTGACTTTACTTGAATACTTTTCCTGTTTTAATACTTTCAAAACAAAACTTGATGTATAATTAAAACAGAGTTAGCAGCGGATAAAAATAAAAATAAAAACTCACAGATTTTATACTGGTTCACCGTTAATGAGGCTACGTCCAGTCCCTTCGCCTTGAAGGATTTCACTAATTCAACCTTGAATTACAACCTTGCTACTGACCCTCCAAGTCAGTCTTCTCAAATAGTCTAACAATCCTAGACTTCTTTGAGGAAAAACAACTCCTGTTCTTCAGCCAATCTGACACCCCAGATTGTAGAAGAATTCACAACACTATGAATCTAATTGCTAAGTACCTTGCTACCCTTTCTGAATCCCTCAGTTTGTAGACTCTACTTCAACAACTTAGATACAACCCTATCTAATTGCCAAGTAACCTGTTACCTCTACTGACTCCCTCAGATTGTAGACTCTACTTCAACAACTTAGATTTGCCACAGTGGAAAGAAAATAACCGAGTACTTGCTTCTTGAAAGCTGAAACTCACAATTGACTTATATGAAAATTTGAGAGTGGTTGCTTTGGAAGTGTATGACTCTTTTGTGATTTTCAATGCTTCAGTATTCTGCCTTGAGCCTCCTTTTATAGATGCAGATTAGGGCCTATTCCATTGCTTAAATTCGAGCTGAATCTTGTTGGATTCTCTTGCAAAAATAACTTGACCAATTGGGCTTCATATAAATAAAAAACATATCTTCAGATTTTCTTTCAAAATAACTTGCCAATTAAATTTGTTGGTTGTTCCCGCCAATGCTCCTGAATTCCACAACACCTCACTTTATTTTTGTAATAAATCTTTTTAATACTTTGA
The DNA here is from genome assembly GCA_037974295.1 of Cicer cuneatum. Taxonomy (NCBI): domain Eukaryota; kingdom Viridiplantae; phylum Streptophyta; class Magnoliopsida; order Fabales; family Fabaceae; genus Cicer; species Cicer cuneatum. The sequence continues at coordinate 55,326,393 of JBBPBO010000001.1, forward strand.
TCAAAATAAATTGAAATCTCCATCGTTGATCAATTCTGGACCATCAGATTTTCCTGTGCTAGTCCACATCTGAACCAGACTAATTGATATTATGTAATCCTCTGATTTCGGCCATTCCTTGACCACACTCCCTAACCCTCTGATCTTCTGATTTCGGCCAGCCTGGATGCGCGCCTGATATGCTGAATTCTTCTAGACACGGCCATTTCTGGACTTGCACATCCTGTCCCTATGATTTTGGCCACCACTGGGCCATGGTCTGATTTTCTGATATGGACTATCACTAAACTCAAAAAATTATTTCTGAACCATTGATCTGAAAGTTTTTACTCTGATCTAGACAGATTCTGGATTTTGGTCTGGAACAAACTGAAATTAACTTGAACAAAAAATATTTCAGTCTGGACATTTTACCTTTGATTTTGGACCAGTTCTGGATTGATTCTGGAACTCATTTCTTTTGTTCTGGACTTAGTTCCATGCCCTGAATCATGCTATCTTATGGTCTGGGCCAAGTCTGGATTGATCCTCTTGTTCTGGACTCATAAACATACCTTTTGGTCAAGTCTGGAACAAGTGTGGGCTGTGTAATTTTTCACTGCCAGGCCATCTTCTGGTCAGAATACCTTCTAGAATAAAATTGATATTTGATTCCTGTTTGTCTTGATCAACTCTCCTTCTGGCAGGCTTTCCAATGGTATGATCCATGTTTCCTTCTGATTTTTCCTCCTTCTGATATAGGCCTGCAAAGATATCTTCTGGTGATATTTTGACATCTTGGAACATTTGGAAATTCCAGAATTCATTTTCCTTTGATCTTATGCTTCTGATTTCTTCATATTCTGGTTGTATTTAATTTAATAATTCAAGGTACAAAATAAGTTTACATTGAGTGCTTTTGTAAACATCAAAATCCTAAGTCTTAGAACCAACTTGGTTCCAACAATCTCCCCCTTTTTGATGATGACAAAACCTTAACTTATTTTGCTAACTTATAATTCGAAAACTTGAATTACACCCCCTCAGACCAGTCTCTCCCCTTAAGTCTGATACTCTCCTTTTCAACTCCTTCTTTTTCACTCTTTCTTTTCTTCTCTTCTCCTCTCCTTTTCAACTCCTTCTTTATTCTCTTTTTCTTTTTCTCTCTTCACGCTTCCTCTCCTTTTCAACTCCTTCTCTTTTTCACTCTTTCTTTTTCACTCCTTCTTTCTTTTTAACTTTCCTTTTCTACTTATTTCTCCTTTTTCTCTCTCTCTTTCTCCCCCTTTTTGTCATCAGCCAAAAAGTGGTCCTGCTATTTTTGTATTTTTTTATTTTTTCTTTACAAATTACAGAAAGTAAAAGTTGAAAATAAAAGACATAAAATAAAATTGCAGAAATTTAAAAACTCCTAAGATTACTACTTGAGCTAGTCAGATATGGAGGTCATGCTGAGATGCTTTTTAATGAACTCAAACCTATCTTCTGGTAAAGCCTTGGTGAAGATGTCAACTCATTGATGATCAGTGTCCACAAACTGGATGCTTAAAGTTCCTTTTTGAACATGGTCCCTAATGAAATGGTGTTTTATTTCAATGTGTTTGGCTCTAGAGTGTAAGATATGGTTCTTGGTTAGGTTTATGGCTGAAGTGCTATCACAGAACAAAGGGATATTGTTTTCAAAGATGTTGTAATCTTCAAGTTGGTGTTTCATCCAGAGTAACTGTGAACTGCATCCTACTGCTGATATATATTCAGCTTCTGCTGTTGACATGGCAATGGTGCTTTGTCTTTTGCTTGACCAAGAGATCAGATTATCACCTAAGAAAGTGCAGTTGCCACTTGTACTTTTCCTTTCCAGCTTGTCTCCAGCATAATCAGAATCACAAAAACCTATGAGTTTGTAGGTGGGGGTTTTCTTGTATAACAAGGTACGGTTTGTGGTTCTTTTGAGGTATCTTAGAATTCGTTTGACAGCAGTTAAATGGGATTCCCTAGGGTCAGCTTGAAAACGGGCACAGACACAAACACTAAACATAATGTCACATCTAGAAGCAGTTAAATAAAGAAGGGATCCAATCATACCTCTGTATGTTTTCTGGTCTACCTTTTGGCTGGTTTCATCTTTCTCAAGTGAGCAAGTTGGGTGCATGGGGGTGGCCATAGGCTTACAGTCACTCATCTTGAACTTTTTGAGAAGTTCTTTAGTATATTTTGATTGGTGAATGAGTATACCTGATTTACCTTGGTGAATCTGAATTCCCAGGAAGAACTTAAGTTCTCCCATCATGCTCATTTGAAACTCCTTCTGCATTAGGTCAGAAAACTCTTTGCACAGAGTGCCATTAGTGGATCCAAATATGATATCATCAACATAGACTTGAATAATCAGAATATCATGTTTAATGGATTTCCTAAATAGTGTATTATCAATCTGGCCTCTATTAAATTCATTCTTAAGCAGAAAGTTGCTAAGTCTGTCATACCATGCCCTTGGTGCTTGTTTTAAACCATATAGAGATTTTTTAAGTTTGAAAACATTGTCTGGAAAATCAGAATTTTCAAAACCAGGGGGCTGTTTGACATAGACTTCTTCACTTATGTAGCCATTTAAGAATGCACTTTTGACATCCATTTGATACAACATTATATTATGATTAGCAGCAAATGATAAAAGATTTCTTATTGCTTCTAACCTGGCCACTGGAGCAAAAGTCTCAGTGTAATCTATACCATCCTGTTGACTGTATCCTTGAACTACAAGTCTGGCTTTGTTCCTTACCACTTCACCCTTTTCATTGAGTTTATTCCTAAAAACCCACTTGGTTCCAATAATGTTTTTGTTTGGTCTGGGTACCAGATCCCAAACATCATTCCTTTGGAATTCATTCAGCTCTTCTTGCATTGCAAGTATCCAACCTTCCTCTGTCAATGCCTCATCAACATTGTTGGGTTCAATTGTTGAGAGTAAACCAAACAGACTGGTTTCTCTACTTGATGATTTGGTCTTTAGAGGTTCTGCTGCACTGCCAATAATGAGAGATTCTGGATGTGAAGATTTGTACTTCCATCCATTCTTTCCCTCTGACTTGTTTTCAGAGTCAGCATGTTCTTCTTCAGCTTGGTCGTTCTCATATTCTGCTTTTGGTTCAGCTTCTGGTTCCTGTGCCTCTGGTTCACCTGCAATTTTCTCATCTTGCTTTGACTTTTCAGAGTCAAGCTGTTTATCATCAAACTTAATGTGGATTGATTCTTCCACAGTGTTAGTTTCTTTGTTAAACACTCTATAAGCTTTTGATCTCTCAGAGTAGCCAATAAAGATACACTTTTGAGATCTAGAATCAAACTTAGCTAGGTTGTCTTTAGTGTTCAACATAAAACAGATGCAACCAAATTGCTTAAAGTAGGAAATATTGGGTTTCTTACCTTTCCAAAGTTCATAGGGAGTTTTATTTAAGATGGACCTGATGTAGACTCGATTCTGAATATAGCAGGATGTGTTGACAGCTTCTGCCCAGAGGTAGGTGGCAGCCTTCATGTCATTCAGCATGGTTCTGGCCATTTCCTGCAGTGATCTGTTCTTCCTTTCTACCACTCCATTCTGTTGAGGTGTTCTGGGGGATGAGAAGTTGTGAGAGATGCCATTCTCATCACAGAATTCTTCAAAGTACTTGTTCTCGAATTCACCTCCATGATCACTTCTGATGGTTATGATCTTAGTGCCCTGTTCATTCATAACTTGTTTACAGAATGAGATAAATACTTTGTGAGATTTATCTTTGTTCTTTAAAAATTTTACCCAAGTCCACCTTGAGTAATCATCAACAATCACAAAGCCATATTTCTTACCACTTAGAGAAGCTGTTTGAACAGGACCAAACAGATCTAAGTGAAGCAGTTCAAGTGGTTGAGAGGTAGAAACACATTTTTTAGTTTTAAAAGAGCTTTTAGTTTGTTTACCTCTTTGACATGCTTCACACAGAATCTCAATTTTGGAACTTACCTTGGGCAGCCCTCTTACCAACTGGAGTTTGCTTAACTCTGATATGAGTCTGGGGTTTGCATGCCCTAGCTTCTTATGCCAAATCAGATTCTGCTCACTTACAGATAATAAGCATTTAACCTGTTGCTTAGCAAGACTAAACAGATCAATTTTATAAATATTATTCTCCCTAGTTCCAGTAAATAAAACAGTCCCATCAATTTGACTAACAGCTTTGCAAGTTTTTTGATTAAAGATAACATCATATTTGCAGTCACTTAATTGACTTATGCTCAGAAGATTGTGTTTTAAACCTTTAACAAACAGAACATTGTTAATAGATAAGGGAAAAGAAGTGTTACCAACAGTTCCTGTACCAATAATCTGACCTTTCTGGTTTCCTCCAAAGGAAACTTTGCCTCCATTCTTCATAGTCAAATTCATAAACATAGATTTATCTCCTGTCATGTGTTTGGAGCAGCCACTGTCAAGATACCATGTTTTGTGTTGCTGATCAGACTTTGCCTTTTCTCTGTCAGAATTAGAGTTAGAGTCAGACTCAGATTCAGACTTAGCTTCAGTTCTAGCCATTAGAGCCAGTTCTTCTTCTGGCCTGTTTGAGCAGTTTCCTTGATTTTGCTTTGGTTTAAACACCATGTTCCTCTGATGATTCTGGAACATGTTTTGGTTCTGGTGATTCCAGTGACTTGGGTGAATCTAGAAGTTCTGATGAATTTGGTTATTCTGATGATTCTGGTAACTTCTTATTTGACTCTGGTTCTGGTTCCAGAGTTGATTCTGATTCTGGTACCAGTATTTATTCTAATTCCGGTTCCAGAGTTGATTCTGATTCTGGTTCCAGTATCTGTGCTTCTGATACTGATTCCAGTTCCTATTTTGATTCCAGTTCCTGTTTTGGTTCTGGTTCCAGTTTTGGTTCTGATTCCGATTCCGGTTCTGGTTGATATGACCAGACCTTCTTCCATCAGACTCAGATTGCCTTTGCCTTGTTGTAGCAGGAACATAGACCTTCTTCTGCTTGTGCATTGCTAACATCCATTGTCCAGGCACCATTGTTGGTGTCTCCTTCTGGTTGCTCAGAACATCTGCAACATAGACAATTTTATCTTTTGGTACCCAAAACTGATTGGGTCCAGGTTTGTTAGTCTTAACAACTCTCTGATCTTGTTCAGATTTTACCATTGGACAAGATAATTCAGAGTGACCTTTCTTAGCACAGACAATACATAAAACATCAGAATTAACAGCTTTATTTTCAGTACTTGTTTCTGTAAAACCAAGACCTCTTTTTCCAGAGTTGCTGTTTCCATAAATCATAGATGCATACTTACTTCTTTCCATTCCATTTGAAATAAAGTTTTGAAAAAATTGCTCATGCATATCAGATTTACAAACAGTCTTAGAATTGGAACAATTATTATTTGTCAGAGTTTGGTTTTCAGACTTGAGTCTTGCAACTTCAGCTTTCAAATCTTTGATTTCAGTTGCATACTCAGAAATTCGATTCTTTGAAACTTGGACCTCTTTGGTTAGATTTTTCTTATCTTCCCTAAGAGTTTTCAGTTTTAAAGATATCTTATTATTTGCATTTAATAAGTCCTTTAAAGTATCAATTAATTCAGGTTTAGAAAGAGCAGAAAATACCTCACTGTCTTCATCTTCTGATTCTGTTTCAGAGCGATATTCAGAACCTGAATTTGTATGAGCCATCAGAGACAGAATTGTTTCCTCTGATGTGCTTCCAGACTTGCCTGAGTGATTGCTTCTATCACTCTTCCTTCTGCCTGTTTTCCCTCTGGAATTCATGTTTTTATGAAGACCAGAAGCAGACCTGATGTGAGCCATCTTTGCTGTTTCTGCCTCTTCTTCATCCGAAGATTCTTCCTCTGATTCTGATACATCCCAGGCAGCCATCAGACCTTTCTTTCTGTATCTGGAACTTTTCTTATGCTGTTTGCCTTTTTCCAGTTTAGGACATTCTGACTTGATATGTCCAGGTTTATTGCATCCATAACAAACAATATTCTTTTTGTCAGATTCTTCCTTATCCTTGCTGTTATGTTTCTTTCTGAAGTTTCTTTTCTTCCTGTTTTCCCATATCTTAACCATCTTTTTGGTTAAGTATGCCACATCATCACAGTCACTATCACTATCCTCTGATTCTGATTCTGCCTTTGCAGCTTTCTTTTGTTTCGATTTCAGAGCCAGATTTTTCTTCTTCTTAGGTTCATCTTCTTCCAGTTCTATTTCATGAGACCTAAGTGTGCTGATTAGATCTTCCAGCCTCAAGGTACTCACATCCTTAGCTTCCTGAATTGCAGTAACCTTTGGTCTCCACCTTTTTAGAAGACTTCTCATAATTTTCCAGACATGATCTACAGTGGTATAGCTTTTGTTTAATACTTTCAGTCCTGATACCAAAGTCTGGAACCTGCAGAACATTGTGTCAATGTCTTCATCCTCTTCCATCTTGAACAGCTCATACTTTCTGACCAATATGTTAGCCTTTTTTGTTGAACCTGCTTGGTTCCTTCATAGGTCAGAACCAGACTATCAAATATACTCTTTGCTGTTTCTTTATTTGTGCATCTATCAAATTCCTTGAATGTGATTGCACTGACCATCATGGTTCTGGACTTGTGATGAAGTCTGTGTAATCTGATCTGATCTGGTTTCATATCAAACATATCCAGTTTCTTAGTTGGATCTTCTGGATCAGTAGGTGCAGTGTATCCTCTGACTATCATCTTCCATAGTTCAGGATCTTGAGATATGACAAAGCTTCTCATTCTGTCCTTCCAATACTCAAACCTTTCTCCATCAAACAGTGGTGGTCTATTGATGTTGTTTCCCAATTATTCTGCCATATTGAGCCCCTTGGACCTTTCCTCAAACACGGTTAAGTGCTCAGCCTTGAGACCGAGCTCTGATGAATCTAATTGCTAAGTACCTTGCTACCCTTTCTGAATCCCTCAGTTTGTAGACTCTACTTCAACAACTTAGATACAACCCTATCTAATTGCCAAGTAACCTGCTACCTCTACTGACTCCCTCAGATTGTAGACTCTACTTCAACAACTTAGATTTTCCACAGTGGAAAGAAAATAACCGAGTACTTGGTTCTTGAAAGCTGAAACTCACAATTGACTTATATGAAAATTTGAGAGTGGTTGCTTTGGAAGTGTATGACTCTTTTGTGATTTTCGATGCTTCAGTATTCTGCCTTGAGCCTCCTTTTATAGATGCAGATTAGGGCCTCTTCCATTGCTTAAATTCGAGCTGAATCTTGTTGGATTCTCTTGCAAAAATAACTTGACCAATTGGGCTTCATATAAATAAAAAACATATCTTCAGATTTTCTTTCAAAATAACTTGCCAATTAAATCTGTTGGTCGTTCCCGCCAATGCTCCTGAATTCCACAACACCTCACTTTATTTTTGTAATAAATCTTTTTAATACTTTGATCAAAATAAATTGAAATCTCCATCGTTGATCAATTCTGGACCATTAGATTTTCCTGTGCTAGTCCACAACTGAACCAGACTAATTGATATTCTGTAATCCTCTGATTTCGGCCATTCCTGGACCACACTCCCTAACCCTCTGATCTTCTGATTTCGGCCAGCCTGGATGCACGCCTAATATGCTGAATACTTCTGGACTCGGCCATTTCTGGACTTGCACAGCCTGTCCCTCTGATTTCGGCCACCACTGGGCCATGGTCTGATTTTCTGATCTGGACCATCACTGGACTCAAAAAATTATTTATGAACCAATGATTTGGAAGTCTTTACTCTGATCTGGACAGATTCTGGATTTTGGTCTGGAACAACTTGAAATTAACTTGAACAAACAATATTTCAGTCTGGACATTTTACCTTTGATTTTGGACCCGGTCTGGATTGATTCTGGAACTCATTTCTTTTGTTCTGGACTTAGTTCCATGCCCTGAATCATGCTATCTTATGGTCTGGGCCAAATCTGGATTGATCCTCTTGTTCTGGACTCATAAACATACCTTCTGGTCAAGTCTGGAACAAGTGTGGGCTGTGTAATTTTTCACTGCCAGGCCATCTTCTGGTTAGAATACCTTCTAGAATAAAATTGATATTTGATTCCTGTTTGTCTTGATCAACTCTCCTTCTGGTAGGCTTTCCAATTGTAGGATCCATGTTTGCTTCTGATTTTTCCTCCTTCTGATATAGGCCTGCAAAGATATCTTCTGGTGATATTTTGACATCCTGGAACATCTGGAAATTCCAGAATTCATTTTCCTTTGATCTTATGCTTCTGATTTCTTCATATTCTGGTTGTATTTAATTTAATAATTCAAGGTACAAAATAAGTTTACATTGAGTGCTTTTGTAAACATGAAAATCCTAAGTCTTAGAACCAACTTGGTTCCAACAATTAGTAGATCCAAATATGATATCATCAACATAAACTTGAATAATCAAAATATCATTTTTAATGGATTTCCTAAATAGAGTATTATCAATCTGGCCTCTATCAAATTCATTCTTAAGTAGAAAATTGCTAAGTATGTCGTACCATGCCCTTGGTGCTTGTTTTAAACCATATAAAGATTTTTTAAGTTTTAAAAACATGGTTTGGAAAATCAGAATTTTCAAATCCAGGGGGCTGTTTGACATAGACTTCCTCACTTATATAGCCATTTAAGAATGCACTTTTAACATCCTTTTGATACAGCATTATATCATGATTAGCAACAAATGATAAAAGAATTCTAATTGCTTCTAACTTGGCCACTGGAGCAGATGTCTCAGTGTAATCGATACCTTTCTGTTGATTGTATCCTTGAGCTACTGAATTGGCTTTGTTCCTTACCACTTCACCTTTTTCATTGAGTTTATTCCTGAACACCCACTTAGTTCCAATAATGTTTTTGTTTGGTCTGGATACCAGATCCCAAACATCATTCCTTTGGAATTCATTCAGCTCTTCTTGCATTGCAAGTATCCAACCTTCTTCTGCCAAATCTTCATCAACATTGGTTGGTCTGCATCAACTTCTGATTCTAGTAAATCTGTAACAGCTTCTGATTCTGATAAATCAGCTTCTGGTTCTGGTAAATCTGTAATAGCTTTTGATTATGATAAATCAGCTTCTGGTTCTGGTAAATCTGTAACAGCTTCTGATTCTGGTAAATATCCATATTTATCTTCTGACTTATCTTGGCTGTTTCTGACTTGATCAGATTTATCTTTTAAAGATTTGTCATGTGTTGATGACTTGCTTGTATCCTCTACCTTTCCAGGTACTTCTGTTTCTTCTACTTCTGCTTCTACTCCCTTTGGTTCTGGTGAACCTACACTATCTTTATCTTGCTTTGATTTGTCAAGATCAAGCAGTTTGTCATATAACATAACACAAATCAAATAGTTTAAAAATGAACTCAATACAACCAAACCATTAATTCTGTTTCTGGTGGTTTCTGCTTGTTTTTGAAACCACTGGAATGTTGTTTCTGCTGAAGTGTTCAATTCGTGTGAATCACCTGGTTCCTCTGACAGTTCGAAAACATGCAGAATGCTTATCTAACTTTGATTTTTTTAAGATCAAGCTTCTTGTTATCACAGTAAACATAAATATCAAACAATGATAGTATTTACAGCAAGATGTAACCTCTATGTCAGCAGTTTCAGTTTTACTCTAAAAATCGTCTTGCGTTTGATTTTCAGATTCTGAATCTGTATGTTTAAATGATTTGGATGAAGGGTTTTGAATTTCCTTCTAGGTTTGTAGTCTTGATGAATTTCACTGGAGTGTTTGAAGAACTCTCCTGATTCTGATTCTTCTCTTTCTGCTTCGGCTGATACACCATGTTCCTCTGGTGATTCTGGAGCTTATGGTGATTCTAGTAATTCTGCTTCTTCTGGTAATACTGAAGCTGAGGTGTGTGATTATGTTGTTTGTGGCTGAACCTCTGATTCTGATACTGGTTCGGGTTCTAGTACTGATTCTGATTCTGGTTCCGGTGTTGGTTCTGGTTCCAGTTCCTGTGCCTTTGATACTGGTTCCAGTTCTGATTCTGGTTCCAGCGTTGGTTCTGGTTCCAATTCCTGTACCTCTGATACTGGTTCCAATTCTGATTCCCGTTCCTGTTCTGATTCGTGTGATATGTGTGATTTCTATGATATTTCCAGTTCCTCCTATGATTCTGGTTCTAGTTCTGATAGGTATTGTGTTAACCAGTTCTTCTTCTACTAGAGTCAATTGGCTTCTGTTTGGTAGATGTTGGAACATAAACCTTCTTCTGCTTGTGCATTGCCAACATCCATTGTCCAGGCACCATTGTTGGTGTCTCCTTTTGGTTGCTCAAAATATCTGCAACATAGACAATTTGATCTTTTGTTACCCAAAACTGATTGGGTCCAGGTTTGTTAGTTTTAACAACTCTCTGATCTTGTTCAGATTTTACCATTGGACAAGATAATTCAGAGTGACCTTTCTTAACACATAAAACATCACAATGAACAGTTTTAGTTTCAGCAATAGTTTCTGTAAAACCAAGACCTATCTTTCCAGTGTTACTGTTTCCATAAATCATAGATGCATATTTACTTCTTTCCATTCCATTAGAAATAAAGTTTTGAAAAAATTGCTCATGCATATCAGATTCACAAACAGTTTTGGAAGTGGAACAAATATTACTTTTGAGAGTTTGATTTTCAGATTTGAGTCTTGCAACTTCAGTTTTAAAATCCTTGTTTTCAGTTGCATACTCATAATTTTGATTCTTTAAAACTTGGATTTATTTGGTCAGATTTTTCTTATCTTCCCTAAGAGTTTTCAGTTTTAAAGACATCTTATTGTTTGCATTTAGAAAGTCGTTTACAGCCTCAATTAATTCAGATTTAGAGAGATCATAAAATACCTCATTGTCTTCATCTTCTGAATCTGTTCCAGAGCCTGAGCTGTATCCAGAACTTGAGTTGGTATGAGCCATCAGAGCCAGAATTTCTTCCTCTGATGTGCTTCCAGACTTGCTTGAATGATTGCTTTGATCATTTTTCCTTCTGCTTGCTTTCCTTCGAAGTCCAGAGGCAGACCTGATGTGTGCCATCATTGCTGTTTCTGGCTCTTCTTCATCAAATGATTCTTCTTCTGATTCTGATACATCCCAGGCAGCCATCAGACCCTTCTTTCTGAATCTGGAACTCTTCTTGTGTTGTTTGCCTTTTTCCAGATTTGGACATTCTGACTTGATATGTCCAGGTTCATTGCATTCATAACAGATTATGTTCTTCTTGTCAGATTCTTCCTTATCTTTGTTGTTATGTTTCCTCTTGGAACCTCTCCTCTTCCTGTTTTCCCAGATCTTAACCATCTGTTTGGTTAAGTAAGCCATATCATCACTGTCACTATCGCTATCCTCTAATTCTGGTGCTGCCTTTGCAGCTTTCTTCTGCTTCGACTTCAGGGCCAGATTCTTCTTCTTCTTTGGTTCATATGCTTCCAGTTCTATTTCATGAGACTTGAGTGAGCTAATCAGATCTTCAAGTCTTAATGTATTCAGATCTTGGGCTTGCTGAATTGCAGTAACCATTGGTCTCCACTTGGTTGGTAAGCTTCTTAGAATCTTCTTGACATGATATGTTGTTGTGTAGTTTTTCTTCAAGACCTTCAGTCCATATATCAGAGTCTAGAATCTACAGAACATTCTATCAATGTCTTCATCATCTTCCATCTTGAACATCTCATACTGTTTGACCAGTATGTTAGCCCTTGCTTCTTGAACCTGCTGGCTTCCTTCATAGGTCAGAACCAGACTGTCGAATATGCTCTTCGCTGTTTCTTTATCTGTGCATCTGTCAAATTCTTTGAATGCGATGGCACTAATCATGATTTTTCTGGACTTGTGGTGCAGCTTGTATAATTTGCACTGATTTGGTTTCATATCTTCCATGTCCAGTTCTTTAGTTGGATCTCCTAGAACAGTAGGTGTAGTGTATCCTTTGACTACCAGCCTCCATAATTCAGGATCTTAAGATATGAAGAAACTCCTCATTCTGTCCTTCCAATACTCAAACCTTTCTCCATCAAACAGTGGTGGTCTGTTGATGTTGCCTCCCAATTCTTCTGACAAGTTGAACCCTTGGACCTTTCCTCAAACACTGTTAAGTGCTCAACCTTGAGACCGAGCTGTGATGCCAATTGAAGGTGCAAACACGAGAAGGGGGGTTGAATTGTGTTTGACTAACTTGAATACTTTTTTTGTTTTTGCAGTTTTAAAACAAAACTTGATGTATGAATAAAACAGAGTTAGCAGCGGATATATAGTAAAAATAAAAACACAGAATTTTATATTGGCTCACCGTTAACGAGGCTACGTCCAGTCCTTTCACCTTGAAGGATTTCACTAATTCAAACCTTGAATTACAACAATACCACTGACTCTCCAAGTCAGTCTTCTCAAACAGTCTAACAATCCTAGACTTTTGAGGAATGCAGCACCTTGACTTCTTAAGTCAAGTCTTCTCCTACCAATCTGACAACCCCAGATTGTAGAAGGAATTACAACGCCTTGAATCAAATTGCCAAGTAATCTGCTACCCCTTTTGACTCCCTCAGATCATAGTCTCTACTTCAACAACTTAGATCTAACACAAGGGAAAGAAAATAAAACGAGTGCTTGCTTCTTGAAAGCTGGAACTCACAATTAACCTCACTGAAAACTTGAGTGTTTGCTTTGGAAGTGTATGACTCTTTTTTGATTTTCGATGCTAAGTATTCTACCTTGAGCCTCCTTTTATAGATGTGAATTAGGGTCTCTTCCAAGCTGAATTTCTAGCTATATCTTGTTGGATTCTCTTGCAAAAATACTCTGACCAATCGGGTTTCATATAAATAAAAAACATATCTTTTTTATCTCCAAATTTGTTTTCAGAAATAACTTGGGCCAATCTTGTCTTTAATTAATTCTGGAACAAATCTTTCTTCCCGCCAATAGCTTCTGAACTCCCATACGACTTCACTTTATTTTGAATCAAATCCTTTTAATACTTTGATCAAATTCAATTAAATCTCCACCGTTAATCATCATGATTAAATCTGGACCGTTTGATCTTCTGCGCTAGTCCACATATGGACCATACTAAGTGATCTGCTGTGATCCTCTGATTTCGGCCAGCCCTGGACCACACTTTATGATCTTCTGATCTCGGCCAACCTGGACTTGCAAACTGATTTGTTGTGATCCTCTGATCTCGGCCAATGTTGGACAACACATTTTGACCTTCTAATTTCGGCCAACACTGGGCCATGGTCTGATCTTCTGATCTCTGCCAACACTGGGCCATATACTTAAATCTGAACCATTGATCTGAATATCTTCCCTCTGATCTGGACCAATTCTGGACTTGGTCTGGATTGAACTGAAATTAACTCTGGACAAAGGATATTTAAATCTGGACTTTTAGCTTTGATTCTGGATCAGGTCTGGATCAATTCTAGACATCATTTCTTCTGGTCTGGACTTAGTTTCATACCCTGAACCATGCTATCTTCTGGTCTTGTTCAAATCTGGATTAAATCTCTTGTTCTTGACCCATTAATTTATCCTCTATTTAAGTCTGGATCAAGTTTGGGCTGTTTATCATTTCACTGTCAGGCCATCTTTTGGTTAGAATAACTTCTGGACTAAGTCTGACTTATGATTCCTTCTGGACTTGATCAAGTCTCCCTCTGGCAGGCTTCCTTCTGGTCTGGTCCAGGTCTCCTTCCGACTTTGCTTCCTTCTGATCTGGGCCAGCAAAGATATCCTCTGGTAATTTTAGAATGCATCCTCTAATACCTTATGGATGCATTATCTGGTGTCTTCATCTTCTACCTGGATTATAACTAGAACCTGCTTTTTTTTGGATCCATCTGACATCAATAACTCGGCCCCTACCACCTACAGGTAGTTTTAGACAAGTTTCCTTTGAGGTGGATACCTGAATCCCAAGTATAGCTCGTAATAATCTATCTTCCGGGGCATATGAGGATTCTTTCGCCATTTGAGGCGTTAATTTACCCACTAAAATATCTCCCGTTTCTACCCAAGATCCCAGGATCACAATTCCATTTTTGTCTAAATTTCGGAGTAAATGGAACCTTTATCTTCTGGTGGCATTTAATGTAATCTTTCTAAGTACAAAATAAGGTTACATGGAGTGCTTTTGTAAACATCAAAATCCTAAATACTTAGAACCAACTTGGTTCCAACAAGTGGTATTAGGACCGCTCAAAACTCGACGGAACTACGGCATAACAACCGCTCTAAAATATCGAATGGACTACGGTATAACAACCGCTTTAAAAATCGAAAGGACTACGATACAATACCGCTCTAAAATATCAAATGGACTACGATACAATACCGCTCTAAAATATCGAGTGGTTCATTAACAATCTGGCAAAATATAAGAGGGAGAAAAAAAAAGTTGGGAAATGCATCCAACTCTGGTGTGTTTTTCACAATAAATTGACACTCTTTATATAATGATGGAAGCAAACCCACATATGTTTTCTAACCAATGTGGGACTTCAACAAAATTTTGAGAATATTTATATAGTGATTAAAACTATTCAAAATAAGAGTTTTCCAATGTGGGACTTTAATAATTTTTAAATTCACACATTATATCCAACATATTTTGCAAGAGTGGTCATTCGTAGGGGCTAAGTAGAGGTGCTGCTACTTTGCAGCACTAGTGAACGTGTTACCCACACTTCAATAGATAAACACGTGAATTTGTAATGATTCTTGTACTTATAAGAGATATTGGCAAATAAAATTTTCTCATGTTAATAGACTTTTTAAAGTTTATCTCTTTATTCCCCGACATATCCCACCGTTTGAATTAGTTTCACAAGATACAAGGTTATGGAAATTAGAGCAATACAGATTCTATTTGGGTGTAGCGCATACATATTATGCATCGATGATATTATAGGCACCTCACATATTCATATTTTTGGTAATTGACTTGATATTTATAAACTCAAAGCTCCATCGAAAATGAAATATATGTTGTGGAGTATCTGAATAAATTTTTTATTGACTAGGTTGCGCCTCCAAGATATTAGGGTGAATTGTCAATCCAATTGTGCTCTTTGTGAAGATGGTTAGGAGGAGAAGATGCACCTATTTTTCAATGCCCTGATAGTGTGAAGTGTTGGCAATTTTGTGGACTTTGGAGTATTATTGAATCAGTAACTACTAGATTAAATAATGCTCCTGTCATCTCATTTAATCTTCTGCAATAACTTGATGAAGGCAAGATTGTGTTGCTTGAAGTTGTGATATTAATTCTAGAAGTTGCATAATAACAAAGTACAAAATCAAAGCACTAAAAGGCAGTAATAAGTTTGTGCATGATCCAATTAACATTTCAATTGAAGGTTGATTTAGAGTGTATAAGGTGTGGCCACCTTATGGCAGAAACTGGTTGCGTGGCTTGGAGAAAACCAACTATTAGAATATATATATAAATGTAACGTTAATGGTTATTTTCTACTAATCTAAATAGAGTAAGAATTGACATTTGCTTCAGATATAACAATAGTAATTTTGTACTTGCAACTACAATTGGTTTTCTCCTTTGTGCTCGATTGATGAAGGGGAGCTTTGTGGTCTACTAATTTTGTTGAAGTGGGTGTATGACATAACCTCCACTTGGTGTTTGTTGATTTTGAGTTGGATTCCAAGTGTGTCGTTAATCTTTTTAACAATAAACAATAGGATGTTTCAATGTTTGATGTTATTGATGAGTGTAAAAATAGTTATGTACAAATAAAAAAATCGTATTCAAATATAGTGTTGGATGTACAATTTTAGTGTCTGGATATCTTTTCTCTCTATTTTCTCCTATTATTTTCAAAACACTCTTATTTGAGTTCATAATGAGATAAGTACCTGAGGCAGCTCATGTATTAACCAAAACGTCTATATCTTTAGTTAGCTTTTAAATTTTTTATTGTTATTTTGACATATAGCCAATAAATTATTATTAATGAAATACTATAGATCTATTATTGTAAATAATGCACTTATTATTAATATCTCTATACATTATATTATCATTGTTTTCTTAAAAAATTACTACTACTTAAGTTAAGTTCTAAAATTAGAATATAAGGATATTGAACATTTGACATAAATATAAATTGTTTTAGATGAAAATTTTAATAGAAATAACATGGTAGATGCTAAAAAAAAATTGTATTCTACTCTTGTCAAAAAAAATATGGTAGTCAATTTTAAATGAGTAAACTATAAATTTGACAACGTTTTTATAGTTATATCGACACATTTATAATAATTCTATCACTTTTATTGAACGTCGGTCAGTTTAATGGTAATAGTTTAATTTTCTAATTTTAAGAGATTGATCTAATTACTAAAAAATAGACTTTAGTGTTTTCTTTAATTAATAATAATTTTTTCTCCTCAATTTTTTTTAAAAATATCACCTTTATCTATTATTATTACTTATTTAATTACTAGTTAGCATGTTCTAATTTTTTGCATGTCCATTGTTTTTATTTTTAATTGTTTAAGTTTGTACAAGTTCACTCTTACAACGGTAATTTTATTTGAGGCACTGATGAACACTAAATGTGAACAATTTTTAATATGAGAATTGAACTTTGATTATTCGTATAAAAACATATCATCCTATATCCTTTTAGATTAAAATTATTATCGGTCTATTCATTGATTTTTTTTTTTTTTTGAATTTTTACAAACAAATAAATATTTCATTACTTTTACAATATAATAAAATTACTATTAAAACAATAATAACACAAATAGAATTTCATATCATGTTTATGAGTTAGCATTAACCAGCTCACACATGTCACTTACCCTAGTTGTATGTATATACTCACAACCCCAATTTTCTATTTCACCACATATATTTAGATTATGTTTGGTTCCATTTTTGAAAGAATCAAAATTGATTCTAAATGTATATAATTAATTTTGACATTTTTTAGTTGCTATTAAGTATAATAGATTTTACCTTTAGAATTGATTTTATTTTATTTTATTAAGAAACAAAATTTATTAAAAATAAAATAAAATAAAAAACAGGGGACATAACCCTAAGGCTAAATAGCACATGTGGTCTCTTAACTTAATTTCAGTTAACGTTTTAGTCATTTATCTTTTTTTTTTCTTCCCGATTTGGTCATTTATTTTAATTTTAAGTGACAGTTTGATCTTTTATGTTTTAAAATGTCAACAATGTTATCCTTTTTTATTACAAAAATTCAAAAAATTCATCAAACATTTGGATATGTGATACTTGACACCACAACCTTTGAGTTGACTTCCAAATCATAAGAGATTTGATGATTTTGATTATTATTTTCCTCTAACACTACACCACTCCAAGAACCAATAATACACATATCTAAATATTGATGATCTTCCTTTAGATGATTTGTGTTAGTTGAAATTGATAAGTTGGAACCAAAGACCTCATGAATTATATTTATAGGACCCTGTGTAGCCCGAACTTCAAATTCGCGAAGTGTCTATGGAATGTATTCTAATTCTCAAAATCAACTGACTTCGAGTTAGAAGCTGATTCACAATTTTTATTATTATTTTCCCAAATTTAAGGGAGAAAATTATTGAATAATAGTTGAGCCTCATAGTTAAAAATCACCCTGAATATCATTGTTTATACCTTCAACTTCTAGCTTGTCTGGAGCAATATTTTTAGGACCTTATTCTTTAGCAATTTCTTTACAACTACAACATCTTCAACAAATTGAGTTTTTCAATGACCATTAGAATATTTTTTACACTTATCTAGGAAATGCCCTACAACCTTACACAATTCACAAAACAACGACCATTTTTCATAATCAATATACACAAAAAGTACATATTATTCCCGTTTAACGAGAATGTGATCTCTCAACTCATATATCAATGTCCAAATCAATCAAAGCTCGTGTAAGATGTCCCAAAGTTTATGAGTTGATTGCTTTATCAAGAGATAAAGATGCGCGAATACTAATTATGAAATAATATTTGGCCTCCAACATTCATGGGGCACATTGTAGATACGAAACCAACACTAGAGCTTTGTGTTTCTTATCAAAACCGAATTGAAATCTTTCGTCAAAGAGAAAACACGAAGAATACTTGATTTTAATTTTCATGTTCCAACTGTTTGAACACTTTGCAAATAAATAGGAGAAATAAATGAGAACTTATAAAATATTTTCCCTAATCGAATAATCTATCATGGACCAATCATTTGCCATATTTTCAAAAGCTTTTCACGTAAAATCGACAATATGATTGGTGTATCACCTTTAAATATGGTAACTCTACCATGCATGTTGTTTTTGTAACTCACAAAACATAGTTCATATCCATCTTCTAGAAATTTGATGACAAAGGCTAACATTTTGATACAAGATTTTGGTAACTGGCTCAAAGGAGTTTAGACAAAATATTTCAATCGGGATTGTAGGGGCTAACTGTCACAAATGCTATAGTTGGAAGAACGATTGTTATGATCTTTGCAGCTTGCATGCATCGATATGTGAAGAACAACCATAGTGGTAAATTTCGCATGGTAGCCATGGATGTGATGAAACTCTGCAACCAGAATGAATGGTGCCGCCACCCTTAGGCACATAAGGCAATAATCCAGAAACTCGAATAGAAACATAGGATGAACATATTACAAAGCCAAAAGTAGCAACACAAATCCAAGAATAATGCAACGAGGCATATACAACGTGAATCACATACACACAACAAATTAGACGACATAAAACCTGTGAACCAGCAGCTGCAATGTAATCAGAATACATTGACGCCTAAAACCCATGAACCAGACGAACTCACAAAATCAGATCATTGAAGAACTCACAACACAACAGATTGGAATGGAGGCACACACAGAATATGCAAGGCTAGACGAGCAGCACCACAATGGTTGAATATTGGAAACTAACACTAAAAGGTTGTGGAAACTAAAAGAGAGCACACTCATTTTTTTTGTTACTTTTACATGAATGTTTCCAATTGTTTTTTTGTTTTTAAGAAAATGCATCGAATTGCTTTTTACTCGAAAATATATCTTAACTTAAATCAATTTATTTTTAACTAAAATTAATTCATTCGAAATATTTGTATCATTGCAAAAAAAGATACACTTAATTTAATTATTATTATTATTAATATATCTCACATCCCTGAGTTTTAATTGCAATATTATTTTAATTGATTTTCAAAAAGAGAGAAAAGAAAATGCACTATCAATATAGATATGTACCATAAGAATAAATAATGTAGTAATTATTTTTAAAAAAGGGTTATAATATATATTTTCAAGACTTAATGATAAGTTATGATTCATTCACATTATAAAACTATTTTATCATTCTTAAAAAAAAAAAAAAAACCTTTTCTCAATCATAACCTCAAGTAAAATATTACCCGTTGATTACCTAAAATTATTAACACCGTTGGATTGATTAAACCACCTCATATAAATTCTGTCCTTAACCTTTTATCAGTACTCTCGCTGAACTAGGGTTTTTGGTATTCATAGCGTGTGCGTCTTCCCTAGCCGCGGTTTCATTCTACCTCTGAAACAACATGGCTACACAGATGAGCAAAAAGCGAAAGGTCAGTGCTAAGATTCATTCATTTATTTCGATTTTCGTCAATGTTTGTAATTCTAACATTGATCCGATTTGATTTGTGTTGCAGTTCGTCGCTGACGGAGTTTTTTTCGCTGAATTGAATGAGGTTTTGACAAGAGAGCTTGCTGAGGATGGTTATTCTGGTGTAGAGGTTAGGGTTACCCCGATGCGCACTGAAATTATCATCAGAGCTACTCGAACCCAAGCTGTTCTTGGTTCGTGATTTCTTCAATTTTCGTATTTTTACTACTTCGTTTGAATCTGATTTATGATAATGATTTTTCATTGTTAGGTTTTTTCTTCTGCTATTCGACAATGATTAATTATTTATGACTTATTTTATTTTGGATTTTTCCCTAATGATATATGATACTGAGATATGATTTTTGTTTTATTTTGGGTTTTTTCTAATAATATATGATTTTTGTTGTATAGGTGAGAAGGGAAGGAGGATTAGAGAACTTACCTCAGTGGTACAGAAGAGGTTTAAGTTTCCCGAGAATAGTGTCGAGCTTTATGCTGAGAAGGTTAACAACAGAGGACTTTGTGCAATTGCTCAGGCTGAGTCTCTTCGCTACAAGCTCCTCGGTGGTCTTGCTGTTCGCAGGTATATAAATTACACATTTACCTTTGTTAGATCTTTTTTTTCTTGTATTGATTTTGACAATGATGATGAATATCATATTTACAATTACCAATAATTGTATGTATTGGAAGAGTTTTATTGCAAAATATGCCCGATGAATGTCTTTTTTTATACTTTTGTGAACATAGTTCTAGCTTCCAATTTATCTGATTTGATGAACATAGTTCTAGATTCCAATTTATACTTTTGTGAACATAGTTCTAGCTTCCAAATTATCCGAAAGATATAATTGGAGACTTATCAGAGTATCCATTATGACAGATTTTTGTTCCTGTTTTTATTATTTTTTACAATTTACAATATTTTTGTGTTCTACCTTGGTGGACAAGTGGTTGGTTTTATTTGATTTGATGATTGATTTGCTTTTAGAGATGGGACATTGTGTATCTTCTGTTAAAACTTGTTCCAGTGATTAAGTGCAGCAAGGCCACTTTGTCCTCTCACTTTGGTCTTATTTTTCTCTCGCCCAGCATTTTAGACCTTCTCTTTATCCTCAAAAACAAATTCTGAGTTTATGTTTACTTCAGTGCTTTATGTCTGAAATCATGTTTGTCAACCATTTGTTTTACGGAGGAATGCTAATAAGTTTAATTTTAGGGTATACTTTTCTCAAGTGTTCCAATTAATTTCATCTATTATTTCATGGTGGTCTTCTACCTCTTGGTAGATGTATGTGCTATTCTTATCCATAGTCTGTCTTTCTATAACTGACATTACTTGAATATAATACAATTCTGTGTGTTTGTGGTGACATGATAAACTTTATCACTTTAACTTTTTTGTTTCAGGGCCTGCTATGGTGTTTTGAGATTTGTCATGGAAAGTGGTGCCAAGGGTTGTGAGGTTTGTTTTAAAGACACAGTTTATAACTCCTGTTTATTAAATTCCTTACTGTATTGACTATTGGATGTAACTGCTGTTTGATTTGAGCAGGTCATTGTCAGTGGAAAATTGAGAGCCCAGAGAGCCAAATCTATGAAGTTCAAGGATGGTTATATGATTTCTTCTGGGCAACCAGTCAAGGACTACATTGACTCTGCAGTGAGACATGTGCTCCTTAGACAGGTTTGCTTATGTTTCCTTGATTCATTTTGTTTTGCTATATGATATAATGTTTGTCTCATCAATGTAGCCGTCCGACCATACTTGGTGGGAAAAGGCCTGGTTGTTGTATTTTGTTTTGCTGCCAGCATATCAAGTGCATTCAATTGGTTTGATTTGGATTTATGCTCTTGGAATACAGGGTGTTCTTGGAATTAAGGTGAAGATCATGCTTGATTGGGATCCTAAAGGGAAACAAGGTCCTAAAACTCCCCTTCCTGATATTGTCACTATTCACTCTCCAAAGGAAGAGGAAGAGTACATCCGACCTGCTGCTGTTCTGGCAAATGATATTGAGGTCCCTGTTGTTGTTGCTTAAAATGTTTTAAAAAACAGTAGTCCTTTTTTAATTAGCTGAGCGTGCCTGGTTTACTTTTGTTGCATGCAATGTTTGTCGTCAAAGACTCCATAACAATTTTTGTAGTCTGACTTTCTAAGATATTGTTATACTCGGTTGCAATTATTTAAGCATTATTTGTTCTTCTATTAATCATCCTCTTTAGCAAGGGAAACTTTTCCATTTGATGTTTATTTTGTTTATCGTAAATTTGCTTCAGTTGCCTTGTCATTTTGTTGGCTTTGGACTTCATTACTGTATATTGCAAAAATGTCTTGTTTTTATTTTCTTGTAAGTCAAACTGACTCTAGGCTGTAGTGCTTTCAAGTTAAAAGTTGTAGTCACTTGTGATTTGCTGTCTGCTAGGTATAAGCTCCAAAATAGTTAACATAAGCCATAAAGCTTTATAAGTAATAGAACCATATAAGTTCTCAAAGCTTTATAAGTAATAGAATCATATTGAGTTGGGAGTAAAGATATATCATTAGGTAAGGTCTCCATAACTAGTTGTGTTATTAGAAGTTATTCACAAGGGCTTGCTTGTTGCTGGGCTATGTACTAAAACTTAAAGATTAAGCTTTCTAAATAGACACAGCTATAGGTCTTAGTGTGGGGATTTTTATTGGAGGAAGTCCAACGGAAAATTTAATTTTAATGATTTTGACTATATACTAGTGTGTGAGAATTCACTGCAGGGAGTCAATTCCCCTTAGTGTGACCTTATTTTTCTTGCATCGATTGTGGTGTCTTTAGCTTAGTTATTAGTAGCCAACTTCTTTTCATTGTCAAACAATTGGTCTTTAATATTTGGTAAAAATAGAGTTTTAATCAAAATAGTTTTCAATATTTGTACATCATTTTTATGTTTAATTAATTTAAGATACTTAAGTTTTGAATAAGTTTTGTTTTGAGGTTCTTGTTATTACCAAAAATTCTCAATATTTTGATTAAATGTTCAACATACCGTTAATTTTTCTCGATTGTATTTTCCAAATGAATTGTGAAGCATAATATACATTGTTCTCAACAGAATTTCTAGGAGCAATTTTCAATCCACACTTTCCATGGGACAAATCTTGTTTTTATTTACTTTCTAGTGGGTTTGTGCCCATGTTGCACAAATGTGTCTCCTGATTGTGAGAGCGGCGATGATTGTAAGAAAATTGATACGCTCGTTTTAATTGATGAAGATGACATAGGATGAAAAGTTAACATGCACTACTTAAGTTTTAGTTTACCTGACATTTTTGCCAATATTGTTAGGTTAATATGAAAAAATAACACGCAAGGAAGAACATATCCAATTCAAGGTGATTAAGAAAAATGATTTTGTTTGTAAGTTACTTTTAGTGGCCGTTAATTTGTCCCATGTGATTTAAGAATGAACATTACCCTATTTTTATTTATTTATCGCAGAACACAAATTAACCAAACAATAGGGCTGAACATTGGTCGGATTTGGTTTGGGTGGTTTCGGGTTTGAATTTTGTCAATCCATTCAAATTAGAACATGCAATTTAAAAGCTCAATTTCGGTCGATTTTTACATCAGATTGGGCGGGTATCAATTAGTGCGAGTTATGCAGGTGGGTTGGTTCAGGCAATGAGCTTCTTAATTGTTTTATTGGGCTTTTTATTTTCTTTAACTTTTTATTAATTTTATTTTTAAATTCATGTTTTAAAAAAAAACTAACATATATTGGACTTTAAATATTTTTGTTAATGCTTTGGTAGATTTTAATCAAACAACTCATTTATTAGACTAGTGCTTAGATGACTAAGCGAGACAGAGTTCTTTTTTTTTACCCACACTCAACAACTAAATTAGTACTTGAATTTTACGAATTGATAAATACATTTTTGAAATTGTGAAGTCTAAGTCAAAATAGTTTTTTTTTATTATTTTTTTTGTTTTGTAAATTTTTACTATTAGATATTATGATGTGGTAT
Organism: Cicer cuneatum; assembly: GCA_037974295.1. Lineage (NCBI taxonomy): Eukaryota > Viridiplantae > Streptophyta > Magnoliopsida > Fabales > Fabaceae > Cicer > Cicer cuneatum. The sequence goes on from JBBPBO010000001.1 coordinate 55,350,096, forward strand.
ACTAATTAAGTACGTGACTCCTCCATGTTGATTTTAGTTCAATGACATCACAACATAGACTAATTTATTTATGATATTTAAGTCTTTCATGAACTAATTTATCAGTATATGACAAATTTATTTTTAAAATAACTAAATTTTATAGACAAATGAATCTTCAGTGAGTTGATATTGATATATAATCAACGTGTAAAAATCACATGTTTAGTTAAGGTACCAAATTATAATCTCTAATGACATGTTCTTATTGAGGGGTTATTTTGATAGTCATTTTACATTTTAAAGTATACATTTTCAATTTGCAAAATTCAAACAATAATTTGGCACAATGGTTACAATTTTGAGTATCAATTTTCCTATTTATTATGCAAGAAATCAAAGTTGTGCTCTTCACATACTTTTAATGGATCTTACACTTCACTTGTTATAAGACGGTCTCGATATGAAAACTCTACTTACAGATTATTACCATGTAACTTAAGTTCAATGTCCAAAAAAATCAAAATTTGTTTTTACATCTCAGTTTGAAAACTCTATTTACATATTATTACCGTGTAACTCAACTTCATTGTTGAAAGAAGTCAAAATTTGTTTTTAGTTGTTTTTAAAATTATAAAACACTGTGTTGAAGATTTTTTGTTGCAAAGATGTCTTAGGTTTCTTGTGTCAAACTTATAAAGACATGTGAACTTCTTAGCGAAGTGATAGGGGGGAGTGTCACTTTATTGTTTGAATTTTGCAAATTGAAAATGTATACTTTAAAATGTAAAACGACTATCAAAATAACCCCTCAATAAGCACATGTCGTTAGAGATTATAATTTGGCACAATGGTTACAATTTTGAGTATCAATTTTCCTATTTATTATGCAAGAAATCAAAGTTGTGCTCTTCACATACTTTCAATGGGTCTTACACTTCACTTGTTATAAGACGGTCTCAATATGAAAACTCTACTTTCAGATTATTACCATGTAACTTAAGTTCAATGTCCAAAAAAATCAAAATTGGTTTTTACATCTCAGTTTGAAAACTCTACTTACATATTATTATCGTGTAACTCAACTTCTTTGTTGAAAGAAGTCAAAATTTGTTTTTAGTTGTTCTTAAAATTATAAAACACTGTGTTGAAAATTTTTTGTTGCAAAGATGTCTTAGGTTTCTTGTGTCGAACTTATAAAGACATGTGAACTTCTTAGCGAAGTGATAGGGGGAGTGTCACTTTCGAGTCCCCTTTGAATAGTACCTTCGTAATCCAATTAAGTTGGTGCATTTTATGCAAACTCTTGGGTTGGTACCTCAATATTTTTTGACCAAACATCAAAATTAAAACACAGTAATTGATTTTGGTTTTATTAATTAGGAGAATATTGACTTCAAAACCAATTCTCCTAAAAAGGCTATTTGAGATAGGGATTCCAAATTGAGTTTGATCTGTCGGGTTAGTTAGTTTAGTTCATATTTTTTGAGAGACCAAATTAAGATTTTGAATCTGCTACTATTAATTGGTATGTCCTGTCCAACCTACTAAAAAAAATTGTGTGATGATGGAGTGGGGCAAGTTGGTCTGTCTGGTTAAAATAAAGAAGAAACTTTTTATTTATTTATAAGTCACAATTCATTTTCTCCTCCCTAGAGTAGAGAGAAAAAAGCCATTTAAATTAATTGCTTTAGCTTCATGTTTTTGGCCTCATGTTTCTAATAATTTGTAAATTGGTGAAGTCACAAACTTTTTTATTTTGATGTCTTGTTAACTAATAATAGGTTTTTAGATGATAAAATATGAATGTTTGAATGATAATTATTATATTTTTAGTGAACTCAATGGTTCCATATTTTGGTTTTCTTAAATAGTCTTTATGTGTATTTATTTTAACATTGTTTTGGTGAATATTTTAATAAATATGTTTTTAAAAATAAACCATTGGTCCTCACCTTAAAAAGGGGCATAGTGATATTTTCTACCATACACCCCTAGTTGGCGTGCTCTGCACCTTATTAGACGGGTTAATGACTAGGTGGGACGAAACATGACGGGTTCCTTCGTTTCGCTATTCCTAATTCAAAGAAGCCTTGGGCAATAGCTCTTTTTACTCAGTTGAAACAACTTTACTGATGATGTTGGTGTTGTTAAATAGATCTATTTAGATGTTGAAGAAACAACTATTGATATCAAATATTTAATCTAGAGAGCTCGCACGATATAAAGAGAAGAACATCATGTAAACGAATTTATATTCAGAACTAGTCATATTCAAATCTCAAATATTTCTTATGACAAGCGAATCTTGCAATTTTCTGGAATAAAGATAGCAACAAGGGTGATCCTTGTCATAATATAAGATTTACTAAAGTTTTTACTAAAGTTGTTTTGAAGTCAAAAAATAAAAAATCAAGAGTACACAAATGTTTTCAATAAATTGATGTTATAATATTCGATCTAGAGTTGTTTTTCAAATATTATTAAGTGTACTTTTAATTTTTGCTTTTATCTTTTTTTCTTCTATTAGCTTTCATTTTTCATGAATATGAATGGTTTCTTCAATTTTTTATTTTGTTTTATTTCAAGGGTTTAATGACTATAATATCATTGTAAATATTTTTTACAATGATAACAAACACAAGCGGCTGATGAAGTGATTATTAGATGATGAAAATTTTAACTATACAGTGAAATGATCAAATCAAGAGTTACCATATACTGTTACTAAAATTAGTTTGCAACTGATAGTGCATATTTCTCTTTCTCCTATTTTAATATATATTTTTTTTATGAAAATATGGGACACTTTGATTTTAGTCCCCATAAAATATTTTTCTTTTAATCTGACCTTACAATTTTAAAACACTTTTAATTTGGTCCTCATGCGATCTTTTCGCTAATATGGACATAAAATAGTGATGTATCACATATGATTGGACATAATTTATAATGACTCATAAAAAACTTTACTAAACACCTACTTCCTTTATTAGTATCTTTTTATAAATAAATAGTTATGGTTATTAGGATTTGGCTATTTTAGGTATCTTATATCTTTGTTGCTTGTGATTTTGTTTTTTCCTGCGTTAGAGTTTAGGTTACAATCATGGTTTTTTTTTTCTTCATGTTTATCATCTTTTTGTTTTTAAAATTCCCCAATATACTCTACTTCGAAATTTATATACCAAAACGTTTTATTGTTTTTTACGTTTAGGAGGCCGCATCTACGTCCTACGACCATATGATTTTTTTTTCTGCAGTAGGGGGATGAGAGGGGTGTACGCGAGTTGGGTTGAGCTGATTTTGACAAAATCTGATACCCGACCTGATCGATTATCTTTGGGTTGGGTTAAGTTCTAAACCTCCATTTTTTCATTTAACCCGAACCAACCCGATCAAGAACGGGTTGAGTTGGCAGGTTATACATAAATAATAACCTATTTTTTATTTTACCGAAAAATATATTTAATACTTGAATGTCTCAAAAACTATAAAATTTCAATCACATCATTCAATTCTTTAAAAATGCCAACAACCTCTCACAAAAAAAAAAAATCCAACAATTTTCAAAAAATATAAATAAATTCAACAACAGTAAATCAATAAAGTATGAAAATTCATCAATTCTAAGCAATGTCAACTTCAATTCCAAGCACTTAACAAGTTCCTCAAATTATGGAATGAGAAATAATAAATAAGTAAAATATGCAAAAACAAAGTAAAAACAAATATCAATAATAAAAGTGAAGAGATAAAAAAGGAGAAATAATAAATAAGTAAAATATTCATGAAACAAAGCAATAACAAGTACATTAAAATGTAGTAGTGATTGTGTTAAGTTCAGCAACAGTCACCCCAACATCAATTGAAACTAATTCAGACAACTCTAAAATTTTAAATACAATACACAATCTCATTAGCACACCAAACGATTAAAAGAATAAACAAAAATAAAGGAAAATCAATTTGATAGTTAAAATAAAACATTCTTTTAGTTAAAATAAAATCAATTTGAAAGTTACTAAGCTACCATAATTCTTTAATAGTAGTGTTTCATTTGTTTATTTTTAGAGTACTTACTATTTTAAAATACAATACTAAAAAAAGTGTTTAATAGATTTAAATGTAAAAATTTAAACTAAATTCATCATAAACATAAGCTTTTGCATAAGCATCATTTTTTCTCATAAATAGTATTTAACTCAAAAATTTTGTATTTAACAAATGTAAAAAATTTAAACTAAATTCATCATAAGCATAAGCTTTCATTTCATACCTTCATTATGCAAACTATAACAAAATATAATATTTAAATAAATATCGGTTATGAGCACCTGTGTAACAAAAGAAGAACGTGGCGACAGCGCGATTGGTATAACAAAAGAAGAAGGTGAGCAGCGGCGCGACTTCAGGAAGTCTGGATAGAAAAAGAAGGTCGACACATATATGGAACAGAAGAATAAGGTGGATGACAGCTACTAAAAATCTGAAGAAGAAGAAGAGTAATGAAACCCTATTGGATTGCCAAACAAAATTTTAATAAAATTACCTAAATCAAATATAAGCGGGTTTCAACGGGTTGGGTCGGATCAGACCCGAAAGTGACCGGGTACGAGTAAAAATTGGGTTGGGTTGGGTGATCGGGTCGACCCGCGCCCATGTACACCCCTATCTAGTAATATCATTTTTCAATGTTGCATTTTCTGTTTTAAATTTAGCACTTTGATTCTTTAAAATATTAATTTTTTCAGTTATGTTTGTATTTTCTTTCCTAAGTGTTTCCACTTTTAAAGACAATTTGTGATTCTTGTTCAAGAAGTCTTTTATAGTAGTAATTAAATTAGATTGAGTTAAGTTAGAAAATAACTCAATTTCTTCCTCTATTAATTCACTTCTAGAGTCAGAATTTGTGTTGGATCTAGAGGCAGAGTTGGTATGAGCCATCAGAACCAAATCTGCATGCTCTTCATCATTAAAGGATTCATCAGAATTATCCCATGTAGCCATCAGACTCTTCTTTTTGGGTCTGGAATCTTTCTTAGGGAAATATTTCCTTTTGCCATGCCAAATCCTCTGAATTCTTCTGGATGTGAAGGCAATCTCCTCTTCATTTGAGTTCAGATTCTGATAATATGAATCACTATCCTTTGATTCCGCTGTTACCTTTAGAACCTTCTTTTACTTGGATTTCAAGGCCAAAGTCTTCTTCTTCTTCTTGGGCTCACCTCCTTCAAGCTCAATTTCGTGTGATATGTGAGAGCTGATTAATTCTTCAAGCTTAATAGTATTCAGATCCTTTGCTTCTTGAATGACAGTGATCTTAGGTCTCCACTTGCTTGTCAGACTCCTTAGTATCTTCCTCACATGATGAGTGTCGCATCCGGTTTTTCTGCAAAAAAGGAGTCGCCATCAATTTTATTTTTTTAAAAGGAAAAATTAGATAAAACCTAAAATAAAATTCTTTAAACAAAAAAACAGATTCGGGAGTCGATTACGAATAGGGAAGTAATATTACCCTACATCATATATTAAAACGGTTACCCTATAAATAATTGTATACAAGTTATTTATTTTATCCCCTAAAAGATTAAAAAAGTAAAATAAATTATTTACATTAATAAAAGAAGGAAAAATATATTTTTATTAATTTGGTTTGACAAGGGGAAGACCTTGCTATTACGTATCCCCAGGTGTAATAGGAAAATCCAAACACACGTAGTTCTTGGGTAGAAAATATTTATGTGTTATCCAATTTCATTATTTATCGATTTTTATTATTTTATTATTATAATAATTATTATACGCATATAAAAAAAAGTAATAATATTAGTAATGACGAAAAAAAGAGGTGAGATTTTCTGTTCATGGATTGTATCTTTTTATTTTGTATTTGGTTTTAAAGTTAAGAAACAGATGAGTGCTACGACAAAATAAAATATGCAACACATTAAAATAATTTGCTTGTGTTAAAGAATTTTCTGGGGTGAGTGATGCGACGCGGTGAGCGAGGATGAATTTCATCTGGCGGGAGCGACTATTAATTCTAATCCTAAGAAAAAAACTATTTATTCGTTGTTATGGTTATTTATTTTTTATTTTTGAGTTATTTGATAAATCATAATGTGAGTTTTGTGTTATATTACAATGGAGTGAAGTTTTTTTTACCTGGTGATTGGTTTATAAGCATAAATTTTTATAGTGTTTTTAGTATGTATTGCAAAACAATTTTAAGAACAAACAACTTAAGGAAAATAAAAGCTTAACATATGAGTTTATTTTTTTGCAGAAACAACAAAACTAAATTACATTTTTAAAGAATGCAATACAAATAAACTAAAAAGAAGAAAATAAGGATAAGAAAATCGATACCTTACTGCGGAATAGATTTTTGCTGAACTCGTTTTACCAAGTTCAGATTCTCTGCTCGTTTTTTGCCTATTATTCTCTCTTCTTTTTTTCTTACTCCATAGTGGTCTCAATCTCTACTCTTGGTGTCAATTATTTATAGACTTTTTGGGTGTATGTTACAAAAAACAAGGACATAATTGTGGATTGATTACCATTTTTATTACTATATTCATCAATTTCTTTTTGGTTTCTTTTCATTCAAATGATCACCATTATGCTGATTTTTATTACCATAAATCCATTTCTTTTCGGTTTCTTTTCATGCAAATGATCACCATTATGCTGATTTTTATTACCATAAATTCATTTCTTTTCGGTTTTTTTTCCTTTAATTGATCACCATTATACTAATTTTTATTACCATCAATCCATTTATTTTCCATTTCTTTTTATTCATTTATGTACTCCTTTTTTTTTTTTTTTACATTTTAGAAAAGAGTGAAATGTTTGAATAAGAATATGAGGCAAAACAAGAACCAGATTGTCTAAAGTTTATAGCTTAATTATTTATTTTTATTTATTATATTTTTCTCATTTTTTATATATTTATTATTTTTTATTTATAAAAATGTCTAAAAAAACCGGATAAAGTTAGGTGTCAATAGTGAGTAGTAATATAACTCTGTTCAAGTACCTTTAATCTTGAGACCAGAGTCTGGAATTTGGAAAACATTGTTTCAATGTCTTCATCTTCCTCCATCTTGAATAACTCATACTTTTTGTCTAGGAGATTGGCTTTTGTTTCTTGAACTTGTTTGTTTCCTTTATAGATCAGAATGAGACTATCATAAATACTCTTTGTTGTCTCCTTGTTGGTGCACTTGTTAAACTCCTTGAAGGTGATTGCATTTATTATGAATATTTTGGGCTTATGATGCATCTTGTACATCTTCTTTTGATCAACATTCATCCCCTTTCTTGGAATTTCAATATCGTTAGTATTCTTTGGAGCAGTATAACTATCTTCCACCAAGTCCCAAAGTTCAGGATCTTGTGAAATTAAGAAACTTCTCAGCCTGTCCTTCTAGTACTAAAAAAATTCTGCATCAAACAGAGGTGGCCTGTTGATGTTTCCTATAACAGCTTCTTCACTGAATCTAGACATGTTGAAGTCTTGGATCTTTCCTCAAACACTATAAGGTGCTCAGCCTTAAGACCGAGCTATGATACCAATTGAAGGTGTAAACACAAGAAGGGGAGTTGAATTGTGTTTGTCAAAGTTGACAACTTTTTGCTTATTTGATAAAAGCTGGTTGATTTTTATAAATTACTTATATAAGAAACAATCAGATTTAGAGGAAACAAATATTGAAAGCATAAATAATTGGACACATAGATTTATACTGGTTCACCACTAACTTGGCTACATCTAGTCCCCTCATTTAGAAGGCTTTAATCTACTAATTCAAATACTTTGAATTACAAAGTACCTGACCCTCCAAGTCAGTATTCCCAAACAACCTGACAACCCTATACATTTGACAAACTAACCACCTTGACCCTACAAGCCAAGTCTTCTCCTAACAACAACAAATTGAAGAAGGAACTAAACCACTATTGGGTTGGATACAACAGATTAGAACTTTAAGTGTTTGTTTCTAACAAAGCTGATAATAATAATAACTCTCACACTCTAAAAAAATCACTAGAAAATATTTCTAACTCTAAGATGAATTTGGAACTTTGAGCTTAAGTTCTTCTACTTTTTTTTCTTCTGATTTCTGATGATCTTCTTCTTCAACATTGAGTATCTATTTATAGTTAAACTTAGGGCTTCAATTTTGTCCTTGTTTAATTCTGAATTGTATCTTCATTCCTAGCTTGGTCAACAATGATCTTATTCAAAAAGCATCTTGTTCATAATTATTTTTGAATATGATCATTGTTTACCAAGCTAGGAATGAAGATACAATTTAGAATTAAAGAAGGACTAAATTGAAACCCTAATTTTATCTATAAATAGATACTCATGGCTGAAAAAGAAGATAATCGAAATATTAGAAAAGAGTATCATGCTCAAAATTCCAAATTCATGTTAGAGTTCAAAGAGAGAAACACTTGTTCGAATGATAAATATTTTCTAAGTATTTTTCTTAGAGTGTGATAGTCATTATTATAATGAGCTTGTTAGAAGCAACTACTGAAGCTCCAAAACTTTGTATTCAAGCCCATATAATGGTGTTAGTGTGCCTTCAACAATTTTGGGTTGTCAGATTGTGTGGAGAATACTTGGTTGGTAGAGTCAATGTGTGTGTGTTTCTCAAAAGTCTGAGGTTGCCGGGCTATTTGAAAAGACTAGCTTGGAGGGTCAGGTGCTTTGTAATTCAAGTTGTTGAATTAGTGGATTAAATCCTTATGAGTTAAGGGAATGGATATAGCCAATTTAGGGGTGAACCATGATAAATTACTTGTGTCACTTTGTTCTTGCATTCCCTAGTTTTTTTTATTGCATTTATTCCAAGTAAATCATCAAAAGTTTGAGGTTGCCAGGCTATTTGAGAAGACTAGCTTGGAGGGTCAGGTGCTTTGTAATTCAAGTTGTTGAATTAGTGGATTAAATCCTTATGAGTTAAGGGAATGGATGTAGCCAATTTAGGTGTGAACCATGATAAATTACTTGTGTCACTTTATTCTTGCACTCCATAGTTTTTTTTATTGCATTTATTCCAAGTAAATCATCAAGTCTCAACCAATTTAAACAAATAATGAAAAAAGTTATCAACTTAGTCAAACACAATTCAACCCCACTTATAATATTTGCGCCTTCTCAAGTTTTCTAACTCAAATCCTTTTCATTTTTTAATAAATCTAACAAACTTGTTTTCCTTTTTAAAACCACTTGTTGTAATTATTTTTCCAAACTTTTTTTGCTTAACACATTTTCCACGTAACTTAAAATATCTTCAACTCTTGCTTAAATCACCAATATTTGTAAAAAAAATTCCAAAGTTCCAACTTCACATTTTTTTTCTTCTTGCATTTCAAAAACCCTAAAATTTTCAACAACACTTTAAACAAAACACTTTAGATTTTCAATGTAAGTACAGAGGCGCACCTAATGAGGGGGAGTGAATTAGGTGTTTAAAAACTTTTCTGGTTTTTAGAGTTTTCGTGAATTATTTTTCTGATTGTGATTGTGTATGAAAGCTTGTAAATGAAAGAAAGTAAAGTACGCAAAAATTTATCCAGGTTCCCCTTAATACCAAGGGTATATCTAATCCTCTTGCACACCACAAGAGATTTTCCACTATTTGTTAGAATAAATACAAGTCTAACACTAAGACTTCAGTTACAAATTCGTAACACTCTGCCTAAGATAGCACACCACTATCTTAGTTTACAACACTTGAAGAAAATACACCACTTTCTTCAAACAATAACTTTAATGATTTTTTACAACAATGTTCTTAATTAAGAACAAGAGGATATAACAATTTGTACAATGATAACAATCCAATATACTTTCAAGTACAATAGAGAACCTTTCTCAATGATATGAAAATGTAGAGCATGTACTTGAAGTATAAAAATATAACTTTGAAAAGTTCACAAAATATTTCAGCAAGATGTTCAAAGTTGGTAGTAGGATTAAATTAGGTAGAACTGAAGCTATGAGGTATTTATACTCTATAGACAACACTTCATATCAATGGAAATTGTTCCCAGAAGTTTTTATGAACTTATGCAATGATCCAGATGAGATCTGAACTGAAAAATTGCATTGATTCGCAGTTGTATTCGAATACAGCCTCAACGTATTCGAATACACTTCTATAACGTTTAGTTTTTATTCAAAATTTTATCTTCGTATTCGAATATGATACCTCGTAGTCGAATACAAGTATGTGAATTTTGCCACTGACTTGAGTTGTTTTCGAATACGAGATGATGTAGTCGAATACAAAAGTTCAGTTTTAGCTACTGACTTGTTATCTGTATTTGGCTACGATTTCTGTATTCGAATACAGAACTTCAGTTTTAGCTACTGACTTGATATATGTATTCGGCTACTACATGCCGTATTCGAATATAGAACTGAAGGTTTTGCTACTGACTTAGTGTTTGTATTCGGCTACGAGATGTTGTAGTCGAATACAACATTGATTTTTGTCAAAAACTTAATTTTTAAATTTTTGTTTATGTATTTAGATACTTAGAAAATACTTTTGATGCATATGCTAAATATAGAAGGTTCTCATAATATTGTATTTGAAATGTAATTGGATTTTTATCAAGTACCTTAGACTCTAAGTTTCCTAATAGATGACTTGAATGTTGATTTCACTATGAGCTTGCATCTTGATCTTTATACATAGTCATTCAACCCCTTTTAAAACCTGGATCACAACCTTTTTGTACACAAGAACTTTTTTGAAATCCCAACCCCTAAACCTCATATTTGGTTTGACCATCCTTGTTTAGGGAGGAAAAATTTCTCCTAAAAAATTTCATTCATCCTTAATTTTAAATACACATTTTTAGAACCTTTTCAACCATAAAAAAAATATAAAAACCTAAGGATCAAAATTTCTAACATAAGTTCTTTTTTTGTGTGCAAAAATCGAAAGTGTTCTAAATTTGAATTTTCGTTTAGATCTACTATCACAAGTCATAAATCTATTATATTTGTGAAGGAAAATTATATTAATATAAAACTAATATTTTTTTTAAATGTTCTAAAATAAAATTTGATTTTAGATCCATTACTACAACAACTAGATCTATAGCATTAACAAAAGATAACATCAATTTAACAAAGATCAAAACTTTGTTTTAGATCCATTTTTACAACCAATAGATCTAAAATATTAACAAAGAGGCTACAACTTTCAAACACCTTTTGTTTTTGAAAAAAAACAAAAATGCTCAAAATCAAAATTTTCTTTGAGATTTAGTGTCATATTTGTAACAGAAAACATTTAACTACTCAACTTTACAAAAGATGGGAAGGAGAGATTTGTTTTTCTTCTTACCAAAATTTCCAAACTAACACTCTAGTAGAGTAATACAACCTTACTTCAAAGATCCAAGCCTAAATCCTTTACTATCTATGTGGAGGAAGGGATTGTTCATCCCATGCTTAGGAAAAAAATTGTGTTTTGTGAGAGAATGGCGGTGGTGGTTCGGTCAAGGAAGAGGAAAATGAGAGGGAGTTTTTGTCTTTTCTATTTTAAAGGAAAGCAAAAACAATCCCAGCCTTTGATTGTTATGATTAAATCTAAACCACTCATGTGTTTGATCTAATCCTAGCCACTCATTTTGTACTAAATGGTAAAAATATCTAGATATTTTGCTAAATCCATCATTACACCATCTAATCACTCTTACACACATTACATCACTCACTTCTAGATCTACTTTAGTAAAAATATCTATTCTTGTTGCAATCCAATTGATAGATAAATTTAACAGTAACGTACGACGTCGTAAAATATTTGTCGCTCTTAAATTCTCCATAATTTGATTAAATTAATCTCTGATGGATAATTTTACTTGGGTCTCCGTAAATATTTTCTTGGACATATTACTAGTCCTAACCCTCTCCAGAAATCAGAAAAAAAGTTTTGTCGCAAACATAACTATTTTAGAATTTTGCGAACGATACAACAGTTTGTTGTGTTTAAATTAAAAATACAAGAAAATTAAAAATATTTAAGTCAGGAAAATATAATTTTGTTACTTAATTTCACAAAATAAAAATGTTGTTGACAAACTCTGCAACATGTTTAGTACCAAATACAACAAAATTACAGAAATTAAGGTTTTGATTGTTACGGATCTTACGTTGCTTGTCCACAATCAACAATGAAATTCAAATTGGGTAATAGTTAAAATAGTTAAAAGCAAACTTAAACTCAATTCTTCAAATCAGATCAAACTCAATCCTCGAAGTTCATGCTGAAAGTGAAAATATGAGAAGGGGGTTGGATTGTGTTTGTCAAAGTTGATAACTTTTTGATAATTTATTAATAAATTAAAAACTAGTTCGGTTTTGGTGACTTACTTGGAATAGAAGCAATTGGATTCAGAGGCAGCAAGCAATGAAACCATAATTAATTTGACACATAGATTTATCCTGGTTCACCACTAACTTAGCTACATCCAGTCCCCTCATTCAGAAAGCTTTAATCCACTAATTCAAATACCTTGAATTAAAAACCACCTGACCCTCCAAGTCAGTCTTCCCTGAAGGTGCAAACACGAGAAGGGGGGTTGAATTGTGTTTGACTAACTTGAATACTTTTTCTGTTTTTGCAATTTTAAAACAAAACTTGATGTATGAATAAAATGTTGCAACCAAGTTGGTTCTAAGTACTTAGGATTTTGATGGTTACAAAAGCACTCAATGTAATCTTATTTTGTACCTTGAATTATTAAATTAAATACAATAAGAATATGAAGAAATCAGAAGCAGAAGATCAAAGGAAAATGAATTCTGGAATTTCCAGAAGATGTTCCAGGATGTCAAAACATCACCCGAAGATATGTTTGCTGGCTTAGAACAGAAGGAAGAAAAATCAGAAGGAAACATGGATCAGACCAGAGGAAAGCCTGCCAGAGGGAGAGTTGATCCAGACCAACAGGAATCAAATATCAAATTTATTCCAGAAGTTATTGTGACCAGAAGATGGCCTGACAGTGAAATATTAAACTGCCTAGACTTGTTTCAAACTCAACCAGAAGCTATGTTTAAGGGTCCAGAACAAGAGAATCAATCTAGATATGACCCAGACCATAAGATAGCATGATTCAGGGCATGAAACTAAGTCCAAAGCAGAAGAAATGAATTCCAGAATCAATCCAGACCTGGTCCAAAATCAAAGGTAAAATGTCCAGACTGAAATATTTATTGTCCAGATTTAATTTCAATTTAATCCAGACCAAAGTCCAGAATTAGTCTAGATCAGAGGGAAGATTTCCAGATCAATGGTTCAGAATTAATTATTTGGTCCAGTGATGGTGCAGATCAGAAGATCAGACCATGGCCCAGTGTTGGCCGAAATCAGAGGGACAGGATGAGCAGTCCATCAAAGGCCGAGTTCAGAAGATTATAGCATATCAGGCGCGCATCCAGGTTGGCCGAAATCAGAAGATCAGAGGGTCGGGAAGTGTGGTCCAGGGAAGGCCAAAATTAGTATGGTCCAGATGTGGACTAGCGCATGAAGATCCAATGGTCCAGATTTAATTAGGAAATTTATACGGTGGAGAATTTAATTTATTTTGATCAAAGGATTAAAAAGATTTATTACAAAAATAAAGTGAGGTGTTGTGGAATTCAGGAGCTGTGGCGGGAAGGAACCAACATATTTAATTGGCCAGTTATTTTGAAAGGAAATCTGAAGATATGTTTTTTATTTATATGAAGCCCAATTGGTCAAGTTATTTTTACAGAGAATCTAGCAAGATTCAGCTCGAATTTAAGCATTGGAAGAGGCTTAATCTGCATCTATAAAAGGAGGCTCAAGGCAGAATGCTCATCATCAAAAATCACAAAAGAGTCATACACTTCAAAAACAAACACTCTCAAATTTTCATAGAAGTCAATTGTGAGTCTCAGTTTTCAAGTAGCAAGTACTCTTGTTGTTTTCGTTCCACTTTGTTAAATCTAAGTTGTTGAAGTAGAGTCTACAAAGTGAGGGAGTCAGTAGGGGTAGCAGGTTACTTGGCAATTAGATTTATAGTGTTGTGATTTCTTCTACAATCTGGGATTGTCAGATTGGCTGAAGACAGGAGTTGCATTCCTCAAAGAAGTCTAGGATTGTTAGACTGTTTGAGAAGACTGACTTGGAGGGTCAGTATAAAGGTTGTAATTCAAGGTTTGAATTAGTGAAATCCTTCAAGGCGAAGGGACTAGACGTAGCCTCGTTAACGGTGAACCAGTATAAAACTGTGAGTTTTTATTTTTATTTTTATCCACTGCTAACTCTGTTTTAATTATACATCAAGTTTTGTTTTGAAAGTATTAAAACAGAAAAAGTATTCAAGTTAAGTCAAACACAATTCAACCCCCCTTCTCGTCCAGGTCTCCTTCTGACTTTGCTTCCTTCTGATCTGGGCCAGCAAAGATATCCTCTGGTAATTTCAGGATGCATCCTCTGGTACCTTCTGGATGCATTATCTGGTGTCTTCATCTTTTGCCTCTGGAAACTTCATCTTCTGGTGGCATTTAATGTAATAATTCAAGGTACAAAATAAGATTACATGGAGTTCTTTTGGAAACATAAAAATCCTAAGTACATAGAACCATCTTGGTTCCAACATTCCTAAACAGTCTAACAACCATAGACTTTTGAGGAACAACACCACCTTGACCCTAGAAGCCAAGTCTTCTCCTAAAAACCTGACAACCCCAAATTGAAGAAGGAACTAAACCACTATCGGGTTGGATACAAGAGATTAGAACTTGAGTAGTTGCTTCTGAAAAGCTAATAATGTTAATAAACTCTCACACTCTAGGAAAATAACACTTTGAAAATATTTCTAACTTGAAACTGTTGGAACCAAGTTGGTTCTAAGTACTTAGGATTTTGATGTTTACAAAAGCACTCCATGTAATCTTATTTTGTACTTAGAATTAATATATAAAATGTCACCAGAAGATGACGTCACCTGAGGCAGAAGTTGACACCACCAGAAGATACACCTCCAGAGGAAGCAACCAAAAGGTTAGGCCAGATATGCATCCAGAAGGTACCAGAGGATGCATCCTGAAGGTACCAGAGGATACACCTCCAGAGGATATCAAAGGATATCATCAAAGGTTAAATAACATCATCAGAGGATATCTTTCCTGGCCCATATCAAAGGAAGCAGAGTCCAGAAGGAGACCTGGTCCAGACCAGAAGGAAGCTTGACAGAGGGAGACTTGGTCCAGACCAGAAGGAATCATAAGTCAGACTTGGTCCATAATTAATTCTGACCAGAAGATAGCTTGGTTTTAATTATAAGAATCAGTCCAGACTTAATCAGAGCATCAGATAACTGGTCCAGAACAAATGACTTGGTTCAGATTTGGTCCAGACCAAAAGATAACATGGTTTAGAGTATAAAACAAAGTCTAGATAAGAAGAAATGATTGTCCATATTTAATCCAGACTTGATCCAGATCAGAAGGTAAATGTCCAGATTAAAATATCATAAGTCCAGATTTAATTTCAGCTCAATCCAGACTCAGTACAGAATTGGTCCAGATCAGAGGGAAGATGTTAAGATCAATGGTCCAGATTTAAGCATCAAGGCCTAGTGTTGGCCGAGATCAGAAGATCAGATCATATGACCCAGTGTTGGCCGAGATCAGAAGATCAGATCATATGGTCCAGTGATTGGCCGAGATCAGAAGATAAGAACATGTGGTCCAGTGTTGGCCGAGATCAGAGGATCACCGCATATTAGATTGTATGGTCCAGATGTGGTCGAGATCAGAAGATCAAACGGTCCAGATTTTAATCATGATGAAAACCAGTAAGGACTTGATTAAAATTCGAAGAAGACTTGATTAAATTTTGATAGAAATTTGATCAAAGTATAAAGGGGATTAGATTAAAAATTTACTGAAGATTGGAGAAATTCGAATGCAATTTGAAGCTTAAAAAGATATGGTTTGAAATTAAAAGAAACAGGATTGGTCAACAAAATTTTCAAATGCAATCTGAAGCTAAAAAGATATGTTTTTTATTTAAGTGAAACCCGATTGGCCAAGTTATTTTGCAAGAGAATCTGGATTGATTCAGCTCGAATTTAAGCATGGAAGAAACCCTAATTATTCATCTATAAAGTGAGGCTTAAGGCAGAAGACTTAGCATTGAAAATACTTGAGAGTCATACACTTCCAAAAGCAAAATACTTGAGTTTTCAGTGAGGTTAATTATGAGTATCCGCTTTCTAGAAGCAAGTACTCTAAGTTTTTCATTCCCTTGTGTTAGGTCTAAGTTGTTGAAGTAGAGTCTACAATCTGAGGGAGTCAGAAGGAGTAGCAGATTACTTAACAATTAGATTCAAGGTTCTTTTCCTCAAAAGTCTAGGGTTGTTAGACTTTTTGAGAAGACTGACTTGGAGGGTCAGTGGTACTTTGTAATTCAAAGTTTTTGAATTAGTGAAATCCTTCAAAGTGAAGGGACTGGACGTAGCCTAGTTAACGGTGAACTAATATAAAATTCTGAGTTTTTATTTACTTTATATCTGCTGCTAACTCTGTTTTAATTCATACATAACAGGTTTTGTTTTAAAACTAAAAAGTATTCAAGTTAGTCAAACACAATTCAACCCCCCTTCTCGTGTTTGCACCTTCAGAAACAAGTATTTCTCTCTTTGAACTCTAAGACTACTCTTTTATTATTTTCGATGCTTTTCTTCTTCAGCCTTGAGTATCTATTTATAGTTAAAATTTGGACTTCAATTTGGTCCTTGTTTAATTTTGAATTGTATTTTGTTTAGATTGCGTTTGTAAAATCTTCAAATTGATTTTGTTCATTTTTTTGTTTAGATTGAGATTGTGAATTCTTCAGATTGATTCTATTCGTAATTTGTTGTAGATAAATCTTGATCAAATATTCTTCAAATTTTGATCAAATCTTCTTCAAATCTTAATCAAATTTTCTTTAAATCTTCTTCAATTTTTGATCAAATTTTCTTTAAATCTTAATTAAATCTTCTTCAACTCTTCTACAAATCTTGACCATATCTTCTTTCATACTCTTTGAAGTCAAATATATTGTTCTCATAAATTACTTTTGTTAGCATCAAAACTTCAATTGTAAAATCAACTTGGTTCCAACAATCTCCCCATTTTTGATGATGAAAAAACTTGTATTTTTTATAACAACTTTTCTTTGTATTTCTTTGACTCCTCATAACTTGGGGCTCCCCCTAAGTCTAAGTATTTTATCCCCGCTCTATCAAATATCTTTCTCTTCTTTTTGTCATCAGAATAAAGACATGAAAGTAAATTTTTTTTGTTTCGCTTTTTTGTGTGTGTGAATAGCATGAATATATCATATTACAAGAAAATATAAAAACTAATTTAAAACTGAACTAATTTGAGGTGATTACAATATCAGTTAGATATGAAGGTAATGTTTAGGTTTTTCTTGATGAAGTCAAACCTATCTTTAGGTAGTGGTTTGGTGAATAGGTCAGCCCATTGGTGTTCAGTGTCTACAAACTGAATGTTTAGTACCCATTTTTGAACAAAGTCCCTAATGAAGTGGTGTTTGATCTCTATGTTTTTAGCTCTAGAATGTAGTATGGGGTTTTTGGTTAGACAAATGGCAGAAGTGTTATCACAATAGATGAGAATGTTGGTTTCTAGGATTTTGTAGTCTTCTAGTTGATGTTTCATCCAAAATAGTTCAGAACTGCATCCAGCTGCTGAAATGTACTCAACCTCTGTTGTTGACATTGCAATAATGTTTTGTCTCGTACTTTACCAGGATATTAAGTTGTCACCTAAAAAGGTGCAATTTCCACTAGTGCTCTTTCTCTCAAGTTTATCTCCAGCATAATCAGAATCACAGTATCCACTAAGTTTGTACTTAGGAGATTTCTTGTAGAATAAGATAAGGTTGGAAGTGCCTTTTAGTAGATCCAAAAATAATGTCATCAACATAAATTTGAATAATAAGAATGTCATCTTCTATTGATTTTCTAAAAAGTGTATTGTCTACTTGTCCTCTTTCAAAGTTATTTTTAAGAAAGAAGTTACTAAGTCTATCATACCACGCCCTAGGTGCTTGTTTTAGACCATACAGAGATTTTCTAAGTTTAAAAACATGATTTGGAAAGTCAGAACTTTCAAAACCTGGGGTTGATTAACATAAACTTCTTCGCTTATATAACCATTTAGAAAAACACTTTTAACATCCATTTGAAATAATGTAATGTTATTATTTGCACCAAAAGAAAGTAGGATATAAATAGCTTTTAACCTGGCCACTTGAGCAAATGTCTCAGTGTAATCAATACCCTCATGCTGACTGTAGCCTTTGCCTTGTTTCTGACCACTTCACCTTTTTCATTTAGCTTGTTTCTGAAAACCCACTCGGTTCCAATAATGTTCTTCTCTGGTCTAGGTACTAGATCCCAAACATCATTCCTCTCAAATTCATTTAACTCTTCTTGCATTGCAAGAATCCATCTATCATTTGCCAATGCTTCATCAGTAGAGGTAGGCTCAATTGATGAAAGTAAGCCAAACAAACTGGTGTCTTTAAGCGTTGATCTGATCCTTAAAGGATCACTTGCACTTTCAATGATTAGCGTTCAGGATGGGACAAATTGGTACTTCCATCTAGATCTTTCTTTTGACTTATCTTGACTATTTCTGACTTGATCTGATTCATCCTTTGATGATTTGTCATATTCTTCTGATTTGCTTGTATCCTTTGATTTTTCAAGTTCTTCTAGTTTGTCTGTATCTGCTTCCTTTGGTTCTGGTAAACCTGCATTATCATCATCTTGCTTTGATCAAATATTTTTTAAATCTTAATCAAATCTTCTTCAAATTTTGATCAAATCTTCTTCAAATCTTCTACAAATTTTGACCATATCTTCTTTCATACTCTTTGAAGTCAAATATATTGTTCTCATAAAATACTTTTGTTAGCATCAAAACGTTAATCGTAAAATCAACTTGGTTCCAATACATGCTACTACAATACATTCATCATGCTGAAAGGTTGCTTAACATATCAAAAGACACCAAATGGAAAACTAGAACACATTTAGCATTCATCTATCAAGTTCAACTCTTTCTTCGCAGTCTCACAAAAGTTTCTCTCAAGTGTTTATTTAGCAAAGGTTATGATCTAACACCCAAGTCCTTGAATCGTGCACATGCTTGAAAAAAATTATAGTTAGCAGGCTTCACTACTTGAAGTTAGGTACATAGGTTCAAATTATCATACTTTTTTTTTTTACTTTTTCATGGTAGAGATTCCCAAAACATTGACAAAAGAACTAAAAAAAAATTGTTATTAGTCAGAGTACACAAACTAAAACGACTCTCTAAAAAAATATAATCAAAACGTTTTCGATAGAAACAGATGGCATACCACCTCTAATAAAAAAATAGTTATTTAAAGTATAAGAAGAGATGAGACACAAAACATAAGATATCAAAAATAATAGTACAATCAGTTAGTATAAAAAAATAATAATAATACATTCAAAATAAAAAATAAAAAATAATGATTATATAATAACCAATGCTTAAAACTATATATATATAAATAAATACTTACAAAATATATATTCTATTTTTTATAGGAAGAAAGTATTCTAGCTATAACCACCAAATATTTAAGCAAAATAAAATGTATACAAACAATCACTTATATTTTATTGATCTTATTTTCAGGTCAAATTAATATATTATATATATCATAAATATCCCCATCAACTTTTTTAAAAAATTCACAGTTAAAGAAATTTTAAAAAATTATACTCATGCAATGCACGAAATATATATTCCAGCTTATTATTATTATTATTGCCAGTCCCACCTACTTTTTCTAGTATCTTCCAGCTCATTATTATGAAACTCTTGGATGAAATAAAATATATTATTTTAACAATCTTTAATAAAATTGGAATTGAAATCACCGGATTCTGAATTTCTATTACTTTCACACTCTTTGCCGCCTCTTTAAACTTCTTTAATATGTGAACAAAATAGTGATGTTCAAATTATCAATAACAAAAATATACTTGAACATAATCTCGTCCAACCCAATTTGACTATAATTAAAATCCACAAATATATAATCAAAATCTCCTTTTTGACTCTCTTTAATATTTTCAACTTAGTCTACTATTCATCCTTTTTAGGGAAGACGACCACACGAGTTCTTTTTTAACATGTAATAGATGTCACATAAGATGGTTAGCAATCACTCTAACATACATTTAATACCATGGTTAAAAGGAAAACGATGTAAAATTTAATAAAAATAAAGAATCGAAATGAGTCTTTTAAAATAGAAATGAAAAAACCAATATTTTAGCCAAATGTATACAATATAAAATAAAACAAAATGTGTAGTTTACTATTAGTGTTTAATTACAATTATAAATGAAGTACAATTCATTCAGAAAATTGCATTTTAATAAACTTTAATGAGGAGTGTTGTGTTCAACTTCGCCAACAACACCCTCATTAGAAATAAATTTTGTCCAAAACCAATGTGACTTCCACACTCTATTCATTTCTTCAATAGGAACATTCTTTGTCTCGGGCAAGAACAAGACTATGAAGATTGTCATAATAACGACAAAGCCAGCAAAAAAGAAGAAAAGACCAAACTTCAAATGGCAAAGCAAAGTGAGAAAGATTTGTGCAATGAAAAATGTAAATAACATGTTCACGCCAACATTAATAGCTTGACCTGCAGACCGAGCTTCAAGCGAACAAATTTCACTAGGAACCAACCAACCCAATGGACCCCAAGACCAGGCAAAAGCTGCAACATACGCACATATAAAAAATAAGAGGAGGTTGGCTTCGCCTTTAGTTAATGAGCCTTCACCACTTAGTCCACACTTTGCAGCAATCATTCCTCCAACAACAATCTACCCGTAATTGATAGTTGTAACATTTACATATGTGAATAATTTTCATATGAAAAATGGAGAAAGAATTAACTTTTTAAGCTATATAATAGGTTTAGGTAAAATTAATTTTTAATAAAACAATTGTCATACTTACCTCGCAAATAAACATTTGGACGCCACCTTCAATGAACAATATCTTTCTTCCAAACTTGTCTACAATGAAAATGGAAACAAATGTGGCAACTGCATTGATGCCTCCAGTGATGACTACCGATATAAGGGAAACTTCATTACCAAATCCCAAAGTCTTAAACATGACAGGTGTGTAAAACATGATAACATTAATTCCAGTGAATTGTTGAAAAAATAGAATTAAACTACAAAAAGTTAGTTGTGGTCTATATTTTGATTTTTAATATGTGATTATTATGTTTTTATATATTTTTTTTTTGGTAATTTATGGTTGCTACATTTTAATTATTAAAATGTAATTAAAGTATTGTGATGCATTTATATGCAGTGAATTAAAAAATTAAATGACAATTAAATCAAGTTTGTAATGAGAGTTATATTTTTTATTATTGGTTTTTTAATTATAGAGATATAGGCAAAAAATTAGTAGAATGAACAAACTTGATTTAATGAACATTTTCACACAGATCGCATCAATAACTTCTAGATCTAATTTACTAAAAATATCTAGTATCGCCACAAATATTTGTCACTCATAAACTCTCTGTAATTTGATTAAATTATTCTCCACATCATGCGACCTCCTATAACCTTTTGTTTTTATTTTACTTTTTATTTTAACAAAGGAATAATTAATTTAATATATAAAAAATAATAAAAATATTTAAAAAAACAAAATTATATTAATAAAATCCAACCAAATACATTTAATAGGAAAAAAAATACATCCAAGTTAATATGGTTGAGTAGATGTGCCAAAACAAATAAAATGTTATATTATATTAACAACTTCCTCCTATTGTGTAGATAAATTAGCAACTTAATTCTATTTTGTTAACAACTCCTTCCTATTTTTTCTCCGAATCTAATAAATAATAAATAATAAAAATAATAATAATAAAAAAAGTAAATTATATTAATAAAATCAAACAAAATACATTAAATTGAAGAAAAAAATACATCAAATTTGAGTAGATGTGTCAGTACCATTTGGACAATGTTTCCTTGTATGACCAGAGATCCGACATAATTCGCACTTTCTTGGTACTTTTTCTAGAGTGTTCATTTATGTTCTAGTGCATTTACTCTTTGGGCAACCTTTCTTGATTCTCCGGATTTGAGGATCGTGACACATCTTAACCCCTTCATATTCTAGCCAATATCCTTTGTTTGGTATAAGTTTGAACGTTTCGTCGTAGACTTTTAGTACTGTTTCCACCTTGTACACATCAAATATAAGTCTTCAATAATCATATTTTATGTTAGAACATGCTGCTATCACATGTGAACAGGGCATATGTATAGCTTGATATTTCCCACAGTTGCAACACTTGTTAGGAAGGTTGACAGTGAAATGACCAATTGGTCGTCCTTCTCTTGTATTTACTGTCTCACGGACCATGAAAGTATGGTTGCTTCGATCAAAACTATCAACTTTATGACTATTGGATTTACGTATTTCGGATTTCATAAAATTTATGCATTTTTCTGTGTATACGTGACCAAAGGCTAAATTGATATGTGTAGTTTTCCAATTGTTGGAAACAATGTCCCTGTCTTATAATAAGTTGATTGGACTAAAGGTTGTGCGTGCCTTTTAATACTCCATTGATCGACTCCACAAGGTTGGTTGTCATGTGACCCCAATGGCTACCTCCATCAAATGCTTTAATCCAATTTTCTCGCGGTATGTTGTCTAACCATTTTATAGCCTCCCGATTTACTATGTTGTTTTCACTGCGGTAGTAACTATATGTAGGCTCATTAATTGAGTAATCTGTATTGACACAATAAATAATGTGTCGAAAAATTATTAAAAATTACACTAATTAAAAAGTAAGAATGAAATTATCACCCATAGCAACAACTTTTTTCTTCAAAGCATTATCCTTAAATTCCCTTGCGAAATTTTGTGCAATATGTCGGATGCAAAACACATGCTTTGACGGAGGATTTTGAGACCCATTATTTGGATTATTATAAGCACTTTTGATGGATTCGTGTCTATCTGAAATCAAACAAATGTTGGCTTGTGAAGCGACATATTTTCTAAAATTTCTCAAAAAGAAACTCCAACCATCTCCTATCTTACCTTCCACAAGAGCATAAGCAATAGGAATTAAATTGTCGTTTATATCTTGTGCAACTGCTATCAATAGAGTCCCCTTGTACTTTTCGTACAACCAAGTCCCGATGAAATATCCTTGTCGCACCTATCAAACTATTCTCATAATAAGCTGGAATTGTTTCCATTTCTATTTTGGTTCATGGAGCAAACGTTCACATAACCAACAACCATTATGGGAGTTGATTGTAAGACTCTTCCTAATTGTCATAAATTTGTTCAATCGCTTTATTTTTTGCTATCCAATCCTTGCTATAACTTATTGTGTAGTTTTGCAAAGCTTGAATCTAAGAAATAATGACCTTTAATTTGATTGAAGATTCCACTTTAAGAACTTGCATTACGCTTGTACATATCAAGTCAGAATCGAGCTTCTGATGATCTTGTGACAATGTGGAATTTATGCATGTATGAGGCACATTCAATTTATCAATCACCAACAATTCACTCTTTTTGCGTTTTGAAGTTCTGCATCTAAACAAACAATTTGGACTTAAACAATTAATAACATACCTTTCTGAATCTGATTTTTGTATCGCAAAATTCAATGATTGTTTTAAATGGTAATGTTTGATTGCATGTACGCATTCATCCTTTTTTCAAACTTCATTCCAATTGCAAGAGTTCCATCTATTGTTGGGACTTCGTTAAAGAACATGTGATCAAATACAATTGATTGCTCTACATTCTCTAAATTTATGTTCTTCAGGTGAAATGGTGGATCAAAAATAGGTAGGATAGGTTGGTCTTCTGCTTCTATATCTTCGTCAACATCAATATCGTCGCCAGAATCACCAGATGATTCATCTAAGTATGTTTCATCCTATTCACTTTAATCGCCTAATTCTTCCTCGTTGATATTATGTAAAACATTAAGCCAATGATCGCATTGTTGACTTGTTGGGGAGATTCATGATAGAGTTGAAAACTATCTGGATAAGCTTCTTCAATTTGGCTAGAGTATGGTTCATAGTGTTGTGAAGGAGAATATTGAAGGTGCAAACACGAGAAGGGGGGTTGAATTGTGTTTGACTAACTTGAATACTTTTTTTTTCTTCTGTTTTTGCAGTTTTATAACAAAACCTGATGTATGAATCAAACAGAGTTAGCAGCGGATATAAAGTAAAAATAAAAACACAGAATTTTATACTGGTTCACCGTTAACGAGGCTACGTCCAGTCCCTTCACTTTGAAGGATTTCACTAATTCAAAACCTTTAATTACAACAATACCACTGACCCTCCAAGTCAGTCTTCTCAAACAGTCTAACAATCCTAGACTTTTGAGGAATACAACACCTAGACTTCTCAAGTCAAGTCTTCTCCTACAATCTGACAACCCCAGATTGTAGAATGAATTACAACGCCTTGAATCTAATTGCTAAGTAATCTGCAACCCCTTCTAACTCCCTCAGATTGTAGACTCTACTTCAACAACTTATATCTAACACAAGGGAAAGAAAAACACGAGTGCTTCCTTCTGGAAAGCTGAAACTTACAACTAACCTCACTGAAAACTCGAGTGTTTTCTTTTGGAAGTGTATGACTCTTTTGTGATTTTTCGATGCTAAGTGTTCTGCCTTGAGCCTCCTTTTATAGATGCAGATTAATGTCTCTTCCAAGTTTAAATTCGAGCTGTATCTTGCTGGATTCTCTTGCAAAAAAAACTTGTCCAATCGAGTTTCTCTTAAATAAAAAACATATCTTTTTCTGCTCCAAATTGCCTTCAAAAATAACTTTGACCAATCCTGACTTAAATTAATTCTGGATCAAATCTTTCTTCCCGCCAGTAGCTTCTGAATTCCAAAAGTCTTCAATTTATTATTGTATGAAATCCTTTTAATACTTTGATTAAATCTTGACCGTTTGATCTTCTGCTCCCGTCCACATCTGGATCATACAATCTGATCTGCTGTGATCCTCTAATCTCGGCCAACCCTGGACCACACTTTCTGATCTTCTGATCTCGACCACTCTGGACTTACAATCTGATCTGTTGTGATCTTCTGAACTCAGCCAATACTGGACCACACGTTCTGATCTCGGCCAACATTGGGCCATATGGTCCGATCTTCTGATTTCGGCCAACACTAGGCCATATGCTTAAATCTGGACCATTGATCTGAACATCTTCCCTCTGATCTTGACCAATTCTGGACTGGGTCTGGATTGAACTGAAATTAAGTCTGAACATAGGATATTTAAATCTGGACATTTACCTTCTGATCTGGATCAGGTCTAGATTAAATCTGGATATCATTTCTTCTGGTATGGACTTAGTTTCATACTCTGAACCATGCTATCTTCTGGTCTGGGCCAAATCTGAATTAAATCTCTTGTTCTAGACCAATTAATTTATGCTCTGGCCAAGTCTGGATCAAGTCTGGATCAAGTCTGAATTGATTAACATTTCACTGCCAAGCTATCTTCTGGTTAGAATAACTTCTGGACTAAATCTGACTTTTGATTCCTTCTGGTCTGGAACAAGTCTCCCACTGACAGGCTTCCATTTGGTGTAGTCCAGGTCTCCTTCATGACTCTGTTTCCTTCTGATATGGGCCAACAAAGATATCCTCTGGTGGTATTTTGACATCCTGGTGTATCCTCTGGTGCCTTCAGGATGCATCCTCTAGTACCGTCTGGATGCATTATCCGGTGTCTTCTGGAGGTGTATCCTCAGGTCTGATTTTATCCTCTAGTAATTCATCTTCTGCCTCTGGTGACTTCATATTCTGGCGGCATTTAATATAATAATTCAAGGTACAAAATAAAATTACATGGAGTGCTTTTGTTAACATCAAAATCCTAAGTACTTAGAACCAACTTGGTTCCAACAATCTCCCCCTTTTTGATGATGACAAAACCTTAACTTATTTTGCTAGCTTATAACTCGAAGTACTTGAAATACTCCCCCTCAGACTAATCTCTCCCCCTAAGTCTAATACTAACTTTTTCTTCTCCTTTTCAACTCCTTCTTGAATCACTCTTTCTTTTCTTCTCTTCTCATCTCCTTTTCATCTCATTCTCTTTTCATCTCTTTCTGATTTATTTTTTTCTCTCTCCCTGTTTCTTCTCCTTTTCAACTCCTTCTCTTTTCACTCATTCTTTTTCTCTCTTTATTTTTCTCGCTCCCTGTTTCTTCTCCTTTTCAACTCCTTCTCTTTTCATCTCTTTCTTTTTCGCTCCTCCTTTCTTTTTATCTCTCATTTTCTACTTATTTCTCCTTTTTCTCTCTCCCCCTTTTTGTCATCAGCCAAAAAGAGGTCCTACTATTTTTGTATTTTTGTTTTTCTCTTTACAAAGTACAGAAAGTAAAAACAGAAAAATAAAAAACATAAAGTAAAATTACAAGAAAATTAAAAACTCCTAAGATGATTACTTGAGCTAGTTAGATATGGAGATAATGTTGAGATGCTTCTTGATGAACTCGAACCTATCTTCTGGTAATGCTTTGGTGAAGATATCAGCCCATTGATGATCAGTGTCCACAAACTGGATGCTTAAAGTCCCTTTTTGAACATGGTCCCTAATGAAATGATGTTTTATTTCAATGTGTTTGGCTCTAGAGTGTAAGATGGGGTTCTTGGTTAGGTTTATGGCTGAAGTGTTATCACAGAACAAAGGGATATTTGGTTTCGAAGATGTTGTAATCTTCAAGTTGATGTTTCATCCAGATTAACTGTGAGCTACATCCTGCTGCTGATATATACTCAGCTTCAGCTGTTGACATGGCAATGGTGCTTTGTCTTTTGCTTGACCAAGAGATCAAATTATCTCCTAAGAAAGTGCAGTTGCCACTTGTACTTTTCCTTTCCAGCTTGTCTCCAGCATAGTCGGAATCACAAAAAGCTCTTAGTTTGTAGGTGGGGGTTTTCTTGTATAACAAAGTAAGGTTGGTGGTTCCTTTAAGGTATCTCAAAATTCGTTTGACGGCAGTTAAATGCGATTCCCTAGGGTCAGCTTGAAAACAGGCACATACGCAAACACTAAACAAAATGTCAGGTCTAGAAGCAATTAAATAAAGTAGGGATCCAATCATACCTCTGTATGTTTTTTGGTCTACCTTTTGGCTGGTTTTATCTTTCTCAAATGAGCAGGTTTGGTGCATGGGGGTGGCCATAGGCTTACATTCACTTATTTTGAACTTTTTAAGAAGTTCTTTAGTGTATTTAGATTGGTGAATGAGTATACCTGATTTACCTTGATGAATCTGAATTCCCAGGAAGAACTTAAGTTCTCCCATCATGCTCATTTGGAACTCTTTCTGCATTAGGTCAAAAAACTCTTTGCACAAAGTGCCATTAGTAGATCCAAAGATGATATCATCAACATAAACTTGAATAATCAAAATATCATTTTTAATGGATTTCCTAAATAGAGTATTATCAATCTGGCCTTTATCAAATTCATTCTTAAGCAGAAAGTTACTAAGTCTGTCATACCATGCCCTTGGTGCTTGTTTTAAACCATATAAATATTTTTTAAGTTTAAAAACATGGTTTGGATAATCAGAATTTTCAAATCCAGGGGGTTGTTTGACACAGACTTCCTCACTTATATAGCCATTCAAGAATGCACTTGTAACATCCATTTGATACAGATTTATATCATGATTAGCAGCAAATGATAAAAGAATTCTAATTGCTTCTAACCTGGCCACTGGAGCAAAAGTCTCATGTAATCTATACCTTCCTGTTGACTGTATCCTTGAGCTACAAGTCTGGCTTTGTTCCTTACCACTTCACTTTTTTTATTGAGTTTGTTCCTGAACACCCACTTGGTTCCAATAATGTTTTTGTTTGGTCTGGATACCAGATCCCAAACATCATTCCTTTGAAATTTATTTAGCTCTTCTTGCATTGCAAGTATCCAACCTTCCTCTGCCAAAGCTTCATCAAAATTGGTTGGTCTGCATCAATTTCTGGTTCTGGAAGATCTGTAACAGCTTCTGATTCTGATAAATCAACTTCTAGTTCTGGTAAATTTGTAACAGCTTCTGATTCTGATAAGTATCCAGATTTCTCTTCTGACTGAACTTGGCTTTTTCTGACTTGATCAGATTTATCTTTTGAAGATTTGTCATGTGTTGCTGATTTGCTTGTATCCTCTACCTTTACAGGTACTTCTGTTTCTTCTGCTTCTGCTCCCTTTTGTTCTGGTGAACCTGCACTATCCTTATCTTGCTTTGATTTGTCAAGATCAAGCAAATTGTCATTAGATTTAATGATAATAAAACTCATATAATGAAATTAAATACAGTTAGTTCGTCAATTATGTTTCAAGTAAAATAGCTTTTGGTTCTGGTAAGTCTGGATCAGCTTCTGGTTTTAGTGAACCTGCATCTGTTTCTGGTTCTAGTAACCAACATTGGTTTCCTCTAGTTCTGATAAACTGCATCAGCTTCATCTTGCTTTGAATTTTCAGGTCA
The DNA here is from genome assembly GCA_037974295.1 of Cicer cuneatum. Classification (NCBI taxonomy): domain Eukaryota; kingdom Viridiplantae; phylum Streptophyta; class Magnoliopsida; order Fabales; family Fabaceae; genus Cicer; species Cicer cuneatum. Next base: position 55,378,777 of record JBBPBO010000001.1, read on the forward strand.
AGCTATTTGTCATATAACATAACACAAATCAAATAATATAGCCAAACAGTTAATTCTGCTTCAGGTGGTTTCTGCTTGTTTTTGAGACCACTGGAATGCTGTTTCTGCTGAAGTGTTCAATTCGTGTAAATCACCTGGTTCCTTTAAATCTTTGAGAAACTGCAAAATACGTATCTAGCTTTGATTTTTAAGATCAAGCTTCTTGTTATCACAGTAAACATAAATATCAAACAATAATAATATTCACATCAAGATGTAACCTCTATGTTAGCAATTTCAGTTTTACTCTGAAAATCCTCTTGCTTCTGATTTTTAGATTCCGAATCTGTATGTTTTGTGATTAAATGATTTGGATGAAGGGTTTTGAATTCCCTTCCAGGTTAGTAGTCTTGATGAATTTCACTAGAGTATTTGAAGAACTCTCTTGATTCTGATTCTTCTCTTTCTGCTTCGGCTGATACACCATGTTCCTCTGGTGGTTCTGAAACTCATGGTGATTCTGGTAATTATGCTTTTTCTGGTAATACTGAAGCTGATGTGTGTGATTCTGCTGTTTGTGGTTGAACCTCTTATTCTGATACTTATACTGGTTCTAGTTCGGGTTCTGGTACTGATTTTGATTCTGGTTCCAGTTCCTGTGCCTCTGATACTGGTTCCAGCTCCTGTTCTGATTCGGGTGATATGTGTGATTTCTTTGATATTTCCTATTCCTCCTATGATTCTGGTTCTGGTTCTGATAGGTATTGTGTTGACCAATTCTTCTTCTACCAGAGTCAATTGGCTTCTGTTTGGTAGATGTTGGAACCTAAACCTTCTTCTGGTTGTGCATTGCCAACATCCATTGTACAGGCACCATTGTTGGTGTCTCCTTTTGGTTGCTCAGAATATCTGCAACATAGACAATTTGATCTTTTGGTACCCAGAACTGATTGGGTCCAAGTTTGTTAGTTTTAACAGCTCTCTGATCTTGTTCAGATTTTACCATTGGACAAGATAATTCAGAGTGACCTTTCTTAGTACAAACAATACATAAAACATCATAATGAACAATTTTAGTTTCAGCAATAGTTTCTGTAGAACCAAGACATCTCTTTCCAATGTTACTGTTTCCATAAATCATATATGCATATTTACTTCTTTCCATTCCATTAGAAATAAAGTTTTGAAAAAATTGCTCATGCATATCAAATTCACAAATAGTTTTGGAAGTGGAACAAATATCACTTTTGAGAGTTTGGTTTTCATATTTGAGTCTTGCAACTTCAGTTTTAAAATCCTTGTTTTCAGTTGCATATTCAGAATTTTGATTCTTTAAAACTTGGACTTCTTTGGTCATATTTTTCTTATCTTCCCTAAGAGTTTTCAGTTTTAAAGACATCTTATTGTTTGCATTTAAAAAGTCTTTAACAGCATCAATTAATTCAGATTTAGTGAGATCAGAAAATACATCATTGTCTTCATCTTCTGAATCTGTTGCAGAGCCTGAGCTGGTATGAGCCATCAGATCCAGAATTGCTTCCTCTAATGTGCTTCCAGACTTGCCTGAATGACTGCTTTGATCATTCTTCCTTCTGCCTGCTTTCCTTCCTGAAACCGGGCCTTTATGAAGTCCAGAGGCAGACCTGGTGTGTGCCATCATTGCTGTTTCTGCCTCTTCTTCATCAGACGATTCTTCTTCTGATTCTGATACATCCTAGGCTGCCATCAGACCATTCTTTCTGAATCTGGAACTCTTCTTGTGCTGTTTGTCTTTTTCCATATTTGGACATTCTGACTTGATATGTCCAGGTTCATTGCATCCATAACAGATGATGCTCTTCTTGTCAGATTCTTCCTTTCCTTTGCTGTTATGTTTCTTCTTGGAACCTCTCCTCTTCCTGTTTTCCCAGATCTTAACCATCTGTTTGGTTAAGTAAGCCATATCATCGCAGTCACTGTCACTATCCTCTGATTCTGGTGCTGCCTTTGCAGCTTTCTTTTGTTTTGATTTTAGGGCCAGATTCTTCTTCTTCTTTGGTTCATCTGCTTCCAATTCTATTTCATGAGACTTGAGTGAGCTGATCAGATCTTCAAGTCTTAAGTTATTCAGATCTCTGGCTTGTTGAACTGCAGTAACCATTGGTCTCCACTTGGTTGGTAAACTTCTTAGAATCTTCTTGACATGATCTGCTGTTGTGTAGCTTTTCTATAATACCTTTAGTCGTTATATCAAAGTCTGGAATCTACAGAACATTCGATCAATGTCTTCATCATCTTCCATCTTGAACATCTCAGACTGTTTCACCAGTATATTAGCCCTTGCTTCTTGAACCTGTTGGCTTCCTTCATAGGTCAGAACAATACTGTCGAATATGCTCTTTGTTGTTTCTTTATCTGTACATCTGTCAAATTTCTTGAATGTGATGGCACTAATCATGATGGTTCTAGCTTTGTGATGCAGTTTTTATGCTTTGCTCTGGTCTGGTTTCATATATTCCATGTCCCGTTCTTTAGTTGGATCTCCTGGAACAATATGAAGCTGCAAACACGAGAAGGAGGGGTTGAATTGTGTTTGAAAAACTTGAATACTTTTCCTGTTTTTATACTTTAAAAAAAACTTGATGAATGAATAAAAACAGAGTTAGCAGCGGATATAAAGTAAAAATAAAACACAGAATTTTTATACTTTCACCGTTAACGAGGCTACGTCCAGTCCCTTCACCTTGAAGGATTTCACTAATTCAAACCTTGAATTACAGCAGTTCTACTGACCCTCCAAGTCAGTCTTCTCAAACAGTCTAACAATCCTAGATTCTTGAGGAATACATCTCCTTTCTTCTCCTGCCAATCTCACAACCCCAGATTGTAGAAGGAATTACAACGTTTTGAATCTAATTGCCAAGTAATCTGCTACCCCTTCTAACACAAGGGAATGAAAATAACACGAGTGCTTGCTTCTGGAAAGCTGGAACTCACAATTAACCTCACTGAAAACTTGAGTGTTTGGTTTTGGAAGTGTATAACGCTTTTGTGATTTTCGATGCTAAGTATTCTGCCTTGAGCCTCCTTTTATAGATGCCGATTAGTGCCTCTTCCAAGCTTAATTTCGAGCTGAATCTTGTTGGATTCTCTTGCAAATATATCTTGACCAATTGAGCTTTATTTAAATAAAAAACATATCTTTTTTAAGCTTCAGATTTTCTTTCAAAAATAACTAGCCAATCATGTCTTTAGATTCTTCCCGCCAACAGCTCCTGAATTCCACAATACCTCACTTTATTTTTGTAACAAATCTTTTCAATACTTTAATCAAAATAAATTAAAATCTCCACCGTTAATCCTCCTGATTAAATCTGGACCATTTGATCTTCTGCACTAGTCCTTATCTGGACCATACTAAGTGATATGCTGTGATCCTCTAATTTCGGCCATCCCTGGACCACACTTTCTGATATTCTGATCTTCTGATCTCGACCAACACTGGGCCATGGTTTGATCTGTTGTGATCCTCTGATCTCGACCACTACTGGACCACACTTCCTGACCTTCTGATTTCGGCCAAAACTGGGCCATGGCCCGATCTTCTGATCTCGGCCAACATTGGGCCAAATACTTAAATCTGAACCATTGATCTGAATATCTTCCCTCTGATCTGGACCAATTCTGGACTTGGTCTGGATTAAACTGAAATTAAATCTGGACAAATAATATTTCAGTCTGGACATTTTACCTTTGATTTTGGATCAGGTCTGGATCAATTCTGGAAATCATTTCTTCTAGTATGGACTTAGTTTCATACCCTGAACCGTGCTATCTTCTGGTCTGGGTCAAATCTGGATTAATTCCTTTGTTCTGGACCCATTAATTTACCTTCTGATTAAGTCTGGATCAAGTTTGGGCTGTTTATTATTTCACTGCCAAGCCATCTTATGGTCAGAATAACTTATGGAATAAATTTGACATTTGATTCCTTTTGGTCTGGAACAACTCTCCCTCTGGTAGGCTTCCCTGTGGTATGGTCTAGGTCCCCTTCTGACTTTGCCTCCTTATGATTTGGGCCAACAAAGATATCCTCTGGTAGTGTTTTGACATCCTAGTGTATCCTCTGGTAATTCCAGGATGCATTCTGGATGCATTTTCTGCCTCTACAAACTTCATTTTCTGGTTGTATTTAATGTGATAATTCAAGGTACAAAATAAGATTACATGGAGTGCTTTTGTAAACATCAAAATCCTAAGTATTTAGAACCAACTTGGTTCCAACAATCTCTCTCTTTTTTATGATGACAAAACCTTAACTTATTTTGCTAGTTTATAACTCGAAGACTTGAATTACTCCCCCTCAGACCAATCTCTCCCCCTAAGTCTGATACTGACTTTTTCTTCTCCTTTTCAACTCCTTCTCTTTTCACTCTTTCTTTTCTTCTCTTCTCCTCTCCTTTTCAACTCTTTCTTTATTCGCTCTTTCTTTTCTCTCTTCACATTGCCTTTCCTTTTCAACTCCTTCTCTTTTCACTCTTTCTTTTTCTCTCTCCCTGTTTCCTCTCCTTTTCAACTTCTTCTTTTTCACTCTTTCTTTTTCTCTCTCCCTAATTCTTCTCCTTTTCAACTCCTTCTCTTTTCATCTCTTTCTTTTTCACTCCTCCTTTCTTTTTATCTCTCCTTTTCTACTTATTTCTCCTTTTTCTCTCTCTCTCTCCCCCTTTTTGTCATCAGCCAAAAAGAGGTCCTACTATTTTTGTATTTTTTTTCTTTACAAAATACAGAAAGTAAAACAGAAAATAAAAAAACAGAAAATAACATTACAAGAAATTTAAAAACTCCTAAGATGACTACTTGAGCTAGTCAGATATGGAGGTAATGCTGAGATGCTTCTTGATGAACTCGAACCTATCTTCTGGTAATGCTTTGGTGAAGATGTCAGCCCATTGATGATCAGTGTCCACAATCTAGATGCTTAAAGTCCCTTTTTGAACATGGTCCCTAATGAAATGGTGTTTTATTTCAATGTGTTTGGCTCTAGAGTGTAAGATAGGGTTCTTGGTTAGGTTTATGGCTGAAGTGTTATCACAGAACAAAGGGATATTGGTTTCAAAGATGTTGTAATCTTCAAGTTGATGTTTCATCTAGAGTAACTGTGAACTGCATCCTGCTGCTGATATATACTCAGCTTCGGCTGTTGACATAGCAATGGTGCTTTGTCTTTTGCTTGACCAAGAGATCAAATTATCACCTAAGAAGGTGCAGTTGCTGCTTGTACTTTTCCTTTCCAGCTTGTCTTCAGCATAGTCAATACCATGCAATCTGGCCTTTAGAGTATTATCAATCTGGCCTTTATCAAATTCATTCTTAAACAGAAAGTTACTAAGTCTGTCATACCATGCCCTTGGTGCTTGTTTTAAACCATATAAAGATTTTTTAAGTTTGAAAACATGGTATGGAAAATCAGAATTTTCAAATCCAGTTGGTTGTTTGACATAGACTTCCTCACTTATGTAGCCATTTAAGAATGCACTTTTAACATCCATTTGATACAACATTATATCATGATTAGCAGCAAATGATAAGAGAATTCTGATTGCTTCTAACCTGGCCACTGGAGCAAAAGTCTCAGTGTAGTCTATACCTTTCTGTTGACTGTATCCTTGAGCTACAAGTCTGGCTTTGTTCCTTACCACTTCACCTTTTTCATTAAGTTTATTCCTGAACACCCTCTTGGTTCCAATAATGATTTTGTTTGGTCTGGGTACCAGATCCCAAACATCATTCCTTTGGAATTCATTCAGCTCTTTTTGCATTGCAAGTATCCAACCTTCCTCTGCCAAAGCCTCATCAACATTACTTGGTTCAATTGTTGAGAGTAAACTAAACAGACTGGTTTCTCTACTTGATGATATGGTCTTTAAAGGTTCTGCTGCACTGCCAATAATTAGTGATTCTGGATGTGAAGACTTGTACTTCCATCCATTCTTTCCCTTTGACTTGTTTTCATAGTCAGCATGTTCTTCTTCATCTTGATCTTTCTTAGATTCTGCTTCTGGTTCAGCTTTTGGTTCCTGTGCCTCTGGTTCACCTGCAATTTCCTCATCTTGTTTTGACTTTTCAGAGTCAAGCTGTTTATCATCAAACTTAATGTGGATTGATTCTTCCATAGTGTTAGTTTCTTTGTTAAACACTCTATAAGATTTTGATCCCTCAGAGTAGCCAATAAAGATACACTTTTGAGATCTAGGGTCAAACTTAGCTAAGTTATCTTTAGTGTTCAACATAAAACAGATGCAGCCAAATTGCTTAAAGTAGGAAATATTGGGTTTCTTACCTTTCCACAGTTCATAGGGAGTTTTTTTTAAGATGGACCTGATGTAGACTCTATATTGAATGTAGCAGGCTGTGTTGACAACTTCTGCCCAAAGGTAGAAGGCAACCTTCATATCATTCAGCATGGTTCTGGCCATCTCCTGCATTGATCTATTTTTCCTTTCAACCACTCCATTCTGTTGAGGTTTTCTGGGGGATGAGAAGTTGTGAGAGATCCCATTCTCATCACATAATTCTTCAAAATACTTGTTCTCAAATTCACCTCCATGATCACTTCTGATGGTTATGATCTTAATACCCTGTTCATTCATAACTTGCTTACAGAAAGAAATAAACACTTTGTGAGATTCATCTTTGTTCTTTAAAAATTTTACCCAAGTCCACCTTGAGTAATCATCAACAATCACAAAACCATATTTCTTACCACTGAGGGAAGCTGTTTGAACAGGACCAAACAGATCTAAGTGAAGCAGTTCAAGTGGTTGAGAGGTAGAAACACATTTTTTAGTTTTAAAAGAGCTTCTAGTTTGTTTACCTCTTTGACATGCTTCACACAGAATCTCAGTTTTGGAACTTACCTTGGGAAGCCCTCTTACCAACTGGAGTTTGCTCAACTCGAATATAAGTCTAAGGTTTGCATGCCCTAGCCTCTTGTGCCAAATCAGATTCTGCTCACTTACAGATAATAGGCATTTAACGTATTGCTTAGCAAGACTAAAAAGATCACTTTTATATACATTATCCTTCTTAGTGCCAGCAAATAAAACAATCCCATCAATTTGACTAACAGCTTTGCAAGTTTTTTTGATTAAAGATAACATCATAATTGCAGTCACTTAATTGACTTATGCTCAGAAGATTATGTTTTAGCCCTTTAACTAACAGAACATTTTTAATAGACAAGGGAGAAGAAGTGTTACCAACAGTTCCTGTACCAATGACCTTTCTGGTTTCCTCCAAAGGAAACATTGCCTCCATTCTTTATAGTTAGTCCAGAAACATAGATTTATCTCCTGTCATGTGCTTGGAGCAGCCACTATCAACATACCAAGTTTTGTGTTGCTGACTAGACCTTGCCTTTTCTCTGTCAAAATCAGAGTCAGAGTCAGATTCAGACTTAGCTTGTATTCGAGCCATTAGGGCCAGTTCTTCTTCTGGTCTGTTTGAGCAGTTTCCTTGATTCTGCTTTGGTTTATAAATCATGTTCCTCTGATGATTCTGGAACATGTTTTGATTCTGGTAATTTTGGTGAATCCAGTGATTCTGATAACCTTGATAATTCTGGTGATTCTGGTGATTTGGGTGAATCTGGTGGTTCTGATGAATTTGGTAATTCTGGTGATTCTGGTAATTCCTGATCTGATTCTAGTTCTGGTTCTAGTGTTGATTCTGATTCTGATTCCAACACTGATTCTGATTCTGGTTCCACTATTGATTCTGGTTCTAGTGTTAGTTCTGGTTCCAGTTTCTGTGCTTCTGATACTGGTTCCAGTTCTGGTTCTGGTTCCAATTCCTGTTTTGGTTCCAGTTTTGATTCTGGTTCTAGTTCTGATTCTGGTTCCAGTTCTGATTCTGATTCCAGTTCTGGTTGAGTTGACCAGACCTTTTTCCATCAGACTCAGATTGCCTTTGTCTTGTTGTAGCAGGAACATAAACCTTCTTCAACTTGTGCATAGCCAACATCCATTGTCCAAGCACCAATGTTGGTGTCTCCTTCTGGTTACTCAGAATATCTGCAACATAGACAATTTGATCTTTTGGTACCCATAACTGATAGGGTCCAGGTTTGTTAGTCTTAACAGCTCTCTGATCTTGTTCAGATTTTACCAGTGGACAAGATAGTTCAGAGTGACCTTTCTTAGCACAAACAATACATAAAATGTCAGAATGAACAGCTTTACTTTCAGCAATTGTTTCTGTAAAACCAAGACCTCTCTTTCCAGTGTTACTATTTCCATAAATCATATATGCATATTTACTTCTTTCCATTCCATTGGAAATAAATTTTTGAAAAAATTGCTCATGCATATCAGATTCACAAACAGTTTTGGAAGTGGAACAAACATTGCTTTTGAGAGTTTGGTTTTCAGATTTGAGTCTTGCAACTTCAGTTTTGAAATCCTTGTTTTTAGTTGCATACTCAGAATTTTGATTCTTTAAAACTTGGACCTATTTGGTCAGATTTTTCTTATCTTCCCTAAGAGTTTTCAGTTTTAAAGCCATCTTATTATTTGCATTTAAAAAATCTTTTAAAGTATCAATTAACTCTGATTTAGAGAGATCAGAAAATACCTTATCATCTTCATCTTCTGAATCTGTTCCAGAGCCTGAACTGTATCCAGAACTTGAGTTGGTATGAGCCATCAGAGACAGAATTGCTTCCTCTGATGTGCTTCCAGACTTGCTTGAATGACTACTTCGTTCATTCTTCATTCTGCCTGCTTTCCTTCCTGAAATCACGCCTTTATGAGGTCTAGAAGCAGACCTGATGCGTGCCATCATTATTGTTTCTGCCTCTTCTTCATCAGACGATTCTTCTTCTGATTCTTCTTCTGATCCTGAAACCCTTCTTTCTGTATCTAGAACTCTTCTTGTGCTGTTTGGCTTTTTCCATATTTGGACATTTTGACTTATTGTGTCCAAGTTTATTACATCCATAACAAACAATACTCTTCTTGTCAGATTCTTCCTTTCCTTTGTTGTTATGTTTCTTCTTGAAGCTTCTTCTCTTCCTGTTTTCCCAGATCTTAACCATCTTTTTGGTTAAGTAAGCCATATCATCACAGTCACTGTCACTATCCTCTGATTCTGATGCTGCCCTTGTAGCTTTCTTCTGTTTCGAATTAAGAGCCAGATTCTTCTTCTTCTTAGGTTCATCTGCATTCAGCTCTATTTCATGAGACCTGAGGGAGCTGATCAGATCTTCAAACTTCAAGGTATTCAAATCCCTAGCTTCATGTACTGCAGTAACCTTTGGTCTCCATTCGGCTGGTAAGCTTCTGAGGATCTTCTTTACATGATCTGCAGTGGTGTAGCTTTTCTTTAATACTTTTATTCCAGATATCAGAGTCTGGAATCTACAGAACATTCCATCGATGTCTTCATCATCTTCCATCTTGAACATCTTATACTGTTTGACCAGTATGTTAGCTCTTGCTTCTTGAACCTGCTGGCTTCCTTCATAGGTTAGAACCAGACTGTCGAATATGCTCTTTGTTGTTTCTTTATCTATGCATCTGTCAAATTCCTTGAATGTGATGGCACTGATCATGATGTTTCTAGACTTATGATGAAGTTTGTGTAATCTGCTCTGGTCTGGTTTCATTTCATCCATGTCTAGTTCTTTAGTTGGATCTTCTGGATCAGTAGGTGCAGTGTATCCTTTAACTACCATCTTCCATAATTCAGGATCTTGAGATATGAAGAAACTTCTAATTCTGTCCTTCCAATACTCAAACCTTTTTCCATCAAACAGTGGTGGTCTGTTGATGTTGCCTCCCAGTTCATCTCTGGATTCTGCCATGTTGAACCCCTTGGACCTTTCCTCAAACACTGTTAAGTGCTCAGCCTTGAAACCAAGTTCTAATGCCAATTGAAGGTGCAAACACGAGAAGGGGGGTTGAATTGTGTTTGACAAACTTGATACTTTTCCTGTTTTTATACTTTTAAAACAAAACTTGAAGAATGAATAAAAACAGAGATAGCAGCGGATATAAAGTAAAAATAAAACACATAATTTTTATACTGGTTCACCGTTAACGAGGCTACGTGCAATCCTTTCACCTTGAAGGATTTCACTAATTCAAACCTTGAATTACAGCAGTTCTACTGACCCTCCAAGTCAGTCTTCTCAAACAGTCTAACAATCCTAGACTCTTGAGGAATACAGCTCCTTTCTTCTCCTGCCAATCTGACAACCCCAGATTGTAGAAGGAATTACAACGCTTTGAATCTAATTGCCAAGTAATCTGCTACCCCTTATGACTCCCTTAGATTGTAGACTCTACTTCAACAACTTAGATCTAACACAAGGGAAAGAAAATAACACGAGTGCTTGCTTCTGGAAAGCTGGAACTCACAATTAACCTCACTGAAAACTTGAGTGTTTGCTTTTGGAAGTGTATGACTGTTTTGTGATTTTCGATGCTAAGTATTCATCCTTGAGCCTCCTTTTATAGATGCAGAGCTGAATCTTGCTGGATTCTCTTGCAAAAATATCTTGACCAATTGGGCTTTATTTAAATAAAAAACATATCTTTTTTAATCTTCAGATTTTCTTTCAAAAATAACTGGTCAATCATGTCTTTAGATTCTTCCCGCCAACATCTCCTGAATTCCACAATACCTCACTTTATTTTTGTAACAAATCTTTTCAATACTTTGATCAAAATAAATTAAAATCTCCACCGTTAATCCTCCTGATTAAATCTGGACCATTTGATCTTCTGCGCTAGTCCACATCTGGACCATACTAAGTGATATGCTGTGATCCTCTGATTTCGGCCATCCCTGGACCACACTTTCTGATCTTCTGATCTCGGCCAACATTGGGTCATGGTCTGATCTACTGTGATCCTCTGATCTCGGCCACTGCTAGACCACACTTCCTGACCTTCTGATTTCGGCCAACACTGGGCCATGGTCTGATCTTCTGATCTCGACCAACATTGGGCCAAATACTTAAATCTGAACCATTGATCTGAATATCTTCCCTCTGATCTGGACCAATTCTAGACTTGGTCTGGATTAAACTGAAATTAAATCTGGACAAATAATATTTCAGTCTGGACATTTTACCTATGATTTTGGATCAGGTCTGGATCAATTCTGGAAATCATTTCTTCTGGTCTGGACTTAGTTTCATACCCTGAACCATGCTATCTTCTGGTCTGGGTCAAATCTGGATTAATTCCTTTGTTCTGGACCCATTAATTTACCTTCTGATTAAGTCTGGATCAAGTCTGGGCTGTTTATTATTTCACTGCCATGCCATCTTCTGGTCAGAATAACTTCTAGAATAAATTTGACATTTGATTCCTTTTGGTCAGGAACAACTCTCCCTCTTGCAGGCTTCCCTCTGGTATGGTCCAGGTCTCCTTCTGACTTTGCTTCCTTCTGATCTGGGCTAGCAAAGATATCCTCTGGTAGTGTTTTGACATCCTGGTGTATCCTCTAGTAATTCTAGGATACATTCTGGATGCATTTTCTGCCTCTGCAAACTTCATTTTCTGGTTGTATTTAATGGGATAATTCAAGGTACAAAATAAGATTACATGGAGTGCTTTTGTAAACATCAAAATCTTAAGTATTTAGAACCAACTTGGTTCCAACACAATAGGTGCAGTGTATCCTTTGACTACCAGCATTCATAATTCAAGATCTTGAGATACGAAGAAACTTCTCATTCTGTACTTCCAATACTCAAACCTTTCTCCATCAAACAGTGGTGGTCTGTTGATGTTGCCTCCCAAATCGTATTTGGATTTTTCCATGTTGAACCCCTTGGACCTTTCCTCAAACAATGTTAAGTGCTCAGCCTTGAGCTCGAGCTCTGATGCCAATTGATGGTGCAAACACGAGAAAGGGGGTTGAATTGTGTTTGACTAACTTGAATATTTTTTTTTTTGCAGTTTTATAACAAAACCTAATGTATGAATCAAACAGAATTAGCAGCGGATATAAAGTAAAAATAAAAACACAGAATTTTATACTGGTTCACTGTTAACGAGGCTACGTCCAGTCCCTTCACTTTGATGGATTTCACTAATTCAAAACCATGAATTACAACAATACCACTGACCTCCAAGTCAGTCTTCTCAAACAGTCTAACAATCCTAAACTTTTGAGGAATACAGCACCTTGACTTCTCAAGTCAAGTCTTCTCCTACCAATCTGACAACCCTAGATTGTAGAAAGAATTACAACGCCTTGAATCTAATTGCTAAGTAATGTAATACCCCTTCTGACTCCCTCAGATTGTAGACTCTACTTCAACAACTTATATCTAACACAAGGGAAAGAAAAACACGAGGGCTTGCTTCTGGAAAGCTGAAACTCACAACTAACCTCACTGAAAACTCGAGTGTTTGCTTCTAGAAGTGTATGACTCTTTTGTGATTTTTTGATGCTAAATCTTCTGCCTTGAGCCTCCTTTTATAAATGCAGATTAGGGTCTTTTCCAAGCTTAAATTCGAGTTGTATCTTGCTGGATTCTCTTTTCAAAAATAACTTGTCCAATCGGGTTTCTCTTAAATAAAAAACATATCTTTTTCTGCTCCAGATTGCCTTCGAAAATAACTTTGACCAATCCTGACTTAAATTAATTCTGGATCAAATCTTTCTTCCCGCCAATAGCTTCTGAATTCCACAAGACTTCAATTTATTTTTGTATGAAATCCTTTTAATACTTTGATTAAATCTTGACCGTTTGATCTTATGCTCCCGTCCACATCTGGACCATACAATCTGATCTATTGTGATCCTCTGATCTCGGCCAACCCTATACCACACTTTCTGATCTTCTGATCTCGACCACTCTGGACTTACAATCTGATCTGTTGTGATCCTCTGAACTCGGCCAATACTGGACCACACGTTCTGATCTCGGCTAACATTGGGCCATATGGTCTGATCTTCTGATTTCGGCCAACACTGGGCCATATGCTTAAATCTGGACCATTGATCTGAACATCTTCCCTCTAATCTAGACCAATTCTGGACTGGATCTGGATTAAACTGAAATTAAGTCTGAACATAGGACATTTAAATCTGACATTTATCTTCTGAATCTGGATCAGGTCTGATTAAATCTGGATATCATATCTTCTGGTCTGGACTTACTTTCATACTCTGAACCATGCTATCTTCTGGTCTGGGCCAAATCTGAATTAAATCTCTTGTTTTGGACCAATTAATTTATGCTCTGGTCATGTCTGGATCAAGTCTGGACTGATTATCATTTCACTGCCAAGCTATCTTCTAGTCAGAATAACTTCTGGACTAAATCTAACTTTTGATTCCTTCTGGTCTGGAACAAGTCTCCCACTGGCAGGCTTCCTTCTGGTGTAGTCCAGGTCTCCTTCTGGACTCTGCTTCCTTCTGATCTGGGCCAGGAAAGATATCCTCTGGTGGTGTTTTGACATCCTGGTGTATCCTCTGGTGCCTTTAGGATGCATCCTCTAGTACCTTCTGGATGCATTATCTGGTGTCTTCTGGAGGTGTATCATCTGGTCTGATTTTATCCTCTAGTAATTCATTTTTTGTCTCTGGTGACTTCATCTTCTGGTGGCATTTAATATAATAATTCAAGGTACAAAATAAGATTACATGGAGTGCTTTTGTTAACATCAAAATCCTAAGTACTTAGAACCAACTTGGTTCCAACAAATATAAGTCGGGTTGATAAGGGGTGTTTTGATCAAAAGATGGGGTGCAGTCGAGATTAGGCATGTTTGAGGTCGATGGTTGATCAATGTTTCTTGATGTACGACCATCCTGAAATGAAACATATAACTCGATGCTGCCGAATTGTGACCATTGTGCATAAACATCAAACATCATCTGAACATCTTCGTCATCGCAAACCTTCATCAGTTCAAACCTTGTTTGTTGTATTTTCACCAAAAAACACAAGGTGTCGATAAATTATATCAGTTATCATTACTTTGTCGTCGAGCTCTAATTATTTTTAACGACATTCTTTAGACGAGAAAGGTTGCTTCCAAATTGTACTTTGAACGCCTTTTTATAATCACTCACAAATGTTTTTGCCTTCAATTCCGTCGAGAATTGAACCATTATAACAATAAAATTTACTTGTTGAGCAACCATGATTAAGTATGAAATGTTAGAAGGTATGGTGAGATAGTGTGATTAGTTTTCTATTTATAGAAGGTATTAAGGTGTATATATTCTCTATTAAAACTATCTGATTGGTTGAAACCAAATCACAAGGATTCATATTGCACAATCCATAGTTGTTGATAAATTAGATTGAAGGAACAAGATTGAATCTTTATAGAACAATTTGATTGATCCGAACCAAATCAAAAAGACTGGTACTGTACCATCCACAACCGTTGTAAAATTATATTGAAAAGACAAGATTTCATATTTAATAGACCAATTTGATTGGTCCAAACTATATCACAAGGATTCGTATTGCACCATCAATAGTTGTTCATGAATTATATTCAACAGGTTAGATCAAAGCAGGAAATAAACTTAAGAGATCGTTGCCTGGGGATGCAACCCCCTTCACAGATCGTGGCCTGGGGATGCGACCTCCTTAACAGATTGTGGCCAGGGGATGCGACCCGTGTAACAAATTGTGAAACCCTTAACGGATTGTGGCCTAGGGATGTGATCTATATAAACACATGCATCCATTCTTGTTTATCACATCTATTTCTTCCATTGTTGTTTATCACAACTATTTCTTCATACATTCAAAGTTATATCAACTTTCTTTATCAAAATTTCTCTTTTCTCATGGAATTATCTACGAATCACATAGTTGAAATTCAATACATTAAAGCATTTGAAAGTATTTTATATATTTACTTTATTTATAATTTTTTTAGTGTCATTGATTATTTTATTTTTGTTATATATTATGAATTTCAGATACCCTTAAAGAACAAACTGAAATGTCATGGTCGTGTTAACAAAAAACCAAATGCAGTCATATTACCGTATTTGCCAAATGCTAGATTTGGTGAAGTGATCAAACTCGGAAACTATAAAATAGATGTCGGCCTAATTACTACTATAGTTGAGAGATGGAGACCAGAAACTCATATGTTTCATCTCCCAATAGGTGAGTGCACAATAACTTTAGAAGACATATACTATCATTTAGGATTAAATGTTTCTGGTTTTCCTGTTTGCGATTCAAATTTTGTGAATGTTAAAAATGTTTGTCAAGCTTACTTAGGAGTGTTGGAACCAAGTTGGTTCTAAGTACTTAGGATTTTGATGCTTACAAATGTATTCTATGTAAACTTATTTTGTACTTTGAATTATTAAGTTAAATGCCCCATAAACTGAAGGAATCAGAAGCAGTGATCAAAGGATTCCAGAAAAATGAATTCTGGAATTTCCAGAAGATACTCCAGGAATGTCAAAACATGACCAGAAGATATATTTGATGGCCCAGATCAGAAGGAATAAAAATCAGAATGAAACATGGATCATACCATTGGAAAGCATGCCAGAAGGAAAGTTGTTCCAGACAAACAGGAATCAAATATCAATTTTATTCCAGAAGTTATTCTGACCAGAAGATGGCCTGGCAGTGAAAAATTACTTGTTCCAGACTTGACCAGAAGGTATGTTTATGAGTCCAAAACAAAAGGATCAATCCAAATTTGGCCCAGACTATAAGAGAGCATGATTCAGGGCATGAAACTAAGTCAAGACAAGAAGAAATAATTTCCAGAATGATCCAGACCTGATCTAAAATCAAAGGTAAAATGCCCCGACTAAAATATTTATTGTCCAGATTTAATTTCAATTTAATCCAGACCAAAGTCCAGATCAGAGGGAGGATTTCCAGATCAGTGGTTCAGAATTAATTATTTGGTCCAGTGATGGTCCAGCTCAGAAAATCAGACCATGGCCCAGTGTTGGCCGAAATCATAGGGACATAATGTATAGTCCAGCAAAGGCCGAATTCAGAGGATTATAGCATATCAGGTGCTCATCCAAGATGGCCGAAATCAGAAGATCAGATGGTAAGGAAGTGTGGTCCAGGGAAGGCCGAAATAAGAGGATCACAGCATAACAATCAGTATGGTCCAGATGTGGACTAGCACATGAAGATCCAATGGTCCAGATTTAATCAGGAAATTTATATGGTGGAGAATTTAATTTATTTTGATCAAAGGATTAAAAAGATTTATTACAAAAATAAAGTGAGGTGTTGTGGAATTCAGGAGCTGTGGCGGGAAGGAACCAACAGATTTAATTGGCCAGTTATTTTGAAAGGAAATCTGAAGATATGTTTTTTATTTATATGAAGCCTAATTGGTCAAGTTATTTTTACAGAGAATCCAGCAAGATTCAGCTCGAATTTAAGCATTGGAAGAGGCCCAAATCTGCATCTATAAAAGGAGGCTCAAGGCAGAATGCTTAAGAATCGAAAATCGCAAAAAGAGTCATACACTTCCAAAGCAAACGCTCCCAATTTTTCATAGAAGTCAATTGTGAGTTCCAGCTTTCAAGAAGCAAGTACTCGTGTTATTTTCCTTCCACTGTGTCAAATCTAAGTTGTTGAAGTAGAGTCTACAAGCTGAGGGAGTCAGTAGGGGTAGCAGGTTACTTGGCAATTAGATTCATAGTGTTGTGTGTTAAATCTAAGTTGTTGAAGTAGAGTCTACAATCTGAGGGAGTCAGAAGGGGTAGCAGGTTACTTGGCAATTAGATTTATAGTGTTGTGATTTCTTCTACAATCTAGGATTGTCAGATTGGCTGAAGACAGGAGCTGCATTCCTCAAACAAGTCTAGGATTGTTAGACTGTTTGAGAAAACTGACTTGGAGGGTCAATAGCAAGGTTGTAATTCAAGGTTTGAATTAGTGAAATCCTTCAAGGTGAAGGGACTGGACGTAGCCTCGTTAACGGTGAACCAGTATAAAAACTGTAAGTTTTATTTTTAATTTTATGCGCTGCTAACTCAGTTTTTAATTATACATCAAGTTTTGTTTTAAAAGTATAAAAACAGGAAAAGTATTCAAGTTAAGTCAAACACAATTCAACCCCCCCTTCTCGTGTTTGCACCTTCAATTGGCATCAGAGCTCGGTCTCAAGGCTGAGCACTTAATAGTGTTTGAGAAAAGGTCCAAGGGGTTCAATATGTCAGAAGAATTGGGAGGAAACATCAACAGACCACCAATATTTGATGGAGAAAGGTTTGAGTATTGGAAGGACAGACTGAGAAGTTTTGTCATATCTCAAGATCCTGAATTATGGAAGATGATAGTCAGAGGATACACTGCAACTACTGATCCAGAAGATCCAACTAAGAAACTAGACTTGGATGATATGACACGAGATCAGATCAGACTACACAAACTTCATCACAAGTCCAGAACCATCATGGTCAGTGCAATCACATTCAATGAATTTGATAGATGCACAAATAAAGAAACAGCAAAGAGTATATTCGATAGTCTGGTTCTGACCTATGAAGGAACCAAGCAGGTTCAACAAACAAAGGCTAACATATTGGTCAGAAAGTATGAGCTGTTCAAGATGGAAGAGGATGAAGACATTGACACAATGTTCTGCAGATTCCAAACTTTGGTATCAGGACTGAAAGTATTAAACAAAAGCTATACCACTGAAGATCATGTCTGGAAAATTCTGAGAAGTCTACCAAAAAGGTGGAGACCAAAGGTTACTGCAATTCAGGAAGCTAAGGATCTGAGTACCTTGAGGCTGGAAGATCTGATCAGCTCACTCAGGTCTCATGAAATAGAACTGGAAGAAGATGAACCTAAGAAGAAGAAGAATCTGGCTCTGATGTCGAAACAGAAGAAAGCTACAAAGGCAGCATCAGAATTAGAGGATAGTGATAGTAACAGTGATGATATGGCTTACTTAACCAAAAAGATGGCTAAGATTTGGGAAAACAGGAAGAACAGAAGATTCAATAAGAAACATAACAACAAAGGAAAGGAAGAATCTGACAAGAAGAACATCATCTGTTATGGATGCAATGAACCTGGACATGTCAAGTCAGAATGTCCAAATCTAGAAAAAGGGAAACAACATAAGAAGAATTCTAGATACAGAAAGAAAGGTCTGATGGCTGTCTGGGATGTATCAGAATCAGAGGAAGAATCTTTTGATGAAGAAGAGGCAGAAACAGCAAAGATAGCTCACATCAAGTCTGCTTCTGGACCTCATAAAGGCACGAATTCCAGAAGGAAGAATGATCGAAGCAATCATTCTGGCAAATCTGGAACCACGTCAGAGGAAACAATTCTATCTCTGATGGCTCATACCAACTCAAGTTCTGAATATAGCTCAGGCTCTGGAACAAAATCAGAAGATGAAGATAATTAGGTATTTTCTGATCTGTCTAAATCTGAATTAATTGAGACTTTAAAAGACTTGTTAAATGCAAACAATAAAAGGTCTTTAAAACTGAAAACTCTTAGGGAAGATATGGAAAATCTAACCAAAGAAGTCCAAGTTTTAAAGAATCAAAATTCTGAGTATGCAACTGAAAACAAAAATTTTAAAACTGATGTTGCAAGACTCAAATCTGAAAACCAAACTCTGAAAAGTAATAATTGTTCCACTTCTGAAACTGTTTGTAAATCTGATATGCATGAGCAAGTTTTTCAAAACTTTATTTCCAATGGAATGGAAAGAAGTAAAAATGCATCTATGATTTATGGAAACAGTAATTCTGGAAAAAGAGGTCTTGGTTTTACAGAAACAATTAATGAAAATAAAGCTGTTCATTCTGATGTTTTATGTAGTGTTTGTGCCAACAAAGGTCACTCTGAATTATCTTGTCCAATGGTAAAATCTGAACAAGATCAGAGAGCTGTTACAACTAACAAACCTGGACCCAATCAGTTCTGGGTACCAAAAGATCAAATTGTCTATGTTGCAGATATTCTAAGCAACCAGAAGGAGACACCAACAATGGTGCCTGGACAATGGATGTTGGCAACGCATAAGCAGAAGAAGGTTTATGTTCCAACATCTACCAAACAGAAGCAAAGTGACTCTGGTAGAAGAAGAACTGGTCAACACAATACCTATCAGAACCAGAACCAGAATTATAGGAGGAACAGGAAATATCATGGATATCACTCATATCAGAACAAGAACTGGAACCAGAATCAGAACTGGAACCAGTATCAGAGGAACTGGAACCAGAACTAGAACCAGTACCAGAAGCACAGAAACTGGAACCAGAACCAAAACTGGAACCAGTATCAGAGGTACAGGAACTGGAACCAGAACCAACACTGGAACCAGAACTAGAACTGGAGGCACAGAAACTGGAACCAGAATCAACACTAGAACCAGAATCAAAATCAATACCAGAACCAGAACCTGAACAGGTATCAATATCAAGGTTGAGGTATGATCATCAGAACTACTTTAATTATCAAAATAAGTATGATTATCAGAATCACCATAAGTTCCAGAATCACCATAAGTTCCAGAATCACCAGAGGAATATGGTGTATGAGCCAAAACAGAAATTAAAGAATCAGAATCAAGAGAGTTCTTCAAACTCTCCAGTGAGATTCATCAAGATTACAAACCTGGAAGGGAATTCAAATTCCCTCATCCAAACCATGTAATCTCAGAACATATAGATTAGGAATCTGAAAATCAGAAGCAAGAGGATTTTCAGAGTAAACCTGAGGCTACATCTTGCTGTAAATACTATTATTATTTAATATTTACTGTGATAACAAGAAGCTTGATCTTAACAAATCAAAGCTAGATAAGTATTCTACAGGTTTTCAAAACATCAGAGGAACCAGGTGATTCACATGAATTGAACACTCAGAAGAAACAGCATTCCAGTGGTTTCAAAAACAAACAGAAACCACCAGAAGCAGAATTAATGGTTTGGCTGTACTAAGTTCATTTTTAAATTAATTGATTTATATTATGGTATATGACAAACTGCTTGACAAATCAAAGCAAGATAAAGATAGTACAGGTTCATCAGAACCAAAGGGAGCAGAAGCAAAAGCAGAACGAATGGTTTGGCTGTATTGAGTTAAATTTTAACTTATTTGATTTGCATTATGTAAAATGACAAACTGCTTGATCTTAACAAATCAAAGCAAGATAAAAATAGTGCAGGGAGCAGAAGCACAAGAAACAGAAGTACCTGAAAAGGTAAATGATACAAGCAAGTCAGCAACACATGACAAATCTTCAAAAGATAAATCTGATCAAGTGAGAAACATCCAAGATAAGTCATAAGAGAAATCTGGATATTTACCAGAATCTAAAGCTGTTACAGATTCACCAGAACCAGAAGCTGATTCATCAGAATCAGAAGCTGTTACAAAACCAGAAGCTGATGCGAACCAAGCATTGTTGATGAAGTTTTGGCAGAGGAAGGTTGAATACTTGCAATGCAAGAAGAGCTGAATCAAATTCAAAGGAATGATGTTTGGGATCTGGTATCCAGACCAAACAGAAGCATTATTGGAACCAAGTAGGTGTTCATAAACAAATTCAATGAAAAGGGTGAAGTTGTAGCTCAGGGATACAGTCAACAGAAAGGTATAGATTACACTAAGACTTGTGTTCCAGTGGCTAGGTTAGAAGCAATTAGAATTCTCTTATTATTTGCTGCTAATCATGATATAATGCTGTATCAAATGGATGTTAAAAGTGCATTCTTAAATGGCTACATAAGTGAGGAAGTCTATGTCAAACAGCCCCCTGGATTTGAAAATTCTAATTTCCAGACCATGTTTTCAAACTTAAAAAGTCTTTATATGGTTTAAAATAAGCACCAAGGGCATAGTATGACAGACTTAGTAACTTTCTGCTTAAGAATGAATTTAATAGAGGCCATATTGATAATACACTATTTAGGAAATCCATTAAAAATGATATTCTGACTATTCAAGTTTATGTTGATGATATCATATTTGGATCAACTAATGGCACTTTGTGCAAAGAGTTTTCTGACCTAATGCAGAAGGAGTTCCAAATGAGCATGGTGGGAGAACTTAAGTTCTTCCTGGGAATTCAGATTCATCAAGGTAAATCAGGTATACTCATTCACCAATCTAAATACACCCTCATGCACCCAACCTGCTCACTTGAGAAAGATGAAACCAGCCAAAAGGTAGACCAGAAAACATACAGAGATACCTTAAAGGAACCACCAACCTTACATTGTTATACAAGAAAACCCCCACCTACAAACTAAAAGGTTTTGTAATTCCGACTATGCTGGAGACAAGTTGAAAAGGAAAAGTACAAGTGGCAACTGCACTTTCTTAGAAGGATGCAGTTCACAGTTTGTGGACACTTATCATCAATGGGCTGATATCTTCACCAAGGCATTACCAGAAGATAGGTTCGAGTTCATCAAGAAGCATCTCAGCATTACCTCCATATCTGACTAGCTCAAGTAGTCATCTTAGGAATTTTTATATTTCTTGCAATTTTAATTTCTGTCTTTTATTTTCTGTTTTTACTTTCTGCAATTGGTACAGAGAAAAAACAAAAAATACAAAAATAGTAGGACCACTTTTTGGCTGATGACAAAAAGGGGGAGAAAAAGAGAGAGAGAGAGAAAAAGAAAAAGAAGAAATAAGTAGAAAAGGAGAGACAAAAAGAAAGGAGTGTTGGAACCAAGTTGGTTCTAAGTACTTAGGATTTTGATGCTTACAAATGTATTCTATGTAAACTTATTTTGTACTTTGAATTATTAAGTTAAATGCCCCAGAAACTGAAGGAATCAGAAGCAGTGATCAAAGGATTCCAGAAAAATGAATTCTAGAATAACCAGAAGATACTCCAAGAATGTCAAAACATGACCAGAAGATATATTTGATGGCCCAGATCAGAAGGAATAAAAATCAGAATGAAACATGGATCATACATTGGAAAGCCTGCCAGAAGGAGAGTTGTTCCAGACAAACAGGAATCAAATATCAATTTTATTCCAGAAGTTATTCTGACCAGAAAATGGCCTGGCAGTGAAAAATTACTTGTTCCAGACTTGACCAGAAGGTATGTTTATGAGTTCAGAACAAGAGGATCAATCCAGATTTGGCCCAGACCATAAGAGAGCATGATTCAGGGCATGAAACTAAGTCAAGACAAGAAGAAATGATTTCCAGAATGATCCAGACCTGATCTAAAATCAAAGGTAAAATGCCCAGACTGAAATATTTATTGTCCAGATTTAATTTCAATTTAATCCAGACCAAAGTCCAGAATTAGTCCAGATCAGAGGGAAGATTTCCAAATCAGTGGTTCAGAATTAATTATTTGGTCCAGTGATGGTCCAGATCAGAAAATCAGACCATGGCCCAGTGTTGGCCGAAATCAGAGGGACAGAATGTATAGTCCAGCAAAGGCCGAATTCAGAGGATTATAGCATATCAGGTGCGCATCCAAGATGGCTGAAATCAGAAGATCAGAGGGTAAGGAAGTGTGGTCCAGGGAAGGCCGAAATCAGAGGATCACAGCATAACAATCAGTATGGTCCAGATGTGGACTAGCGCATGAAGATCCAATGGTCCAGATTTAATCAGGAAATTTATACGGTGGAGAATTTAATTTATTTTGATCAAAGGATTAAAAAGATTTATTACAAAAATAAAGTGAGGTGTTGTGAAATTCAGGAGCTATGGTGGGAAGGAACCAACAGATTTAATTGGCCAGTTATTTTGAAAGGAAATCTAAAGATATGTTTTTTTGTTTATATGAAGCCCAATTGGTCAAGTTATTTTTACAGAGAATCCAACAAGAT
The DNA here is from genome assembly GCA_037974295.1 of Cicer cuneatum. NCBI lineage: Eukaryota > Viridiplantae > Streptophyta > Magnoliopsida > Fabales > Fabaceae > Cicer > Cicer cuneatum. The sequence goes on from JBBPBO010000001.1 coordinate 55,401,559, forward strand.
TCAGCTCGAATTTAAGCAATGGAAGAGGCCCTAATCAGCATCTATAAAAGGAGGCTCAAGGCAGAATACTCAGAATAATCGAAAATCACAAAAGAGTCATACACTTCCAAAGCAACCACTCTCAAATTTTCATAGAAGTCAATTGTGAGTTCCAGCTTTCAAGAAGCAAGTACTCGTGTTATTTTCCTTCCACTGTGTCAAATCTAAGTTGTTGAAGTAGAGTCTACAAGCCGAGGGAGTCATTAGGGGTAGCAGGTTACTTGGCAATTAGATTCATAGTGTTGTGTGTTAAATCTAAGTTGTTGAAGTAGAGTCTACAATCCGAGGGAGTCAGAAGGGGTAGCAGGTTACTTGGCAATTAGATTTATAGTGTTGTGATTTCTTCTACAATCTGGGATTGCCAGATTGGCTGAAGACAGGAGCTGCATTCCTCAAAGAAAGTCTAGGATTGTTAGACTGTTTGAGAAGACTGACTTGGAGGGTCAGTAGCAAGGTTGTAATTCAAGGTTTGAATTAGTGAAATCCTTCAAGGTGGAGGGTCTGGACGTAGCCTCGTTAACGGTGAACCAGTATAAAAACTGTGAGTTTTATTTTTATTTTTATCCGCTGCTAACTCTGTTTTTAATTATACATCAAGTTTTGTATTGACAGTATAAAAACAGGAAAAGTATTCAAGTTAAGTCAAACACAATTCAACCTCCCTTCTCATGTTTGCACCTTCAAGGAGTTATCCCACCCGAGGGAGCAACAAAGGGTAGTTTTATTAAATTAAAATGGCTTAAGGAATCATTTGATGATGTTGGTGAAAATGCATTTGTAGTAGAAAAACAAGCTTCATGTCGAGCATACATCCTACGTATGATTGGAGGGTTGTTGATGCCAGAAAAATCCAACGATCGAGTACATTTAAAATATCATTCACTCTTGGGGGATTTAAGTAAAGCATCCCAATATAGTTGGGGTTTAGTAGTTTTAGCAACACTTTATAGAGAACTGTGTCTTGCTAAGAAACTCGGTATAATTTCTATAGGAGGATATGCATTGTTGTTACAAAACTGGGCATTGTATCGTTTGTCTTGTGTCGCTCTGGAATCACCCAATGCATGGATATTTCCACTTGCACAAAGGTAACTGTTACAAATAAATTTTATATATTTTTCCTTTTTTAAAACTAACTACTTGTCATTTTACTAATTTTTTTTTATTTTTTTTTTATTTTTGATATAGTTCGACATAAGAGATGAACACATTGATTGCATGTACCTATCTGCACTGGGTTTGGGAAAAAGATATTAAACATTGGAATGACCATGAGAATTACATATTGCAAGGTCAATTCGTAGAAGGTGGTTTACGCCACAACACCGAATATATGAATTGGTTTAGACAGCACACCAAATTATTTATATTTGTAGAGCTATATCTGTGTGATCCACGTTTGCAATCGTCATCATATCCTCATGTGCACTCAACCCTAGGGATGGCAATGGGGCGGGGGCGCGACAATTTTAAGCATTACCAACCCCGCACCCGCAACTCTAATACTGCCCCCTCCCCCACACCCACACCTGTCGGGGGTGACTTTTTAACATCCACCCCCACACCCAACGGGGACGGGTTTCCCTGCCCCACCCCCACTCTAAAAATTGGAATTGATTTACTTATAGCATAAAAAATCAATAATATGACTAAATAGTAGCATTCAACCTAAGTTCCAAAATTACAATAATCAAAATAATAAAGTCACAATATCACAAAATTTGTTTAAATTTCCTACAAGTCACAATATTTTCATAATCTTCAAACTCTTTAGAAGTGAAAATATCAATTCGAACAAAAGTTCTAAATATTCAAAGTTCAACGAACTAATCCATCAAAACAACAAAATGTTCCAAATCATCAAAACAAAAAGAAGGAAGATTGACAAAATTAGGATTTTGTTACTATTTTAAGAGATATAAGGGTATTTAAGTAATTGCATTTATGCCGGGAGGGTGCAGGGCAGATTTAACGAAACCCGTCCTCACCTGTAACTTTAAAAAACGGGAAAAATCCGCACCCGGACCCATTAAAAACGGTTTTACCCCATTAAATGCAGGGCGGTTCAGGTTCAATTGCCATGCCCAATCAACCCCACAAGAACAAACCATGCACCAAACAACAAAACCGTATTTATCATCACCTCACCTACATGCCCCTATAGAAGTTCCATATTATGGTCCATCACCACCACCATATCTACATGAATCTACAGAAATACCGACTCAGTATTACATTCCGTCGGTGCCAGAAATACCAATCCCCGATCATCCGACATAATGCAGGATTTTCTATAACTTGTTTGGAACTGAGTGCACAACTCTTGAGTCGATTTATGCTGTTTTTGATTCCATGTATAATCCTGAGACTCCAAATTATACGGAGGCAGATTGTAGTGGTTCTAATCCACGTACAAATTGCGATGAGGATAATGATCAAAATGAGGATCAACCAGAATAACCTCAATTCATTCAAAAGCTAGACGAGTTCAAAGACAACCTAGATGTGGAACTGAAGGACATTTAGATGAACATCATTAATTTAAATTTGATGTTTCTTTCTTCTTCAATTTAATGTATTTTGTTTGATTTTATTAATATAAGTTACTTTTTTATTTATTAGATCCAGAGAAAAAATATGAAAGAGTTGTTAAAATAGAATTAAGTTGCTAACTTATCTGTAAAATAGGAGGAAGTTGATAAATAATATAGCACATTATTTGTTTTGGCATATCTACTCAACCGCGCTAACTTATTAATATAATATTTTTTCGATTAAATATATTTTGTTTGATTTCATTAATATAAATTTTGTTTTTTTAAATTTTTTTATTTTTTATTTATTAAATTAACAATTATTCCTTTATTAAAATAAAAAATTAAAAAAATTATAGATAGTCGCATCCTAAAAATACGGCAAAAAAAAATCATCTTTCAAAAAGTATATAAATTTAAATATAAAATATATTGGAGAGTTAAAAAGAGAATATACATTAAAAAAAAAAAACCTACTATCATTGCTTTGATTCTATAATTTTTAATGAGCAATAAACTCTATAATTTATTTAAATGACCTTTTAGAAAGAAAAATAAAATAGAATATATGTATATATACCAAACCCTAAATCACCAACCGCTAGCCCTTGGGTTGGATTGACTATCGCCTCTGCCTATAAATACAACCCCGTCCACTACTGTAACCTCAAACCCTAAATTAGGGTTAACAGTCACTGCACTTTTCTCGGCGTTTATGAAAGGCTTTGTTTTACCAGCATCATTATGTATCGAGATATGGAGAAATCGCTCATTCGAGCCTCCATTCACTTCAATCGAAATTCTTTGTATCTGATTTGATGCCTTTTCATTATTTTGTTTATTCTTATGTTGCCGATACTTATTTTCATTGAATCCTTTTGTTTTTTTCTCCCAACTATCAATCTTACCTGTGAATTTAAGTCCATTTGAAAATGTTTTTCTATTAAATTATCTTATTTTGTCATCTATAAAGCAGATCGGCGTTTTTGTGCCATGTTTGTGTCGGAAGATGACTAAATCATTTTATGTCCTCTAATGTTATTATAACCCATGAAAGTCAATTGTATTCATGGGTTTACATTAAAGGGTACATGTTCTATTTCACATATCTTTTCCTTGTGCCTATTTTCATTTTTTACACAGCCAGCGTGTCTCTGTTTTTCTTCTGATCCTGTTTTTTTTACTTATCTAATAACTATTTTTTTTGTCAATATTAACTTTGATTGATCAAATGGTATTTGTAGTTACTAGTGAAGGGACATTTTTGTTTGTTCGTTTGGTCATCTATAAAGCAGGTTGGAACTCATGTACCAAGTTTGTGTCGGAAGATGACTAAATTGTTTTATGTCCTCCATTTCTTCAAAACTTTATGAATTTTTATTCTATTCATATAGTGATGTTGGGGAATATATTTGATTATGTATTAGCATTTTCAAATTTGGATTTGTGAACTCAGTTGGGGCATTTAAAAATAAATGCTTCGCAAAATTCCTTTTGCAATTTAACAAACTATTGTAAATTATTCTTCGAACCAGGGACCGACCCAGAAATATCAAAAGTTGATAATGATTATAAACTATAACAAATATCCCTTTAAACAAGGGATGAGATAACTAATCAAAAATGCATATATTTTATTCTTCGTAAAATGCATATTTTATTCTTCACAATTAATTGGAGAAAAACCCCTTTGATGGTCTGAATTATAAATTTCCCTTTCATTGGGCATGATTTTATGTTAATTATTCAATTTTCTCACATTTGTCTTTGGTCATATAATAAATAAATAGTGGCTACCACAAACTAGTGTTAATTATTAAATTATTTTATTTATATGTTTAGACAAACCAACATTTGTATGCCTTAATTAAGGATGAGAATAGCTATCCTGAAATAATTTTTGTTATATATTCAACTTTTAGTAATTTATGTATATTAATTTTATTTAGTGATTTATATAAAGTTATATTCTTTAAAATGCGATGTTGAGTATCAAAATAGAACTTAATTTTATTGACATAAAAATATTTTCATTATTTATTTAAAAATATTAAAATCAAATATGCTTTTAAGTAGGTTAGTAAAGATATTTTGATTACTTATTTAAAAATATTAAAATGAGATATATTTTTAAATAGGCTAACATGTCATATTAACCTAATTTTTTATTTATCAATCAATTGTCTAATTTTTTATGATGAAACATAGATACTAATATTTCAATCATTAATCTCTTTATTTTTTACTTTCTCTTAATTATATTTTTGAATGATCAATCAAAGAATTAATTTAAGAAAAAAATACTCTGAATCACCAATCTTTATTAATAGTTTTAAAGTGGGATTGATAATTGAAAAAAATAATAATAATTCATACAAAATTAGGATTTGAGGTATTGATATTACAAGTGAAATCATGACCATAGATTTTCTTTCCAATAATTCAATGGTTTGTGAGTTTTAGAGAATAAGATTTTAGGTGATTTTAGGTGTTTATGTACATTGATAATTATTAAGATACTTTTGTGTGCATTTGATTAATTGATAAATGTGTTCATAACTATATTTTAATGATTTATAATTATTTACTATTTTATTTATTTCCTAAATAATTATCTTGAGATACTAGAAATATTGTTATTGATTTCCTTTATTTTTATATACTTGCTATGACATGATGATTTTGTACATATTTATTGTGATTTAGTAATTGATATAAAAGTGTAGATATTATATTTATTTATTTTATCATTTTGACTATTCTTTAAAGATGATATTATTTTAATGTTAATATTTATCTATCAAGTTCATCCTTCGCAACCATATTACATCATGAATAGGATGAAATAGAATGAATTAAGACAGTATTTTGTAAATAGATAATTATCTTGACTAGATTGGCTATTTCTTTATTTTATGATTGCCTCGAAAGAACAAAAGAAACATCTTCTTTTTAAAATAATTTCTGATTTGTAGTAGATCTATCATTAGGATTCAAATCCAGATGAAGTTCGGACCATCTATCAAAGAAAAAAGAAGGATTGGCTCTTGTGGGATTCCCAAGAAATTCTTCGATTTCTTTCGAAAACAAATGATTATTCATATGCGTATGATATTTCGAATCCTCATTCTTAATGGAATTGATATGATCCCCGAATTCTTCTGAAGATCTTTTCAATTGGCTAGAATCCGTTACTTGAATAACACTAGATTTCTCAAAGATCTTTTTTCGTTTTGGAAAATACAGGAGCGGAACAATCAACCTATTGATATTGAAAGAATTCTTTGAGTCTTCCAATGTATCATTGCTGTGTCCAATGGAATTCATAGGTATAGGAAGTAACTGTGTCAAATAGATTGAATAGTAATTATTTTGAGTATGAGAATTTTAGTAATTAATATATTTTAAAAGCATAACTACTTGATTATTTTATTTATAAGTATTAATGTTAAAATATTAATAATGTTATAAAAGTTAAATTTTGTCTGGAGGAGTGTTAAAAATGAGTTTAAATGATTATTAGTTTGGTTTAATAAAATAATAAGTGAGTATGTGTATTTATATTTGGATTAATTTAAATACATAATAAATAATAATATAGTAGAATAATGGACCAAGCCTATAAGAATTTGTATTATGTTTAGTAAAAAATCTAGTATAAATTATTAAATATACTATTTTGGGGTTTAGAGTGTTACATTAGTGATATCATATTAGATTTATCTAATCAGGCCGCGTGGGTTATGTGTCAGTCGTCTGTCAGTCAAGTGTCAGCCTTAAGCTAGTTGTGGTTACACGTGTTCTTTGTTAAATGTCTAAATGCTTACCAATTACTCTTGTGTTATGTGATATGTATTTTTCTGTAGTATTACATGATTTGTGAAGATACTTGTTAATTGTTAACTACTTGCTCATTCTTATTGTGTTGTGGATTCTATCTTCCTACATAACTAAGTAAATTATAAAATTGTTTGTGATGATTAAAATTAATTTTTAACTATGATATGATTTATTTATTTAGATCTTGAAAATAAAACGTACACGATTATGCTTGAATTTTTATACGTTGTTTCTAAAACGTACTCGATTTTACTTTCTCTTTGAGTCAGTTTGATATATACAAAATTTTAAGTATTAGTTTTGAAGTTTGCCATTATTGTTAAGTTTGATTTTCACCTTTAATCAATTTAAAATTTTTATTCTTGATATTTAATTGGTTAAAATGGTTGACATAATATCTAATTAGTTGAAACATTGATTTTAGTAGAAACTACATTTGTAAGGTTTAAGTATTGATTTTATTTGGTAGAAGTTATGTTTTAAGTTGAAACTTAATTTCATAAAAAATAATGTTCATAAAACGTTTTAAGTTGAAACTTTCAGTTAGATAGAAAATATGTCTTATGTTTAAAGTTTTGATTTTGAATAGAAAATATTTGTTTTCGATTTAAGTTTGCTTTAGTATAAATATTTGTGATTGTTGTCATTACTATTGTCATTTGTTTAAAAATAATTTTATAGATGTTGTTGAACTAGGTTGATTCTAGGAACAATTTCTTCATCATGTTTTGATGATAACAAATGTACTTTGCGAAAACAATTTATTGCACTAATGATTTTATTGAGTGTGCAGTAAATAGAATCAGGAGATAGACGAAACGATATAAGAGGAAGTGAAGATGTCAAAGGAAATGAAGACATCAGAAGAAACAAAGACATCAGAGGAAACAAAGAGATCAGAGTCAAGTGAAGTCAAAGGAAGTCAATCCACCGTTCAGACTTTAGTTATTACACGCGCTGTTGTGTGCACACATTTGCCTCTGAAGATTTTCCTCTAAAGTTTCTGCCTAGTGTGCCTCTAAAGCTTCGCACGCCTGCCTCTGAAGACTAAAGCATGCGTTTATTTAGCATGGCTTAGAAGTTTGAAACATGCCTTTGAAACACCTACTACAGTAACTTTAAAGCTTCTATTCAAGTTGCGTTTGAAACTCAAGTTTCGTTCGCTCTGAATGCTGCAACATGCTCTGAAGATGCAACAAGACGACATTTCCCATGTCACTAATTCTAAGTCATGCAGTTCCGCCTCTACCTATGGCTACCTAAACCAAGCAACACAACATCTAACTCCGATAATCAAGTTATGTTCTGATGAAGAAAGTTAACATCTCTACTGGAAAGTAAACACATTTAACTTTATATTACTTAATGCTTAGTGCTATGTTTTAGTGTGAAGTTCATTGTAATCAATCTGCTTCGAAGAAGCAAAATAAAACCCAATTTCACCTCTTTGTAACTCAGCCTAGTAGTGGCTATTCTGCCTCAACGACTTGTTGGTTTTCATGTTGGAAGTTGAGAAGACTTGACTTTAGGGTCAAGGTGTTGTAATGTCTCAACAGTATGTTTTGTTTCAGGCTGGAAGTTAAGAAGACTGACTTGTAGGGTTAGCTGCTGTAATTCAGGTTTGAATTAATGGATAAATCCTTATGTGTGAGGGGACTGAGCGTAGCTGCGACATCGGTAATAAACCAATATAAATCTTGGTGTTTCTCCTTCTGCCCTATTACTTTGTTTTATTGTTGTCTCTAGTCTATTTATCTATTCTATGTATCTCGAATCAGAATTTGGAAAAGAAGTTTTTAATAAGGAAAAACACAATCCAAACCCCATTCTCGTGTTTTTGCAACTTCAGTTGGTATCAGAGCTCAGTCTCAAGGCTGGGCATTTTATAATTATTGAGTAAAGATCCACTTTTCAACAAGTTTGGTTTTGGTGATGACGCCTTGAGAGGAAACATCAACATAATCCCTCTGTTGGAAGGACAGGCTAAGACGTTTTTTTTATCTCATAAGATCCTGAGCTTCAGGATTTGGTAGAAAATGGGTCATAACTTTTTGTGATGAATACGGTCACATTCAAGGAGTTTGACAAGTGCATCAACAAGTAGACAACTAAGAGTATCTATGATGCTCTAGTTATGACTTCTAAAGGAAGAAAACATGTCAAAGAGGCAAAAGCTAATCTTCTAGTAAGAAAGTATGAGTTTTTCAGATGGAGGAAAATGAAGACATTAACATTATGTTTTCCAGATTTCAGACTCTGGTCTCAGGGTTAAAAGTGCTTCAAAATAGCTAAACAACTATTGATCATGTTAAGAAGAACCTAAGGAGTCTGCCTAATAAGTGGAGACCCAATATCATAGCTATTCAAAAACAAAAGACATGAGTATTCTTCTTTTGGAGGAGTTAATCAATTCTCTCAGGTCTTATGAGATTGAACTTGTAGAGGATAAGCCCAATAAGAAGAAGACTCTGACTCTCATATCCAAGTACAAGAAAGCTCTAAAAGCAACAATAGAATCAGAGGATCAAAATGGAGACTTAGATAGGCGGAGTTTGCTTTCATATCCAGAAAGATTCAGAGGATGTGGTACAAGAAGAAGAAGTATTTCCCTCAGAAAACTTCTAGACAGTCCACTAAAGGAAAAAAATGATAAGTCTGACAAAAAGCATCATCTTCTATGGATGCAATGAACTTGGTCACGTCAACTCATAATGTCCCAATTTGGAGAAAAGGAAGTTCCAGAGGAAAGATTCAAAGTCTAAGAAGAAGGTTATGATGGCTACATGTGATGACTCTGATGATGAAGAGTATACTGATTTGGCTCTAACGACTGATGTTGAATCTGGAAGTGAGTATGTGGATGAGGAAATTGAGGTACTTTATGATTTAACTCGTACTGAATTAATTACATTTATAAATGATTTTTTAAATAAATATCATACTATTTCTTTAAAACTAAAAACTCTTAGAAAAGTTAATTTGAAACTGACTGGACAATACAACACTCTGAAAAATAATTTTGAAGAACTTACGAGAGAAAATCTGACAAGAATAAAATTATTTTTAAAATATAAGAGGAAACCATTTGCAATTCAGTCCAATACAAAGTACATTTTAGGATTTCCTTGCAAACAACATAGATAGAAGCAAGCTTGCATCTATGATTTATGGTGATAGCAGAAATAATAAGAGAAGAATAGCATTTAAAGAAGTAGTGATTAAATTTAAATTTACTCCTTTTGATAAGATGTGTACTGTTTGCTCCAAGAAAGGTAGAATAAAATATCTTGCCATATGCTAATAACATGGAAAGACAAGAAACCTTTCAGAACTAACAAACTAGTACCCAACAAAATTTGGGTAACCAAAGATAAAATTGTCAATGTTGCAGATGTTCTCAACAGCCAAATTGAAATGTCAATCATGGTACCTGGACAATGGTGAAGGTGCAAACACGAGAAAGGGGGGTTGAATTTTGTTTGACTAACTTGAATACTTTTTTTTTCTTTCTGTTTTTTGCAGTTTTATAACAAAATCTGATGTATGAATAAAACAGAGTTAGCAATGGATATAAAGTAAAAATAAAAACACATAATTTTATACTGATTCACCGTTAACGAGGCTACGTCCAGTCCCTTCACTTTGAAGGATTTCACTAATTTAAAACCTTGAATTACAACAATACCACTGACCCTCCAAGTCAGTCTTCTCAAACAGTCTAACAATCCTAGACTTTTGAGGAATACAGCACCTTGACTTCTCAAGTCAAGTCTTCTCCTACCAATCTGACAACCCCAGATTGTAGAAGGAATTACCACGCCTTGAATCTAATTGCTAAGTAATTTGCTACCCCTTCTGACTCCCTAAGATTGTAGACTCTACTTCAACAACTTAGATCTAACACAAGGGAAAGAAAAACACGAGTGCTTGCTTCTGGAAAGCTGGAACTCACAATTTAACCTCACTGAAAACTTGAGTGTTTGCTTCTGGAAGTGTATGACTCTTTTTGATTTTCGATGCTAAGTCTTCTGCCTTGAGCCTCCTTTTATAGATGTAGATTAGGGTCTCTTCCAAGCTTAAATTCGAGTTGTATCTTGCTCGATTCTCTAGCAAAAATAACTTGTCCAATCGGGTTTCTCTTAAATAAAAAACATATCTTTTTCTGCTCTAGATTGCCTTTGAAAATAACTTTGGCCAATCCTGACTTTAATTAATTCTAGAACAAATCTTTCTTCCCGCCAATAGCTTCTGAATTCCACAAGACTTCACTTTATTTTTGTATCAAATCCTTTTAATACCTTGATCAAATTTAATCACGACTCCACTGATCGTGATTCAATCTGGACCGCTTGATCTTCTGCTCTCGTCCACATCTGGACCATACTAAGTCATTTGTTGTGATCCTCTAATTTCGGCCAACACTGGACCACACTTTCTGATCTTCTGATCTCGACCATTCTGGACTTGCAATCTGATCTGCTGTGATCCTCTGATCTCAGCCAATGCTGGACCACACGTTCTGATCTTCTGATCTCGGCAAACACTGGGCCATTCGTCTGATCTTCTGATCTTGGCCAACATTGGGCCATATACTTAAATCTTGACCATTGGTATGAAACTTTTCCCTCTGATCTGAACCAATTCTGAACTGGGTCTGGATTGAACTGAAATTAAATCTAGACAAAGGATATTTTAATCTGGACATTTTACCTTCTGATATGGATCAGGTCTGGATTAAATCTAGACATAATTTCTTCTGGTCTGGACTTAGTTTCATACTCTGAATCATGCTATCTTCTGGTTTGGGCCAAATATGGACAAGGTCACTTGTTCTGGACCACTTATCTGAAGCTCTGGTTAAGTCTGGACTGATTATCATTTCACTGTCAAGCTATCTTCTGGTCAGAATAACTTCTGGACCAAATCTGACTTTTGATTCCTTCTGGTCTGGAACAAGTCTCCCTATGGCAGGCTTCCTTCTGGTCTGGTCCAGGTCTCCTTCTGGACTCAGCTTCCTTCTGATCTGGGCCAGGAAAGATATCCTCTGATGGTGTTTTGACATCTTGGTGTATCCTCTGGTGCTTTCAGGATGCATTCTCTGGTACCTTCAGGACGCATTATTTGGTGACTTCTGGAGGTCTATCCTCTGGTCTGATTTTATCTTCTGATCACCCATCTTCTGCCTCTGGTGACTTCAGCTTCTGGTGGTATTTAATATAGAAATTCAAGGTACAAAATAAGATTACATGGAGTGCTTTTGTTAACATCAAAATCCTAAGTACTTAGAACCAACTTAGTTCCAACAAATGGATGCTCGCAACATATGAAGAAAAACAGGTCTATGTTCCAAGACCTAACTTTGACCAACGGAGGCTCAACGACTTTTGGAGGAAAACAAGAAAGCCAGATATTCGACACAACACAATTAGTAACAACTCCCTTACTTCTATTTATAATGTTTTGTTAGTTAAGGGAATAAAACATAACCGATCGAACATAAGTAATTAAGTGACATAGGTTATGATGTAGTCTTTAATCAAAAGTCCAATAGGGAAATAAGTCAGTTTGATGGGTATGTATTGTATACTAGCCAGAGGCAAGGTAACATTTATAAAATAAACCTTTCTATGTATGTGAACGATAAACAACTAATTTGGCACAAAATGTTGGTCCATGCCAATTTGAGATTAATGTCAAAATTAAACAGATTCCAAGTTGTTAAAGGCCTGCCAAATATTAAATACAAATCAAAACGTTCATTTTGAGGCTAGTCAAAAAGGAAAACTGACAAAAAACTTTGTCCCCTAAAAACATTTTTCAACAAACAAACCTCTTGAACTCTTACACACTGATCTTTTTGGCCCAATTCGAACTCCCTTTGTAAGCTGTAAAAAATATGGACTTGTCACTGTTGATTATTATTCCTGTTGTACATGGGTTAAGTTCGTTTAACACAAGGTTGAGTCACTTAAGGTATTTACTACCTTCTACAAACAAGTGCAAAATAAAAAATCCTTTTCTATTGTAACTAGTTGTAGTGATCACGGAAGCAAGTTTGAGAACAAGCTTTTTGAAAATTTCTACGAAAAGACTGGTATTCTACACAATTTCTTCTCTCCCAGAACATCTCAGTAGAATGGTGTTGTAGAAAGGAAAAATCGCACTCTTCAAGAAATGGCTCTCACCATGATGCATGAAATAAATGTTGCTAAGAACTTTTCAGCAGAGGTATGTTATAGGCTGAACAGAGTTTGACCTATTCTAAATAAGACTCATTATGAATTGTGGAAAGGTAAAAGTCCCAACATTTCTTGTTTTTTGTCAGTTCTGATGTGTTTATTATACTTTGAACACTAAAGTTAGTTTAGGCAAGTTTGTCCCTCGATAAAAAAAGTGTACCTTCTTGGGATACTCTGAAAGATCTTAAGCTTACAGAGTATACAATAAGGATACTTTGATCGTAGAGGAGTTAATACATGTTAATTTTGATGACAAGCAGCTTGACCTTAAAAAGTCAAAGCTAGATGAAGTTCCTGCAGGTTCTGAAAATCCAAAGGAAATAGAAAAACCAGAGGAGACAAAAAAACCAGAGGAAGCAGGAAAATAAGAGGAATCAGGAAACATAAAGGAACAAAACAAAACAATATAGGATAAGATTGACGCCATAACAAGTCAAAATCCTCCAGTGTTCAAAACTAGATGGAAGTACAAGTCGTCTCATCCAGACTCTCTGATTATTGGGAATTCCAATGATCCTTTAAAGACCAAATCAACTCTCAAGGATACTTCTCTTTTTGGTTTGCTTTCATTGATCGAACCTTCCTCTATTGATGAAGCCCAAGGAGATGATAAATGGATTCTGGCTATGCAAGAGGAACTCAACGAATTCAAGAGGAATGATATTGGGGATCTTGTACCCATACCAAAGGATAAGACACCCATTGGAACCAAATGGGTATTCACGAACAAGATGAATGAAAAGGGAGAGACTGTCAGAACAAAGCACACCTAGTTGAACAAGATTACAATTAGTAGAAAGCTGAATGAAATGTTTGCTCTGGTGTCCAGGTTAGAAGCAATACATTTTTTAATTTCCTTTGATGATTTCAATAATATCACTCTATATCAAATGGATGTGAAAATTGCATTTCTGAATGGTTACGTAAATGAGGAAGTATGTAAAACAACATCTTGGTTTTGAAAATATTGAGTTTCCAAACTTCTCTTTATGGTCTGAAATAAGCACCAAGGGCTTCGTATGATAGACTAAGCAATTTTCTAATTAAAAATGATTTTGATAGAGAGCAGATTGACACTACCTTATTTAGGAAATAAATTAAAAACGACTTTCTCAAAATTCAGATTTATGTAGATGATATTGTTTTTGGTTCAACTAACAGCACCCCTTGCAAAAAATTTGCTAAGTTGATGCAACAAAAATTTCAATGTGAGAACTGAAGTTCTTCTTAGGAATTCAAATTCATCAAAGTCAAAATGTTGCGTACATTCATCAAACTAAGTATACAAAGAGCTTATCAAGACGTTCAAGTTGGATGAATGCAAGCCTATGTCTACACCAATGTACCCAACCTGCTCACTTAATAAAGATGAATCAGGCAAAATAGTTGATCAGAAAGTATATAGAGGAATGATTGGGTCACTTCTTTCCCTTACCGCATCCAGACCTGATATTTTATTTAGTGTGTGCGCGCTAGATTTCATACTGATCTAAAAGAATCCCCTTTAACAGTTGTTAAGAAGATCTTTAGATACCTGAAAACTACAACTAACCTGGGTCTGTTCTATAAGATTTCATATGAGTACATCTATGCAGTAGGACGCAACACTCAACTCTTACGAATGAAGAATCAACTGGAAGACTACAAGCTGTTTGAGAATAACATTCCTATTTTCTGTGATGATACATCAGCAATCTATATAACCCAGAATCTAATTATGTATTCTAGGGAAAAACATATAGAAATCAAACATCATTTTATTAGAGATTTTGTCCAAAAGGGTATTTTAAATATTCAATTTGTTGACACTAATCATCAATGGGATGCCGTTTTTTACAAAACCCCTTGTTGATGATAGATTTGATTTTATTAAAAAAAATCTAACCTTGATTTTTATTTTTGAATGATGTTCTAGTTTATGTATGCATTACTTCTGGTAGAATAGAATTAGTAGTTAAACTTACCTATGCTCTGCTATGATACATTGAATCTAGACTGACATTCTAATAATTTGCAATTCAATCTTGTTGTTTGTGTATGATTAATGTGGAATGGTCTCACTAACAGCCATTCACTCATTTGTATGATAACAAAATAGGGAGATAAGATATTGCGAACAATCTTAAAATAAATTGTATATACTCTTATTTAAAACATTTAAAAGAGGAGTATATACTTTGAAAAACTGTTGGTTATACATTTAGAGTTTTGATGTTAACAAAAGTATTTTATGAGAACAATATATTTGACTTCAAAGAGTACGAAAACAGATTCGTGTTTTTGAAAAAATGTAAAGTAAGCTATGATTCAAATTTATAATTGAAGAAAATCTAAAATAAAGATTTGATTTAGATTTATAAGTTGAAGAAAATCTAAAATATGATTTGATTCAGATTTATAATTGAAGAAAATCTGTGACCAAGTTGAAAAGATGTGGTCATGATTTGAAGATCATTTGATCAAGATTTGAAGAAAATTTGATCAAGATTTGAAGAAAATTTGATCAAGATTTTAAGAAAATTTGATCAAGATTTGAAGAAGATTTGATCAAGATTTATCTACAACAAAATATGAACAGAATAGTTCTAAGGAATTTACGAACTCAATATGAACAAAATACGAACAAAATCAATTTAGAAGAACTGCTCAGATTGGATTCATAAATAATGAATTGACTAAATTTTTTTTTTCAAAAAACATATTGTTCAGAACTATTTTTGAATAAGATCATTGTTGACCAAGCTAAGAATGAAGATACAATTCAGAATTAAACAAGGACTGAATTGAAAACCTAAACTATAAATAAATACTTAAGGATGAAGAAGAAGAGCATCAAAAAATCTCAAAAGAGTAGAAGAACTCAAGCTCAAATTCCAAATTCATCTTAGAGTTCAAAGAGAGAAACACATGTTCGAATGAAAATTATTTTCTGAGTGTTTTTTCTTAGAGTGTCAAATTCATTATTATTATCATCTTTGTTAGAAGCAAACATTTAAAGTTCAAAATCTTTTGTATCCAACTCGATAGGGGTTTAGTTCCTTCTTCAATCTGGGGTTGTTAGATAGTTTGGGAAGACTCGACTTGTAGGGTCAAGCTGGTGTTGTTCCTCAAAAGTCTGGGGTTGTCAGGTTGTTTGGGAAGACTTGCTTTGAGGGCCAGGTGTGTTGTAATTAGAGGTATTTGATTGAATGAGGGGACTGGATGTAGCTAATTTAGTTGTGAACCAGGATAAATCTATGTGTTCAATTATTTATGCTTTCATTATTTGTTGTTGCTTTTGAATCCGATTGCTTCTTATCTAAGTAATTCATAAAAGCCAACCAACCTTCATCAAATTAGCAAAAATTTATCAACTTTGGAAAACACAATTCAACCCCTTTCCCGTGTTTGCCCTTTCAGTTATTGTTATTTCTATACTTTGTTTTTATTGTTAAATAAATTGTTCACAAAAATTACTATTTTGTCATCATAAAAAATGGGTAGATTGTTGGAACCAGATTGGTTCTAGAAACAATTCCTTCATCGTGTTTTGATGATAACAAAGGTACTTTGTGAGAACAATTTATTGCACTAATGATTTCATTGAGTATGCCATAAATAGAACTAGGAAATAGAGGACATGATATCATAGTAAGATATCAAAGCAAGTGATGATGTTATAGGAAACAAAGACATCAGAGGAAACAAAGATGTCATAGGAAATGAAGACATCAAAATCAAGTGAAGTCAACACAACATTCAAACTTTGGTTATTACATTCGTTGTTGTGTGTGTGCATCTACCTCTAAAGCATCTACCTAGTGTGCCTATGAAGCTTCTACGCATCTACAATGAAGACTAAAACATTTCTCTGTTTAGGATGCCTCTGAAGTGCCTACACTAGTAATTCTGAAGCTTCTATTCGAGTTGCCTTTGAAGCCCAAGTTCCACTAATTCTAAGTCACACAGTTTTTCCTCTATCTCTAATTACCTAAACCAAGAAACACAATGTTTAACTCTGATGATCAAGTTATGTTCTGATGAAGAAAGTTAACATCTCTAATGGAAAGTCAATGCTTTGATAAAGACTGAGTTGTTTCATAATTCTAATAGTCCATGAATAGATTATGATTTGTTCTCACTGCTCTTAAACAAGTGTATGAAAGAAGATTCAAGGAGAATATTTTTCAAGCGCTATTTGGATATTCTCACACATAATCATCCTTGAAGATTTGGTTGATGATTCGTTTTGGAATCAATCAAGCTTCAATGGCCATATTGCACAAGGAAGATATACTCAGAAGATTCAAGGAGAATTGTTTTCAAGTGCTATCTAGACATTTTCGCACATAATCATTCTAGATGATTTGGTTGAAGATTCATTTTGGAATTAATCAAGCTTCAATAATCATATTCCCAAACCATATCAATCTAGGGTTATTTTTTGTGAAGATCTCTGTTGACCTCACACAAGGAAGATACGCTCAGGAGATTTGGTTTAAGATTTGCTTTGGAATTAATCAAGCTTCAACGGTCATTTTTCAAAACTGTATTTATTAAGGTTTATTTTATTGTGAAGATCTTTGTTAACCTCGTGCAAGGAAGATAAGCTCATAATTTGTTTGGGACAGTATTGAAATAATAATTCATGCTATATAAATGGATCAATTCTAAAGAAGAAAATGCAACACAACAACTCAGAAAACCTTACAAACTCAAAATCCTTTAAGTATTTAGAACTCAAGGTTTCAATTTTAGCAAAGGCACTCGTTCAAATTTATATTACTTAGTGCTTAATTCTCTATTTTTGTGTGAAGTTCATTGTAGTTAATATCCTTAGAAGAAGCAAAACATAACTCAGTTTCACCCATTTGTAACACAGCCTAGTAGTGGCTATCCTGCCTCAACAAATTGTAGGTTTTCAAGTTGGAAGTTGAGAAGACGGACTTGTAGAGTTAGGTGCTGTAATTTAGTTTTGAATTAGTGGATAAATCCTTTTTTATGAGGGGACTAGACGTAGTTTCCACATTGGTAGTGAACTAGTATAAATCCTGATATTTCTCCCTCTGTCCTATTACTTTGTTTTATTGTTGTCTCTGATCTATTTATCTATTCTAAATATTCTAAATCATAATTTTGAAAAGAAGTTTTTAATAAGGCAAAACACAATTCAACCCCCTTCTTGTGTTTTTGCATTTCAAGAATAATATGTTTAAGACATATTACACAAGCACACTTAAATGAAGAATAGTAAAATAACATTCTTTATCGTATCTGACAAAGTAATATGTCATAAAGGCTTTGATTGATCCATCTTCAATTCCAACACTATTTTCTGATTTTATTTAAACCAATATTAGCAAGCCAACTCACATTTTGACATACACATGTTGGCCCACATTTATGAAGAAAAAAACATTCTCTTTGTTCTACCACTTACAAGCAAAAAAGATACAAACTAAGTATATACAAGTACAAATGACAGTTGTTTTCTTTTTCCCTTCCCATGCTGCATCAGAAAAGCAACTTGAAGTGTCTCCTTGCTCAGATTTCGAAGTCATCTTTTGGTCACAAAAAGAATAACATTCTTCTATAGAAAAGAATGTTCTCTTTGAATTATATTAAAACATGAAGACACCTCACAAGAAGATTGCTTTATGGATTCACGTGTCCAACAACTCTTTTCTTCTTCGAAAAACTGAAGCTCTCCTCATCTATCAATAGGAATGAATGTCGAACATGAATATCAAGAGTCTAAGCTACAAATCATCAATCACTTGTTTTATTCTCAAGTTAATCTCAAGGCTCTTTTTATCATACACAATTTAGTTTTAGATCCGTAAATTCGAGCTACATATTTTTGAGTATGCTGATACATTTCTTTTACTTCTCAATTTTTTCGTTGAGTTTTCATAGGAAAAGAACCAATATACTTATTCATATACTTGTAAAAATCTCTCAAACTCTTTCCTTTGTGATTGTTGAGAGTGAAGTTCTATTAAGTCTGTTTGAATTGAGTTTGTAAGCATGTTGAGACTTTGATAATACAGGTTTTAAGCCTATTGAGACTTTGATAATACAAAGTGTATTAGATCAAGTTGTGATCTAAAGAAAATATTGTAAAAGTATGCTGAAAGAACATTATCTTCAGCAAAATAGTGGAAAATCTCATAGGATGTGAGGACTGGACGTAACCCAAGGTTAAGGGTGAACCATGATAAATTTGTGTGTGATGTTCTCTTTACCTTCATTTTTTATGTTTGCACATTAATCACACTTTATCACTTCCATTTATATTTTTCATTATATAATTCTAATAAAGAATATTCTCTTTGTTTTAAACTAACATTATTATCCAAGTAGCAACATGAGATGTTTGATTTTGATTTGAATTTTTAAAAGAAACAATTCAAATCCCTTTTTTCTGTTGACATATTATTCTGATACATGTTTTCATCCCAGCCACCAATAATTCTTCCTCAAATCCTGACACATCTTAGTGGTACTAGGGTGGATGGACAACTCACTCTTATAGGCTTCCTATAAGATAATACTTTTTGAATCCT
The DNA here is from genome assembly GCA_037974295.1 of Cicer cuneatum. Taxonomy (NCBI): domain Eukaryota; kingdom Viridiplantae; phylum Streptophyta; class Magnoliopsida; order Fabales; family Fabaceae; genus Cicer; species Cicer cuneatum. Next base: position 55,420,756 of record JBBPBO010000001.1, read on the forward strand.
CATCATTTTAAACACAAATTATTTCTCGATAGATAATGAGTCCATCTGATGTAGTTGAAAAATCAGGTCGATGCTTCTTAGATGGAAACTCTTCATCACAATTGAGTTGCTATAATCTTATTACAAATATCATTGGAAATTTTATTTGGGGAACAAATTTAACTCCAACTTCTATTAGGGGCACACTTAAGTTAAGATTACTAAAGTATTACAACAAACTCATCTCACATACCATCATGTGGGCAATGTGCAAGGATATCCTATTGAACATGTTGACGACTATATTCTCCTTGCCCGAGTGATACTTTAACTCAAAATCATAATCCTTAAACAATTCGACCCATTTTCTCTACCTTCAGTTCAATTCCTTTTGATCAAAGAGATATTTTAATCTCTTATGATCACTAAAAACTTCAAACTTAACATCATATAAGTAGTGTCTCCAAATTTTCAAAGCAAAGACTATGACACCTAACTCAAAGTCATGCATAAGGTTATTCTCTCCATGGGACCTTAGTTGTTGGGAGGCATAAGCACCACTACATGATTTTGCATAAAAATGTGTCCTAAACCTTTTAAAGAGGATTCATAATACACTTCAAAATCCAAGGTTAGATCAGGTATTACTAAGACTGGTGTAGTTGTTAATCGATTTTCAACTATTGGAAGCTTTTCTTAAAATTATCGCTCCAAATAAAAGGTTGGTCATAATTTCATTTATGTTCTTTGGTTGTTCTCAATATAGAATAGTTTCTAAATTTGAAGGGTCCGTAGTCACTCCCCCTTATGAGATCACATGGTTAAGAAATATTACTTTTGTCAACCAAAACTTACACTTACTAACTTTAGCAAACAGTTTCTTATCTCTAAGGATTTGCAACACTTTCATAAGGTGCATTTTGTGTTCTTTTGGGTTCTTAAAGTAGATAAGAACAACGTTAATAATATAACCTCAAACTTATCCAAATAAAGTATAAATATACGATTCATATAATCCATAAACACGATTGGAGCATTCGTTACGTTGAAAGGAATAACTAAAAAATCATAGTATCCATACCACATTTTAAAAGTTTTTTTTTACATCCATAGACTTTATTCAGATTGGATGATATCTCGGTCTAATGGGAATTTTGGAAAAGATTTCGGTTCCCCCAAGTTGGTCTGTAGAGTTTTTTTGAGAGAATGAAGAAGATGAGAAAATAGGTTTAGAAGGGAGTGTGTTTGTCGTGAATGAATGAGGGAGATGAGGAAATTTTCTGTTTTTTGTCGTAAATAAGAAATGAAAAATGAGGTGAATGTTTTTGGAGGTAAGTTTGAATGAATTAGAGAGGAGAGAAAAGTCAAATTTCACTTTGTCTTAGTTTTTAATTTGTGTCTCCATGTATGGTTGATGTATTAATTTGATTGATCAAGTTGCATTTCATAAATTCAAATATCATGAGCTAAACAATTTGTGGCATGGTCAAGTTGATGATAATGTGTTTGGCAATTTGACATATCTAGTGGTGGAAAGATGTGATTGTTTCTCACATGTACTTTTTCCATCAAATTACTACAAGTGTTACATGGATTGGAAGTCCTAGATGTAAGAAATTGTGATTCATTAGAAGAAATATTTGATAACGAAAGGTATGAAACAAAGCAGTCGATTGAAACAATTAATGGAAAATAACTGTAATTTTCCTTAATTGAAAACATTGGAACTTCATCATTTAACAAACATTAGGAGTTTGTATCGAGGAAAGCATACTTTAGAGTGTCCTTCATTGAGGACTTTGAATGTATATCGTTGTGAAGTATTGATAATGTTTTCGTTCAACTTTTTAGCCCGACAAATCATGAAAGTCATGATGATGTGCTTTTTCAACAACCCCTATTTTCTATTTTTCAACAACCCCTAAGCTTCAACTGAAGGATTCGACAATAAATGGCATGGATGCCTTTAGAATGTTGAATGATTATTGTCATATTTCCATCTTTGCTACGTTTTGCTATTGAAGGATGCCCTTGAATGAGTATCTTTTCATCATGAGTCACAATAGCAACATACTTAACAGAAATTGAAGGGGGAGATGGAATTATGAGATGGAAAACTGATCTTAATATAACTATTGAACAATTGTTCATTGAGCATGTATATATGCACTATCATTGTTATCCAAATTGTTTACTTATTAATTACAAAGGTTCACAATATTAGTTTGGGTAGTGACTTCGAATTTTGGGATGGAATTCATGAAACTCAATTACTTTGGGTTTTGGTATCAATTCCCATACATCATTCTTCTTGAATTGATTAAGTTCTTTTTGCATGGCCATGATCCATCCATCGTTTGATAATGTTTCACTAATGAAAGTTGACTCAGTTAATGAAATAAGTCCAAACATTGATTGTTCTTTGAATGCAAATCTTGTTCTTAAAGGATCTTTTACATCTCTAATGATGAAAAAATATGGATGAGATTAAGCCTTTTTAGAAAAACCGAATTAGCTTAGCCATATCCAAAACCAACCATACCTCTTAAAAATATCCAACCCATTTGCTAAAAAACTTAACCGGCCCATTTATGTATCCTGTTTTGTTGCCTACATTAGAATATTGGATTGGTTACCCGTTTTTTAACCAAACCCAAATAGTTTTGCAATTGTAATTGAAATGAATACTCTACCCCTTACGACGATCGACTGTGCAATGGAGTTGCCACCACGCCCTGACTTTGTGCCTATCTGGAGGGAGGAGATTGAGAGGATGCAAAAGAAGTGTCTTCAATTAGAGTCATATTTGGTGAATCTGATGCAATCAACATCTCTGCACGCAATCGGAGGAAGTCAGTTAGATTGGTACCGCATGCAGTTGATATTCTCTTTCTTTTCTCTGTTTCAATTAAGCCTATCTACTACTTCCTTTGTTTCAAGATGTTTTAGTTTGTTGAATGCGAATTATAACTTCTTGGAGATGATGCACCAAGAGTTTGTAATGAATTCAAACATGACGTATCATTTAATTTGAAGATGATCTTTCATCATCGTAAAATCCTCTGTTTTTCCTTTTCAATTTTTTTCATGCATTGAATCAATTTTAATCGAGTAATTTTTATCTTTTTCTTGTGAGATCACACCATCTAATGTTGTAATAATATATTTAATATTTAAAAAATTGTATTGACTAAGACTACTGATAATTAGTATACATTTAATATTTAAGAAATTGTATTGATTAAGACTATTAATAATTAGTCTAAGATGTTGCACAATCAAAAAATAATAAAAACATACACTAAATTTTAACATTCCCCCTCAAACTTTTAGACACCATTACATGTGCTGCATGGGTACATACCCAAATTCTATCAAAATAATTCCTATAGGAGCACTGAACCAAACACAAGTATTGAGATTTATTGAAAGAGATATTGATAAATTATTATTCTTTCATTCAAATGGTTTGAAACCAATTTTATTCTAGTTAAAAACTGATTCACTATAACCAATTGTGTTGTAGAAACTTTTTATTTTGTACTTGTTTGCGGAAAATAAAAATATTTTATGTAACTTATTGTTTCTTAGGAACTTAATCCATATTCATCTAGAATAATAATTGACAATTACGAGTCTATATTTTTTTTATCACAAGTTGTTCTTACATGACTAAATAAATCTATATGTAAAAGTTTAAGGGATCCTGAACCGGATACATCCAGTGAGAGCAAGACTTAGCAATGATCAGGTGAGATGGTGATTTAACGGCGCAACAGACAGCCGACGTCATGGGATGCCTGGTAGGCGAGTTTGAGAGATGGTGTGGCCGGTTGTTTTGAGAGAGAGAAAAAAGAATACGTGGGTGTTGGAATTTTCAAACCAATTGTGTTGGTTTCCAGTTACGTATTTTAATGAAAATAGTGAGTTGGCATCGTATTAGAGCTTGTGCTTGAACGAGTGACTGTAGCATAGCTCTTTCCTTACATGTTTCATGATTTAAGAATATCAGAACTATTTTTACTTAATTAATTTATATGCAGTAGATCATGCATTGCTTCTTTTACAAATTTAACATTTTTAATAGAAGGTAAGGAATCATTATCTATTCGATTTGTATCCATGATCTTGTCCTTTTGGTTTTCTTCATATCCTACATATTCTTGTTCCTTGATAATTAGATTTTTGGAACACACACGGGTCTTTCATCATATTTCGTGAGCATATAATCTTTAAGTATTAGGGGCGGCAAAATAGATTATACCCATTAAGTCGACCTGTTTGTCTATAACAGGTCGGACTAAATGTTTGAACACGCTTAGCTAAGTTGGTCCATCATGTTAAACCTGCTAAAAAAGAGGATGGTCACAGGATGGAACAGGTTGGCCCGTCGAGTCAAATTAAACAAAAAAAAAACTTTCATTTAAAAAAAAAATCACCTGGAACAATAGGTGCAGTGTGTAATTTGCTCTGGTCTGGACTCATATCTGCCATGTCCAGTTCTTGAGTTGGATCTCCTGGAACAGTAGGTGCAGTGTATCATTTGACTACCAGCTTCCATAATTTAGGATCTCGAGATATGAAGAAATTTCTCATTCTGTCCTTCCAATACTCAAACATGTCTTCATCAAACAGTGGTGGTTTGTTGATGTTGCCTCCAAAATCATCTTTGGATTCTGCCATGTTATTGACCCCTTGGACCTTTCCTCAAACACTAGTTAAGTGCTCAACCTTGAGACCGAGCTCTGATACCAATTGAAGGTGCAAACACGAGAAGGGGGGTTGAATTGCGTTTAACTAACTTGAGTACTTTTTAGTTTTAAAACAAAATTGTTATGTATGAATTAAAACAGAGTTAGCAACGAATATAAAGTAAATAAAAACTCATAATTTTATACTGGTTCACCGTTAACTAGGCTACGTCCAGTCCTTTTGTTGAAATCAAGTTGGTTCTAAGTACTTAGGATTTTGATGTTTACAAAAGCACTTTATGTAATCTTATTTTGTACCTTGAATTATTACATTAAATGCCACCAGAAGATGAAGTTTCCAGAGGCAGAAGATGAAGACATAACATAATGCATCCAGAAGTTACCAGATGATGCATCCTGAAATTACCAGAGGATATCTTTGCTGGCCCAGATCAGAAGGAAGCAAAGTCAGAAGGAGACCTGGACCAGACCAGAAGGAAGCCTGCTAGAGGGAGACTTGATCCAGACTAGAAGGAATCATTAGCCAGACTTAGTCCAGAAGTTATTCTGACCAGAAGATGGCCTGGCAGTGAAATGATAAACAGTCCAGACTTGATCCAGACTTAATCAGAGGATAAATTAATGGGTCCAGAACAAGAGATTCAATCCAGATTTGACCCAGACCAGAAGATAGCATGGTTCAGGGAATGAAACTAAGTCCAGACCAAAAGAAATGATGTCCAGATATGATCCAGACCTGATCCAAATCAGAAGGTAAAATGTCCAAACTTAATTATCATTTGTCCAGATTTAATTTCAGTTCAATCCAGACCCAGTTCAGAATTGGTCCAGATCAGAGGGAAAAGGTTCAGATAAATGGTCCAGATGTAAGAATATGGCCCAGTGTTGCCCGAAATCATAAGATCAGACATGGCCCAGTGTTGGCCGAAATCAGAAGGTCGGAATGTATGGTCTAGCATTGGCCAAGATCAGAGGATTACAGCAGATCAGTTTGCTACTCCAGGTTGGCCGAGATTAGAAGATCAGAAAGTGTGGTCCAGGGTTGGCCAAAATCAGAGGATCACAACAGATCACTTAGTATGGTCCAGATGTGGACGAGAGCAGAAGATCAAAGGGTTCAGATTTAATCATGATGATAATCGGTGGAGATTTGATTAAAATTTGATCAAAGTATTAAAAAGGATTTGATACAAAAATAAATTGAAGTCTTGTGGAATTCAGAAGCTATTGGCGGGAAGAAAGATTTGTTCCAGAATTAATTAAAGTCAGAATTGGTCAAAGTTATTTTTGAAAGGCAATCTGGAGCATAAAAAGATATGTTTTTTATTTAAGTGAAGCCCGATTGGTCAAAGTATTTTTGCAAGAGTATTTGGCAAGATACAGCTCGAATTTAAACTTGGAAGAGACCCTAATCTGCATCTATAAAAGGAGGCTCAAGGGAGAATACTTAGCATCGAAAATCACGAAAGAGTCACACACTTCCAAAAGCAAACACTCAAGTTTTCAGTGAGGTTAATTGTGAGTTCCAGCTTTCAAGAAGCAAGCACTCGTGTTATTTTCTTTCCCTTGTGTTAGATCTAAGTTGTTGAAGTAGAGTCTACAATCTGAGGGAGTCAGAAGGGGTAGCAGATTACTTGGCAATTACATTCAAGGCGTTGTAATTCCTTCTACAATCTGGGGTTGTCAGATTGGTAGGAGAAGACTTGACTTAGGAAGTCAAGGTGTTGTATTCCTAAAGAGTCTAGGATTGTTAGACTGTTTGAGAAGACTGACTTGGAGGGTAGTGGAACTGTTGTAATTCAATGTTTGAATTAGTGAAATCCTTCAAGGTGAAGGGACTGGATGTAGCCTCGTTAACGGTGAACCAATATAAAATTATGTGTTTTTATATTTACTTTATATCTGCTGCTAACTCTGTTTTTATTCATTCATCAAGTTTTGTTTTAAAAGTATAAAAACAGGAAAAGTATTCAAGTTTGTCAAACACAATTCAACCCCCTCTTCTCGTGTTTGCACCTTCAATATTCAGAGCTCGGTCTCAAGGCTGAGCACTTAACAGTGTTTGAGGAAAGGTCCAAAGATCACTGCTATTCAGGAAGCTAAAGATCTGAATACTCTAAAGCTGGAAGAATTAATCAGCTCCCTCAGATCACATGAAATTGAATTGGAAGAAGATGAACCCAAGAAGAAGAACAAAACTCTAGCCCTAAAATCCAAGCAGAAGAAGGCTCTGAAAGCAACATCAGAAAATAGTGATTCAGACTATCAAAGTCTGAACTTAGAGGAAGAAGAAATTTCTTTCTTATCCAGGAAGTTCATAATGATGTGGCATAACAGAAGGAATAAATTTCCCCATAGATATTCCAATCAGTCCAACAAAGGAAGTGATGATACACATGGCAAGAAAGGTATCATCTGCTACGGATGCAATGAATCTGGACATATCAAGTCAGAATGCCCAAATATGGAGAAAGGGAAGTACCAGAGGAAAGATGTCAAAACTAAGAAGAAAAGCATGATGGCTACATGGGATGATTCTGATGAATCTTCTGAAGATGAACAAGCAGATTTGGCTATGATGGCTCACACCAACTCTGGATCCAACACAGAATCTGATTCTGGAAGAGAATCAGAAGATGATGAAATTAAAGTATATTCTGAATTCACTCGATCTGATTTGATTACTGCTCTGAATAATTTTTTAAACAGTAATTACAAATTATCTTTAAAACTGAAAACTCTTAAGAAAGAAAATACAAATCTAACGGAAGAAGTTAATGTTTTAAAGAATCAGATTGCAGAATTTAAAACAGAAAGTGTCATTCTTGAAACTGATATTGCAAAATTGAAAACAGAGAATGTATGCTTGAAAAACAGTTTTGCTGAACTTAAAGATGAAAGTTTAAATATGAAAATAATCATAATTCAACAGCAATTGAAAGTACCACAAGTAATTCTGATATGCATGAACAAGTTTTCCAAGAATTTCTTGCTAATGGTATGGAAAGAAGCAAATATGCTTCTATGATTTATTGAGTCAGTAGGAATGGAAATAGAGGTATAGGATTTGAAGAAACTATAACTGAACCTAAACCTGTGCTTAAACCTGTTCACTCTTATATTGTGTGTGCTGTTTGTTACAAGAAAGGTCATTCCAAAGTGTCTTGTCCTATGCTAAATACAAGGAAAAACAAGAAACTTTTCAAGACTAACAAACCTGGACCCAACCAGATTTGGGTACCAAAAGATAAAATTGTCTATATTACAAATGTTCTAAGCAACCAAATTGAAACACCAATCATGGTGCCTGGTAAATGGATGCTGGCAATATATGAAGGGAAAAAGGTTTATGTTCCAACATCTATCAAGTAGAAGCAAACTAACTCTGGTGGAAGAAGAACTGGTAAATACAATACCTATCAGAACCAGAATCATAGGAGGAATAGGAAATATGAAAGAAATCACACATATCACACAAATCAGAACAGATAGAGAAATCATACATATCAACAAAACTAGAACTACCAGAAGAAACAAAATTATCATCAGTTTCGGAATTATCAGAGGAACCTGATATATCAGCAGAAAGAGAAGAATCAGAATCATGAGAGTTCTTTAAACACTCTAGTGGAATTCATCAAGCCTACAAACCTGGAAGGGAATTCAAATTCTATCATCCAGACTCTCTAATCACAGAATATGCAAGTTCAGAATCTGAAAACCAGAAAAGAAGAAATACGAGGGTTTTCAGAGTGAAACTAAAACTGGTAATATAGATAGGTATGTTGCAGTTTCTCAAATATTTAAAGGAACCATGTGATCCACAAGAATTGAACACTTCAGCAGAAACAGCATTCCAGTGGTTTTAAAAAACAAGTAGAAACCACCAGAAGCATAATTAAGGTTAACCAGAACTAGAGGAAACTGATGCTTGAACCAGGGGAAACCAAAGCTAGTTCACCATAACCAGAGGAAACTAATGCTGGTTTACCAGAACCAGAGGAAACCGATGCAGGTTTACTAGAACCAGAAGCTGATACAGATCTACCAGAACCAGAAGCTGATGTAGAAAAACCAAGAGAACTTGAAAAAATGGAAGATGAAAGAAGAACCTGACAAGTCTTCAGAGGATAAATCTGAAGATAAGATAGAAGAAAGAATAGATCACTCCAAGACATGGCCAGAACTATGTTAAATGATTTAAATGCTGCAAAACAATTTTGGGCTGAAGCAATCAACACTGCATGTTACATTCAGAATAGAGTCTATATTAGATTTACAAGAACCAGAGAAAGTAGAAGCAGATAAACCAGCAGAACATAAAGAAGTGGAGAATACATAAAAGTCAGAAGCATGTGACACATTTTCAAAGGATGAATCTGATCAAATCAGAACCAGTCATGAGAAATCAGAAGAGAAATTTGGATGGAAATATCAATCATCTCATCCTGAAAATCTGATCATTGGAAGTGGAAGTGATTCTTTAAAAACCAGATCATCATTAAAAGACATCAGATTGTTTGGCTTACTCTCATCGATTGAGCTTACCTCTGTTAGTGAAGCATTGGAAAATGATGGATGGATTATTGCAATGCAAGAAGAGTTAAATGAATTTAAGGGGAATGATGTTTGGGATCTAGTTCCAAGACCAGAAAAGAACATTGTTGGAACCAAGTGGGTCTTTAGGAATAAGCTAAATGAAAAAGGTGAAGTTGTCAGAAACAAGGCAAGACTTGTGGCACAAGGTTACAGTCAGCAAGGAGATATTGACTACACTGAGACTTTTGCTCCAGTGGCTAGAATTTTCTGAATTAATGCAGCACGAATTTCAAATGAGTATGATGGGAGAACTTATGTTTTTCCTAGGAATACAAATTTAGCAAAGTCAAAAAGGTATATACATTCATCAATCAAAATATACAAAAGAGCTTTTCAAGAAGTTTCAGATGAGTGATTGCAAACCTATGGCTACTCCAATGCAACCTACCTGCTCACTTGAAAATGATGACTTAGGACAAAAAGTTGATCAAAAATCCTACAGAGGAATGATAGGATCTCTACTCTATCTCACTGTTTCGAGTCCTAATATCATGTTTATTGTATGTGTATGTGCTAGATTTCAGTCTGACCCTAGGAAATCCCATTTAACTACCGTTAAGAGAATCCTTAGATACCTAAAAGGCACTATCAACCTCACCTTGTTCTACAAGAAAACTCCTACATACAAACTGGGTGGATACTGTGACTCTGATTATGCTGGAGATAAACTCGAAAGAAATAGTACAAGTGAAAACTGCACATTCTTAGGAGAAAATTTAATATCCTGGACAAGCAAGAGACGAAGCACCATTGCCATGTCAACAACAGAAGCTGAATAAATTTCAGCAGCTGGCTGCAGCTCTCAACTACTCTGGATGAAGCATCAACTTGAAGACTACAAAATATTAGAATCCAACATACCCATCTATTGTGATAACACCTCTGCAATTTGCCTAACCAAAAACCCTATCCTACATTCTAGAGCCAAACACATAGAGATCAAACACCACTTCATCAGAGATTATGTTCAAAAAGGGGTACTTAACATTCAATTTGTAGACACTGATCATCAATGGGCTGACATATTCACTAAACCACTACCTGAAGATAGGTTTGAATTCATCAAGAAAAACCTTAATCTTATCTTCATCCCTAACCTAATAGCTTAGTTTAATTTTTTTTTGTATGTTATTTTATTTTTCGTGTACTTTTATAATTAAAAAAAAAACAGAGGATCTCTTTTCTTCATTCAATTCTTTTTGTCTGATGACAAAGGGGGAGAAGATGTAATATTTGATAAAATATCTGAGCGGAAAAGATGATGTATTTGAAAGGAGAAGAAGATGATGTATGCTATATTTGATATGATATCTGGGCATTAGACTTAGGGGGAGAAAATATATAATGAAGCTTAGTCTTAGGGGGAGTCAAAGTCAAAAGAAAGAAAAAGTATTATCAAAAATACATTGTTTGTCATCATCAAAAATGGGGAGATTGTTGGAACCAAGTTGGTTCTTGCAATTAAAGTTTTGATGTTAACAAATGTATTTTATGAAAATTACATATTTGACTTAGAAGAAGAATGAAAAATGTCTCTAGAAGAATAGATCAGAGGATGACGTTACCAGAAGCAGAAATCAGAGGATGACGTCACCAGAAGATGACGTCACAAGAAGCAGAAATCAGAGGATGACGTCACCAAAGGATGATCATCAGAAGAATCTGTCAGAGGAATATGTTAGAGAAAAATGCTCAAAACAGAATTAAAGCAAAAGACTGGAGAAACATAATCTAGCTAAAAATATGCTCAAAACAGAATCTGAGAAAAATCCTCAAAACAGAATTGGAGCAAAAGACTCGAGAAACATAATCTAGCTAAAAGCATGCTCAAAACAGAAGCAGAGCAAAATGCTCAAAACAGATTAATTGAAATACACTTCAGAAGTAAGCATCAGTGAGGAAAAGACTAAAAACAGAATCTGAGCAAACTACTCCAGAATATTCTCAAAACAGATTAATCGAAATACACTCTTGAAGTAAAGCATCAGTGAAGCCCTAAAGTTCAACTATAAATACAGGCTTAATGCTGAAGAATAAAGCATCGAAAAATAGAAGAACTCAAGCAAAAATTCATAAGTATTCATAGAGTTCAAAGAAGAGAAACACATGCTTAAAAGATAAATATTTTCTTAGTGTTCTTTTCTTAGAGTGTGAAGCTGATTGTCATCAAAAATTATTCAGAAGCAAACACTCTAGTTCACTTTAAGCATATTGTGAGTATCAACTTTCCAAAATTAATTACTCAGTTCTAATTTCGATCCCTAATATTAAATCCTATAGTGTTGAAGTTTCTTCTAAAATCTGGGGTTGTTAGGTTGTTAGAAAAAGACTTAGCTTGTAGGTTTAAGATTGTGAAGTTCCTCAAAAGTCTGGGATTGTCAGACTGTTTGAGTAGACTTGGCTGGTTTAGTCAAGGTGTTGTTGTTCCTCAAAAGTCTGGGGTTGTTAGGCTGTTTGAGAAGACTTAGCTGGTTTAGTTAAGGTGTTGTTGTTCCTCAAAAGTCTGGGGTTGTCAGGCTATTTGAGAAGACTTGGCGGGTATAGTCAAGGTGTTGTTGTTCCTCAAAAGTCTGGGGTTGTCAAGATGTTTGGGAAGACTGACTTGAAGGGTCAGTGGTGTTGTAATTCAAAGGAGATTGAATTAGTGAAAATGCCTTCTGGAAGAAGGGACTGGACATAGCCTAGTTAACAGTGAACCAGTATAAATTGTTGTGTTATTATGTTATATATCGAATAATTCACATTAACATTCAACAAAACAGCAAAAGAAATCAAGTTTGACAAACACAATTCAACCCCCCTTCTTGTGTTTGCACCTTCAACGTCATCTTCTAGTGACATCCTCTGGATGTATCTTCTGGTGGTGTCATCTTCTGCCTCTGGTGCTGTCATCTTCTGATGACATTTTATATAATAGTTCTAAGTACAAAATAAGATTACATAGAGTGCTTTTGTAAACATCAAAATCCTAAGTACTTAGAACCAACTTGGATCCAACATTAATCACCGGACGAGTCGACCTACTTTTCCATCCCCATCAGGTATCGTGATTGGTGTTTCAACTTTGTTGCTAAGTGCATCTGCAACAAAAACTATTTTGACCTTGGGTACTCAAATTTGTTTTGGGTCCTAACTTGTTAATGTTGAAAGATTTCTTGTCTTTTCATGTTCTCAACATATAACAAGTTGTTTTATTGTAACCTTTTTTTAAATAGTAGGAACATAAAGCATTAACTTTACTAAGTTTCGTCTTCCTCTATTTCTTGAAAGCCAATGTCATGTTTAGTGTTTTTGTTGATACCATAGTTCATAAAGGCTTGTTTGCTTCTATTGTGGTTCATAAAGGCTTGTATATATATATATATATATATATATATATATATATATATATATATATATATATATATATATATATATATATATACCATTTGCAAGAAACTCTTGAAATGTTCTTTCTTATTTAATAGAATTACACCCAATCACCTTTGGTTATTTCACAACATCACTATTTAGAGTATGATTTCCCTTTTTTATAGTTTCTGATTTTTTTGTTCAAGAGATTTATATTCCTCTGTTAAAATTCGATGTACCTTTTTAAAATTTCTAGATTTTAGAAGAAATTATGTGAGTTTTTCTTAGAGATTCATTTAACATAGAAACTAATTCCTCACGAATAAGATTAGAAAATACTTCAATCTCCTCTTCATTTGCCGACTTATTCTTAGATCTAAGTGAACCCATTAGAGACATATTTGGTTACTCTTCATCATCACCAGATGAATTATCAGAGTCGTCCCAATTTCCATGAGACTCTTCTTTCTTCTTTTGAAATTGTTCTTTTCTGGAATTTTCTTTCTCAAGTTTTGGACATTCTTATTTGAAGTGTCATGCTCTTTTTGCATAGCAAATGATTTGTTTCTTCTCTAATTTTTCTTGTGTCTATGTTGTCTGTAGAGTATTTGAAGTCCTTTATACAAAATGATTTTCTTTCTTCTACTCAATAGATGTTGAACTTATTGGAACCAAGTTGATTTTATACTTAGAGTTTTGATGATAATAAAAGTATTTTATGAAAACAATATATTTGACTTCTAAAATAAGATTTGATTCAAATTTATAATTGAAGAAAATCTCTGACCAAATTGAAAAGAAAATATGGTCAAGATTTGAAAAGGATTTAATTAAGATTTGAAGAAGATTTAATTAAGATTTGAAGAAGATTTGATCATGATTTGAAGATTTGATCAAGATTTATCTACAACAATATATGAACATAATCAATATGAAAAATATACAAATTCAATCTAAAGAAAATAGGAACAGAATCAATATGAAGAATTTATAAACTCAATTTGAACAAGATACAATTCAGAATTAAACAAGGACTAAATTGAAGCTCAAATTTTAACTATAAATAGATACTTAATGCTGAAGAAGAAAACATCAAAAATCATAAAAGAGTAGAAGAACTCATAGCTCAAAATCATCTTGGTGTTCAAAGAGAGAAACAAATTTTCAAGTTACAAATATTTTATGAGTGATCTTTTCTTAGAGTGTGAGAGCTATTATTATTATCAGTTTTGTTATAAACAAACACTTAATTTCCAATCTTTTGTATCCCATCCAATAGTGGTTTATTTCCTTCTTCAATTTGGGGTTGTCAGTTTCTTAGGAGTAGACTTCGCTTGTAGGGTCAACATGGTTAGTTCCTCAAAAGTCTGGGGTTGTCAGGTTGTTTGGGAAGATTGGCTTGGAGGGTCAGGTGCTTTGTAATTCAATGTATTTGAATTAGTGGATTAAAGCCTTCTGAATTAGGGGACTCAATATAGCCAAGTTAGTGGCGAACCAAGATAAATCTATGTGTTCAATTATTTATGCTTTCATTGTTTGCTGCCTCTGTATTTGATTGCTTCTACTCCAAGTAAGTCACCAAAACCGAAACATTTTTTTTATTACTTATTAAAAATTTATCAACTTTGGCAAACACAATTCAACCTCCTTATTTCGTGTTTGCACCTTCATAATTCTTCTAGATATGAATGACAACTCTTCATCGTTTGAATTTTTACTCTGGTCGTCAAAGTCACTTTCCTCTAATTCTTCTTATGCTTGCAAAGCTTTCGAAATAGTTTTCTTGCCGTTAGATTTTAAAGCAATAGACTTAGTCTTTTTTTTTTGTTCATCTTCATTCAACCCAATCTCGTGAGATCAAAGTGACCTCATAAGCTCTTTTAGAAGCAGTTTGTTGAGATCCTTAGCTTCTTGAATAGTTGTGACATTTGGTCTCCATTTGGATTGAAGACTTCTTAGAATTTTTTTGACATGTCAGCAATAATGTAGCTTTTGATGATAACTTTCAACTCATAAACTAAAGTTTGAAATTTGAAGGACATTTTTTCTATGTCTTCATCTTCCATCTCAAAAAGTTCATATTATTTTACAAGCATGTTTTCCGTGGACTCCTTGACTTATTTGTTTTCTTATCAGTACATTTGTTAAATTCTTTAAAGGTAATACATTCATCATAAAAGTTATGGCTTAATGATACAACTTGTACTTTTGTTGTTCATTGTTTAGTAGTGTTCTAGATATGATGAAACCATTTGTATCAATTGGAGCTTTGATTTGGTGTCGTACACACTTCTAAATAAATAAATAAACATAGAATATAGTAACAAGGCAAGTAACATTAGTCATCTCACAAGGATCTCAAATATAACGATACCCAAAATTAAGAACTTGCAACAAATTAAATAAAATTGGAATTTTCAATTTGAAAAACGTAGCGAGTAATTATAGATAATTATCAATTAATTGAAACAATTAATTCATTAGTTTCAAGAGTTATTCATTGGGACTCTATCATAGGTTGTAAATAAACATTCATTCTATGTTTATATTCTTTTTTATCATAAAACTAATCAAGCAAACGTCAATTAATTTTATTTTAATGCCTACTAGATCAAGCATCACAATGTTCGATTAATTATAATAATAAACAAACGTCACAAAATACAATTAATGTCATAAGTGAACTCAGCTAAACCTATAACTAAGCGTTACAGATTTTATCAATTCCTAATCAAACTAAAATAAAGCAAATGTTTAATCTATTTTAAATAATCTCAATCAAACATATAAATCGAAATCAATACAAGTAAACATTAGAACATAAACTACATTCATACACAAAGTTTATGGAGAGATGCGGAATTGACATAAAAAGATATAAAAACATAAAGAGAAATTGCATTAAAACTTGAACTGTATGTCAATAGTATTATTATTAATTAATGGATTGGTTTAGAAATTGAAGTTACCTAAAATTCAGAAAACGGCAAAATTGTATGACAATAGTAAGATACATGACAAATCTCTTCAAAATCCTATTTATATTCTAATCATAGGTAAATCTAAACATCTAAAAATTTCCGACTCAAAGAAATAAAGACACAAAAGATGTACTTATTGTTGATATGACATTAAATTATAAAGAAATTGTTGAAATATGATGATTTATGAGATATTTTTATTAAAAAGATCTAGTCAAAATTTATTAAAAATATATAATTGAGGCCGTTAAAAACTTAGTCAATAATAAAATTATTTATTTTTGTAAAAAAATAATAATAATAATAATAAATATTAATAATAATAGCAGTAATATAATATTGATAATAGTTTTTAAGTATGATTATAATTATTAATTTTAATATTGATAAGATGATTTAGTGGCATATTTATTTTACTTTGATTGAATGTTATTAGTATTTATTTTAAGAGTGACAACAATACAGTTTTTAACACACATATTTTTACATACTCTCTTTTATTAATTGAAATTCACATGGATCTCATTAAATTATGTACGTTTCATTTAAATTTTAATGAAATTTAAGTGAATTTAAACCAATAAAAGAGAGTATTGAAAAGTGTGTTGTTAGAATTATTATTTTTTATTATTATGCTTGAATATACTTTTGATTGTTTATTTTTTTATATATATTTTATTTTGGTCTTTTATCTTTTTTAAGTGGTGCATTTTAGTCATTTTCATCATAATTCTTTCAAACAACTGTATAATTATTGTCATAAATTATTAAGAACAAATCTTGAATTATTTGTAAAGTTAAATGTGCAATCTTAATAAAGATGGACGAAAATATAATAAATTATGATAAATTTTATTTTTTTTCAAAGTATGCAAGAATAATTTTTTCTAATGCAAGTATATTATTGAGTTAATTGATTTTTTTTAAAAAAGTATTATAGTTGATACATATTGGCAATTGTTAAAAGAGATTTAATTGACTGAATATTGTTATAACTTTTGTTGTAATTGAAACAATGACTAAAATACACTCTTTATAAAATATAAATGACCAAAATGAATCAAAATAAAGATAAAAGACCAAAATAAATATCAGATAAAAGATAAATAATCAAAAATATATTTAAACCTTCTTTTTAAGATTTAAGATTGAGTGGAGTATTTATATTAGGCATGTTTTAACTTGACACGAATTTTTAGTCAAAAAAAAAAAAACTTGACATGAATTTTGTTTAATTTAAGTCAACTGTTTATTAATTATTATTTTGACTGGATGTATTTATTAGTTATACATAATAATAATAGTGTGACTTAATTCAAGTCAATGTTTATTTCGATATATTTATTGAAATGTTTGAATTAAATTTTCTGATTGTTAATTGATCTACTAATTTAAAATGTTCATGCCATTTAAGGGGCTATTTTTATCAATTTCATTAGCTTATCTTTTTTTTTTTCCATTGTGATTATTAATTGAGATAATGTAACAACGATTATACTAAATCAATAGTAAAAATTAAGATAACATGAAAAATATTTAGGAAAAAAAACTAAATGGGCCTGTCTGAAGTTGACACACGGTACATCTTACATGACCAAACTCTTTTGAGAAATAAGTGAAGTTCAAGAAATTATTTTAATGAAGATTTGAATTTTTTCAAATAATTTATCATTAACAGAAGTAAATTAATCACTTTATTTAACTGGATGCATATGTGTAAAACAAATTTACATCCTCGGGAAATATAAATTAAATAATTATTTGTCGAAAAAAGTAATTAAATTATAATAATTTTTCCCCATAAAAGTAATAAATAATAAGTGACACCAAAGAATTTTTATTTTAACTTGCTTTTCACATAATAAAATTATTTGTAAAAAAGAAAACAAAAATATCATTTTCCATTTGATTTTTTTAGGAAATTAAAAAGCAAGCAGAGTCATAATAGATTGGTCATCACGATTAAGTTGACACACACTAAACTAGATTGAAAATTTACACACAAATATATTAATAAAGAAAAAAGAAAAAACAAGAAGGTCTATGATACATAAATCTAACTTAGAAAAAACATAATTAAAAATAAGTTTTAAATGTTTGATTCTTCCATGTAAGTTCACCTCTTTCTCATTTTTGTCTTTGTAATTTTTTTTTAATTTAAACAATGTGAGTTCTCTTTAGTTTTAAAATTATGATTACATTAACTAATTAAAAATAAAATTAAGTAATTAAATTGATTAAAAAAGAAAAAAAATGAAGGAAAGTTGAAAGTAATTACCAGATCATCAATATCGAATCACTACCATCACATTACCATATTTAAAACACAACTAAAGAAAAAAAGCTTGCGAACGGGAGGCTGCAGGCATAATTTCGATATATTTTTGTTCCTCTTTTTTGTTTCTGTTTGTGAAAAAGAGTGAAGTTTCAATTTTTCTTTTAAGGACGGTGTACAATGAAGGTGATTCCAAAATGGTGATGCAATGTTAGAGATTTGATAATAGTGATATGACTGAGAAAAGAGAAGATAATTTTAATCTTAAAACTTATTTCTAATTTTAGATAAATAGACTAAAACATAACACCATCAAATTTTCTTTATTTCTTATTTTCATTTTTTTTAATCAATTTAATTATTTATTTTCATTATTTAATTACTTATTTTCATTATTTAATTTATTCTGTCAAACTGTCACGCCACTCTCCCTTTGCCACATAAGTTTTTTTAATAACAACTAAAATAAGATTAATTTTAAAATTAATTTAAACTTATAAAATTTAAATTGAAAAAAAAAACACTTAAAATGATGAAAAGAAGAATGACTTAGACTTATATAGACATATCAAATATTTAAGCCTTCAAATATTATTAAAACTGCTAAAAAGGTGAATCAAACGTTTATCTAAAGAAATTTGAACCAATAAAGGTTGGCAATAATGAAAATGTATTCATGGAATCTTCTCACAAACAACTACAAATTGCATATAATTTTTTATTTGTTTGAAGCAATGAAAAGTTTATAAAAATCAACATATTATTTTTAAAATAACTTACTCTAAATGATTTATAATTAAAAGACAAAAATTAATTACACGATTTCTTAGATAAATAATAGCAAAAAAATAAAAAAAGTTGTACAAAAAAAATCAGAAAAGTAAAACTACTTATCATTTTTTAATATTTATCCATTTACCTTAATTGATTATAATGAACTATGTAAGTACGTGATTTAACTTATTTAAAATAAAAAAATTAATAAAATAAGTAAATCAATGAATAATATTATAATCACTTATAATTAGTCATACATGTTCATATAATATTAATCATTTATTTAAGTTATAATAATTGATACATATAATTTTTCAATTCTTATCCATTTAACTTTTATATCATATATAATATGCATTTTTCTATAAGCAAAATATATCAATAGAATACAAGAGATATATATAATATAATATACCTTATCTAATGAAAAAATATATATATACCTTATCTAGACAATTGTACGAATAATTGGTTCTTCTCTACTTTATTTATTTCTTTTATATATATATATATATATTATATATATATATATATATATATATATATATATATAACTATTTATTCTTTCACTCTAGTCATTTTATTTATATATATCCAAAATCAAACTATGTGATATCAATAGTTAATTCTTTCAAACAAAAAATGTATTCTTTGAAAGTACAAAAGTTTTCTTGTCTCTTCTCCAACTCTCTCAACTCCCTTCCCTCTTCTACTCAGGTTATGTTTCTTCTTTTTTTCTTCTCTTTCATATGAAACAAAGTTGAGTGGTTTTCTTTTTCTACTTTTTTTTCTAAAAAAATTTAAGATGAGAGATGGTGTCTGTTCGAAGTAAATAAGACCTTAAGACTCATAAAACACTTACAAATAGGAGTTTTCAATCTTTTGTGTTAATTAATCACAAGAAAAGTTAAAGCTTTATTGGTTGCAATTCGATTACACATATATGAACATATATATAATGATCACTGTATTTTTCCGTTAACTTTTATAATTAATCTTTGATATCTTGATTTTATTTTGTGTAGGTTGAGCCCAACTCTAAAATGGGAAAAACTTTGCTTGCATATGTATCTTACATCATTACTTTGGTTAACTTTGGTGCATCCAAGCCAACCAATCTTCAAAAAGTTATTGCAAAATTTAAATACAGAAAAAATTATTGGGCTACCAATATTTTATTGGATAAACATGTTGATGTTAGTCCCATGGGTAACAATAATATATTGAAAGATAAAATTATTGATGAAGATCATATCTCTAGAAGGACCGGTAACAATTCTAAAGTTTTTGAAGAAGTAAATGATGAAGAAGAGCATACTATAAAGAATCCTCCAGTCAATCTCATTGCTGATTCTTGTTTTATTTCTCTTGAGTTGAATGAATTTTTTGAATCATGCCTCCCTAACATTGTAAAAGGGTGTAAGAGGGTCTTACTTTATAGGTAATTTAATTTGCTCTCTATATTTACGCATTGAATAATAATTTTGTTTTTTTGAATTGAAATATTTATTTGACATTTTTGTTTTTTTGAATTGAAATATTTATTTGACATTTTTGTTTTTTTGAACGTGGAGCAGTACATTGAAACATGGAATATCACTTCGTACACTTATTCGCAAGAGTGCTCAACTAACAGGTCCTGCCTTGCTAGTAAGTTAATCTTTATGACCCAAAATTATCTCTCCTATATTATTATGGTACACATTCGAGATTTAAGGTCAATTTCTTGTAAAAAAAAAATAGAGACCTAAGGTCAATTTGTTACACTTTAAAAAAAAAAGGAATATTTTATCTATTTGATACTAATTTTTTTTTAATTAAAAGATAATTTTAGAGTAAATACTTGGGATGAGATTGCAAAAAATATGGGAGGTAAGTAGTCCTTGGGCCACTTTAGCTAATGCATGAACAATCATATTTATCTTTCTCAAAAATAATTAACTCAAAATGTGAAAATATGCAATATTAATTTTTTGACAGTGTATTTTATTTATTTATTCCACAAAATCTAGATTGTTGGAGATATGCAAGGAGCTGTGTTTGGTGGGTTGCTTGATTGTCCCTTAAAACCTACAACAAGGCCTAAATATCAAGTATGTGAATTTTTTTTTTTTTTATCATTGTATTAAAATCCTTTAAAGTGAATAGTATTCCAATCGTTAATAAATAAATAAATTATTTATATTATATGCATATTCATATCTAATTAGATAGATTATTACAATATCAACAATTGATTTATTCACTCTAATAGATATTCACTAAAGGAATCAACGTTTTTATAATTTATAATAGATTATTTATAATTTACTATTTTTTACACGAATTTATAATGTATATATATTAAAAACTTGAAGTATATGGTTTTCTTCTGTTTGTAACAGGGGACATACCAAACTTTTGTGTTTACCAACATTTATGGTCAACCAACGATTTTTCGACCTACTGGTAAGGGTTTTAATTGATTTTTTTTAATAAATCAATTGGATATAATTAAGATAGTATTTCAATATTAATTTTATTCAATATATGAACATGTTTTTCCTTTTGATTTTCTTTTAACTAGTGGTTGTTTAATTCTAGGTGTCAATCGGTACTATTGCTTATGTTCGAATGATTCACTTTTACTTGGTGGAGGTGGTGGTGGTTTTGCTTTATACTTAGATGGGGATTTGTAAGTATTTCAATAGTTGCAATTTTTTTATATGAATTGACACGTACCACCAGCGTAAAATGACTCGGCCAAGAAATTAATAAAGTAATTAAATTATATATTAATGGTTGAATTATTCACTTTATCAATACAATGAATTTTTATATGACTTGACAAGATCTTTACAACCTTAATAGAAGGTAAATAGTGATTATCATTTTTACTCTCTTTAATAAATTTTTTGTTTATATAAAAAATAAAATTTTCACTTTAGAGGAAGTTCAATCCTTAAGATATTTTATAGCATCAACAAATTATAACTATTTATATGTGTGAATTTAAAAGAGTTATAATTACAATCAAACTGTTTACAATGATTGGATTATTATAATTGAATAATATTGTAATTTAAAAAAAAATTAGTATATATAAAGTAAACTCGTAGTGCACTATTTTTAATTACCACTAGTTAAATTGCATCATCTCACTTCTCTTGAATATTTCCTTGAAAAGGTTAACCGGAACTAGTGGACCCTGCGATACATTTGGTAATCAATGTCTTGCTCATACCCCAGAGTTTGAATTAAAGAATGTTGAGGTATGTTCATACTATTTATTTACTTTTGTTATCTAACTTATATCAACTATATTATATGATTAACTATATATATACTTATTACTGAGGTTAATAATTCTGTTCATCTATGTTGTTAAGTTCGCATTCACTACAACAATTGTTTAGTGAAACAGTGCTGGAGATTATTAGATTCAGAGAAATACAAGTTTTTTTAAAAAATCTAATAGCCTTATGCACAAGAAGACTGAATTCTAAATAAGTATTAATTATTTTTTATATCATATGACTAGTGATAACTCAACAATCAAAACAATATTTTATAAGTCTAAACTCATAATACAAAGTCACAATTTAAGAAAATTGGAATGAGAAAAAAATCACAAGTTTAATTTATTCTTCTAACAAAAATTAATAACTAACAATTAAGATTGACTATTTAAAATAAAAAACTCAAACTCTCCTGAATTATTTTTTGCTTTTTACACGTCTCTATGGACGAAACTATTTCATTACACATTCCTATCTCATGTAAAAAGATTTATCAAACCACGTAATTAGATGTACGTAATTTTATTAATTATTTTAAAAACCGTTTTTTACCAAAAATAATTTTTTAATTATTTAAAATTTTTTTTTATTATTTTAGAAAACAGTATTCTATTTTTAAAACAAATTTTAAAAATTATTTTTGTTTTGGAAAGAAAATATTTTTTTATTATTTAAAAATTATTTTTTGAAAAAATATAATTTTTTATAAAAAATCAATAATTTATTTATTGTTAGTTCAATTATTGGGGGACGAACAACAGAGCTCGACGATCACTGAGTAAGATTGGTGGCGAAGCTCCAGCAGTGGGCCGCCTATAGACCCCACTATTATTAAATTGAAATTACTTATTTTAAAATTAACGAAAAATAGTTTTCCAAAATAATAAATAATTATTTTAGGATAACTATTACTTTAAAAATAATAAAACACTGTTTGTAAAAATAATATAAAAGACTGTTTTTAAAACATTAAAAACAAATTATCTTTCTTTCCAAAGCAAAAAAGCAGTTCTTTCCCAAACAATAACAGTTTCTTAAACGGCTATTTTAAATTAAATAAATATATCTGTTGAATTTTATTTAAAAGAAATATGTGATACATTGATATTTAAAAAGGTTGAATGAATTGAATTCGTTCATATTTTTAAATAGATAGATAGCATCTTATTCATTAAGGATTTTATTATATAATAAATATATTAGATGAATTTTGTAGTTGGATAAATTAAATAAATAATTAATAATTGAATGAAATCGCCACCACTAATTTTTTATATTTTTTACCATAGTTCGTAGCATGTGAGAACGTGCATATATGATATATCTTATCCATTTCTTATTTTTATTACCATGCAAATTATGAATCCCATCGTTTAACTATATTTCTAATATGTGCAGTTGTGGGTTTCACACATGCTTCCTCTTAATTACATGATGTAAGGATGATACATTTTTGTTCACGCAAAAAAAACAAGATGGGAAACTTTTGATGGGATGTCCAAAAATATCGATCCAACCCCTCTCTCTCCTCTACTAAACAACTAGTCAAAATTCTCTTTTATGTTTTCTCTCCTTTTTATTATTATTATTATTATTATTATTATTATTATTATTATTATTATAGTTTTGATGTGAATAAAAATATTTGAACTCATTAATATAATATTTTATATTTTATATACTAAAAAGAAATTGGTAATAGAAACAATAGATAAGGTAGAAAATGAAGAAGATGATAACCTTAAATTATCGATTAATATGAAGTAGTATGTTTTTTTAGGAAATTTAAAGTAGCATTTTACCAGCAAAATGCTTGTACATGTGTATATGTGTATTGTCTGTACGTGCGCATGTGTCGCATAATATGTTTAGAAGGTTATAATAAATATCATGAAGATATAAGTAAAATTATTGAAATTTAACTTTTCTTCATTTCTACTTTTAAGCATAATATTCATACCTATGTATTCTTAATTTTTTTAACAAAAACTTATATCTTACAAATATAATATAAATTTTAGCGTATAAAAAATTAACTTAAAAGAAGGTAGAAGGTAAGGTTTGTTGTAACCAATTTCACGGTTGCTTCAGATGTTGGTTCTTATAGAACCACTCCTGATTGACCCTTGCATCATATCTCTCCCAGAGAAAGCGTCATAAATGCTCCAATAAAAATAATAAATTAAAAAAAAAATGATTATCTTTAAAATATTTAATTGCATTTTTTTTATCTATTTTCATAAATTCTTATAATTGGTTTACCTATTTTAAAACACGACAGTTTTGGTTTCTTTTTTAGATTTTTTAACTAAAAAATTATGATTTGATATATTTTAATTGATATAATGTATAATTTTATTACGTAGAACCAACTAGATGGAATAATTATTTATATGTTATTAATTAAATTACAAAAATAAATCAATTTTAAAGTTGAAACCGAAATTTTTAGTGTGTTTTATTGTAATTTTACGGATATTAATCATTTAAAATTATTGTATCATATATCATATCTTTAAAATATGTCACATCACTATTTTTTTAATGAAAAGTTTTTAGGGAGAGACTAAAATTATTGAATATTAGAATAGGGGGACTAATTATAAAAAATAGGTGAAACTAAAGAAAATAAAATTGCAATTAAACTTAATAAAAATAAATATTATCCTCAAGTTTTAATACAAATACTAATATTATTAGGTTAGAGGTCCAAATTATAATCCAATACTACAATGGTATTTATCATCCTACTAAGACCCAAAAAAAAAAATGTTCCACCGTTTACATATTAAAATCTGAGTTGGAAACGTATCAAAAACATTAACATCTTGGAAACATCCTATTATACATTTATATCTCATTGTAAATATAAATTATAAATCATAAAAATATAGAAAATATTTATATACATTTTAGTAGGTTTTATTAATTCTTTCTCAATGATTTTGCTTTAGTGTTTTTAACATATATATATATATATATATATATATATATTTTGCTAATACATATGATTATAAAAGGATATATTTAATTAAACATGTCAATTTTGATCCCAAATAATATAAAAGTCATATATATAATGATTTGTGATATTTTAAAAAATATTTACACTCATATTATTAAAATTATTATATTTATTAAGAAACTAAAGAAAATGGAATCTTTAAGTCAAATATT
>JBBPBO010000001.1:55455160-55631776 GCA_037974295.1 Cicer cuneatum
TTTTTTTTAGTTGCTAAGTTATAGAAAACTCTTATCTAGAATCATGAAAGGTGTTATCAAAAATGGCAAAAACATAGCACTAATGGGTATTGTTTCTTCTTCAAATGTTCAAAGAAAAGGTATATGGTTATATATATATATATCAACCTTTAAGTATTAAGTAATTACGGATACACTCGTAATCGTTTCTTTCTATGTATCGAATGATTCATTGTTTAGATTATAGTTGTTGTTCATTATATATGATCATCGAGCATGTCTGCTTGAATATTTTCATTTTTGCAATCAGGTTAATTGTTTAGTTTTTATTTATTTTAATTTCAAGTGTTATAGGAATGTCTAATCTGATTCTGATCTAATAGTAAACCTCACTATTTTTAGTAAATCTCAATGAAGTATTATATTTGTTCTCAATTTCTTATTATTATAAAATTTAGTTTTTACTAAAAATAGTAAGGATTGATCCTTGAACTATTTATTTGAGAAGTTCATGTTAGACACGCCTAATTTTTAAATGGTCTTTCTTTTCACTTATTTATTCATGTTTTTTGTTTGGACTAATTTAGGCTAAATAGCAGTGGTCTCTTAATTTAATTTCAGTTAACGTTTTAGTCTTTTATTTTTTTTCTTCTTGATTTGGTCCTTTATTTTAATTTTAAGTGACAATTTCATATTATATGTTTTAAAATGTCAACAATATTATCCTTTTTTTTATAAAAATTCAAAAAACTCATCAAAACTTTCAACCAAAATCCATTAAATTAATTATATTATTTAATATAATACAAATTTCATCAAATTCGTAACTCAAATCTTCAAATAAACTCATACAAAAATTTTATCAAATTTCATTATTTATTTGATGTTGATAGAGATGGAAATATGAGTTTATTTGAAAATTTGAGTTTCGAATTTGATGAAATTTGTATTATATTGAAGAATATAATTAATTTTATGGGTTTTGGTTGAAAATTTTGATGAATTTTTTGAATTTTTGTAAAAAAAAAAGGATAACATTGTTGACATTTTAAAACATAAAAGATCAAATTGTCACTTAAAATTAAAATAAAGGACCAAATCGGGAAGAAAAAAAAGATAAATGACTAAAACGTTAATTGAAATTAAGTTAAGGAACCACGAGTACTATTTAGCCTATATATTTAATATATGTTGATTGATTATCTCTATATTTTGTTTATGTCATGTTAATTGTGCGTCTTGATGTTTGGTTATTGGTCATTATTTTATTAGTGTATTATATTTTTCACGTTCTTGATGTGTTTTTTTGTTTTTCTCACATAGGTTCCATTTACCGGAAATTATAACACCTTGCAACACTTGTATCTGGTTATAACAACACCTTATCAGAAAGATTTATAACAAAAAATTGAAAATATATATAGATAAAACTTCTCTTATCAATCAAAGAAATATATTTCTTGTAACGTTCCACATTACTTATCTAGAAAATATCGTAGAATATTGCAAATTAATATCATTATAGTCTAATTTTACAAGATAAATTATAATAGATATTGAAATACAATGTTATAAGTTAAGTTTCACATTTAGACAATATAATTAAATTTCAAAATTACAAACACAATGACTATTAAACATCAATATTTAATACTTGTTCCGAGTCAAAAGACCAAGTCATCACACCTGCTATAATATATAAAAATAGGGGTGAAATAATAATTTCAACGAGTTCCGTAAAAAGGGAGTAGTTAGAAAATATATTTTTAAAATATTAACAATAGAAAGAATATAGAGTTCCTTTTTCATAAAACCTTTGATAAAAATTAATGTTTGAAACCTTTTAATTATGTCAATTTTTCATATAAAATGGATAATTTATCCCAATTATTTTAGTGTAAGCCACCAAGATAATTGTGATTATTTTATAAGGTAGTTATTGGTCATGACCGCAACGTCTAAATTGATTTTCCCTTATTGTTTTCAATCATTTAATTTTGAAGTATATAATTGAAAAATGAAATTTGAACATAAGAAGTATAGTACCATTTTCAATTAAATCAATCCATAAAGCAAAATGAAGTTTTATTAACCAATCAACCATTAACAATATAATTCGAATTAAAATTAAAGAATACTACAAAGTAAACACACACAAAAACTACAAGGAACATTTCAAAAACTGAGCGAATTTGACATTCGCTCAACGAATCCATTAAAGGGGCTACTTTTTCTAAAATCTCTCAAAATCGCTTAGCGAATTCACATATGAAACAACCATGTTGGTCTCAGGATTGAATTCGCTTAACAAAATTATTTTTGCTAAGCGAATTTCTGCGAGTTTTAAAATTTTCCCCCTAATTTCACAACCAGTCCTCAAACCCCCATCAACAACCATAATAACTAAAAATCATCAATTAGTTAAGTAATAAAACACTCATGCAAACATCAATTCAAACATATAAACACTAATAGAAAGGAGAATACTAGAAATCACAATCAATCAACAAATCACATTTTAATCTATCATGATGCATACAAGAAAAAAGGTTTCTAACATTCATCTTTTCAAAAACTTAAATTTCAGTAATTTAACTTCTTCTTAACCAAAATATCCAACACTCATGCATGCAATAATAATTTAAGGGAAAATGTAAACTCACTCAAAACTAAACTTTCAATAGGTTTTTGTCTAACTTGAATGTGTTGGAGAGACTTGATCCCTAATCCTATCTTTCTTATTTCCATCTCTTTACAGCCTTAAGTTCTTTCCCTTTTTGTCCCTATTTGTTGAGAATGGAAGGAGAGAAGGAGTTTAATTACATAAATGAAGGAATTTAGGTTACTAGGGACTTGCATGTGATGTTTTTCTTTGAGGCCGAGGGAAAGAATTGAAAGTTGATGGTGGAGAGGAAGAGGGGTTTGGGTGGTTTGATCGGTTATGTTTTTTTGGTTTGAGAGAGTGATGAAAATGTTCCAACAAAACGAAGTTGTTTTACTTTCCTTTGTATTTTGACGAGTAGGTGATGTTCCCTTCAAATGGAAAATTTGTTTAAAATTCTAGTTTTACAACTCTTTCAAATATAATTCACTAAATTAAATCTCATAAATAATTTAAGAAAATAGTTTAAAATAACCACATATTTTAAGCAAATTACTTAAATTGTTATTTTAAAAAATTTCAATTTATTCAAGGAATAGGGTTATTACACTCATTTTGCCATAACTCCCTAAATATTTGAATGTTTTACGGTATTAATCTTAAATAGAAAGTTTTAAAATGTTATAAAACAATTTCTTACCCTAAATACAAAATGCAGGTACGACAAATATTAAAATTTCTTTTATTTCAACTACCAAATAAAACAAATATCTTCTTATATATTTTTATTTAAAATAAAAATATAATACATTAATAAAAATACAAATGTGTTAACAATAAAAAATAGATACAAAGTAAATATAACGCATTATAAAAATAAGTTTTGAATTGAATATATTTGTTTAGGATTATAAAATAATAAATACATTAAGGAATTTTATGATAAACTGTCCAATTTGAATCAAATATTTTTTATAGTTACTAATAAAATATCGATTATTTTTAATCAAATATTATATTTGAGTATAAAATTTAATTAGGGATGACAATTAGATTCAGACTCAATGGGTACCCACAAAAAAAACTCATAATGGGTAGAGTAAAAATCTACATAATAGATATGGGTATGAGGACGTGTAGTTACCCACAAAATTGAAGGTACTGTACTACTCACTCCGCCCCGCATCTACACTTATATATTATTATTATTATTATTATTATTATTATTATTATTATTATTATTATTATTATTATTATTATTCGGTGCGTTTGTTTGAGTTTAAATAAAAATTATTTTTGTTTTAAATAATTTAGAGATTATTTTATAGAGATTTTTTAAAAAATGATTTTTTAACTTCCGTTTGTTTACTATTATAAAAATGATTTTTTTAAACTGCAAAATCACCATAAAGGACATAAAAGTTATTTTCAAAAAAACATGTTTGTTTGAAAAAATATTTTTTAAATATATGATTTTTCTAAATACACATATGTCTCTACTCTCTTATGCATCTCTATCTCCCTCTTCAATCTCCATCTACTATCTCTCTCACTCTCTACTATCTCATGTCTCTTTACCTCTCCCTTTTATTCTCAGCAAATCACCTTCATTTCATAATTTTCGGATCCTCTTGAAAACTAAACATATAAATAAATCATCACGAAAATATGCTAGTAATAGATTTTGGAGGTCATGTTCTAATCTTAAAAATTGGATGTTTTGAGTTAGAAAATATTTTGGTTTGTAATACTTTATGATTTGAATTTAAGATATTTGAAAATTTTTAAATTTAATCACAACAATAGCGATTATTCATCGATATATTTTTGTTAAAATGTGAATAATGGGTATGGGTACAGCTACCAAAGGTCAATGATACTGATATTAAAGTTGATGCCCACTAGGATATGGATACAGGGTATTTTTTAAACTGCAGGTATGAAGACGAGTACTATATTACCATAATTAATCTATTTGTAGTTAAATTTTATAATTATAATTATTAATAATAATGATTAATATTGATGTTTTTTTACACATTTTTACTTATAAATCTAAAAATAGAAAATACAAAAATACTAATAGATAGTAAACATGAATGATTAAAAAAAATATTTTGAAAATGAATTAAAATCTTTACAAATTTAGTGGTTAATATGTAATTGTTTTATTTTTACGAGTAGTAATATAACAAAGTAAATAGTTTGTTTTCAATACCAAAACATGTTATGAGAAAAATATGAAAATTCTATGCGAAAATAGTATTGAATATTAAAATTTAATAAGACATAATATCAAAATTGGCAATTAATTGTACAACATATTTGACTAAAAAAAGGTCTACGAAATAATTCAATATTTTTCATGATTTATTAATTATTCTTTCATATTTTTAATTTGAAATTTAAAATATATATATATATATATATATATATATATATATATATATATATATACTGTATACAAATATTAAAAAAAATATATATTTTTACTATATATTTCTACTAATAACTCACTTATACTATGTAAAAAACTTAAAAAACGAATTCTCTAATGTGCAATCTATACTAATATTATTTGAGAATTGGGACCAACTTCAGCCTAATTTTATCCACATAGAAATCCCACAAATGTTCTTTACTCATGCATTTGACATTAAATGCAATTAAAGAAATCGTAGCACCAAAATAATTGAGGAATTTGTAGTATAAAAATAATATAATTAAAAGGTAAAAGTCATTAAGGAATATTTTTTTCTTCATTTTACATTAAATCCAATTATTTCTATTACAAATCATTAACAAAAATAATAGAAAAGTAAAATTATTAATTGTATCTTTTCTCCTTGATTTTATAGTCATTCTAGATTCTCCTTAATTTCACATTTAACATATTTATTTCTCACAAAAATAATTATCCTTGATTTCACATTAAAATTCTCCCAGTCATTCATAAACTAAATGATTGTATATACCTCCTAATTATATAATTTCCCTAAAAAAGAAAAACAAATTATATGATTATTATTTGTACTACCTCCTAATTAAATGTATCAATTTGTACTAGCAAATGAATCATTTTTATACAATGTGCCATATCGTACATTTGAGATAAAAAAATAATCTATAATGAATAATTGAATCCTAACAGAAACACTATTATATAACTGTAGTCCACTGATTTTCAATTACGAATCCTAACAAATATTTTAGTATTATTTTTTAATTGCGGCTATATTATTTTTTTGATATTAACTAAAAATAATTCTTGTTGCTCCGTAATACATTTATTAAATTTGATTAATTAAATTTTTAGTTATAAGAAAATTTAAATATTTTATTTTTAGTCTCTGCACATTTTTTACACTTTTTAGTCGACAAAAGCTTTTCATTTTCATTTTCATTTTTTTTCCGCGCTTTTAAGTGAAATTCACATGTTCTTTTCAAAAAGAATTATGTATTTTTTAAATATATTTAGAACATTATTATAATTTTTGTCTCAAAAACTTATAATTATTTTAACATAAAATGAATTAAATATAAAAATTTAAACGTCAAAAATTAAAAAGTTTATATTTAATACACTGATTATTAAAATTACTTATTTTTGTATGCGAATTTTTTATAATAATTTAAAATATGAATGCACAAAATTATTCACATAGAAGATTAAGCATTAGTTGATTTAAAAGGAAGCGTCATACTCATTAACGAAAACAAAAGGACTAAAAAATTGTGAAATTTATTAGAAGGACTAAATAAAAATGGTGGAAATGTTAGTGTGGCAATTACATAATAACGTTACTTAAAATATTAATCGCTTTAGTTTGAAACATGTCAAACAGTTGCTCATATGATTTAACTTAAACCAATAAATTATTACTTTTATCTGTAGAAGGAATTGTACTGTAGTTGAAGTAATTATTATTTGAAACTCATAAATTAATAAATTATTATTAACAAAATTACGGATAGTAAATATTCCATTCATAGTATAATAATCGACATATTTGTAAGAAAAATTTATCTCAAAATAAAAAATTATTTCTATTTTTAATATATTTTTTTTCAATTGTATTATTTAATTAATATTATTTGCATAATGTTTAATGCAATATCTTCTATTATGCATTTATAATATTGATATTGTGTCAATATCTAACAAGGATAATTTAATAAAAATAATATTCTCTATGTCTTTTATATATTTTTTAATATGTATAAAATTATTAAATGAATCAATTATTTTAAAATAAAGAAAATATTATATTAATCATGTATGACTTACAACTAAAAAACAAGGTTTTTGTTTGGTTCAATGTTGAAAAATTATACCGAAATCCTAATAAAAACCAAATAACTATAATAATCATATAAAAAATATATATGATTATTACCCTTTAATCACTCCACATCTGTATCTGCTATCCCTCAAAGACTAATGAAAAAACAATTTTACCCTTTTAATCATATAAAACCATGAAAGTTTTTTACCTCCCACTTTTTCGCCCCCACAATTTCAACAATTTAGACAAATCCCAACAATTTCGAATGTTTCAAACTTCCGAAACGCAATTTTTAAAATTTTTAAATATCTTCAAAACTTTCGAAGGAGCTAAAACTTAGAAATGAGAAATTTCCAAGATTTTTGAATCTTTTGAATTATCTGAAATTTTTGAAATAGGATAAATCCAGGAATTTCGAAACTTTCGAACAATCTAAAATGTTCGAAGTATGATAAATCCAGGAATTTTGAAACTTTCAAACAATATGAAACTTTCGAAATATGGAAAACTTTCAAACATTTCAAATATTTGAAACTTTCGAACATTTCAAATTTTTGAAAATTTTGAAATTCTATTTTTTTTTACCATTTGAAAGTTTTAAAATGAAACTTTCGAAACTTAAAATTTTAAAACTTTTGAATGTTTTGAAATTTTTGAAAATTTCCAATTTTTTTTAAATTATTGATATGATAGTTAATATGTTAACTTAATTTCACAGTGCCTAGAACTAGAGGTCTGAATGAAGAAATTATTCGTATTATCGCCAGATGCGTTAGGTGTGATAGAGGTGATAGGGGCTATAGAGGTGATAGAGCCGATAAAGCTTCATCCACAACATCATATCGATGAATGAATGAAGCAAATTGTCCACCTCATCAGCTTATCGTCGTAGACTTTCCAAATTTGGAAATTTTTGAAACTTTCCAAATTTTTGAAATATAATCCTTATTTCGAAAATTTAGTTTTTAAAAATTTCGAAAATTTGTTTATTTTGAAACTTCTGAAAATGTCAAGGTTTTATATTTGGTTAAAAGAGTAAAATTTTCTTTTCATGTGTCTTGGGGGTGACAGGTACAATTGGGGGGTGGCTGGTAGAAAACTCGTTCGCAAGACTTCAGTGAAATATTTTTCAAATGGGCTTTAGAGAAATAATTGGGCTATGGTAAAAAAGGAAATTTTACCATGTATCCCTCAAGTTAGACTCTTACCTCCACAAATGCGATGAATTGACATATTTTCTCTAATATAAATATAAAAACTTGTCATTTACCACCACCATATCATTTCAGCTTTCCGATACATAAGTGAGTGCCAATTTTTTCTAGTTTATTGGAAATATTTTTTCAAATTTTCCGGTACAAAATTCACACTCCGGAAAACTTTTATCAAGTTTTCTGGTACATACCTCTTTATCGGAAAAACTTATTTTCAAAATTTTCAGTACCGAAAAACTTATTTTCAAGATTTCCGGAACACACCTCATTATCGGAATACTTTTTTTAAGCTTTTCAGTAGTTACCGGAAAACTTGAAACCGCAAGTTTTTCGGAAATATTTTTAATTTCTATATTTTTTTATTCCTTATGTTTTTTATTTATTTAATTCTTGTTTTTTTAACTCATTTTTTTCCAGTGGGTGTTGGTGCTAGAGGAAGAAACGGAAAGATAGTACGAACAACACGTGACATTGATACTTCATCATCTATGATTGATGCTCCTCCGAAAAGGATTCGACTAACAACATCCTGGTGATGACGATTTATAATGGAAGATGATGACGAGGGAGAACATGGTCATATATCTATCCTAGAGACTAATATTGCTATACATGAGGAGGAGGAAACTATACAACATGAGGAATATATGCATGAGGGATCTGTACAATAGAAGGGTGAGCTTACATGGTATCGTAGATAACTATATGATCTATCTGTCCTTACACGATACCAACATCATGTTTCTGCAAGATTGTGATTTGGTCAAGTATGTTAAATTAATTATTATTTATGGTGTATTAAAAATATTTAAATTAAGTATTATTTTTGTTCTATATTTAATTTTAATGTTATACATTTTATTTGTATGCAGGACCGACCAATGCTGAAAATAGTTGCTTGTGGAAAGAAACTGCAACAACTTACTCCACAAGTTATAGAGACGTGGATAAATTTTTCTGGATTAACCCCACTACAACGGGATAGTTTGAAGCTGATTGACAACAACCTGGTTTCTGCATTTGTGGAAAGATGGCTCTCTGAGACCTTGTCATTTCACATGCCATTTGGTGAAATGACGATTACTTTAGATGATATTGTCAATCTATTAGGCATTCATATTAGGGGTGAGTTCTACAGTCCACCACCCGACCTAGATAAAGTAATGGCATGTATTCTTTGTTGAGAAAAAATCTCTTTTAATGATAACAAAATTATCTCAAGATTATGATTATACTAATGCGTGCATTTAAGTATTGTACTAAGAAAGGAACAGGATTAAAATCCAAAGATTCAAGATCTCAAACTCCTGTCCAGAGGATGAACGTATGTAGGAAACAAAGTCATTAACTCCAGAAGCAGAAAACCTGAAGTTAAAACACCAGAAGCAGAACATCTGGAACAGAAAACCAGAAGCAGAACACTAGAAAATAAAAACCAGAAGCAAAACACCAAAAACAGAACACCAGAAGCAGAAAACCAGAAGCAAACCACCAGAAGCAGAAAACATGAAGTTGAACACCAGAAGCAGAACTTCTAAAATAGAAAACCAGAAGCAGAACACTAGAATATAAAAACCAGAAGCAGAACACTAGAATATAAAAACCAAAAGCAGAACACCAGAAGCAGAAAACCAGAAGTAGAACACCAGAAGCAGAAATCTAGAAACAGAAAACCAGAAGCAGAACACTAGAATATAAAAACCTGAAGTTAAACACCAGAAGCAAAAGTTGAACACAAGTAGCAGAACTTCAGAAGATGAACATCAGAAGATATACATCAGAAGATGAACATCAAGAGATAAATATCAAGAAATGAACATCAGAAGATATACATCAGAAGATGAACATCAAGAGATAAATATCAATAAATGAACATCAGAAGATATACATCAGAAGATGAACACCAGAAGATAAACATCAGAAGATGAACACCAGAAGGTAAACATCAAAAGATGAACACCAGAAGATAAACATCAGAAGATGAACACCAGAAGGTAAACATCAGAAGATGAACACCAGAATGTAAACATCAGAAGATGAACACCAGAAGGTAAACATCAGAAGATCAACACTAGAAAGTAAACATCAGAAGATGAAACACCAGAAGGCAAACATCAGAAGATGAAACACCAGAAGGTAAACATCATAAGATGAATACCATAAGGTGAACTTCAAGAGATGATCACCAGAGGATGAACTCCAGCTACTTCTTCATCCTCCTACATTAAAAAACCTTACAGTTCCAAAGTATCAAAAGCTGCATCATTCACGAACAGAGAAAGGTCATGTCTTGGAACCAGAAAAGAGCACTTTCCAGGTGTCAAAACGTATGGAAAGATCTAACCTCCTAGAAAGCTATGAAAAGAAGTAACCTCCCAAGTTTTAGGCTGAAAAAGGACAGAATTCAATGGCAAAGCTGTAAATTCAAAACAAAACTCAAGATCATTATAACTTGGGAAAACGGTCAGAAAGGACAAACTTTCTTGAAGAGAAAGTTTCCTTCTCTCTATAAAAAGAAGGCTTCTCTTCTTCAGAAGTACACACAACTACATGCACAAAAAGGAAATATCAAGAGGCTATCTGTTGGAACCAAGTTGGTTCTAAGTACTTAGGATTTTGATGTTTACAAAAGCACTCCATGTAATCTCATTTTGAACCTTGAATTATTAAATCAAATGCCACCAGAAGCTGAAGTAATCAGAAGCAGAAGATCAAAGGGTTCCAGAGATTGAATCCTGAAGGTACCAGAAGATACTCCAGGATGTCAAAACATCACCAGAAGATATCTTTGCTGGCCCAGATCAAAAGGAAACAAAGTCAGAAGGAAACCTGGACCAGACCAGAAGGAAGCCTGCCAGAGGGAGACTTAATCTAGACCAGTAGGAGTCATAAGTCAGACTTAATCTAGAAGTTATTCTGACCAGAAGATGGCCTGGCAGTGAAATAATAAACAGCCCAGACTTGATCCAGACTTAATTAGAGGGTAAATTAATGGGTCCAGAACAAAGGAATTAATCCAGATTTGACCCAGACCAGAAGATAGCATGGTTCAGGGTATGAAACTAAGTCCAGACCAGAAGAAATGATCTCCAGATTTGATCCAGAACTAATCCAAAACAGAAGGTAAAATGTCCAAACTGAAATATTATTTGTCCAGATTTAATTTCAGTTTAATCCAGACCAAGTCCAGAATTGGTCCAGATCAGAGGGAAGATATTCAGATCAATGGTTCAGATTTAAGTATTTGGCCCAGTGTTGGTCGAGATCACAAGATCAGACCATGGCCCAGTGTTGGCCGAAATTAGAAGGCCAGGATGTGTGGTCCAGCAATGGCCGAGATTAGAGGATCACAACATATCAGTTTGCAAGTCCAGGATGGCCGAGATCAGAAGATCAGAAAGTGTGGTCCAGGGTTGGCCGAAATCAGAGGATCACAGCAGATCACTTAGTAAGGTCCAGATGTGGACTAGCGCAGAAGATCAAACGGTCCAGATTTAATCATGAGGATTAACGGTGGAGATTTAATTAAATTTGATCAAAGTATTAAAAAGATTTGTTACAAAAATAAGTTGAAGTCGTATGGGAGTTCAGGAGCTGTTGGCGGGAAGAAATTAAATACATGATTGGCCAGTTATTTTTGAAAGAAAATCTGAAGCTTAAAAAAGATATGTTTTTTATTTAAGTGAAGCCCGATTGATCAAGATATTTTTGCAAGAGAATCCAGCATGATACAGCTCGAAATTAAGCTTGGAAGAGACCCTAATTCGCATCTATAAAAGGAGGCTCAAGGCAGAATACTTAGTATCGAAAATCACAAAAGAGTCATACACTTCCAAAGCAAACACTCAAGTTTTCAGTGAGGTTAATTGTGAGTTCCAGCTTTCAAGAAGCAAGCACTCGTGTTATTTTCTTTCCATTGTGTTAGATCTAAGTTGTTGAAGTAGAGTCTACAATCTGAGGGAGTCAGAAGGGGTAGCAGATTACTTGGCAATTAGATTCAAGGTGTTGTAATTCCTTCTACAATCTGGAGTTGTCAGATTGGCAGGAGAAGACAAGTGTTGTATTCCTCAAGAGTCTAGGATTGTTAGACTGTTTGAGAAGACTGCCTTGGAGGGTCAGTGGAACTGTTGTAATTCAAGGTTTGAATTAGTGAAATCCTTCAAGGTGAAGGGACTGGACGTAGCCTCGTTAATGGTGAACTAGTATAAAAATTCTGTGTTTTATTTTTTACTTTATATCCGCTGCTAACTCTGTTTTTATTCATACATCAGTTTTGTTTTAAAAGTGTAAAAATAGGAAAAGTAATCATGTTAGTCAAACACAATTCAACCCCCCTTCTCGTGTTTGCACCTTCAATTGGCATTAGAGCTCGGTCCCAAGGCTGAGCATTTAACAGTGTTTGAGGAAAGGTCCAAGGAGTTCAACGTGGCAGAATCCAAAGATGAACTGGGTGGCAACATCAACAGACCACCACTGTTTGATGGAGAAAGGTTTGAGTATTGGAAGGATAGAATGAGAAGTTTCTTCATATCTCAAGATCCTGAATTATGGAAGATGGTAGTCAAAGGATACACTGCACCTACTGATCCAGAAGATCCAACTAAAGAACTAGACATGGATGATATGAAACCAGATCAGAGCAGATTTTACAAACTTCATCACAAGTCCAGAAACATCATGATCAGTGCCATCACATTCAAGGAATTTGACAGATGCACATATAAAGAAACAGCAAAGAGCATATTCGACAGTCTGGTTCTGACATATGAAGGAAGCCAGCAGGTTCAAGAAGCAAAGGCTAACATACTGGTCAAACAGTATGAGTTGTTCAAGATGGAAGAGGATGAAGACATTGAAGCAATGTTTAGCAGATTCCAGATTCTGGTATCAGGTTTAAAAGTATTAAAGAAAAGCTACACCACTGCAGATCATGTAAAGAAGATCCTCAGAAGCTTACCAGCCAAATTGAGACCAAAGGTTACTGCAGTACAGGAATCTAGGGATCTGAATACCTTGAAGCTTGAAGATCTGATCAGCTCCCTCAGGTCTCATGAAATAGAGCTGAATGCAGATGAACCTAAGAAGAAGAAGAATCTGGCTCTGAAGTTGAAACAGGAGAAAGCTGCAAGGGCAGCATCAGAATCAGAGGATAGTGACGGTGACTGTGACTGTGATGAGAATTGGAATCAGTATCAGAAGCACAGGAATTGGAACCAGAATCAACTCTGGAACCAGAATCAGAATCAACACTGGAACCAGAACCAGAATCAGATCAGGAATTACCAGAATCACCAGAATTACCAAACTCATCAGAACCACCAAATTCACCCAAATCACCAGAATCATCAAGATTATCAGAATCACTAGATTCACCAAAATTACCATAATCAAAACATGTTCCAAAATCATCAGAGGAACATGGTCTATCAACCAAAGAAGAATCAAGGAAACTGCTCAAATAGGCCAGAAGAAGAACTGGCTTTAATGGCTCGAACAGAAGCTAAGTCTGAATCTGAGTCTGACTCTGACTCTAACAGAGAAAAGGCAAGGTCTGGTCAACAATACAAAACTTGGTATCTTGACAGTGGCTGCTCCAAGCACATGACAGGAGATAAATCTATGTTTCTGGATCTGACTATCAAGAATGGAGGCAAAGTTTCCTTTGGAGGAAACCAGAATGGTCAGATTATTGGTACAGGAACTGTTGGTAACACTTCTTCTCCCTTGTCTATTAAAAATGTTCTGTTAGTTAAAGGGCTAAAACATAATCTTTTGAGCATAAGTCAATTAAGTGATTGCAATTATGATGTTATCTTTAATCAAAAAACTTGCAAAGCTGTTAGTCAACTTGATGGGTCGGTTTTATTTACTGGCACTAGGAAGGATAATGTTTATAAAATTGATCTGTTCAGTCTTGCTAAGCAACAGGTTAAATGCTTATTGTCTGTGAATGAGTAGAATCTGATTTGGCACAAAAGGTTAGGGCATGCAAACCCTAGGCTTATATCTGAATTGAGCAAACTCCAGTTGGTAAGAGGGCTTCCCAAGGTAAGTTCCAAAACTGAGATTCTGTGTGAAGCATGTCAAAGAGGTAAACAAACTAAAAGCTCTTTTAAAACTAAAAAATGTGTTTCTACCTCTCAACCACTTGAACAGCTTCACTTAGATCTGTTTGGTCCTGTTCAAACAGCTTCCCTTAGTGGTAAGAAATATGGTTTTGTGATTGTTGATGATTACTCAAGGTGGACTTGGGTAAAATTTTTAAAGAACAAAGATGAATCTCACAAAGTGTTTATTTCTTTCTGTAAGCAAGTTATGAATGAACAGGGTATTAAGATCATAACCATCAGAAGTGATCATGGAGGTGAATTTGAGAACAAGTATTTTGAAGAATTATGTGATGAGAATGACATCTCTCACAACTTCTCATCCCCCAGAACACCTCAACAGAATGGAGTGGTAGAAAGGAAGAACATATCACTGCAGGAGATGGCCAGAACCATGCTGAATGATATGAAGGTTGCCACCTACCTTTGGGCAGAAGTTGTCAACACAGCTTGCTACATTCAGAATAGAGTCTACTGTTGGAACCAAGTTGGTTCTAAGTCTTAGGATTTTGATGTTTACAAAAGCACTCAATGTAAACTTATTTTGTACCTTGAATTATTAAATTAAATACCACAAGAAACTGAAATAATCAGAAGCAGAAGATCAAAGGATTCTAGAAAATGAATTCTGGAATTACTAGAAGATACTCCAAGAATGTCAAAACATCACCAGAAATATCTTTGCTGGCCCAGAACAGAAGGAAGAAAAATCATAAGAAGACCTGGACCATACCAGAGGAAAGCCTGCCAGGGGGAGAGTTTGTCTAGACCAAGAGGAATCAAATATCAGATTTATTCCAGAAGTTATTCTGACCAGAAGTTATTCAGTTTAATGGTTCAGAATAAATTATTTGGCCCAGTGATGGCCCAGATCAGAAGATCAGACCATGGCCTAGTGTTGGCCGAAATCAGAGGGACATGATGTGTAGTTCAGCAAAGGCCGAGTTCAGAGGATTATAGCATATCAGGTGCGAGTCCAGGATGGCCGAAATCAAAAGATCAGAGGGTTAGAAAGTGTGGTCCAGGGATGGCCGAAATCAGAGGATCACAGCATATCAATTAGTTTGGTCCAGAGGTGGACTGGCGCAGAAGAATCTAATGGTCCAGATTTAATCATGAGGATTAACGGTGAAGATCTTAAGTTATTTTAATCAAAGTATTAAAAAGATTTGTTACAAAAATAAATGTGGAGTAGTGTGGAATTCAGGAGCTGTGGCGGGAACAAATAAAAGATTTGATTGGCCAGTTAATTTTGAAAGAAATCTGAAGCTTAAAAAGGATATGTTTTTTATTTAAATGAAGCCCAATTGGTCAAGTTATTTTTGCAAGAGAATCCAGCAAGATTCATCTCGAATTTAAGCATTGGAAGAGGCCCTAATATGCATCTATAAAAGGAGGCTCAAGGTAGAATACTCATCATCGAAAATCACAAAAGAGTCATACACTTCCAAAGCAAACACTCTCAAATTTTCATAGAAGTCAATTGTGAGTTCCAGCTTTCAAGAAGCAAGTGCTCGTGTTATTTTCCTTCCACTGTGTAAAATCTAAGTTGTTGAAGTAGAGTCTACAATCTGAGGGAGTCAGTAGAGGTAGCAGGTTACTTGGCAACTAGATTCATAGTGTTGTGATTTCTTCTACAATCTGGGATTGTCAGATTGGCTGAAGACAGGAGTTGCATTCCTCAAAGAAGTCTAGGATTGTTAGACTGTTTGAGAATACTGACTTGGAGGGTCAGTATAAAGGTTGTAATTCAAGGTTTGAATTAGTGAAATCCTTCAAGGTGAAGGGACTAGACGTAGCCTCGTTAACGGTGAACCAGTATAAAAACTGTGAGTTTTATTTTTACTTTTATCCGCTGCTAACTCTGTTTTTAATTATACATCAAGTTTTGTTTTAAAAGTATAAAAACAGGAAAAGTAATCAAGTTAAGTCAAACACAATTCAACCCCCCTTCTCGTGTTTGCACCTTCAATTGGCATCAGAGATCGGTCTCAAGGCTGAGCACTTAACAGTGTTTGAGGAAAGGTCCAAGGGGTTCAGTATGTCAGAAGAATTGGGAAGCAACATCAACAGACCACCACTGTTTGATGGAGAAAGGTTTGAGTATTGGAAGGACAGAATGAGAAGCTTTGTCATATCTCAAGATCCTGAACTATGGAAGATGATAGTTAAAGGATACACTGCACCTACTGATCTAGAAGATCCAACTAAGAAACTAGACATGGATGATATGAAACCAGATCAGAGCAGATTACACAAACTTCATCACAAGTCCAGAAACATCATGATCAGTGCAATCACATTCAAGGAGCTTGATAGATGCACAGATAAAGACACAGCAAAGAGCATATTCGACAGTCTGGTTCTGACCTATGAAGGAACCAAGCAGGTTCAAGAAGCAAGGGCTAACATATTGGTCAGGAAGTATGAGTTGTTCAAGATGGAAGAGGATGAAGACATTGAAACAATGTTCAGTAGATTCCAGACTCTGGTATCAGGTTTAAAAGTATTAAACAAAAGCTATACCACTGCAGATCATGTCAGGAAGATTCTAAGATGTTTACCAGAAAGGTGGAGACCGAAGGTTACTGCAGTACAGGAAGCTAAGGATCTGAATACCTTGAAGCTTGAAGATCTAATAAGCTCACTCAGGTCTCATGAAATAGAACTGGAAGAAGATGAACCAAAGAAGAAGAAGAATCTAGCTCTGAAGTCGAAACAGAAGAAAGCTGCAAAGGCAGCATCAGAATCAGAGGATAGTGATAGTAACTGTGATGATATGGCTTACTTAACCAAAAAGATGGTTAAGATCTGGGAAAACAGGAAGAGGAGAGGTATCAAGAAGAAATATAACAGCAAAGATAAGGAAGAATCTGACAAGAAGAACATCATCTGTTATGGATGCAATGAACCTGGACATATCAAGTCAGAATGTCCAAATCTGGAAAAAGGCAAACAGCAGAAGAAGAGTTCCAGATACAGAAAGAAGAGTCTGATGGCTGCCTGGGATGTATCAGAATTAGAGGAAGAATCGTCTGATGAAGAAGAGGCAGAAACAACAAAGATGGCTCACATCAAGTCTGCTTCTGGACCTCATAAAGGCATGAATTCAAGAAGGAAAACAGGCAGAAGGAATAATGATCGAAGCAATCATTCAGGCAAGTCTGGAAGCACATCAGAGGAAGCAATTCTGTCTCTGATGGCTCATACCAACTCAAGTTCTGAATACAGCTCAGGCTCTGGAATAGAATCAGAAGATGAAGACGATGAGGTATTTTCTGATCTCTCTAAATCTGAATTGATTGAGACTTTAAAAGACTTATTAAATGCAACCAATAAAAGGTCTTTAAAACTGAAAACTCTTAGGGAAGATAAGAAAAATCTAACCAAAGAAGTCCAAGTTTTAAAGAATCGAAATTCTGAGTATGCAACTGAAAACAAAGATTTTAAAACTGATGTTGCAAGACTCAAATCTGAAAACCAAACTCTCAAAAGTAATAATTGTTCCACTTCTGAAACTGTTTGTAAATCTGATATGTATGAGCAATTTTTTCAAAACTTTATTTCAAATGGAATGGAAAGAAGTAAATATGCATCTATGATTTATGGAAACAGTAACTCTGGAAAAAGAGGTCTTGGTTTTACAGAAACAATTACTGAAAATAAAGTTGTTCATTTTGATGTTTTATGTATTGTTTGTGCTAAGAAAGGTCACTCTGAATTATCTTGTCCAATGGTAAAATCTGAACAAGATCAGAGAGCTATTACAACTAACAAACCTGGACCCAATCAGTTCTGGGTACCAAAAGACCAAATTGTCTATGTTGCAGATATTCTGAGCAACTAGAAGGAGACACCAACAATGGTGCCTGGACAATGGATGTTGGCAACGCACAAGCAGAAGAAGGTTTATGTTCCAATATCTACCAAACAGAAGCCAAGTAACTCTGGTAGAAGAAGAACTGGTCAACACAATAACTATCAGAACCAGAACCAGAAGTATAGGAGGAACAGGAAATACCATAGATATCACACGAATCAGAACAAGAACTGGAACCAGAATCAGAACTGGAACCAGTATCAGAGGGACAGGAACTGGAACCAGAACCAACACTGGAACCAGAACCGGAACTGGAGGCACAGAAATTGGAACCAGAATCAACACTGGAACCAGAATCAGAATCAGTACCAGAACTAGAACCTGAACAGGTATCAGTATCAAAGGTTGAGGTATGATCATCAGAACTACTTTAATTATCAGAATCAGTATGATTACCAGAATCACCATAAGTTCCAGAATCACCAGAGGAACATGGTGTATGAGCCAAAGCAGAAATTAAGGAATCAGAATCAGGAGAGTTCTTCAAACACTCTAGTGACATTCATCAAGAATACAAACCTGGAAGGGAATTCAAATTCCCTCATCCAAACCATGTAATCTCAGAACATATAGATTAGGAATCTGAAAATCAGAAGCAAGAGGATTTTCATAGTAAAACTGAGGCTACATCTTGCTGTAAATACTATTATTACTTAATATTTATGTTTACTGTGATAACAAGAAGCTAGATCTTAACAAATCAAAGCTAGATAAGTATTCTGCAGGTTTTCAAACTGTCAGAGAAACCAGGTGATTCACACGAATTGAACACCTCAGCAGAAACAGCATTCCAGTGGTTTCAAAAATAAGCAGAAATCACCAGAAGCAGAATAAATGGTTTGGCTGTATTGAGTTAAACTTTAAATTATTTGATTTACTTTATGTAATATGACAAACTGCTTGATCTTGACAAATCAAAGCAAGATAAATATAGTGCAGGTTCACCAGAACCAAAGGGAGCAGAAGCAGAAGAAACAGAAGTACCTGGAAAGGTAGAGGATACAAGCAAGTCAGCAACACATGACAAATCTTCAAAATATAAATCTGATCAAGTCAGAAATAGCCAAGATAAGTCAGAAGAGAAATCTGGATATTTACCAGAATCTGAAGCTATTACAGATTCACCAGAACCAGAAGCTGATTTATCAGAATCAGAAGCTGATGCGAACCAAGCAATGTTGATGAAGTTTTGGCAAAGGAAGGTTGGATACTTGCTATGCAAGAAGAGCTGAATGAATTCCAAAGGAATGATGTTTGGGATCTGGTATCCAGACAAAACAAAAACATTATTGGAACCAAGTAGGTGTTAAGAAATAAATTCAATGAAAAGGGTGAAGTTGTAGCTCAAGGATACAATCAACAGAAAGGTATAGATTACACTGAGACTTTTGTTCCAGTGGCCAGGTTAGAAGCAATTAGAATTCTCTTATCATTTGCTGCTAATCATGATATAATGCTGTATCAAATGGATGTTAATAGTGCATTCTTAAATGGCTACATAAGTGAGGAAGTCTATGTCAAACAGCCCCCTGGATTTGAAAATTTTGATTTTCTAGACCATGTTTTTAAACTTAAGAAATCTTTATATGGTTTAAAACAAGCACCAAGGGCATGGTATGACAGACTTAGTAACTTTCTGCTTAAGAATGAAT
Organism: Cicer cuneatum; assembly: GCA_037974295.1. NCBI lineage: Eukaryota > Viridiplantae > Streptophyta > Magnoliopsida > Fabales > Fabaceae > Cicer > Cicer cuneatum. The sequence goes on from JBBPBO010000001.1 coordinate 55,474,881, forward strand.
TTAATAGAGGCCAGATTGATAATACACAATTTAGGAAATCCATCAAAAATGATATTCTGATTATCCAAGTTTATGTTGATGATATCATATTTGGATCAACTAATGGCACTTTGTGCAAAGAGTTTTCTGATCTAATGCAGAAAGAGTTCCAAATGAGCATGATGGGAGAACTCAAGTTCTTCCTGGGAATTCAGATTCACCAAGGTAAATCACGTATACTCATTCACCAATCTAAATATATTAAAGAACTTCTTAAAAAGTTCAAAATGAGGGAATGTAAGCCTATGGCCACCCCCATGCACCCAACCTGATCACTTGAGAAAGATGAAACCAGCCAAAAGATAAACCAGAAAACATACAGAGGTATGATTGGATCCCTTCTTTATTTAACTGCTTCTAGACCTGACATTTTGTTTAGTGTTTGCGTCTGTGCCCGTTCTCATGCTGACCCTAGGGAATCCCATTTAACTGTTGTCAAACGAATTCTGAGATACCTTAAAGGAACCACCAACCTTACCCTATTATACAAGAAAACCCCCACCTACAAACTCAGAGGTTTTTGTGATTCCGACTATGCTGGAGACAAGCTGGAAACAAAAAGTACAAGCGGCAACTGCACCTTCTTATGTGATAATTTGATCTCTTGGTCAAGCAAAAGACAAAGCACCATTGCTATGTCAACAGCCGAAGCTTAGTATATATCAGCAACAGGATGCAGCTCACAGTTAATCTGGATGAAACACCAACTTGAAGATTACAACATCTTTGAAACCAATATCCCTTTGTTCTGTGATAACACTTCAGCCATAAACCTAACCAAGAACCCTATCTTACACTCTAGAGCCAAACACATTGAAATAAAACACCATTTCATTAGGGACCATGTTCAAAAAGGGACTTTAAGCATCCAGTTTGTGGACACTTATCATCAATGGGCTGACATCTTCACCAAAGCACTACCTGAAGATAGGTTCGAGTTCATCAAAAAGCATCTCAACATTGTCTCCATATCTGACTAGCTCAAGTAGTCTTCTTAGGAGTTTTTTTTTTATTTTTAATTTTTTTGTAATTTTATGCTTTTACTTTCTGTAATTTGTAAAGAGAAAAACAAAAAATTACAAAAATAGTAGGACCTCTTTTTGGCTGATGACAAAAAGGGGGGAGAGAGAGAGAGAGAGAGAGAGAGAGAGAGAAGGGGGGAGAAATAAGTAGAAAAGGAGAGATAAAAAGCAAGAGATGAAAAGAGAAGGAGTTGAAAAGGAGAAGAATCAGGGAGAGAGAAAAAGAAAGAGTGAAAAAGAGAATAAGTTGAAAAGGAGAGGAAACAGGGAGAGAGAAAAATAAAGAGAGAAAAAGAAAGAGTCAAAAAAGAAGGAGTTGAAAAGGAGAGGCTATGTGAAGGAAGAAAAGAAATAGAGAATAAAGAATGAGTTGAAAAGGAGATGAGAATAGAAGAAAAGAAAGAGTGAAAAGAGAAGGAGTTGAAAAGGAGAAGAAAAAGTCAGTATCAGACTTAGGGGGAGAGATTGGTCTGAGGGGGAGTAATTCAAGTCTTCGAGTTATAAACTAGCAAAATAATTTAAGGTTTTGTCATCATCAAAAAGGGGGACGTTGTTGGAACCAAGTTGGTTCTAAGTACTTAGGATTTTGATGTTTACAAAAGCACTCCATGTAATCTTATTTTGAACCTTAAATTATTAAAACAAATGCCATCAGAAGCTGCAGTAATCAAAGCAGAAGATCAAAGGGTTCCAGAGATTGAATCCTGAAGGTACCAGAAGATACTCTAGGATGTCAAAACATCACCAGAAGATATCTTTGTTGGCCCAGATCAGAAGGAAACAAAGTCAGAAGGAAACCTGGACCAGACCAGAAAGAAACCTGCCAGAGGGAGACTTGATCCAGACCAGTAGAAGTCATAAGTCATACTTAATCCAGAAGTTATTATGACCAGAAGATGGCCTGGCAGTGAAATAATAAACAGCCCAGGCTTGACCAGACTTAATCAGAGGGTAAATTAATGGGTCCAGAACAAAGGAATTAATCTAGATTTGACCCAGACCAGAAGATAGCATGGTTCAGGGTATGAAACTAAGTCCAGACCAGAAGAAATGATCTCCAGATTTGATCCATAACTAATCCAAAACAGAAGGTAAAATGTCCATATTGAAATATTATTTGTCCAAATTTAATTTTAGTTTAATCCAGACCAAGTCTAGAATTAGTCCAGATCAAAAGGAATATATTCAGATCAATGGTTCAGATTTAAGTATTTGGCCCAGTGTTAGCCGAGATCAGAAGATCAGACCATGGCCCAGTGTTGGCCAAAATTAGAAGGTCAGGATGTGTGGTCCAGCAATGGCCGAGATCAGAGGATCACAACATATCAGTTTGCAAGTCCAGGATGGCTGAGATCAGAAGATCAGAAAGTATGGTCCAGGGTTGGCCGAAATCAGAGGATCACAGCAGATCACTTAGTAAGGTCCGGATGTGGACTAGCGCAAAAGATCAAACGGTCCAGATTTAATAATGAGAATTAACGGTGGAGATTTAATTAAATTTGATCAAAGTATTAAAAAGATTTGTTACAAAAATAAGTTGAAGTTGTATGGGAGTTCAAGAGCTGTTGGCGGGAAGAAACTAAAGACATGATTGGCCAGTTATTTTTGAAAGAAAATCTGAAGCTTAAAAAAGAAATGTTTTTTATTTAAATGAAGCCCGATTGGTCAAGATATTTTTGCAAGAGAATCCAGCAAGATACAGCTCGAAATTAAGCTTGGAAGAGACCCTAATTCGCATCTATAAAAGGAGGCTCAAGGCAGAATACTTAGTATCGAAAATCACAAAAAAGTCATACACTTCCAAAGCAAACACTCAAGTTTTCAGTGAGGTTAATTGTGAGTTCCAGCTTTCAAGAAGCAAGCACTCGTGTTATTTTCTTTCCACTGTGTTAGATCTAAGTTGTTGAAGTAGAGTCTACAATTTGAGGGAGTCAGAAGGGGTAGCAGATTACTTGGCAATTAGATTCAAGGTGTTGTAATTTCTTCTACAATCTAGAGTTGTCAGATTGGTAGGAGAAGACAGGTGTAGTATTCCTCAAGAGTCTAGGATTGTTAGACTGTTTGAGAAGACTAATTTGGAGGGTCAGTGGAACTGTTGTAATTCATGGTTTGAATTAGTGAAATCCTTCAAGGTGAATGGACTGGACGTAGCCTCGTTAATGGTGAACCAGTATAAAAATTCTGTGTTTTATTTTTACTTTATATCCGCTGCTAACTCTGTTTTTATTCATACATCAAGTTTTGTTTTAAAAGTGTAAAAACAGGAAAAGTAATCAAGTTAGTCAAACACAATTCAACCCCCCTTCTCGTGTTTGTACCTTCACTATCAAGAGCAGTTTCAATCTCCCCTCAAACTTTCTATAATCTTACACTAGATCTTTGATTCATCTTTGTAGAAAGTAATACCAATCAAACTACTTCATATCATCTTTAGAACTTCAAGTGAGTTACACTTGAGAGAAATCAGAAAGAAAGAATTGTAAGCTTGGTGAAGCTATAGAATACACGATTTGTAATCAACCTCAATAAGAGGCTGATAGCTTTTGATACTTAGTAAAAACTCACAAGTGTGTGAGGGCTGGACGTAGCCTTCATTGGGTGAACCAGTATAAAAATTCGTGTGTCATTATTCTCTCTATATATCTCAACTTTTGATAATCATCCTCTCAAAGAGGATAGTGGTTTAAAAATAAAACAGAATTTTTTAAAACCTCGAATATCTCTATTCAACCCCCCTTCTAGTGATATTCTAGCTACTTCAATCTTGCCATAACTTTATTAGGGGTGCTTGTTGAAGAGATATGGGAGGAAACTAGAAAGATAAGGGGTGCACACTATAGGTCGGATTGGTTGAAAGAGGTCTTCAAAAAACAGTGTGGAGTAGAGATATTTGATTGTGCTGCTCTGGCGTATTTGTTGAATTTGGTAAGGAGTACTATTTTCGCAGATAATAGTCATACATTAGTTGATGTGAAGTACCTTCCCCTATTCATAGATTTGAAAGATACCGATAGATACGCCTGGGGTACTGCTGCACTCGTAGTCCTTTATGACTACCTCTCATATGACAGCTGTTACGACACCAAATAATTGGGTGGATTTATGTCTCTACTACATGTATTAAATATTTATGGTTATTATTTATTAATTGTTATGATTTTTATTTATTAATTTTTATGTTTATCATTAATTTATTTATTTTTATTTGCAATAGTGTTAGATTTACAAATATTTTCCAAATATTTGTAAAAGAGATTACCACGACGCATTGCCAGAATGAATAGATGAAGCTATAAACAAGGCAAGCATAAAATCCCTAAGTACAGACATATGATAGATGCACTGACACTTGCTGACGTCATATGGAAACCATTGGAGAATCATAGGGATGTCATGCCCTTCGATGATATAATGTTATACACCAGCCACCTTCGATTATGCAGCACAGTAATGACATATTTGCCAGAGAGGTGTTTGAGACAGTTTGGATATATTCAAAATATTCCACCACCACCTTTAGTTCTTTCTATATTATCTCATGTAGATGTAGAATGAATGAGATATTTGACCCATGTCACCAAACTATGTCATAGGATACATCCAGCTACATATCCATTTGAATGTCAAGATGGGGTATTTGGAGTGGTTCTACAGGGTATCCCAACCACTGCTGCACAAGCTTCAAGTTCACAACCATCTATCCTACAATAGGTAGGTGATCTTATACAGTGGGGGTTGGAGGTACATGGTGCTGATCCATATGACGGCATGTAGAGTTACCTTTGTAGAGCTTTATATTTAACGCGTCATAACACTAGTTAGTAGTTATTTACTTTTATTTGTGATGAACATTATTTTACATTATTGTTATATCATTAACTTTATATTATTTGAGAAGAACAACGTAAATTAACAACTAAATAAAATACAAGAAGAAATATAACGAAAAGTAGTAACTAAAATGAACTAATAACTAGTGATTTTATATAACTTTTAAAGTATTGTAGTCCATACAAAATCAATCTTCATCTAATGACATGACATCTACGAGTTCTTTCGGTGGATCTTGTGTAATACGTGCCATATGGCCTAATACATACCCCCATTGTTGTAGACGTCATTTATATGCTATTGCCCAAGAAGTTTCCTCATCGATGCGATAATTCTTCTAACCTGGTGCAATGTCTAGCATTAGAAATCCATCTTTCATCTTTAACTTCAAAATAGATTGAAATAATAAATAATTTTATTATTTTTAAAAATAAATATTACTTGAGAAAATAATATCATTTTACCAGAACCTAATGACTTGCTTCGACAAAACCAATACATATAATACGATCATCTGTTGTCGATCCTGAATGTGAACCCCTTATAGGAAAGAAAGTCATAGAAAATGTCTGACCAAATGTGACTAGAATAATATTATATGTTGTCGCTATCACGTAACCCATATGTGTCCTAGCAATGATGCAATAACGCAATAGCCACAATTTACATCTATTATCACATTAATTATGTCATCAATGTATGGTTGAATAACATCAAAAAATTGTCTCAAGAACAAATGTATTAAGGATTAAGATGATTGTTTTATTGATGATTGAAAGGGTTGTTTATTTGATGAATGAGAATGTCTCTTATTTGATGATTGAGATGGTTGGTATAACAACCCACTTAATTAAAATTCATTAAAGTACATATTCTAAAAATATTAACCCATTTAATTAAAATGTGCTAACAATAAATATTAGTTAAACTATTAACATGTTAATTTAGAAATAAGGAATTTCAATTAAAAAAAATTAGGATTTAACAAAAAAAAGGGCAAAAGAGTAATAAGGGAAAGGGCCACTGGACAATATGGTAATTTCCTTCCTTTTTCCTTCACTTATATATTTATGTGAAAAAATCATTACTCTCACTTTCCCAATCTTCTTCTTCCCATGTCTGAGTCCCGAGCATTGTTACTATTCAGTGAAACAAAGGTACGACCTACTAAAGAATTTGGGTAATGCAGTCGTTTGACTTAGGAGGGAAGCTCGAAGTTATCCTAATCAAAATCTAATCTTCTCCCCTAAAACACCAAATGTAAGTTTTTTACATTAAAGCTTTGTATTATGTGATATTGGGGGAATAAATTTCATTACAAATTCTGAAATTGTTTGGGAAAAAAAGGAATGGAAGAAAATAACTAAAATAGTGAGAAAAAAAGGAAATTTAGCACATAGGGATTTCATTGAACAGAAAAATAGTTTTGAATTGTTTCTGTTTGTTGTGATGTTTGTGAATGAATTATGTGTTAGGAAAATTTAATCAGATGCGTAGAACTTAATTTAAGGTTAGTATGATTGTCGAACACGATTTCTACTCGTTACTGCTGTTGCCTCTAATGAATATGTGAAATTGTGAGCTTTGTTACATTAACTTCTTCTAGCATGAGGGTTTTGGGAATTTATTCACTGAAATTCTTTAAAGAAACTATTTTGGGGTTATTACGGGTCAGGAGAAGTAGAGTGTGAAGAAATGAAATTTTCGCATATAGGTGTTTTAAAACTACATCCAAATGATTTTTCATGACTCTGACGTTGTTACCATTTTCATGACTCTAATGTTATTACCATTTTCATGACTCTGATGTTGTTATTAATTTCATGACTCTGATGTTGTTACTATTTTCATGACTTTGATGTTGTTACTATTTTCATGACTTCAATGTTTGTTTCTATTTCTTCTGCCTCTGGTTCCAGTTTCAATTTAGGGATTTAAGATTAAATTATTATGGATTTAGTATATTGACAAAATTATTTATAATCATTGTGTAAGAAGGATGCATTGCATATATGACATAATAAAGACATTTCATACAAAACATCTCACGTTCAGTACAATCTCATTAATTAGATCACGGCCTTATTCACGGTGGGACATTCAGGTTGTTCCAAGTATGAAATAACAGGTAAAGGAGAACAATTAGGATGATGATTGGGGTTTGGCCATACCACCTTTACCAATAAGAAATTAATTATCTTTGTGACCCACATCAAGATATTGGGAGACTTTTCCTTATTCCAAAGGAAAATATTTGAGGTCATGCATATGTTTTTCAAAATTAAGAAAGAAATATTATTATAAGTAAAACTTTTATGAAAATTAAAAGTGAAAGTTTTAACTTGAGATGCATAATTGTTTGCATATTTTATACATATTTATGAAAGAAATTCTTTGAGACTGCATGTCCTTATATTTTCAGAGCTCACTGAGATATTTTATCTCACCCCATTTAATTTTATTTAGCACCTGAGGGAATATGAGATATCGATTTAGCATCAGAAGATCAGTTCCAGAATTGTGGAATTAAAATTTGATGTTTTATTTTATAATGTAATCAGACGATCGTAGTTTATTTTCAAGATGTAATATTTTATGAATCTATTGAACACATTGTCAATAGGGGTGGGAATAGGCCAGGCCAGACCAGGCTTTGAAAGGCCTGAGTCTGGCCTACGATTAATTTTATAGATCTAAGCCTGGCCTACGGCCTATCATAGGCTCTTTTTTTCGGCCTGACCTGGCCTTTTTAAAAATCTGGTCTGGCCTAAAAGCCTATTTAAAAGCCTTATTCACATTAAAATATTTAAATGTTATATTTTACATTTTTTTAAATAGGCTAAATTAGACAGTTTTATAAAAGGAAAACTAATAAAATTATAATCAAATCTAATATAATAAAATAATATTAAAATAGCCTAATTGATAGGCTTTAAAATAGGAAACAATAATATTAATAAATAACATTAATAAATAATAAAAAAAATATATATATATACTTTAAAATAGGAAACAATAATATTAATAAATAATAATAAAAAATAACATTAATAAATAATATATATATATATATAGGCCGGCCTGTCAGGCCTAATAGGCTTTTATATAAGCCTGAACCTAATCTATTTAAAAAAATAGGCTTTAAAAATAGCCTAAACCTAGCCTTCTTATTAAACAGGTCAGGCTAGGCCATAGGCTCCTGTCGGACGGCCTAGTCTATTCCCATCCCTAATTGTCAACTATATTTATGAATGTAGTTTTCGGTTATGGAGGAAATTCTAATTTATTATTCATTATATGTTACCTTTGTTTTATTAAAGTGTATGGGTCCAATTTCCATATTCTAGACAGTTGGCAATGGGTCTTACATTTTGGTATCAGAGCCAGATCAATTCAATAGGACTATGGGTTATGGGTTAGGAATTAGAATAGCTTTCTTTTACTAAGCATCTCATTTCACCAAATATTAAGTTTGATCAACTTAGTATTTTGTGTATGGTATGCAGAATTATGGCAGAAGGATCTAGGAGGAATTTTGTCCTTGAAGACAATATGCCTTCACCACCCACTATTGAACCCTGGGAAAGGGTTGTGGAAGTTATTCCAATGCAAGCCACAACTACCCATAATTTGGTTCAGCAAATGGCAGTGCAAAGAGATGGCACTCCAAATGCCAATAGAGTGTTTTATGATTTTCTTAAGTTGCAGCCTCCTACCTTCCAGGGCAGCCACAATCCCTTAGAGGCCTAAGCTTAGCTAGATGAGATTAATAAGGCATTTAAAGTAGTTCCTTGTACTGAAGAACAAAAATTGGAATTTGTTGCCCGTCTACTAAAGGGTGAGGCAAAGTATTAATGGAGGAGGGCAATGACTTATCTCCAGACTCAAGGAACCCCTATGAATTGGGAACACTTTGAGGTAGCCTTTTTGGACAAGTACTACCCAAGAAAGACTAAAGGAGTTGGAGTTTGTGCACCTGCAACAAGGAGACATGTCTATTGCATAGTATGTTGCTAAGTTTGAATAACTGGCCAAGGTTTACCCACATGCCCAGTATGCACCCACTAAAGAATGAAAGATAAACTAATTTGAGTGGGGATTAAGGCTTGAAATCAGAGGGAATGTCAGCCATATGGAGCTTACTAACTAATCTACTCTCGTACACGAGAGCTACATAGTTGATGACAATTTAAATAAGGTACCAGAGGAGATGCAAGCTAGGTGGCAACAAAAGAGAGTCTGGAAAATTTGGTCAATAGTGGAAGGTAAAGACTCCTCAATGGAAGCGAAAGCAAGTACAAACCTCCAATTCCCCAAGAGCAACGAAGTGTCTTAATTGTGGCAGAGACCACGGGGAAGAGTGCTAGGTTGAAAAGCAAGTCTGCTACTATTGCAAACAACCTGGTCATATGGCTCTCTCTTATCTAGTGCGCAAAAAAAAAGCAGAGTTCAACCAAAACAAGCCCAACATTGGGACGACCTTTGCTCTCAGTGCAAAGAAAGGTATGAATGATAATATAATAACTGGCACTGGATTCATAAATCAAATCCCTTTAACTGTCATGTTTGACACTGGTGCATCCCATTCTTTCATCTCTTCTAATTTTGTTTTGCAACATAATCTCCTTGTACTTGAAATTCCTTTTCCCCTAGTTTTAAGCACTGCAATTAAGAATTCAATAGAGACCTCTTTAGTATGCCACCAATGTCCAATCACTCTATATGATAGAGTTTTCTAATAAATCTGGTTTATTTTCCCCATAAGGGCTTAGACATCATATTAGGAATGGACTGGATGTCAGACCATTTAGTAACTCTGGTTTGCCATGGAAGGAAAGCACAATTCCTCAAGGAATTCTCCAACCAGAGTAAACCAAATTCCCCACCTTGACCAATAATTATCAACTCTTCCAATGCCTGACCAGTGGGGTTCAAGGAATACTATTACTATTATCCTCTAACTCATGGTCTGAAATGAACTTGTCCAATATTCATGTAGTCAGTGAGTTTGAGGATTTCGTTCCAAAGGACGTGACATCCTTGCCACCGGAAAGAGAAATAGATTTCTCAATAAACTTGGGCCTTGGAACACAGCCAATCTCTATTTCCCCTTACAATATGTCCCCATTAGAACTAATTGAGTTGAAAAACCAATTAGAGGATCTGATAACCAAGCTGTTTATCAGACCAAGTGTGTCCTGTTGGGGAGCCCCTATGCTCTTAGTAAAAAAGAAGGATGGAAGTATGAGGTTATGTATAGATTATAGAAAATTGAATAAAGTGACCATCAAGAATAAGTACCCTCTGTCCAGAATTGATTACCTTTTTGTAAGTATAGAGGCGCACCTAAGAGGGGGGTGAATTAGGTGTTTGAAAACTTTTCTGGTTTTTAGGGTTTTGTGAATTATTTTTCTGATTGTGTATGTGTATGAAAGCTTGTAAATGAAAAAAAGTAAAGCACACAGAAATTTATCATGGTTCCCCTTACAAACAAGGGTACATCCAGTCCTCTTGTACACCACAAGAGATTTTTCCACTATTTTGTTAGAATTAGTACAAGTCTAACACTAAGACTTCTATTACAAATTCCTAACACTTTACCTAAGATAATACACCACTATCTTAGTTTACAACACTTGAAGAAACTACACTAATTTCTTCAAATAATATAATAACTTTAATTTGATTTTGTGATAATGTTCTTAACTAAGAACAAAAGTATAACAATAAGTATAATGATAATAATCTAGCACACTTTCAAGTACAACTGAGAACCTTTCTTAATGTTATGAAAATGAAAAGCATGTACTTGAAAATATGAAAATGAAGCTTTGAAAGTTTAAGATATTTCATAAAGTTGTTCTAAGATTGGTAGTAGGATTGATCAAGTTAACACTGAAGCTATGAGGTATTTATACTCCATAGACAACACTTCAGACCAGTGGAAATTGTTCCTAGATGTTTTGATGAACTTATGCAATGATCTAGATGAGATATGAACTGAAAAATTGCATTGATTTGAAGTTGTATTCGAATACAACCTTAGCGTATTTGAATACACTTCAATAACGTTCAGTTTTTATTCAAAATTTGAACTTCGTATTCGAATACGATATCTTGTAGTCGAATACAAGTCACTGACTTGAGTTGTATTTGAATACGAGATAATGTAGTCGAATACAAAAGTCCAGTTTTAGCCATTGACTTGTTATCTGTATTCGGCTACGACTCTCTGTATTCGAATACAGATCTTCAGTTTTAGCTACTGACTTGCTATCTGTATTCGGCTACGACTCTACGTATTCAAATACATATCTTAAATTTTAGCTACTGACTTGATATTTGTATTCGGCTACCACATGTCGTATTCGAATACATAACTGAAGGTTGTTGGAACCAAGTTGGTTCTTACACTTAAAGTTTTGATGTTAACAAAATTATTTTATGAAAATAACATAATTGACTTCGAAGAAGAATGCAAAAATCAGAGGATGAGGTCACCAAAAGATACCTTCAGTGGACACTAGAAGATATCAATAGAGGATACCATAAATATTACCAAAGGATACCTCCAGAGGATATCACCAGATGATACCTCTAGAGGACATAACCAGAAGATATCACCAGAGGATCCCATCAGAAGCAAGAATCAGAGGATGTCATCAATGAAAAAAATCAGAGGATATCATCATAAGCAAAAATCAGAGGATATCATCATAGGTAAAAATCAGATGACGTCATTAGATGATATCAGTCATGGTCCAGATCAGAAGGAAACATGGTCCAGAAGAAGACATGGTCCAGAAGAAGACATGGTCCAGATTAGAAGGAAACATGGTCCAAAAGAAGACATGATCCAGATCAGAAGCAAACATGGTCCAGAAGAAGACATGGTTTAGATCAGAAGTAGACATGGTCCATATAAGAAGAAGACATGGTCCAGATCAGAAGAATAAATGGTCTAGATTCAAAACTTGATTCAGATTTGTAGAAGACTTGATTCAAATTCGAAGAAGACTTGATTCAAATTTGAAAGAGATTTGATCAAAGTTTGAAGAAGATTTGATTCAAAAAATCAAAGAATACCTGATGGAAATTTGAAGGAGATCTGATCAAAGGTTAAAAAAGATTTATTTCGAAATTAAAAAGAAACAGAATTGGGCTGAAAAGTTTTCAAAAGAAATCTGAGCAAGATATAATTCAAAATTAAGCTTGGACAAAGCCCAGGCCGTAGAAGAAATCATCGAAAAACACAAGAACTCAAGCATAAAGTTCAAAGTCATCCGAGAGTTCAAAAGAGAGAAACACTTGTGTGAAAGAGAAATATTGTCTAAGTGTTTTTTCGAGTGTGAGAGTCATCGTTATAATCAGCTTTCCATAAGCCACTACTCAAGTTCCAAACCCTTGTATTAAACCCGATAGTGGTGTAAGTTCCTTCATCAATCTGGGGTTGTCAGATTGTTATGAGATGACTTGGCTTGTATGGTCAAGGTGGTGTAAGTTCCTTCTTTAATTTGGGGTTGTCAGATTATTAGGAGAAGACTTGGCTTGTAGGGTCAAGGTGGTGTAAGTTCCTTCTTCAATCTGGGGTTGTCAGATTGGTAGGGGAAGACTTGGCTTGTAAGGTCAAGGTGTTGTTGTTCCTCAAAAGTTTGGGGCTGTTAGGCTGTTTGAGAAGACTAGCTTGGAGGGTCAGGTGCTGTGTAATTCAAAGTATTTGAATTAGTGGATTAAAGCCTTCTAAAAGAAGGGACTGGATGTAGCCAAGTTAATGGTGAACCATGATAAATCTTTGTGTTGAAATACTTATGCTGTTATTATCCGCTACAGAGGCTGATTGTTCTATCTCCAAGTAATTTACATCAACATTCATCAAAACAGCAAAAAGAATTCAATTTTGGCAAACACAATTCAACCCCCCTTTCTCGTGTTTGCACCTTCAAAGGTTTTGCTACTTACCTAGCGTTTGTATTCAGCTACGAGGTGTTGCAGTCGAATACAACTTTGATTTTTGTCAACAACTTAATTTTAAAAATTTGTTTATGTATTTTGACACTTTGAAGATACTTTTGATGCATATGCTAAATATAGAAGGTTATCATAGTATTGTATTTGAAATGTAATTGGATTTTTATCAGGTTTCCTAATAGATGACTTGAATGTTGATTTCACTTTGAGCTTGCATCTTGATCTTTATACATAGTCTTTTGTCTTCATCAAAAATATTGATCTTATACATTTTCATTCTCCCCCTTTTTGATGATGACAAAGCCTTGTTGTTGAAATTTCAAAGACTTTGATTTCTCCCCCTTGATATATGCTTACTCCCCCTTTGTTTTTGAAATTATGTGTTGGAAAATTTTGAAATCTGTAAAAAAAAATTTAACACCAACAACATACCACTTTTCTCCCCCTTTTGACATGATCAAAAATGAAGAAGAGGCCACACAAAGCAATCTAAACATCACAGTATATATAGAAAATAAACGCAAGCATTTCATAATATAAGGAAGATTTCAACAAATAAGTTTTAAAGTAATAAACATGTCTTAAGTAATACATTTAGTAAAAGCAATAAAAATAAAAGAAATGTCTAACAAAGCGTAAACAAATGACAGAAACTTCAATAGCCAATCTACATATCAAAATTTTTTGTGGAAGGTGAAGGTGGTCAATTTTGACGGACAAGTGATGTAGTTCACTTAACAGAGATTCATGATTTTGAGTAATGGTGGTCTCAATGTTTTGAAATCTAGTGTTGATAGATGTGTTCATGGTTTGAAATTGGTCGTTGAAAGAGGTATTCATATTCTCAAATTGTTCAGTGACGAAGATTTGAATAGATTTAAGTTTGTCCATAATCATGCGATTTGAAATAGTATCATCGTCTGATGTTATTTCTTCTATCTCTGCTTCTGCTGCAACTTCATCTTGAGCACCTGTCGATGAAGATTGTCCAAGACCGCTCTTGTGGACATAAGTTTGAAACGGCTCACTCCACACTATTTTCATGCTTGGCAGAACATTTAAGTCCAACAGATTATCCTTGGAAGGTTTGTACAGAACTTCTCCTAAAAAATCTACCTTGGTCCAAAATTCTAGTAACTTCCTTTGCATAAGGCAATCCTATAGCATTTTTGGAGGCAAACAAAACAGAGTGAAAAAAGTAAGCCCAGTTGAGATCAGCCCCTTCAAGCATGAAAACCATGATTTGAAGCTCAAATTCAGATATTTGGGAATAATTGCATGCTTTTGGTACTAGAATGTGAAGTAGCAAAATTGATTTACAAGGAAGGGGGTTTGAATTGTAAATCTCCCTTTTTAAAATTTCCAGAAAAACATCAGTTTTAAGCTCAAGAAAGTTCTTGGTTAAGGAAGCAGAAAAACATAGAACGTTCTTGGTTTTATCAAAAAACGGAGAACGTTCAGTTTAGTATGTAAAACAAAAAAACGATTTTGTATTTCAATCTTCAAAACAATCAAACTTGATAAGGAGGTTAGGGATAAGAAATACCACACGCAGATATATCCTGGTTCACCCAAACTTGGGCTACGTCCAGTCCTCACGAAGTGAGATTTTCCACTAAGTGTTTAAAACAAGAACCTTCTTGGTTTTACAGCACCTAGTCTAGATCAACCTTGATCTTTTGTTTTCAGAACTTAAACTAATTCCTACCCAGAAAAAGTTTAACCAAATCACCTATCAATCTTGATAGGATTTCTTACAATCTACCCAAACTATCTTTTACTCTTATAGTTTGAGTTTACAATGATGATGAGATTGATTTTGTTTAGAATCTATGAATTCTCAACTCTTGTTTGAGATTCGATTCTTTACAGATAAATCAGAATATATATCAGAGTAAAACAATTTAACTAAAAACTGATTCGGTAAGTGATTTTCAGAACTTCAAGTATGAATGTGAATGATTGTAATAGCTGTGTTAGCACTTGAACTTCTTATTTTTCCTTGAGCTGTGGCCTTCCTTTTATAGGCTTGAAAGCAGTGAATGAAGGCCAATATAGCCGTTGTAAAGGCCTTGTGTCAGACTGGTCCAGTGACTTTATTTCTAATTAAAAATAATCCTTTTATTCTTCTGATCAGTCTTGAGCTGTAATGCGTTTTGGATCAATCTTTCTTGAGTTGTTAATGATCTTCTGAAGCTTCTGATAAGTGGCAATTTTGCTGGCTTGATCTGAAGCTTTGGATCAGTAAAAACATATTGAAAACAATCACGAAAGCTTGAAGTAAGAAGCTTGTACTGAAGCTTCTAAAACTGCCTGGACATTGATGATCAATCTGGATGTTTTTTAGGCCATACTGGAAACTGTCTTGACTTCAAGACTGTTTTAACATTCTTGACAGCCAGTTCCAGAACTGTCTGGACAGGCATCTTTGAGAGCCTTATTCTTTCTCAATTTTAACGACTCCTTGAATTGAATAGATCTTATGTGTTCTCTGCCATGTAGTGATCATATCCATGTAACTTCCAGAGCCAACAACTTCAATTAAGTGTTGGAGAAAGTTTGGTCTTTATGGTGTCGTGGTCTGGCAAACATTCTCCGTTTTCCAGAATGTGGAGAATGTTCTCTGCTGCTGTTTTCTTTGATTCTTTTGAAACCTGTCTATGATTTAAAACACTCAAAAGCACAGGTTAAATTAACAATACATTTAGAATCATAATTAAACAATCTTTAATTAACCTTTGTTTGTTTTTCATCAAAACATTAAATTTGAGAGTTTGTCTTAACAGAATGTAGCTTAGGAAATAATGCAACAATTTGTTGTCAATGGTTAGGTTGCCAACACCATATCTCTGCCTGGCAAATTCTGAACCAGCTTGTGCTCTTTTTCGTTCCATTGTGGCTTTATCAAACCGACATATTGAAACATAAGCATCATACTTGGTAGTATTTTCCCATTCACATAAGTTTCCTGGACAAAGTTTTTGACCCTCATATGGTATTTGTAGAATCTCTCCTATGGTTTTAGTGTCTAGTTCAATATTTTTACCCTTAACCTTAGACACCAGTTATGAACTGTCTTTCTCATGGTTGCAGAAAGCTTTTAATTTTTGGGCTTTAAGCAACTCAGGGAATTGAAAAGCAGAGAAGGAATCAAGAGTACCAATTTTAGGAGTAATCAACTTTTTGTCCGAGAAGTAGGTTTGGAACCTGTCAATTTCTTCTTGTGAGTGAAGTAATCAGGATAGGTCTGCCACATTATCATTTCTTCTCCTCTTTGAAGGACCCACTGCAGCAACCTTCGTCCTTGAACCTCTTTTTTTTGCATCCATGTTGAAGAAATGAAAGGGATGAAGTTTCACGGTTTTTGGGGAAAGTTTGGGTTTGAGTTTGATTTTGTAACAACCTTAGATGTAATAGATGATGAGGTAAAGGTTTGGTGATGATTGCATGTAAGATTGGATGAGATTTTTGAAGAATGGAAACAGAGGATTTGAATGTATTCGGCTACTGAAATTTGTATTCGTGAAAAACCTAAAATCTGTCCAAAAAAATGTTTTTATATGCTGAAAAAATCGAATATGTATTCGACTACATACTGGATGTATTCGAATACACGATTTTTTAGAAACGTGTAATAGAATACAGACAATGTGTATTCAAATACGACAGCAAAAATTTTATTTTTAGATTGAATTTTCAACTAAAAAAATATTTTAAGACATGTATTGACATTTAAGAACACATATATACCAAAAAATCATATTTCAACAGTTTAGCAAGTGAATATGCAAAATAGTGAAATTATAAGTGACATGACTTACAATGCACAAATACCTTTAGAGATCACTTTCATTTAAGATACCAAATTCTCTTCAGATCTTTTAAAATGAACCTTTAGGCAAGGGCTTTGTAAAAATATCCGCTAGTTGATTATGTGTATTGACAAAAGTAACTTCAACATTGCCTTTGAGCACATGATCTCTCAAAAAATGATGACGTGTGTGAAGGTGCAAATACGAGAAGGGGGGGTTGAATTGTGTTTGACTAACTTGAATACTTTTTCTGTTTTTGCAGTTTTATAACAAAACCTGATATATAAATCAAACAGAGTTAGCAGTAGATAAAAAATAAAATAAAACACAGAATTTTATACTGGTTCACCGTTAACGAGGCTACGTCCAGTCACTTTGAGGATTTCACTAATTCAAAACCTTGAATTGTAACAATACCACTGACCCTCCAAGTCAGTCTTCTCAAACAGTCTAACAATCCTAGACTTTTGAGGAATACAACACCTTCACTTCTTAAGTCAAGTCTTCTCCTACCAATCTGACAACCCCATATTGTAGAAGGAATTACAACGCCTTGAATCTAATTCCTAAGTAATCTGCTACCCCTTCTGACTCCCTCAGATTGTAGACTCTACTTCAACAACTTAGATCTAACACAAGGGAAAGAAAAACACGAGTGCTTGCTTCTGGAAAGCTGAAACTCACAATTAACCTCACTGAAAACTTGAGTGTTTGCTTTTGGAAGTGTATGACTCTTCTGTGATTTTTCGATACTGAGTCTTCAATCTTGAGCCTCCTTTTATAGATGTGAATTAGAGTATCTTCCAAGCTTAAATTCGAGCTGTATCTTGTTGGATTCTCTTGCAAAAATAACTTGTCCAATCGGGTTTCTCTTAAATAAAAAACATATCTTTTTCTGCTCCAGAGATTGCCTTCGACAATAACTTTGACCAATCCAGACTTTAATTAATTCTGGAACAAATCTTTCCTCCCGCCAATAGCTTCTGAATTCCACAAGACTTCACTTTATTTTTGTATCGAATTCGTTTAATACTTTGATTAAATAAAATTACAACTCCACTGATCATGATTTAATTTGGACCGCTTGATCTTCTGCTCTCGTCCACATCTGGACCATACTAAGTGATCTATTGTGATCCTCTGATTTCGGCTAACACTAGACCATACTTTTCTAATCTTCTGATCTCGGCCAACCTGGACTTGCAAACTGATCTGATGTGATTCTCTGATCTCGGCCAATGTTGGACCACACGTTCTGACCTTCTGATTTCGGCTAAAACTGGGCCATGGTCTGATCTTCTGATCTCGGCCAACACTGGGCCATATACTTAAATCTTGACCATTGATCTGAACCTTTTCCCTCTGATCTGGACCAATTCTGAACTGGGCTTGGATTGAACTGAAATTAACTCTGGACAAAGAATATTTAATTCTAGACATTTACCTCTTGATCTGGATCAGGTCTGGATCAATCTGGACATCATTTCTTCTGGTATGGACTTAGTTTCATACTCTGAACCAACCTATCTTCTGGTCTGGGCCAAATCTGGACCAAGTCACTTGTTCTAGAACCATTAATTTATCCTCTGATTAAGTCTGGATCAAGTCTAGACTGTTTATCATTTCACTGTCAGGCTATCTTCTGGTCAGAATAATTTTTGGACTAAGTCTGACTTATCATATCTTCTAGTCTGGAACAAGTCTCCCTCTGGCAAGCTTCCTTCTGGTCTGGTCCAGGTCTCCTTCTAGACTTTGCTTCCTTCTGATCTGGGCCAGTAAAGATATCCTCTGGTGGTGTTTTGACATCCTGGTGTATCCTCTGGTAATTTCAGGATGCATTATTTGGTGACTTCTGGAGGTGTATCCTCTGATAACTTCATCTTCTGGTGGCATTTTAATATAGTAATTCAAGGTACAAAATAAGATTACATTGAGTGCTTTTGTAAACATCAAAATCCTAAGTACTTAGAACCAACTTGGTTCCAACAACATTCGCTTTAGAGGAAGGGGGAACGTGAAAAACACAGTTGCCTCAGGTAGAATTTGGCTACAACAACAGTTACCATGCCAGCATTGGCATGACACCTTATGAGGCTTTGTATGGGAGAAAATGTAGGACACCTTTATGTTGGCCAGAAGTAGAGGATAAGGGGATCTTAGGGCCTGAAGTTATCCAAGAGACCGCTAAAAAGATTACGACCATTAAGGATAAACTAAGGATAGCCCAGATTGTAGATAGAAGTGTAAAAGCATTAAGAAGCAAAGAAATTCCCTTGATGAAGGTTGTTTCGGAAGGATCTTGTAATTCCCTTAATTTTGAGGGCAAATTTTTTATTAAGTGGTGGATGATGTAACAATCCACTTAATTAAAATTCATTAAAATATAGATTTTAAAAATATTAAACCATTTAATTAAAATGTGTTAAAAATAAATATTAGTTAAACAAGTTAATTTAGAAAGAAGGAATTTCAATTAAAAAAATTTAGGATTTAAAAAAAAAGGCTAAAGAGTAAAAGGGAAATGGCCAACGAACAATATCGAAATTTCTTTCCATTTTTTCCTCACTTATATTTTATGGGAAAAAGTCATTACTCACTTTCCCAATCTTCTTCTCGTGCATGAATCCCGAGTGTGACACCTAAACCCCAAAATAACATATATAGTAATTTATACTAGATTTTTTTAAACAAAACTCGCAGCGGATAAGGAAAATATGTTTCCAAGAAAATAATAAATTTTATAACTAATTTAGGATATCACGTTACACATGTAAAAATTCACAATGTTATGCATGAGCTTACACTATACTTCACAATGTGATACCATTCTAACTCTGAAGTACTTGGTTATGAGGCTTGATACTATGCCACCATTCTGGTGGACGGATAATTCAAATTGGCCATGTCCTCACAGATCCCCTCAACCTAACCCGAGACACATATACGCGACAGTCGAGGTAAACGTGTGTTGCATGATAGCTCCCGACATTTGGAGTGCTACCTCCAAGTCACCTAGGAATTCCCCACCCGAATACCTCCAAGGTCTAACAATCTTGCCCTAAGGCTCAACAGCAGACCGCCACGATCAGGCTCATTCAGTTGTACTTCCCCGAAATCACTAGGTTTGTCAGGCCCTACCTATATGATGACAAAATAATCTCCACTTCAAAAATTCACATCAACTTCAAATATTCCAAACATCTATTTTCTCCCCTCGTTAGGCTAGACTACTCCATTAAGAGCATCATCTTTAGCAATCATCACTATTTCATCAATTATGGGGTACTTCAATATCCTCATCACAAATTCATAACGTCACTATCATTAATCATATTTCATCACATAAATTTATCACAAATTTATAACATCATTATTATTAATTATGCATCATCATAATTACATAAACTTATCAAAATGCATCCATCTTTTATTATCACATCACATAAACTTGTCTATTCAATCATAAACATAAAATTCATTTGACACCTAATATGACAACAATATCAAATACCACACATTTAACGAAATTAAATCAATCAACAACTTATAAATATTTCTATTCCAGATTTTATTCTCACAATATCCATATGGTTTCCCGTTCATCTCACAATATATTATACTCATGAATTCAAATGCTCTCTCACCCCGTACGATTCCACTAGCAAACAACCTTTGTTCTTTGACTATTTGTCCTTCAATCGATCTAACTCGACAGTTTATGGGTAAACGTCAAAAATAATTTATGAGAAGACACTCTGAAAACTAATTTCAAAACTCGATCAACGAAACTTTCCATGAATCAGAAAACCAATAAGTGGATAATTTTGCCACTTTTGACACGATCATTTTGGCATTGGTTTCACTCAAGTCGGACTTATGGTGAAGAAGAATAGTGCAAACTAACGAATTCCACAAACGGAGAAGTCGAATATTTTCAAGAGAAATTGGGATGTTTAAGAATATGAAAAAGTGTGTTTAATTGACTAACTAAATGATTGAAATAACATACTAAAATTTGGACGAAAACAGAGAAAGTTTTCTAAAACAGCTATCGATCACCGATGTCTAATGATAGACTTGTTGTTGGTTTCCTCTTGCTTTTACGGCGGCTGGATGCATAAGCTCTCTTTCTTATTCTTTTCTTTTATTTTATTAATATAATTAGGGATTTACATCCTTTACACACATGGGCCAAACCCATTAGTCTTTTCAATTATTTTATTTTATTTTTAAAATAAACCAACAATTATCAAAACTAACTTTTTATTAATATTTTTTTAAAACACAATTTAATTTATAAAATATTACTACTATTTTAAAACTAATAGTTTATAGAATAAAATAATTAAAATAATTAATCTTTTAAAATACATTAATAACCAAAACTCTCATATTCAAATTAATCATTATAATTATACTTATTTTTCCAAATACTCACATTAAATTACTACCATCATTAGAAAATATTTGAAATTATAACATAAATAAATATAATATCAACACTTTATATTAATTACTAATTCAAAATAAATGTATATAAAATCACAATGCCAAAATAAGTATATAAAAATCAAGAAAATCAAACACAATATTACTACTATCTCATGATAATTATTTATAAAATAAATAACTAAAAATAGAAAATAGTTATAAATAATTAGAATATAACTATGTGCACACTTAACATAAGTCAAATGCATTGTAAAATATCACATTAATTGTGTACGTGCATATACATGTAAAATCATCTACAATCTTATTCTTTAAAATATTACACTAAAATACTATTTAGAAAAATATATAAAATAACAAAATAACAGCTAAATAGCACCCGTAATTGCTTAACTTAATTTCAGTTAACGTTTTAGTCCTTTATATTTTTTTTCCGATTTGGTCTTTTATTTTAATTTTAAGAGACAATTTATTTTTTATGTTTTAAAATGTCATCAATATTATCCTTTTTTTTTACAAAAAATTCATCAAAATTTTCAACCAAAACTCATAAAATTAATTATATTCTTTAATATAATACAAATTTCATCAGATTCGTAACTCAAATATTCAAATAAACTCATACTTTCATTCTTTATTTGATGTTGTTTGAGATGGAAATATGAGTTTATTTGAAGATTTGAGTTTCGAATTTGATGAAATTTGTATTATATTGAAGAATATAATTAATTTTATGAGTTTTGGTTGAAAATTTTGATGAATTTTTGTAAGAAAAAGGATAACATTGTTGACATTTTAAAACATAAAAGATCAAATTGTCACTTAAAATTAAAATAAAGGACTAAATCGGGAAAAAAAAGATAAAGGACTAAAACGTTAGCTGAAATTAAGTTAAGAGACTCTGGGTGCTATTTAGCCTAAAATATAATATTAGTTATTTATATTACTCATATAGTCCAATATGTATAAAAGTAGCACATCATCTAAAGCACCCATATAACGAAAATTAGTCACAAAATTTATCAACATGTATTCTAAAATAATTTTAACACAAAATTAATTATTTAAAATCATATTTCATTAATAAAATAATTTATTATAAAATTTGGGGTGTTACACCAAGCCTCCTTACTATTCACTTCCATCTATAAACCTTCCATTCTCCGTTTTTCTCCAAATCCTCCAAAACCAAAAGCATGATTTCCCTAAACCTGTTTCCAAGCCTTGCATGTCCGAATCTACCTTGCATATTTAGAGATAAGACTCAATCAGTGAAACGGGGGATAATCTAATGAAGAAGTTGGGTCAATGCCTCAAGAGGGAAGCCCGAAGCTGTCCTAATCAAACTCTAACCTTCTCCCATAAAACACCAACTACGAGAGTTCTTTACATTAAAGCTTTTTATCATGTGAGATTGGAGGATTAAATTTTATTACAATTGAATAATTGTTAATTTAATAAATAAAAAATAATAAATATATTTAAAAAAATAAAATTATATTAATAAAATCAAACAAAATACATTTAATAGAAAAATAATACATCAAAGTTAATGCGGTTGAGTAGATGTGCCAAAACAAATAATGTGTTATATTATATTAACAACTCCCTCCTATTTTGCAGATAAATTAACAACTTAATTCTATTTTGTTAGCAACTCCTCCCTATTTTTCTCTGGATCTAATAAATAAATAAAAATAATAAAAATAAAAATAGTAAATTATATTAATAAAGTCAAACAAAATACATTAAATTGAAGAAAAAAATACATCAAATATGAGTAGATGTGTCACCACCATTTGGACAATGTTTCCTAGTATGACCAGAGACCCGACATAATCAACACTTTCTTGGTACTTTTTTTGTAGTGGTCATTTCTATTTTAATGCATTTACTATTTGAGCGACCTTTCTTGACTCTCCACATTTGAGGATTGTGACACACCTTAACACCATATTCTGGCCAGTATCATTTGTATGGTATAGGTTTGAACGTTTTGTCGTAGACTTTTAGTACCGTTTCCACCTTGTACACATCAAGTATAAGCCTCCAATAATCATATTTTATGTTAGAACATGTTGCAATCACATGTGAACGAGATATATGTATAGCTTGATATTTCCCACAATTGCACCACTTGTTAGGAAGGTTGATAGTGAAATGACCAATTGGTCGCCCTTATCTTAGATTTACCATTTCGTGGACCATGAAAGTATGGTTGCTCCGATCAAAACTATCGACTTTGTGACTATTGAATTTACGTATTTCAGATTTCATAAAATTTATGCATTTTTCTATGTATACTTGACCATAAGCTAAAATTGATGTGTGTAGTTTTCCCATTGTTGGAAACAGTGTCCCTGTCTTATAATAAGTTGATTGGACCAAAGCAGTGATGGGAAGGTTGCGTGTGCCTTTTAATACTCTATTGATCGACTCCACAAGATTAGTGGTCGTGTGACCCCAACAACTACCTCCATAAAATGATTTAATCCAATTTTCTCGCGGTATGTTGTCTAACCATTTTATAGCCTCCTGGTTTACTATGCCGATTTCACTGTGGTAATATCTATATGTAGGATCATTAATTGAGTAACCTGTATTGACACAATAAATAATGAGTCAAAAAATTATTAAAAAATACACTAATTAAAAAGTAAGAAGAAATTATTACCCATAGCAACAACTTTTTTCTTCAATTAATGCATTATCCTTAAATTCCCTCGCGAAA
Source organism: Cicer cuneatum (assembly GCA_037974295.1). Taxonomy (NCBI): domain Eukaryota; kingdom Viridiplantae; phylum Streptophyta; class Magnoliopsida; order Fabales; family Fabaceae; genus Cicer; species Cicer cuneatum. The sequence continues at coordinate 55,498,736 of JBBPBO010000001.1, forward strand.
TTTTGTGATATATGTCGGATGCAGAAAACAAGCTTTGACGGAGAATTTTGCCACCCATTATTTGGATTATTATAAGCACTTTTAATGGATTCGTGTCTATTTGAAATCAAACAAAGGTTGGCTTGTGGAGTGACATATTTTCTTAAAAAGAAACTCTAACCCTCTATTGTCTCACCTTCCACAAGAGCATAAGAAATAGGAATTACATTGTCATTCCCATCCTGTGCAACTGCTATCATTAGAGTCCCCTTGTACTTGTCGTACAACCAAGTCCCATCAACTTGTACAACTGGTTTGCAGATTTTAAACGCAGATATGCACATAACAAAAACCCAAAATAGTTGATGAAAGATCCTTGTCCCACCTATCAAACTATTCTCATGATAAGCTGGAATTGTTTCCATTTCTATTTTGGCTTCTGATGATCTTGTGACAATGCAGAATTTGTGCATGTATGAGGCATATTCAATTTACCAATCACCCACAACTCACTATTTTTGCGTTTTGAAGCTCTCCATCTAAACAAACAATTTGGACTTAAACAATTAATAACACACCTTTGTGAATATGAATTTTGTATCGCAAAATTCAACGATTGTTTTAAATGGTAATGTTTGATTGCATGTATGCATTCATCCTTGTATTCAAACTTCATTCCAATTGCAAGAGTTCCATCTACTATAGGGATTTCGTTAAAGAACATGTGATCAAATTCAGTTGATTGCTTTACATTCTCTAAATTTATGTTCTTCATGTGAAATGGTGGATCTAATACAGGTAGGATATGTTGGTTTTCTTCTTCCATATCTTCGTCAACAATGCCATTGTTAGAATCACTAGATGATTCATTGAAGTATGTTTCATCGTCTTCACTATAATCGCCTAATTCTTCCTCATTGATATTATATAAGACACTAAGTAGAAGATCACATCGTAGACTTATTGGGGGAGATTCATGATGGAGTTGAACCATATGAGTTTGTTCAATTTGGCTAGAGTATGGTTTATAGTGTTGTGATGGAGAATATAAGTCGGGTTGATAAGGGGTGTTTTGATCAAAAGATGGGGTATAGTCGAGATTATGCATGTTTGAGGTCGATGGTTGATCAATGTTTGTTGATGTAGGACCATCATGAAATGTAACATATAGATCGATGGTGCCGAGTTGTAACCAATGTGCATAAACATCAAACATTAGTTGAATATCTTTGTCATCGCAAACCTTCATAAGTTAAAACATTGTTGCATTTTCACCAAAGAATACAAGGTGTCGATAAACTATATCATTTATCGTGATTTTGTCATCAAACTGTAACTTTTTTAATGACATTCTTTAGACGAGCAAGGTTGCTTCTAGAATATACTTTGAACTTCTTTTTATAATCACTTACAAATGTTTTACCTTCAATTCCGTCGAGAACTGAACCATTATAATAAACAATAAAAATTACTTGTTGAGCAACCATGACTAAGTAATTGATTAAGTATGAAATGTTAGAAGGTATAGTGAGATAGTGTGATTTAATTTTCTATTTTTAGAAGGTAGTAAGGTGTATGTATTCTCTATTAAAACAATCTGATTGGTTGAAACCAAATCATAAGGATTCGTATTGCACCATCCACAACCGTTGATACATTAGATTGAAGGAACATGATTGAATCTTTAATAGAACAATTTGATTGGTCTGAACCAAATCACAAGGATTCGTGCTGCACCATCCACAATCGTTGATAAATTATATTGAAAGGACAAGATTGAATATTTAATAGACCAATTTGATTGGTCCAACCCAAATAACAAAGATTCGTACTGAACCATCCACAATCGTTGATAAATTATATTCAACGGGTTAGATCAAAGCAGGAAATCAACTTAAGAGATGTTGCTTGGGGATGCGAACCCTTTCACAGATCGTGGCCTCGGGATGCAACCTATGTAAACACCTTCATCCATTCTTGTTTATCACATCTATTTCTTCCATTGTTGTTTATCACAACTATTTCTTCATACATTCAAAGTTACATCAACGTTCTTTATCAAAATTTCTCTTTTTCTCATGGAATTATCTATGAATCACAGAGTGAAAATTCAATACATCATTTGTAAGTATTTTATATATTTACTTTGTTTTATTTATAATTTTTTTAGTGTCATTGATTATTTTATTTTTGTTATATATTATTAATTTCATATACCCTTAAAGGACAAACTAAAATGTCATGGTCATGTTAACAAAAAACCAAATGAAACCAGATTGGTAGTATTTGCAAGAGGCCGAATTTGGTGAAGTGATCAAACTCGGAAACTATAAAATAGATGTCGGCTTGATTACTACTATGGTTGAGAGATGGAGACCAGAAACTCATACGTTTCATCTCCTAATATGTGAGTGCACAATAACTTTAGAAAACATATACTACCTTTTAGGATTAAATGTTTCTGATTTTCCTATTAGTGGTTCAAATTTTGTGAACGCTAGAGATGTTTGTCAAGCTTACTTAGGAATTATTCCACCTGAAGGAGCAACAAAGTGTCATTTTATTAAATTAAAATGATTAAGGAAACATTTGACGATGTTGGTGAAAATTCATCTGTAGTAGAAAAACAAGCATCATGTCGAGCATAAATCCTACGTGTGATTGGAGGGTTTTTGATGCCGGACAAATCCAACTATTGTGTACATTTAAAATATCTTTCACTGTTGGAGGATTTAAGTAATACATCCCAATATAGTTGGGGGTTCAACAGTTTTAGCAACACTTTATAGAAAAATGTGTCTTGCTACAAAAATTGGTGTAATGTTTATAGGAGGATGTGCATTGTTGTTGCAAAATTGGGCATTGTATCGTTTGTCTTGTGTCGCTCCAAAATCACCCAATGCATGGATATTTTCAATTGCACAAAGGTAACTATTACAAAAAAAAATTATATATTTTTCTTTTTCTAAAACTAACTACTTACCATATTACTAATTTTATTATATTTTTGATATATTCGACAGATTTAACTCTGGTGGTCTAGATTTCAGTAAAGTTCCTCATAACGACATAAAAGGATACAAGAAAACAATCGATCACATGATGGTTGAGGAAGTAATATATTCATTCACATTTATTTGCACTTTTTTAATTATAATGTTTTTTATTCTTACTTTAGCCTATTTTTTACATATCAACTTTATTGGATACCGTACCTTAGGTTCCAACACGAAGTTTCCGAAGAAGAGATGAACACATCGACTGCATGTACTTATATGCACTGTTATCATATTGTTGAAAAACATCATACATATAGAGTCGCACTTCAGTTCGGCTTCCATCAACAAATACCACAACCACTAGAGAACATGAAAATCTACCATGAGGTCGACATGAGGCGTGACATTGATGATAATTAGAATTGGATTTGGAAAAAGAGATTAAACATTGGAATGAGCGTGATAATTACGTATTGCAAGGTCAATTCATATAAGGTGTTTTACGCCACAACACATAATATATGAATTAGTTTAGACAACACACCAAATTATTTATATATGTCGAACAATATCTGCGTGATCTATGTTTGCAACTGTCATCATATCCTCACGTGCACTCAACCGCCAATCAACCCCACAAGAACAAACCATGCACCAAACGACATAACCGTCTTTATCATCATTTCACCTACATGTCCCTACAAAAGTTCCATATTATGGTCCATCCCCACCACCACATCTACATGAATCTGCAAAAATACCGACTCAATCTTACGTTTCGTTAGAGCTAGAAATACCAACCCCGGTCATCTGACGTAACACGTGATTTTCTATAATTTGTTTGGAACTCAGTGCACAGCTTCTGAGTCGACTTATGCTGATTTTGATTCCATGTATAACCTCGAGACTCAAAATTATATGGAGGCAGTTAGTAGTGGTTCTAATCCACATACAAATTACGATGAAGATAATTATCAAAATAAAGATCAACTAGAACCATCTCAACTCGTTCAAAGAGCTAGACGAGTTCGACGATAACATAGATGTAGAACTAGAGGACATTTAGGTGGACATCATTAATTTGAATTTGATGTATTTTTTCCCTTCAATTAGATGTATTTTTACCTTCAATTTAATGTATTTTATTTGATTTTATTAATATAATTTAGTTTTATTATTATTGTTATTATTTTTATTAATTAGTTCGCGAAGAAAAATATGAGAGAGTTGTTAACAAAATATAATTAAGTTGCTAATTTATCTGCAAAATAAGAGGATTTGTTAAAATAATACAGCACATTATTTATTTTGGCATATCTATTCAACCACATTAACTTATGTATTTTTTTCTATTAAACGTATTTTGTTTGATTTTATTAATATAAATTTTTTTAAACATTTTTATTTTTTAATTAACAATATTCTTTTGTTAAAATAAAAATTTAAATAATTTATAATATTTGACTTCTTTGTATAATTATTGTAAATTTTATAATATAATATATTAAAGAATTTAAAAAAAAGAGAATATAAATGAAAAAAACCTCAAATACAAGATCTTTTATGTTTTTTACTCAAATATACAGGACAAGACCAGTTCTTGTACAGTTGTACATTTATTAGCAGAAATCGTAAAAATAATTTTATATTTTATAAAATATGCAAATATATTAGAATATATGTCGATATCATAGGCTATATTATATTAAAAATTTTAATTTAATTATTTTCAATTCGAACCGATAAAACCTTTAAATCTTAAACCGGTTTTTGGTTCAGTGTCCACTACAGTTTTAATTACCTTAGTCAAAACCATCTCTTTAAAAATTGGATTTAGCATAATTTAAATTAAAAGGATAGAATCCGACCCGAAAATGAAACAGCTGGACCGGGCAATTGGGCCGGCCACTTTAACAATAAAAAAGAAGTACCAAATCTGAATTATTTGCGCTCGCTGGTTTTGGTTTTGGTCTTTTGTTTGCTTCGCCTTCATTTCTCTCTCTGTACACAACTTCGTTTTCTCTTTTTTCTCACACCACTGCTCCAAAAACCCAAAACCCTAGTTTCCTCATATCTCACTTCTCACACCATGAACTGCTCCAGTTAATTTCTTTTTCCTCTTCTGTTTCTTCACTTCACATTATTCTCTTCTTTCATTCTTCTCTATTTTGTTTTTGAAATTTTAACTAATTTTCTGATCTGTGTTTTTTTTGCAGTTTCCGGCGAGGTTCCGGAAGAGCCTGTGGTGTCGAAAAGTTCCGGTCTTCTCTTTGAGAAGCGTTTAATCGAGAGACACATAGTGGTAAGCTTCTATCTCTCAGTTTGTATTTACCTTTTTTCACTTCAATTTACGAACAATAGTTAAGGGTATATTAGTAATTTGGGAGGTGGATTAAGAAATATTGATTTTTTAAGTGGTTCAAAAGTTTAGTAGTGGAAATCAGTAGTGTATGCAACTCAAAATTTTGAACTGGAATTTAGTTATACAATCCATGAGTGGAATTTAGGGTTCTATTTTGTTTGAGCTATGAAGCTGAGAAATGTGCCTAATTAATTTTTGTATTGTTTATTAGGAGGTTTGAAAGCTGAAAGATAGATTTGGAAGCATTCTAGCTATTACTTTTTTGTTTTCTCTTTTTGTTTATTTCCTCTGACTATCAATTTCTGAATATGAGAAACTAGGGCTTTTTAAACTAATCATAGTGAGTTTATTAGTGTGTTTGAAGTGGTTTTTTTGTTTGATTTCTATACATGTTTTTGCCATGCAATAGGGGTTTCAGCTAAGCGGTAATTGCGGGTTGGGTCGGTTTCAGCCGGTTTTAGTGCTATTAATTTCCGTGTTGATGTGTTTCAGACTTGTCATATGTTATTTACTAATCTGATTTTTGATACTTCGTATTCAATTTTTGTTGAAAATTGAGTAGGATTATGGGAAGTGTCCAGTTACTGGAGCACCACTTACACTGGACGACATTGTACCAATCAAAACAGGCAAGGTATGTTGGTAATGGTATCAATTGTATGTGCTATGTATTGAGTGTGTGACTTATAAGTTGACTAAGTTGGTAATGGTATCAATTGTATGTGACTTATAAGTTGACTAAGTTGGTCATGTATTTTGTGGTTCTTTTCTTTTCAAATGTTTACTTGCAGTTTGCTAATTAAGATAGTTTATCACGCAGATAGTGAAGCCCAGACCAGTGCAGGCAGCTAGCATCCCCGGCATGCTCGGAATGATTCAAAATGTATAGAACTGAGGCTATGAAGTATCACAATTTTATATATGATGACTTTATATGGTTTCTTTTTACTTATAAATAATTAAAAGAAATGCTTAGGAATATGTAGTCTCGTCATTGCAATGATTTGTTTTCCCTAATTAATTAATAGGAATGGGATGGGTTGATGCTATCAAATTTTGCATTGGAGCAACAATTGCACGCTGCAAGGCAAGAGCTAAGTCATGCTCTATATCAGGTAAGAGTAACTAAATTACTGACTCAAAATTATTATCTTACGCTGTTCTGCCAATTGATGGAACTTTGAAAGTTTGCACTCTAAAAGTGGGTTACTAATATTATCAAATTTTTGAAACATTTGACTTTGTTGTTAGATTCCATTGATTTCTAACTGATTCACATGTGTAAGTTTTCCATCCTTTTGAATTCATCATTAAATCAATATGAATTTGTTATAGAGTTCCTATCACAATAGGATGATGCGTAGGTTGCAAAGTTAGCCCTTGAGTTTACAATCTCCATTTCTTCCTGGTCTATATCTCTTCCTACCTCTGTCCCATATTAAGTTGTAATAATACCCATTTTAATGTTCTGCATGCATTAATTATTTCTTTACCAGAATGCCCTTATTTAATTTTGCATTGAGAAATGTAAATTCCTTCTCTCTCTCTCCAATGATATCAATAATTGTAAGGGTAATTATGGAGAAGTAACACACATTGTTGCCAAAATTTAATGCAATAACTAGTTTTCTCAATACCCTTGAATTTATTAAGTTAGTCTTACAATAAGGGACGGTGGGAGTAGCTTTTTAGGTTCTAATTTTTTCGATAATTTTTTACATTCGAGATTTATTTTCTTCTACTCTTTCAGATATGGAAACTGAGTGTGTCACTGTGTCGGTTGTTTGCTAGAACTCCTATTTATGTGTGAAGGTGTAAACTTTTATCATCACATAGAACTTGTCAAAATCAATTTTTTGAATTTGTAATTTGTCTTACTAATGGGAAAGCTGTGATTTATAATATATACCAAATTCATTCACTTTCCCTACAAAGTTTGAATTGAGACTATTTTTAAGTTTGCTGTATCTCAATGTTTCAGTTCTTTAGGTTAGATGTATTGGGAGTTTGGGATGCCAGTAGGTTAATCTGTGAGTAACCGAATGAGCGAGAATGGGCGAAATTAACAACTAATCAAATGGGAATAGAAAGGGAGTTGTGTTTACACTTTACAACGAAGCAAGGGTGAAGGATAGTATTTTGAAGGGAGAAGAAAGGCTTTTTTGGACAAGAAAGATTGAAGAAAAGCAAAAGGGAAGGAGCGGGAGGATTTAATAGTACAGATAAAAGAATGGATATTAAGCCATTAAGAGGAGGGGCCGGTTCAGGTGGTTGTGCCATTGTGGGAAGAGCAAACAATTTAAAATGTTTATTGACAAGTTTAGCAATAGCATTGGGTAGACACTTTTTGAAGTCCACAAGTGCATTGGGGCAGTAAAAAGAGCAATAACCGAACTACTTTTAAAATTTAAAAGAGATTAATATTACTTGCTAATGATTAATAGTTCATTTTGGAAAAAAAAAGAATATATTACATAATTTTTAAACAATTATGACATTTGTGTACCTCTTTATGTTGCAACACATATTGAGAACCAAAATTAAGTATTAGCTAGTGTACCTCTTTATGTTACTGAAGAGTACGGAGTACCCGCATATTAGGTAATTATAATTTTTAACAAGTGAAGTAAGTTGCCATATAATTGCTGTTTTAATTTTTTTTTTCCAATTTTTGTTTGACTTTATGCATTACTATTAATTTTTTCCTCCCAACTGTTCAGTCCTTTGTATGATTTCTTATCTTGATAAGATTCTTTGTGATATTAATTTAAAGTTGTTATAATCTGTTCTCTTGCTTTATTTCCACTGATTTATTTTAGTTTTAATCTATAGCATGATGCTGCTTGCCGTGTGATTGCAAGACTTACAAAGGAACGAGATGAAGCCAGGTCTTTTCTTGCACTGGCAGAAAGGCAGTTCCCTATTTCTGCAACAAATGCTGTGACAGCAAATGCCCCTGTTGTGAGCAATGGGAAAAGAGGTTTTACATCTTATCGTGTTAATTTCCTTGTTTCCTTGATTGCATGTTTTGCAAAGCATTTTTAAAATTGAGCTTGTAGTGAATTTCATAAAAGTTTCTAACCCCATTAACATTAGAGTTGAAAGTGTTCAAAAACTAAGATTTTAAACCTTATTTATTTACGATGATTTTTTCCTTATTTGCTGTTAATTCTTGCATTTTGTTTCGACTGCGCATTTGAATTGTCTTGTTATGTTTTAGCTGCTGCTGATGAAAACCTGGCACCTAGTGCAAAGAAATTACATCCTGGAATTTCTTCTAGTATAATTTCTGAGCTAACAGACTGCAATGCTGCTCTTTCACAGCAGAGGAAAAAGCGACAGGTATTCTTCGTTATGATATAGAAGTGCACTGATTTCTGCAATTCTAGTATTTTCTTATTTTTTACAATCTAGGTTTTTTCTTTGCGATCTCAGTTTTGCTTCGAAATCCTTTGAAAAATTAGTAATTATATATTAATGGCATTTACAGTATTCCTTTTTACTTGTTTTGATTTGTGACATCAAATTGCAACACTTTATTACTTTTGCTGCATAATTAGACTATTTTTTGTTGTGACTGATTGAGTTTGTGGCATGTTTTATGGTTTTTTCTCTCTTCAGATTCCTGCGACTTTGGCTCCTATTGATGCTCTTGAGATATATACCCAGATATCTAGTCATCCCTTTCACAAAACAAACAAACAAGGCATTACATCTCTTGATATCCTTCATTCTAAGGTATTACATATAATCTCTATAAACTGGATTTAGAAATATTAATAAAAGAAAACGTTTTTTAATCAGAAAACTAATGGGAACAGACTGATGATTAAATCTTTCCTTGTTTGACAGGATTTAATTGCAACTGGAGGTATTGATACAAATGCTGTTATTTTTGATCGACCATCAGGACAAATATTAGCTATTCTTCCTGGTCACTCAAAAAAGGTCTTATTTTAGTTGAAATTGCTGGATTTATATGATTTTCAAAATCTATTAGCTGACCATGGATGCTTTTGGTAGGTAACCAGCGTGAAGTTTGTAGGTCAGGGCGAATCTTTCTTAACTGGTTCAGCAGATAAGGTAAAGTGCCACCCCTTTCTATTGTTAGGTAGTTTGGTTTCACAGGCTGGAAGTTGGAACTATTGTATCTAACCATCCTCTTTCAGCTTAGAGTGGACATTGTAGAGCATGACAAAATGTCCATCCATGTATTGCTACATTCCTTGTTTTCTCCGGATGCATAACCAATTGTGTTTGCACAATGGAGCAAATCCAAACCTTTAAATTTATGTGCGAACTCTGAACCAGTAATTCACACTTGACATTTTTCAGTATCTTGCAATTTGCGAATGCATTTTGTTCCCATAATGAATGTGTATTTTGTATGCCAGTCTCACTTGACCAACGATGTAGTTTGGTGCTGTTGAGTGCAAAGACTGATAGTTGTGGTTGTGGTAACTAGCCAATTTTGTTAATGGTCTTTCACTAGTGTTTCTGATGAGCTTGTCAATGCTGTTCTGAGATGCACTACACTTGTATGTAGCTATCAACTAGTAGCCAGTGAAGTGTTCCTTTCCACTTAGGTTCTCAAAGTTAGGCAATTTTCTTAAGTGAACTGGTTAAGTACAAAGTTTTCTCCAGTGTGCAGATTTCATATGACAAGTTACTCTTCAGATCTTGATTATAAAGAAGCCAAAAAACCCATTTGAGACTAAAGAGAATAACTGTTTTCATTTTGCATTTTCCAGCAGTCAATAATATATTATTTTTCTATTGCAGACGGTTCGTTTGTGGCAAACGTCAAATGACGGTAGCTATGAATGCAGACAGATCTTGAGGGATCATACAGCTGAGGTAAATGAATCTAACCATATTGATGTCTCTTATTTGTCTTTTACCATCATTAGTTTTAGTCTCTAGGTTATTATGCTTTTTTCATAAAGAGAGCTGATAGTTTTCGTCTCTAGGTTATTATACTCATTGTAAAGGAGAGCTGATAGATTTTTCCGTCACTTCCATTTATTTAAGATCAAAATTTCAGTATTTTTTATTAGTGAAGTCAAGGTATACATATGTTGTGCTTATGCATTACCTGTTTGTCCATTTGTCCAATTACATTCAGTTCTTGTAAAAGCTTTTTTTGATTCGCATTTTTTGATGCTTTCAAGAATTCAATCTCCATTCTTCTTCAACTTTATACTTTTCATCTGTGGGCTGTTGATAGTTTTGCTTGCATGGTATTAGATTATATCTTTGGCTGATATCATGCCCTTTTGTATGTGATAGTGGTTTTAATGTATTCGGTGGCATTAAAATTTTAATGTACTTGTTCTCCAGTTTGGTAAATGCAGTACTCTTCCTAAATTTTAATATTTGTTTGAGGTTTAAAACAGTAAATGTTTATCTTCAACCTATGAATCAGGATTTCATACAATGTGAAACATCTGTTATAAATGCCTTTCTAATTGTTGTTGACTATCTGAGGGTGAAACTTCTTTCCTGATATAACTACGATTTGCCTTTCCGTTTTTTCAGGTGCAAGCTGTCACTGTCCATGCCACCAATAATTACTATGTCACTGCATCACTTGATGGCACTTGGTGCTTTTATGAACTGTCTTCAGGGACTTGTCTGACTCAGGTATGGTTTTCTTTTTATCTGTATTGTTACAGGCAATAATAGGAAGCATAAATCATGCTTATTAACCTTTTTTTACAGATAATTTTTCTGTTACTATTTTTATTTTGTCAATAGTGATGTCTAAGGACCGGGGAATAGTTTTCAGAATATGGGATACTTTTTGTTTTTAAATAAATTATCTTCTGAAAGTAACAAGGCTTAACTGTTACTACATTCTTTCCTACCTAAGTTTTTAATTGATAATTAGTGATTTGCCATGCATAGGTTTCGGATTCTTCTGGTTCTTCTGAAGGCTATACATCTGCAGCTTTTCATCCTGATGGTCTTATTCTTGGAACTGGCACAACAGATTCTCTTGTTAAGATCTGGGATGTAAAAAGTCAGGTATACAGTTTATTTTTGCTTTATGTATAGTTTAATTTCAATATTAATTTGTATTCCCAAATTATATTGGTTGCAGGCAAATGTTGCTAAGTTTGATGGACATGTGGGGCATGTAACTGCCGTTTCCTTTTCTGAAAATGGATACTACCTTGCGGTACGTGAGAAACTGTAACCAGTATAAGCAGGATGATCATTAATACAGTATTCTTATTGCACTCTTAAATTTGATAGACTGCAGCACATGATGGTGTAAAGCTTTGGGATCTACGAAAGTTGAAAAACTTCAGGAATTTCGCCCCATATGACTCAGAAACTCCAACCAGCTCCGGTATTTTTTTCACTTCTTGTGAATGACCCTGCTGTATACATGGTAAAAAATTGTACCTATTCCATAAGGTCTTCTAATTCTCTGAATCTTGCAGTGGAGTTTGACCACAGTGGATCCTACCTCGCAGTTGCAGGCTCTGATGTCAGGTGAGGAATAATATCTAGTGCAGAAGGGTTTTTGGTATTTGAGCTTGTCTTATAGCATAAATAGTCTTGAAGAACATTATGAAAATAGCTTATCAGATTCTATAAGCTGTTTTCAATTTCAGTTTAGTTTCACGAGTTTCACAGCAACAAGATAATTTATAAAAATAGTTTTCACATGGTTCAGGTGAAGTTACAATGTTTTATTTTCCGATTATTGCTGAAAGTACATGAACTCTTATATGAACTGATATATGGTACTTGTTACATTATGCAGGATATACCAAGTGGCAAATGTGAAATCTGAATGGAACTTAATCAAAACTTTTCCTGATTTATCTGGAACAGGTTCTGTCTTTGATTTTTTTCCCACTCTTTCGTGTCTTTGATTATTATTGCACTGCACACTTCTAGGATTTCATGTTTGTATAGTTACTAAGATGCAACTTGAACCATTTCTTTCCAGGGAAATCCACATGTGTAAAATTTGGCCCTGATTCAAAATACATAGCAGTTGGATCAATGGACCGGAATCTTCGAATATTCGGCCAACCAGGTGAAGACAATCCTGCTGAATCATAAGCACGTCTGTTGCATTGTCTTGGTTCTGAAGTGAGAGTTGCTGCCTGCTATTAATGCTTGGTCTAATTTCATTGGTTTGAAAAGTGAATGAAAGTTTTGGTTAATTTGATTATTCAGTCTTGGACCTCTTCACATACTGTGGTGTATGTGGAATAGAGCAAATATACTCGAGGCTTTCTGCAGCAACATTACTATGCCTTTGTTCTTTGTCTACTGACCTAAAGGACAAACCTGTAATATTTGCATTGTCATGAAAATCTGAAGCCTGTATTGTCCTCGGATAATTTGTAACGTGATTACTTATTAGTGAGATAATTGTAATTTGTTGGCCATTGCTACTGGAAATTTATATGGTCGTTAGACATTAATAACTTTTAGTGTGCAGCTAATAATGATAAATCACATGCAGTACCTCTTTTCATAATATAAAATTTTGCTAATAAAAAACCAATGTATCAATAAACTGAACACAATGATTTGATACTTGGGTTGTGTTTGATGTGTACAAAAAAAGGCCAAGTTCTCACATAACCGATTAACATATTCATGTAAAAAAAAAACCAATTAGGATATTCGTTGTTGTTTGTCACATGATTCTTTCGCCGTACAAGATGGTGTCACATGCTAATTAACGTTGTTTTCCTATGTCATTTGTCCGGTTGTTAGTTTTAATTATGTAAATAACTACTTGATTTACATTGTCCAAGTGCATATTTTTTGGTCTTAATCCTAATTTTTGGAGAAAAGTGACCATGATTTCAGAGTTCTATAGAAAAGTATGTTGGGTCACTAAGCCCCATTTCAGTCTGGGCCAAACTGAAAAAAAGTAACATAATTGCTCTTCTCTCCGCTGTTGCTTAGAGGTCCTCTAAAATTTTCAATTTATCCTTTATTGGGCCTAACAATCATTTCCGAATTCATGTGTTTGGTAATTTGAGTTACCAGATTGTTGCATCAAGGATACACCAATACATAAGTCATGTCAGCATTTTCACCATATATTTCTACTTCAACACTCATCCACCACTCTTTTATCTATTTTCACATTTTTGGAGTTCAAAAACTCCATTCTTTCATCCATTGGCATCTTGAGCTCTATTTTTTTTTCATTGCAAAACTTATATAGTTCTAAAACCCTCCTCATTGTCATTTTGATTGTTAAAGTTTTTGAAAAACTGTACTGCATGGTGGGATTCAGTATGTAGTTTTCAACTATCGGATTCATGCATCTGATAATATGTTTTTCAAAAACTTAACACTACTGGATTCACACATCTGATAGTAGTTAATGCAGTCTAGAATAGTATATTTTCTACATAATTGAAATTTAATTTGTGTTAAATGTTTGTAATTAGTTATGGTTGGGTCTCAGGTTCAATCCAAACATTCGCCGACACCTGATTTGAAACCCGAACTTGTAGCTGAATTAAAACCTAAGCTCGTACTTGACTTGAAACCTAAGGAAGCAGTTGATTTGGAACCGAATATTGTAGAGCTAGTGGTGAATGACATTGATGCTGGGATAAACTTTATTACCGATAATAAATATAGCTCCCGAGATGATTTGATTGCTTGGGTTCATCGTCAGACAACTAAATTAGGATTTTCAATCATAATTACAAAATCTGATCATAGCTCTGATTGAAGAAAATAATTTTTTGTATTGGGTTGTGAAAAGGGTGGTGTGTATAAAGGAACCAATAAGAAGTTGAAATAGACATGGAATCTAGGAAATGTGAATGTCATTCAGGTTGCGTGGTTATTTCCTAACAACCAAAGAATGAAATCTCAATGTTGTGTCAAGAACACATAACCATGAGATGGATCAAAAGTTAGAAGACCATCTCGTTGTTGGTCGTTTAAATGAGGAAAATAATGAACTTGTTGGTGAGATGACAAGGAACATGGTCCCACCAAAAAATATTCTAATAATTTTGAAAGACATAAGAAATGAAAGTGTGACTATAATGAAGAAAGTTTATAATGCTCATCAAAGATACCAGAAGGCTATAAAGGATTCGAGATCATAAGCACAACATCTATCAAAATGCTTCAATGAATACACATATGTATACAAATTTAGAATAATTGATAAGTTCGAAACTAAAATTCAAGATATTTTTTGGGCTCATCCTGAATTAGTCAAGTTGTTTAACATTTTTCCGTTTGTGTTGTTGATGGATTCAACTTATAAAACAAATCAGTATCAAATGCCGTTGTTTGAGATCGTTGGTGTGACTTCAACAGAGATGACATATTCAGTTGAGTTTGCTTTTCTCAAGTTTGAAAAGGAGGATCATTTCACTAGGGTCCTAGAGATATATCGTAGATTTTTGAAGTCTGAAGACAAGATTCCCAAGGTAATTGTCTCTAACAGAGATACCACATTGAATGTTGTTGCAAATATTTTTCCAATATTTATTGCTTTACTGTGTTAGTATCATATTTCATAAAATGTCAGAGCTAGATGCAAGTTGGATGTGAAGGTAAAACTTACGAAACCTGTAGATGCAAATGCGAAACAGGTCAAACCGACATAGTTATGGAATACCATAATGAGAGCTTGAGACGTTGTATTAAAATCTCCTTTAGAGGATGCATATGTTGGTGCCGTTTTCGAGTTCAAAAAGGTGTGTGAAAATTTTCCAAAATTCCTCAAATATATTGAAAGTACCATATTGAATGTGGCGAACGAGAAAATTGTTAGAGCACGGACAAACCATGTGTTATACATTGGAGACACAACCACAAAAAAAGTTGAATCTACTCACAGTAAGTTGAAAAAATATTTGTTGGATAGTAAATGTGATTCGGTGAAAGGTTGGGAAACGATGAACAATATGATGCAAACACAGTTCATTGCGAAGAAATACGAACAAATGAATGCGATATACAATACAACGTGGTTGTGTAATTAGAAAAATTACAGTTTTCCATGTGCTTTTATCATTGCTAAGAAAGTAACGCATGACAAACCTATTCGACTTGATAAGTTACACACTCATTGGAAGATGTTACAATTTGATGATGATGTTGTGGTAAAATAAGGTAATTAAGATGTTTCTATTCTATCGGAGTTGAAATCGATTTAGGTACCTTTTAATTAATTAAATTAAATAATTTCTAATTTAGTGAATCCATGTGATAATATATAAAATTTAGGTACACATTTGTATTTCAGGAACAGTTTGACAAAGCAAACTATATAACGAAACTGCTTATCAAGGAGCAAATTTGTGAAATAGTTTTCCCATAAACGACATCATTGAGTTCACCTAGTGAGAAAGTGAAAACAAAGGGTGCACCAAAGAAGGTTAGATGTACGCCAACAGATGGGTCAACTAAACATTCACCATCTTTGTGGGAGCATATTGATTCACTACATATGGACAATCCAATTTATGAATCGAAGTTATCATGTCCAAGAAAGAAGAGCGCACTGAAGTAGCAATGTCAATCACAAGAAAGGGGGGTTTGAATTGTGATCCTTTTAAAATTTTGATTCCTGTGCTTAATTTAAACTAACTCAAGATCAATCTTGGTTGAAACAGAATGTACAGAATATTCTGGATATGTTAGAAGTAAATAAAACAAATTAGTTTATAATGAAGTGTGATTTGTGTGTGCAAGTAATTAAAGATAAGGGATAGAAAGATCACACACAAAAAGTATATTAATTCACCCAAATCGGGCTAATCCAGTCCTCACAACTGTGAGATTTTCACTATGTGCTTCAGAACCAGAATGTTCTCCTTCACACCCTTTCTCTTGATCACAATTTGATCAATTAAAATCTTCACCTTTCAACCTAGAAAGGATTTTTAAAATCACCATTCAGCCTCGAAAGGATTTTTACAAACACACTCAATCTAACATAAAAGATAGACTTGAGTTACAGATGATGTGTATGGTAAAAGCGTTTGGGATCTTGAAACTTCTCAACACTTGTTTGAGATAAATAAAGACAAACTCAGTAAATGATGATCCACAAATATAGTGAAGAGAGCTGGAGTTTGCTTGAAGAGTTTTTGACTTGTTCTTACTTGAACTAGTATTGGTAGATTTGTAAATTGAGCTCTTGTCTTCATCTTCTAATTGATCTTCAATTTATAGATGATAGAAGGCTTTGAATATTCAGTTTTAAAATGAATATAGCCGTTGGACACACTTCCCAAGTGTTAGATATATTTTAAAGCAATTTAAACATGTGTTTCAATTGCTGTCCAGAACGTTCTTGACAAACGAAGAACGTTATTGCTTTTGGGTCTGATGGAAAACGTGAATGAGTGAGTGAATGGGCTGTCAATTGACAGTAAGTACTATTTCAGGTCATATTTATGCAGAACGTTTCTGCAGAATAATGTAAGTACAATGTACTTGCATCCTTGCTCATAACTCATCAATTTGGAGATCAATCTTGAGGCTATTTTTCTCCTTTGGGCATTCAACTCGAGTTCTGGCTTCACCATTGATTTGAGCAGTCTTGATACTCTTTAATTTGTGGTTTGGAATGTGGAAAATGATCTATTTTAATTATGTCTTTAAAAGAGAATAATCAGAATGTTCTTTTGTAGAACTCGAACATTCTTTGTTTCTGTTTTGTTTGAGTGAGTGTTGGACTTAAAGCTTTGACATCTGTTATGTATCATGCTACTTTTTGGTCTGTGCGCAGGCTGTCCAGAGGTGCAGTTGCAATGTCTTATCATGTTTGTCATGGCTGTACTTGTTGCTTTATTAATTTGGAGATTAATTTTGCTTGTTAGTTCATGATGCTTAGCTTTTGCCTTTGTTAATCTTTTGACGAATTTGTTCTTTTTGACAGCTATTTGTAGACCAGCTATACTGTACTTGTATCACTGATGTAGTGCCTCATTCATCCAAGCTATACTTGCTTTATCAATGCCATCAATTTTGCAAGTTACTCTTTGTACATTGCTTTGGTTTTGTTGATTCTTTTTCTCTTTGAATCTGTCCAAAATAATCTTTAAGTATATAATTATGTTCCTTTGTAGTAAATACTGGTGATTTGCAATGTAGATTGATGTACTTTCGCAGCCCATGTCGATCTTAAATTACAACAGATTTTGTCCTTTGTAAACTAGAACGTTCTTGGATTATAGCTATGAAAACCAGAACGATCTTCATTTCTGTTTTGAGTGTTTTGCTGGATTTTGATCTTCTGACAACTGTTGTGTGCCAAGCTTTTATGTTCTGTACGAGTGTCAGTGACGCAGTGACTTTATCATTTCTGTTCATGATGTACTTGCTTTATCTATGCCATCAATCTTTAAGATTAAACTTGCAAGTTTCATTTTATGCATTGCTTTGACTTTGAGAATTCTTTTGATGAATCTGTCCAAATAGTGACCTTGAGTATATAATGTTGTTTCTGATGTTTTGCCATGTAGGTTGTTGCATTTTCGTAGCTTGGAACAATCTTGAAATTAAGAAGGCTTTGTTCTTTTAGTAAACCAGATCGTTCTTGAATTGTTGCTGTGAAAGCCAGATCAATCTTCTTTTTTCTGTTTTAATAACCAGAACAGACTTGATATTTCAATTTGATATGTTTCTTATGATTTGATCTTTGTTGTATGAATGTATTTGATCACCTTCTTCATGAAGATGCTATCTTGAAGATGTAATGATCATTCTCTTGAATGATATATAATATATTCTTTTTTGAGATTCATACAATATTGAGTAGAAACTTATGCACTTTGATGATGTGAATGGCTTCTAGCAATTCATGTTCCTTAAATAAAACGCAAGTGCAATCATTAGTAAATCACCATTCATAAAACTTAAGCATTTATTTCATAAGGTTTGTTGTCATTAAAATATATATCAAAAAGGTTTTTTCCTCAACACGCACATATTGGGAATCTCTCACCTAATCCATTCCCAAAACAAAAAATTCTCTTTATTGATCATATGCCTCTTTTTATGCATTCATATATTGACAAAATTGTGGATGTTACCTGTGATAAGAATTGTGGATTTTGGGTTGTCGCTGCACATCTTGGCAAGGGTGAGAATAATCATGCAATTGTTCGACATGACCTTATTAGACAATTAAAAAAGCACAAGTTAGATTATGTCAAACTGTATTTGTTAGAGAAACAATTAAATGTTATCAAAGACGCTCTATATCCTAGAAATTTTTATAGGGCTCCAACAAAAAAGTGGACGTTGTTTCCAAAAATGGGATATCTTGTTGCAACTCAATACAATAGAGTTGTAATTGAGTTGATGAGATTTCTTGATGAGGTTTTTGAAACCGTTCTACCTCTATGAGGTCGTCCACCCCCAAATTCAACTTCACGTATTTTGTACATTAGATGAGTCAACTAAAATCATTTTGTATATGTATACCTGAAGAACGATTGTCCAATACCTCTCTGACGTATGTAGAATAGAGAATGCGTCAGAAACTAGAATCAGAATCATGGGAAAATCTATTTGTGGAAAAGATGTCTTTGTTTGATGAACTCATGACAATTGATAAATGTGTCCAACCACCGAAAAAATCAAATGCTGACAATCCGATTAAAGTAACAGACGAAGATAATGTCGTTGACCTTGAATAAATAAGTTGAAATGTATAGACTATTAAACCACATTAGGTTGCTATTAAATGTATATGACAATTATGGGTATAATGAAATGTATGACATATATTTTGATACGATGTTTGAACCAAATTAATATTTATGCATAAACGTTGTTTATGTTGTTTGTAGCATTGATGCTGGATTTTGGTTCTGCACATATTCTGTGCTGTTTTTGGTTTTGCATATAATGCAATTTTTACAATTTCCTATCAAATACAATATCGAATTCCAAGATTCAGTAGTGTATTTTTATGTAAATTAACTACCAGATATGTGATTTCGGTAATATATTGAAGTATTTTTCCATGTATAATACACTATTGGATTCCAGGATCCGATAGTGTTCTATGCACACTTGTATACAATTTGTGTGATTCATATTTAACCATAACTTGTGTGGTCAATATTACCCAACCACTTATTTAAATATGGGTATTTTGAGTCACCACGAATCTTACATTTCGTTTCTATTCTTATAATTTCAGACAT
The DNA here is from genome assembly GCA_037974295.1 of Cicer cuneatum. NCBI lineage: Eukaryota > Viridiplantae > Streptophyta > Magnoliopsida > Fabales > Fabaceae > Cicer > Cicer cuneatum. The sequence continues at coordinate 55,518,256 of JBBPBO010000001.1, forward strand.
GGTTCAAGAATAGACTGATGTTTATTTCGAGCATTTAAAATCTCCAACAAATTTTTTGAATTTTTTACGACGATACTCTGCTAGAACTGAAGAGCCATTTTAACTACATATTTAGATTAGAGGGTGACATCACTACAATTGTGGTTAATATATCATATCATTGTCCTTATATCACACTCAAAGATAGCAACCCATAAGGTACTATTCGTTTTGATCGGATGCATCTAATGAATGATATAGACGTAATATCCATGTTTGCAATTAACGATGTTTATAGAGACAAAAAGCCGATCAAGTTGTACGCTAAGTGTTCAACAAGTAAGGGCAACTATTCAAAGAATGTTGTCACCAACTTAAGAGATTCGTGATTTTGTTAATTTAAGTTGTTATTTTTAATTTAAATTATGTTGTGACAGAATTATGCTATGCTATGTTTTGTTTACTTATGTTACCAAATTGTTAAATTATGTTATTTTTAATTTAAATTATTTTTACCATGACTAGATTCTGTATTCCGATAGCGTATTTTCCTAAAAAACACACTACGAGAACCTGCACTCCAGTAGTGTATTTAATAGAAAAATGAACTAATGAATACTGTAATCTGGTAGCATGTTTTATAAGGAAAATACACTACTGGATCACAAATTCCAGTACTAGTCACAACTCCAAAAATCGACAACTCAAACACATAAACAACTTTTATTCTAGAAAACATAAATCTCGACATTTGACAAGAATACCAATTACATAGTCAAAATTCAACTAAAATAACATAAACAAAATATTATAACTCCGTAAACAAAATATTAAATTTCATTCAACTAAAGTATTATTATCAATCAAAATATTAAAACCATGTATATTTACATCAAAAGTAATACTCTCTAATATTAAAACTATGTACACTACACTACAATGTAGCTCTATCCCTAATGCTGCTCCATTTCCTCCTATGATATAAAAATACATCATACGTGTGATCAATAATCTGCTGCACACAATTATATTCATGAATTCCCTTGTCCATCGTCTCGTGTGCTTCAATTGCAAGGTCTCTAACCATGCTGCAAATGAAGTAGCAAAATTGATTTACAAGGAAGGGGGTTTGAATTGTAAATCTCCCTTTTTAAAATTTCCTGAAAAACTTCAGTTTTAAACTCAAGAAAGTTCTTGGTTAAGGAAGCAGAAAAACGGAGAACGTTTTTGGTTTTATCAGAAAACGGAGAACGTTCAGATTAGTGTGTAAAACAGAAAAACGGTTTTGTATTTTAATCTTAAAAACAATCAAACTTGATAAGGAGATTAAAGATAAGAAATACCACACACAGATGTATCCTGGTTCACCCAACTAGGGCTACGTCCAGTCCCCACAATTGTGAGATTTTCCACTAAGTGTTTAAAACAAGAATCTTCTTGGTTTTACAGCACCTAGCCTAGATCAACCTTGATATTTGTTTATAGAACTTAATCTAATTCCACCTGGTATCAGATTAATCAAATCACCTATCTGTCTTGATAGGATTTCTTACAATCTACCTCAAACTATATTAAACTCTTATAGTTTGAGTTTTACAATAATAATGAGATTGTTTAGAATCTGAAATGTCTCAACTCTTGTTTGAGATTTCGATTCTTTTACAGATAAATCAGTATGAATATATCAGAGTAAGAAGAATTTAACTACAACTGATTCTGTAAATGATTTGCAGAATTTCAAGTATGTGAATGTGAATGATTTGGAGAAACTTGTTAGCACTTGAACTTCTGTGTTTTCCTTGAGGTGTGGCCTTCCTTTTATAGGCTTGAGAGCATTTAATGAAGGCCAATATAGCCGTTGTTAATGCCTTTATCTGACTTGACCAAAGGCATTATTTCTAAATAAAAATAATCCACTTTTGACTATTTTTATTTTCTGTTTAGGCTGAGCTGTATGTTGCGTTTTGAATCAAACATTCTTGAATAATTAATGATCCTCTAATGCTTCTGATAAGAGATAATATTGCTAGCTTGAACTGAAGCTTTGAACCATTCAAAACAGATTGAAAACGATCATGAAAACTTGATGTAGGAAGCTTGTACTGAAGCTTTTAAAACTGACTGGAGATTGATGATCATTCTGGACTTTTTGTACTTTAGGTATCCTGGAGGCTGATAATCAATCTGGACGTTTTTGTGGCCATATTGGAAACTGACTTGACTTCAAGATTGTTTTAACAGTCTTGACAGTCATTTCCAGAACTGTCTGGACATGCTTGTTTGAGAGTCTTTTTCTTTTGCAATTCAAATGTCCTCTTTGATTTGAATAGATCCTATGTGTTCTCTGCCATGTAGTGATCATATTCATGTAACTTCCAGAGCCAACAACTTTAATTAAGTGATGGAGAAAGTTGGGTCTTTATGCTGTCACAGTCTGGCGAACATTCTCCGTTTTCCAGAATGTGAAGAATGTTCTCTGCTGCTGTTTTCTTTGATTCTTTTGAAACCTATCTTTGAATTAACACACTCAAAAGCACAGGTTAAATTAACAATATACTTAGAATCATAATTAACAATCTTTTAGTTAACCTTTGTTTATTTTCATCAAAACTTTAAAATTGAGAGTTTGTCTTAACAGCAAATCTATAACATGTTAGCTATATCTGACGCACACTCCTGCTGTATGATAACCTCTGGAAAAGATTGCATGAAAGGATGAGAAACCTTATAAAACCATGTTACATATTCAACTACGGTTTCCCAACTCTTGTTCACGAATAACCCCCCATATATTTGGAGTAACTAGATGGAATCTAAAATCCATATATGTTTGATCGACCTCTTGTATAATCATGGTAGGAGGAATAAATATGTCAAGATGTCTGAGGATGGTCTAATTATATCCAAATTGCCTAAGCACACACTCAAAAAAGTGAGGACACATCATCCTATCTTCACATGTAATCCAACCAGAGTACCAACATATATCTTCCAACAGAAAGTTAAACACTCGTCATCACAGGGGAAAACAATAATTTTGAACCTCCAACCAATCGAGTGTATTCCTATATGTTTATGGCAGTGGATGACTGTAATGTGGAATAAATAGACATGCACATGGAAGAGACTCTTCATATTGAGCTTGTAGAGTATGTGAATATATGGTAGGAAAATACTGCATGATCAAGCCTTATGCAAAAAAATGAATTAAAAATAAATTATAAATAACGTTCCCATAAAATCAACTCATATTATAACAAAACATTCCAATTAAATTAACTCATAATTATAAATAATAAATTAATTGTGAACTCTTAATTACCTAAAGGAGTAACCAACTAACTGTTTGATCTTCGGCTTGCTAGCATCCCTTAGCTGACTGTACAAGAAAGCAAAAGTATTAGCACCCCATGCATACCCTCGGACAGTGTAACACCCCAACCCTTCAGCGTTATCGGCGGTGCTACCGTAACATCCCGACACTTCAGCGTTATCGGTGATGTTACTCGGTCTTCTCATTCCCCCTAACCACCCAGTGGAAATAGTGAGTTTTTGCCTTCCGTGGGAATCGAGCTCCGTACCCGGGGGATAAGTAACCGTCTCCTCACCAATTGGTAGTGGGAATGTGAGGAGACGGTTACTTATCCCCCAGGTACCGGGCTCGATTCCCACGGAAGGCAAAAACTCATTATTTCCACTGGGTGGTTAGGGGGAGTGAGAAGACCGAGTAACATCACCGATAACGCTGAAGGGTCGGGATGTTACGGTAGCACTGCCGATAATGCTGAAGGGTCGGGGTGTTACAGACAGTAGCTAGGTCTCTGAAGTACTGCACATAACACTAATCTACACTGCACTGTTGTCGTTGAATATGGTAGTGCCCTAAAGTAAAGAAGATAGCTTTTGATGGAGTAAAGCCTATGATATTCTATCACCTTGTCATCAACACCAAACTCATATGATTTGTTCAAATAACTCAAGAACTTTGCTTTAAGGGTTGAGAATATGACATGAGCTCGTCTGTTTCTTTGAACCTCTATCAGTGCATCATCAAAGTTGAACCCAAGATCGTTACACAAGCACTCAACTCCCTCAGCTTTCACCAACAGTGTATGTGCCAGGAGGTTGATAGGCAAGTGCAAAAGACATGGCATATCATCCAAAATCACTGTCATCTCACCAACAGGAAGATAGAATGTGCTAGTCTCCTTATGTCACCTCAGCAAATGTGGACAACAAACTAATTTCTATTAATCCGCAGTCTGTGTGTTCAATATAAGCTAAAGTGGAGGCTTTGATTGGATTCCAAAACCAATCCATAGTGGAAGATGAAACCTCTAGTTGAGATATCTTTCTACCATTGTTGACAAATTTAAGAGGAATACTTTCCCAAAAAAAATCAATTGTTATCCTTTGATGATTTAATAAATAAATAATTAATTCATAATTAAATAATTAGAATTAGAATACTATAAGTAAATAAATTTAGAATTAAAACCTACATCTTCAATCCATATGCGTGCCGCCATATGGTTCTCAAAATGTGGTAGTAAAGACATATCAACGGTCCACCCCTCGGAAACCCCTGAACATGTGGTGGTGGTGATGATGGTGGTCCCTGAAATGGCGCAGGTGAGTACATCTTTAGTGTCAACATGTGCCTAAAAGCATGAGTTTTCACCTCTAACCCGCTGTCGTTTAGCAGAAGTTTTGGCCTTACGCTCTCTGTGTACAAACCCATGATGCATGTGACACCCTAAACCCCAACAACAACATATATAATAATTATACTAGATTTATTTTTTGGAAAATTCACAGAGGATAAGAAAGTTTGTTTCAAAGGGAATAAAAACTTTTATAACTAATTTAGAATATCACGTTCCTCTAAATACACATGTAAAAATACAATTTTATTCCTCAATTAACACAGTGAAATCTCCATGAACTTGACTTAACTATAATTTCTTAATTTAATTCCAAAGGTTTTGATACAAAAAGTTGTTTCTAATTAAATAAGTAAAAGAAAAATACAAATTACAACTCTTAATTCTCGGTATCACCTATTAGAGCGGGGTTTCTCCCAAATTTGAACTTCCAAACTCATTAACCTGTAATAACTGCGATTTCGCAAACCACGAAGGAGGTGAATTTTGAAATCATGTTGATAATATAATATAAGTATGAATAACACACAAACAATCGTAATACATCGTACCATAATCACATTACGATGAATCTATATATTTAAGAAAATTGTACCATATTATAACATCAAAGTCACTCAAGTAAAATATTTATCTCATTACAATATGCATCAAATCATCTAAGAGAAATTATCATTACTTTTGAATCAGATCAATCACAACAAAACAATCACAAGCCAATGAAATGCATGAGCTTAGACTCTACTTCACAATGTAGTATCATTCTAACTCTGAAAAACTTGGTTAGGAGACTTGATACTATGCCACCATCCCGGTGAACGGACAATTCAAATTGGCCCTGTCCTCATAGATCCCCTCAACTCAACCTAAGACACATATACGCGACAGTCGAGGTAAACGTGTGTTCTGTGGTAGTTCCCGACATTTGGAGTGCTACCTCTAAGTAACTTAGGAATTCCCCACCCGAATACCTCCAAGGTCTAACAATCTTGTCTTAAGGCTCAATAGTAGACCGCCACGATTAGACTCAATTTAGTTGTACTTCCCTAGAATTACTAGGCTTGTCAGACCCTATATGGTGACAAAATAATCTCCACTTCAAAAATTCTCAATATATATTTTCTCCCCTTGTTGGCCTATGATACTCCATTAAGACCGTAATCTCAAACACAAATTGGAATCACAAATATTTCACCAACTATGGGGTTACTTCAATATTCTCATCACAATTTCACAACATCACTATCATTAATCATATCTCATCACATAAACTCATAACAATTTTATAGCATCACTATCATCAATCATACATCATCACATAGACTTATCATAAATTTATAACATCATTATTATTAATTATACACCATCATAATGACATAAACTTATCAAAATGAATTCACCTTTTATTATCACATCACATAAACCCGTCTAATCAAACATATACATAAAATTCATTCGACACTCAATATCACAACAATATCAAATAACACACACTTAACGAAATTAAATCAATCAACACCTTATAAATGTTTCTATTTCACATTTTATTCTCACAATTTCCATATTTGCACATTAATTTATTTATCTCACATATATATTATACTCAGGAATTCAAACGCTTTCTCACCCCTTACCTTATTTGGACGCTTTCTCAAATACAGAAATCAATGAGACTTTTCAACAGCAACTGCAGATGGACAACGTACAACGAACGAATCCGAATAAACAACGAGATCACAAAATCGCCGAGACACGACTGATAAATTATGCGGAGCATAAAAATCAATGTTAAGTAATTAATACTAATATTAGGAGCAAGAATAGAGTCAAAACGCCGAGTAAAAAAAACATTAGAGAAGGTCTCACCGACTTACGGAGTGCTGGAAGGGTTCGACGTCAATTTCACCGAAAAACACAATGAGTTGTGTTTCTTAAAGGTTTCGAGGAGGAGGATACAAAAATGTTGATTTTATTCTCTCTTGAAGTTAAGGTCTCAAACCATAAATCACAAGGACAGCTGCCATAAAAGCCAAATTATGACCCAAGTTTGAGGTCCAAAGAATTGTGTGATGCTTGCTAATATCAAATGTTCAGACGTAGCATCAATTGTTGAAGAATCTTAATTTAGTCAAGGTGATTGGATGCTATTTGATGGCTAAAGGGATGTCTGGTGAGTTGCAAGAGGCATGGTTTTAATGAGACATATTATATGGACTTGGTCAAAGAAATTTCGTGTAGTAGAGACTAATTAGGAGGTAGATGACTTGTATTTGAAAGAAAAAGTGTGAACTTGGGATTGGGAAACCAATTAAGGGGAATAAGGCGCCGTTTCTATAAGGAAAAAGGAAGTCAGGTTTTATTTTCTTTAGTAACCTAGGAATAGAAACTAAACAGACAAAGCAATGTCAGCCCAAAATAACGCACCATGGAACATTAGAAACTGGGGCGTGGATAGTATTATGGTGTCAAACCATTTTTACTTTCTATTTATCAAGTCTTAAATAAAATCCTAATTAATTTATTTTGATTCTCCATAGTTAAAACCTTATTCTCCACTCTTACTAAAATACTTTAATTTTTTTGAAATAATAAATAAATATTTACCATTTATATTAACCACTCAATTAAATATGAATAAAGAATTTCACACAATGGCAAACACACACAAAATTAATCACATTATCTATTGACATATATTCTAAAATACTTTTAATATCAAATTAATTCTTTAAACAATATTTTAATTAATTAAATAGTCTATTATAAAATTTGAGTGTTAAAATGCATCTTCCAACCTTGTTGGAATTGAGTAACATCATTGCCACCAAAGCAAAAATCAACATTGTCATATTTCAAAATTTAGACTATATCACATTTTAACATGTTTCATGATTCAACAACAATGAATTGACATAACAACAACAACAAAATCACTACCGATCGCTAACATAAACTAATTGAAACTACAACAACAACACAAACTAATTATATCTTACTACATGAAGGTGCAAACACGAGAAGGGGGGGTTGAATTGTGTTTGACTTAACTTGAATACTTTTCCTGTTTTTATACTTTTAAAACAAAACATGATGTATAATTAAAAACAGAGTTAGCAGCGGATAAAATTAAAAATAAAACTTACAGTTTTTATACTAGTTCACCGTTAACGAGGCTACGTCCAGTCCCTTCACCTTGAAGGATTTCACTAATTCAAACCTTGAATTACAACCTTGCTACTGACCCTCCAAGTCAGTCTTCTCAAACAGTCTAACAATCCTAGACTTGTTTGAGGAATGCAGCTCCTGTCTTCAGCCAATCTGACAATCCCAGATTGTAGAAGAAATCACAAAACTATAAATCTAATTGCCAAGTAACCTGCTACCCCTTCTGACTCCCTCAGATTGTAGACTCTACTTCAACAACTTAGATTTAACACACAACACTATGAATCTAATTTCCAAGTAACCTGCTACCCCTACTGACTCCCTCAGCTTGTAGACTCTACTTCAACAACTTAGATTTCACACAGTGGTAGGAAAATAACATGAGTACTTGCTTCTTGAAAGCTGGAACTCATAATTGACTTATATGAAAATTTGGGAGCGTTTGCTTTGGAAGTGTATGACTCTTTTTGTGATTTTCGATTCTTAAGTATTCTGCCTTGAGCCTCCTTTTATAGATGCAGATTTGGGCCTCTTCCAATGCTTAAATTCGAGCTGAATCTTGCTGGATTCTATGTAAAAATAACTTGACCAATTGGGCTTCATATAAATAAAAAGCATATCTTCAGATTTCCTATCAAAATAACTGGCCAATTAAATCTGTTGGTTCCTTCCCGCCACAGCTCCTGAATTCCACAACACCTCACTTTATTTTTGTAATAAATCTTTTTAATCCTTTGATCAAAATAAATTAAATTCTCCACCGTATAAATTTCCTGATTAAATCTGGACCATTGGATCTTCATGCGCTAGTCCACATCTGGACCATACTGATTGTTTATGCTGTGATCCTCTGATTTCGGCCTTCCCTGGACCACACTTCCTAACCCTCTGATCTTCTGATTTCGGCCATCTTGGATGCGCACCTGATATGCTATAATCCTCTGAATTCGGCCTTTGCTAGACTATACATTCTGTCCCTCTGATTTCGGCCAACACTGGGCCATGGTCTGATTTTCTGATCTAGACCATCACTGGACCAAATAATTAATTCTGAACCATTGATCTGGAAATCTTTACTCTAATCTGGACAGATTCTGGAATTTGGTCTGGAACAAACTGAAATTAACTTGAACAAAAAATATTTCAGTCTGGACATTTTACCTTTGATTTTGGACCAGGTCTGGATTGATTCTGGAATTCATTTCTTCTGGTCTGGACTTAGTTCCATGCCCTGAATCATGCTATCTTATGGTCTGGGCCAAATCTGGATTGATCCTCTTGTTCTGGACTCATAAACATACCTTCTGGTCAAGTCTGGAACAAGTAATTTTTCACTGCCAGGCCATTTTCTGGTCAGAATAACTTCTGGAATAAAATTGATATTTGATTCCTGTTTGTCTGGAACAACTCTCCTTCTGGCAGGCTTTCCAATGGTATGATCTATGTTTCATTCTGATTTTTATTCCTTCTGATCTGAGCCATCAAAGATATCTTCTGGTCATGTTTTGACATTCTTGGAGTATCTTCTGGTCATTCCAGAATTCATTTTTCTGGAATCCTTTGATCACTGCTTCTGATTCCTTCAGTTTCTGGGGCATTTAACTTAATAATTCAAAGTACAAAATAAGTTTACATAGAGTACATTTGTAAGCATCAAAATCCTAAGTACTTAGAACCAACTTGGTTCCAACACTACAAACTCATTACAAATCAAAAGTATTTTGTCGAACACTTGACTTACAACAACTTAGAAAATATAAACTCAATTGAAACAACAACCAATTGAAAAATAGTGAATAGGGAAAATAGCGTTCTGCCCTTTATTAAGGTGCATTCCGGATGCAAGAATCCGGTAAATTAGCGAACCAAATTTGGGATCGATAAAGGGTATTTTGGATTTTTTGGCGGACATGTGAGAACACTAGAGGGTGATCAAGGTCCAAAAAGTAATAGCATAAAAACAACTGAATTATCTTTTTATCCCAAGAAGGGGTGAAAATGAGCTAGGCCAGGTCAGACTTTGGTTAAATAGGCTTGACCAAATTTAAAGTCTAAGCTTGACCTAATTACTTGTTATAGGCCATTTTTTGAGGCATGATCGGGCTTTTAAAAAAGTCTATCATGACCTGAAAGTCTATATAAAATCCTATTTTTTTCATATCAAAATCTTTAAGTACGATTATAATTAAATAAACTAAAGGTCAAGAGGTCTATCAATCGACAACTATACTAAATATAAGCCCTAAATTAATTTTCTATATGTAATAGGGCAATTGAAATTAAAAAAATAATACAGCCCAATAGGCCTTAAACCTTAAGTTAATAGGCATATTCAATAATATTATCATAAGATCATAAATTTTAAATAAGTAAACAACTTGTCAAATTCAACCATAATACACTTAAAGTCTTACATAAGTCAATTGAAATAGCAAAACAAATTAAAAAAAACTTCATTACATAAAGAGGTCGGCCTGTCAGACTTAATAGATTTTTGGAAAAGCTTAAGTTGGCCTATTTAGATACATAGACTTTTAAGAAACCTAAGCTTGACCTTTTTATTAAACATGCTGGACCAAGCTAGACATTAAATAGGTTAGGCTATAGAACCATATCGGATGGTCTGACTTAGAAGATTTTACCCCATACCCCCCACATTTTACCTTTACCCCCACAAATGCAAGGAAATGACGTTTTTGCCCTCGTATAAGCATAAAATCAGAAAATTTTCACCATTCCATCATTTAACATTTCCGGAAAAAGTGAGTGAATTTTGGAAAACCCAACTGGAAAATTTCATTCATGTTTTCCGGTAATTCATGTCTATTTCGGAAATTTTTTCCAAGTTTTCTGGTAGTTCATATCTATTCTGGAAAACTTGAAAAAAGTTTTCTGATACTGAAAAACTTGTTTTTTTAAACTTTTTCTATAATTACTGGAAAACTTGAAAAACAACATCTACACATGTCACCCATGCTGTTTTCCAACATTAACTTCAATTTCCAATGAGCTGACTCAACCATATCATTACATGTAAATTGTCACCATGGAGAAATCCAACAATATATAGTTAAATTACAAAATCGAAGTTTTATTGTGAGATGTCATACCTGTTAGTCGTTGTGTTCCCCAAATGCATGACTCGATTTGTCCATGCTTCAACAAACCTTTGCTTATGAGGAGTCAACCAAGTTTGTTTCACATAATAAACAAACACTTTATTATCGATACATGATTGCTCAAACATATGCAAGCGCATTATATACTCTTTTTCATCACTGCAATACATAACGTCTTTCCACATATTCAATACTAACTCTTGTCTATCCTTTAAGACATATTGCTTGCATTTTGCTCCAACATTTTTGTCGATATGAAATCGACAAAGCAAATTAACAACATATGGAAATACAATACCAACTGTTTTTATTAAAGCAAGATCTCTATCTATCACAATTACATGAGAAAAATTATTTTGTGTAACAAACAGTTCTCTTAGCCTCTCTAATGCCCAACAAATGTTTTCTTCTCGCTCGCATTCCAAATAAGCAAATCCAACTACAAATGTCATCTCAGTTGATGTCATACCAACAATTTCAAGTAATGACATTATGTATTTATTGGTTTTGTAGGTGCTGTCTGTAAGACCCTTAAATTTAAAAATTAAATTATGGAATTAATATTAAGTGGATTTTGGGGATATTTGTAAAATATTTAATATATGTATGTTTTGTGTGAATATATATATATATATATATATATATAAATATTTATTTTGGAAGATGAATTAAGATTATTGGATGAAGAGTAAATTAATTTAATTACGAGTAATTAAATTATCGGACAGTTAATTAAGGGATTATCGGCTAATTTCGACGAAACCGGTTAATTGCTGGAGGGTCCAGCAATATTTTAATATTATTTTTGATGAGGTGGCACCCACACATGCCTATATATAGGAGTGAGAAGGAAGGGCAAAGCCAGAAAACCTTTCCTCCTCCATACTGCATGTAACAGTAACCATCACCTTCCTCCTTCCATTCTGTTTCCAGTTCGTTTAAAAAAACAAGAAAGAGAGTTCCTCAAAAGTGAGATTACTTGGAAATCCAAGTACCGAAACACCAAGTACCCAAAACGAAAGTTGCTCCTCTCCTCATTACGGAGCCAGATAACCCACTTTGGTAGCAGCAAACGCAAAACGGGAACTTTGCCGATTTTGACGCATAAACGTAAACGGGAGCAGAAACGCAACAGGGGTAAGGGGCACCTTGCACTTTCTAGTTTGCATTTTAGGGCTGTAAATACATGTTTGATGTGTGATCATATTTTAGTTTCTGGTTTGAAAAAAGAAACTATTGTGCATGTTGTTATAAAATGCGAAAAATGCATCATGTTGATGTTTGATGATTATGTGATGTTGCTGTTTTGGCTGATATAACATTGCTGTTTTGGTTGTGTGGGAATACTGGAAAATGCTTTGCATGTTTTTTTGGTTGTGTAAGAATACTGGAAAATACTTTGCATGTTGTTTTGAGAAATGATCAAAATGTAAACGTTGAAAAATGTTTGTTTGTTGTGGTTGACATTCTGTTTTGGGTGGTTTAAGCAAAACTGTGATGATGTTCTGGTGTTGGTGATTCTGTTTCTGTTATGTTGAGAACAATCTGGTGTTAATGATGGTTTTCAAAAGAAAAGGATTTAAAATGGTGGAAGTGTTTTCTGGAAAATCTGTTGTTGATGAAAAACGTCTTGAGTTTTGTGGTTTCAAAAGAATGGTGATTTTATTTTGGTGTTGTGTTGGTTTTTCAAAGAAAAGAATTTGAAAATGTGTTGAAGTTTCAGGAAAATTTCACTGAATTCGAAGGTGTATTCGAATACGGAATGAGTGTATTCGAATACAGCCTGCAAAACTTCAGTTCTATTCAAATTTTTGAACTTGTATTCGAATACGAGCAACTGTATTCGAATACAGATAAGGGATTTTTGCTTCTGACTTAGCCTTTGTATTCGGCTACGACCCTGTCGTATTCAAATACAGGACTGCAATTTTTTCCACTGTATTCGCATCTGTATTCGACTACGACAGCCTCATATTCGAATACAGAATGCTGATTTTTCACTGTTTTTGCCTCTGTATTCGAATACAAGGGAGCTGTATTTGAATACAGCTTGTTTTTTTTGAAAAATTTCAGTTTTAAACAATGGTTTATGAACTTAAAGAATTGGGAAATCATTGGGAAGGTTTGTAATGAATTAAAATGGAGTTTTTGTGATGGTTTGAAGTGATGATGATGAAGTTTTTGAGATCTTTACTGATGTTGTGAAAAATGCTGATTTTGCACTGTGTTAGCTTCTGTATTCGAATACAACGAAGCTGTATTCGAATACAGATTCGTTTTTTTCCAGAAAACTCAGTTTTAAACATGTGTTTATAAACTTTAAGAGTTGGGGAAACATTGGGGAGACTTGTAATGAATTAAAATGGAGTTTTTGTGATGGTTTGAAGTGATGATGATGAAGTTTTTGAGATCTTTACTGATGTTGTGAAAAATGCTGATTTTGCACTATGTTAGCTTCTGTATTCGAATACAAGGAAGCTGTATTCGAATACAAATTCGTTTTTTCCAGAAAGCTCAATTTTAAACATGTGTTTATAAACTTTAAGAGCTGGGGAAACATTGGGGAGACTTGTGATGAATTAAAATGGGGTTTTGAGATAGTGTGAAGTGGTAATGATGTGGTGCTTGAATATTTGGGATGTGATGATAATGAAATTATTTGGGTTGAAATGGTTTTGGGGAAGTGATGGAATGGCTGAATTTTTTTGATGTTTGCATACTGTTTTCAGTGAAGAGAAAACATTGCATGTCCATGCATTGCATAGTCAGGTGGTGACCGCGATGGGCCACAGATTTGATGCGGTGACCGTGATGGGCCGTGAAGTTAAGTAGTAACCATGGGTTATAGAATAGTTCCGCATGTATTAGACAGTTTGTTCTATCCGGGGTCAGAGTAGTTTCGCGTGTATTAGACGGTCTATTATACTCGGGCTACGGAGTGGTTCCGCGTGTATTGGACGGTCCATTCTATCTGTGCGAGGATTTAACTTCTGTATGTTCTGGCCTGTGAGAGGCTAACATACGTGAAACGTGCTGGTCTGTTGAGCGACTGCACTGGTACTGGTCTGTGAGCGACTGTACATTGGTATATGTAATATGTGCTGGTCTGTTGAGCGACTGCACTGGTGCTGATCTGTGAGCGATTGCACCATGGTCATGTTGGCCATTAAAGTCAAACATATATAAATTGTGCTGGTCTGTGAGCGACTGCACCTTGGTAATTCCAAGAAATTGAGTACATGAGCATATACATATTGCATTGGGGTGGCTGACCGGTGAATTATGATTTGGATATGTGTTGATGATTGGAAATCGATGTGTGTAAGTAACTTATGAAATCTTGAATTTCTGATGAATTGGTGTAATTGCTGAATTGTTATTCATACTTACAACTTGAATTTTGTGTATTAAATGGTTGCTGTTTTGCAAAGGTACAAATGTCATGTATTTTCAAAAATTGAGCATCCTTATTTCTCATAATTGTTATATGATATGCCATGAATATATTTGTTATTGTTAACATAAATGCTATGTGGTATTTGTTAATTTCGGTCGGTGACCCTTTACTATTATTGTGGAAAATTGGGCTTTGCCTTCAGATGATACCCGAACCCTTCCTACCGACGGTTACACTAACGACGGAGACGTCGTTAGTTTTCCTTGATCTTCACGCACGGCGTATTTGTAGACAACGCAGAGGGGCGGACAGCTGGGTGAAGATGAGACTGGCAGAGGATGCGGTGTAAACCGTGCTATTGTAGCTTTAGTGCATAATCAGACTAGACTTTTGTATAGGGTCTTGAGTTTGGGGAATGTAATTGGTTATTTTGGGAATTATTGTATAACTTTTCCGCTAATATTTTTCCGCACTCTGATAATATTTTGGTGGGTCCAGGATACAGCTGTTGGATGTATCTTTATTTTGATATATTTTGAAGAATTAAATTCCCAAAAATAATTTACTTGATTAATCGTGATGTAATTATTTAATTACTTCTCTATTTTTGGATTATGACGTCGAACGATATTTAATTTGAATTGATTTTAATCATTCTGAAGTAAATTGAAAAAAAAAATTCTTTTATTTATTTTGGTTAAAAAAAAAAATACACTCGCGCTGTGTTTTAAACTCGGGGTGTTACACTGTCCATAATCAACATAATAAGAAACAAATTCAACAACTTCACTGAATCTGGATGAGCCCAAAAAAATCTATCATAGCTTAATTCACAATAGTTTCTCGTGTATCAAATATCTAAAATAAAATATAAAATAAATTATAATAATTAATCACAATAATAGATTTTTACGATAGTAATTATAATTATTCATACATGATTTGTGTTAAAAACGTTGGTAGTATAAAAAATATTTTATCATATAATACTAGCGGTTTATCCATATGTGTCAAAATTTATAAAAAAAAACTAAAAACAAATTGAAAAAAAAAATTGGAACACTACCGGAAAACTTGTGAGGAAAGTTTTCGGTAGTGTTAATTTTACGCTTCTTTACGAGAAAACTTGGAAAAAGTTTTCTGGTAGAACCTTCTGTACTGAAAAACTTTTAAAAAAAATTCCAGCAGAAACCTTATGTACCGGAAAACTTGATTACGTACCGGAATTTTTTTTTCTGACCTGGAAATCTTTGAAAGGTAAAAAAAAAGTGAATTTGAGTTGGTAAAATAGTAAAAAAAAATCCAGGATATATTTGACATTTTTATAAATTTGTGGGGTATAGGTATAACTGTGGAGGTATGAGGTAAATTGTTCTCTGACTTATTTCCATTCCTAATCCCAACCTCTATAGCCCAATTTAATAAGGGACTGGGCGGGGCCGTCGGGTTGACCCATTTTAAAATGAAAAATATGAAATTATTTTTGTTTCAAAAAATGAATTAGATTTTTGTGCTCCTCATTGTAAAAAAAAATTATCCATCTTAGTCCAATTCACTTAAAAAACACTTAAAAAGCATAAAATCACCAAATTATCAAAAGAAACAACTAAAAACTAAAATTTTAAGGCCTCATTTATCATGCTATGAGCACTGATGTCTCGTCCTCTGTAATTTCAAAGATATATCTTTTTTCTGTTTTACAAATTTTAAGTATTGAACTATTTTCTTTTTTAAAAAAGAAAGAGGGCCAAGCTGGTCCATTAGTCCACAACGGTCTGACCAAACTTATAAATTTGCAGCCCATTACAAAACGGGCTGGGCCATATTAGACTATGCATATACTTAGGCACACTTGGATCAGACTAAGTTGAATCAATTCATTTGACAATTTTACTTGTAAGTACATTTTAGATGCTAGCTGCATGAGATATTTGATATGCGTTTTAATTTGATGAATGCTCAAAATCTATTTAGTGGATGTTGGTTTCACTTTAATTATGTTTTATCCTTCAAATTTTCGTTTATGAAAATTACTTGCCTTTTTATGCTACTGTGATGTGTGATTTGGATTGATTGGTTTAATGCAATGTATCATAGGCACTTCATAGTGAAGGTTATACGTTTTGGTTGGTGTCGGGCATCAAGTATTCTCTACAAGTGACTGTCATGTTTGAAGTCAACATCGATGTTTCATAATTGTAACGTCTAAATGAATTTAATCGTTTAAGTATCTTTTAAGGGCTATGATGATTAATATTCTATTGAATTGAACTTTTTTTCAAGGGCTTTGATGATATATATTTTTTATCATCTTATAAGAGATGATAAATTTTACCATAATTAATCCACGAAGTTTCAGGTTCGAACTTGAGATAAAACATCCAACTTAACAATATCGATATCTTGTTCCGCTAAATTGAATTTTGAATACGATTGTTCATATTTTGTTAGACTCACAATTGTTCATATTCAGACTTAATAATTTTTACACACTAGAATCAAGTGAAAGAATATATTGTATTCGTTTCCTTGTTTTAAATTATTAAGATTATTATTTCTTCTTACATTACCCATGACTCTGAAGAAGCTTATTTGGAAGTTGATAAAGAAATTATTTGAAGTTGCTAAGTGTAAATCATGGATATGATTGATTTATATTGTTTATATAGGAGGGTTTTAACCAATTTTTAGATCAATACACATATTTTGGTTGATTAAGTCTTATACGTAACAAAACTATTATTTGGTATTGTAATTGAATATGGTTTTGATGGAAAGCTGACCAATTTAATATAGTTAACTATTTAAAAAAAAGTACCTTTAATAACGCTGATAACAAGAAGCACTACAAATAAGGTGTAGTTTAATAGCACATCTTAGAAATTGCACTATAAAACCGTCGTTATATGTGCCACAAAAATGGCTTTCATTAGTAGTTTAGTGGTAAGAGACTATAAAAGGGAACGGTTTTATAACACTTAGAAGCACTATAATAATTGAACAAGCTATAATATCAGGGTTTTTAATAGCGCTTTTAAGTATTATGAAATCTTAAAAGAAGCACTATAAAATTCTCATTCATGTGTTAGTATAGTGACCGTAAGAACAAAATTTGTTCAAATAGAACACATACTATTGATATTTTGGTGATAAAAAAATAAGAAAATAATTACAATAAAGTGTGCAAATTCGTTTAAGACATAACAATAATCTATGTTATTGACCATTTGACATAAGTAACATAAGCAAGTTGTGATTTAGTGATAAAGCACATAAATGATACTATCAACTAATGAACAAATGACTATATTCACTAATGGATGATCTAGTCATAACTTAGAAGAAAGTTATGTTGATTAAGGCAACAAAGCTATGGTCTAAGACATGTTTTTACATTAATATGCGAAGTCATCCTCCGAATAAGAAGATGAATCACATTTTTGATATTGGAACAAATGACTCTAGTCAAAACCTCTGATCATCAAACATATGAAGACTTGAAGAGAGGATTCAAAAATGATCGAACAAAAGTCTGAAGGAAATCAACGTTGGTCAAAGCATTTGAAGAAAAGTGAACAATGAAGATCAAACATTTCTATGATTCAACATTTCTCTAAGGATTAACATAGTTCATGAAAGATCAAGATTCCTCTACTATAATAGTGAACCAAACAATGTTTCCTCTGGTACGCCTTGAAGACTATCCATTGAAGAATCAACAAGACATCAACAAAACAAGAAGACTCCTCTAATGAAAAAACGTCATTTCCTCTGAGGCTAGATGATGTGATTCTACAACTCATAAACTAAAGCAAGATGTCTAATTCTATGAAATGTACATAGTAGCTTGACAAACGACATAGTGAAAATGTGTAAAGTCAAACAACTACTTGTACGATTGCATCAGGTTTTCTCAATGAATACAATTTCAAGAGTTATAAAAAGAACTTCCTTCAAACTAAAGAAGTTGACGCTTGTGTCCAAGTTGATGAAGATGTCCATAATTGACATAATGAATATCAGATAAGTATGTCCCATGTGAAGTTTATGTCAATAGAGAAGATCTAAGACTATGTTCATAAATCGAACATCATATTACAAGTCAGAAAGATCAAAAGAGAGAAACAAAGAAAAATGCACGTTTAGATTCAAAAGAATGCCTATGAAAAAGCCATGAACATGAGATTGAAATTGTAATATCCTTTCTTAGGGGAGTAATTAGAAATATTTGTAAATCAATCAAGTACAATCACAATTAGTTTTGAATGAACTGTTGTACATCCTCTCTTAGGAGAGTCATATGAAATCTATTTAAATCAATCAAGTATAGCCACGATTAGTTCTGAATGAAATGTGATACTTGAATTGTATATGATTTAAATTGTAATATGCTCTCAATGAAAGATATAATCGTAAGACAAATATCGTGCGAAGTCAGATACAAACTTGTAAGCTTGTAGTAATCTGGCTCATTAGTGACTACCACGTTTGTGATAAAAGAAAGTCTAAAGAAATAGGTGAACACTTGAATCCTCAATAGGCAATTGCCATTATTGTTGAGAAGATTAGAAGGTTTTAGTGGAACACCTAGAGAGGCAGATTATATAATACTTAGCTTGGAGTAGCTAGAGATTACTCAAAGGTCTGTAGGTTTCAGGCTAGAAGTTGAGAAGACTGACTTGTAAGGTTTGGCGTTGTAATTCAAGTTCTGAATTAGTGGATAAATCCTTTTGTGTGAGGGGATTGGACGTAGACGTCGCATTGGTAGTGAACCAATATAAATCCTGGTGTTTTCCTGCTGCCCTGATATTTTGTTTTATTGTTGCCTTTGATCTGTTATATCTATTCTAGTATCCCAAATTATATTTTTGAAAAGAAGTTTTTAGTAAGTAAAACACAATTCAACTCTCATTCTCATGTTTTTGCACCTTCATGATTTTGTGCGATAATGTCTAGATAACGCTTGAAATAATTCTCCTTGAATCTTATGAGCGTATATTCCTTGCATGAGGCCATAGAGATCTTCACAAAAAATAAACCTTGATAAATACAGTTTGGAAATATGACCATTGAAGCTTGATAAATTCCCAATCGAATCTTCAACCAAATCTTCTAGAATGATTATGTGTGATAATGTCCAGATAACCCTTGAAAATAATTCTCCTTGAATCTTTTGACTGTATCTTTCTTGCATAAGGTCAACATAGATCTTCACAATAAATAAACCTTGATAGATATTGTTTGGGAATATGACCGTTGAATCATGATTAATTAAAAAACGAATCTTCAACCAAATCTTCTAGAATGGTTATGTGCAAGAATGTCTAGATAACACTTGAAAATAACTCTCCTTGAATCTCCGTTCTTAGAGCTTCAAAATCATGAAACAACTCAGTCTCCATCAAAGTGTTGACTTTCCATCAAGCCGTTGACTTTCTTCATCAGAATATAACTTGATCATCAGAGTTTGATGTTGTGTTGCTTGATTCAGGTAATCATAGGAAGAATTGCATGACTTAGAATTAGTGGCATGGGCAAAGTCATCTTGTTGCATCATCAGAGCATGCTGCATATTAGAGGCAACTCAAATAGAAGCTTTAGAGTTACTGTAGTAGGCGGTTCAAAGGCATGCTTCAAAATTCAGAGGCAGACGCGTAGACGCTTCAGAGGCATACTGCGCATATGCTTTAGAGGTAGATGCCCGTGTTGGAACCAAGTTGGTTCTAAGTACTTAGGATATTGATGTTTACAAAAGCACTCCATGTAATCTTATTTTGTAGCTTGAATTATTACATTAAATACCACCAGAAGATGAAGTTTCAGGAGTCAGAAGATGAAGATACCAGATAATGCATCCAGAAGGTACCAGAGGATGCATCCTGAAATCACCAGAGGATATCTTTGCTGGCCCAGATCAGAAGGAAGCAAAGTCAGAAGGAGACCTAGACCAGACCAGAAGGAAGCCTGCAAGAGGGAGACTTGATTCAGACCAGAAGGAATCATAAGTCAGACTTAGTCCAGAAGTTATTCTAACTAGAAGATGGCCTGGCAGTGAAATGATAAATAGCCCAGACTTGATCCAGGCTTAATTAGAGGATAAATTAATGGGTCCAGAACAAGAGATTCAATCCAGATTTGACCCAGACCAGAAGATAGCATGGTTCAGGGTATGAAACTAAGTCCAGACCAGAAGAAATGATTTCTAGATATGATCCAGACCTGATCCAAATCAGAAGGTAAAATGTCCAGACTGAAATATTATTTGTCCTGATTTAATTTCAGTTTAATCCAGACCACGTCCAGAATTGGTCCAGATCAAAGGGAAGATATTCAGATAAATAGTCCAGATTTAAGTATATGGCCCAGTGTTGGCCGAGATCAGAAGATCACACCATGGCCCAGTGTTGGCTGAAATCAGAAGGTCAGAATGTGTGGTCCAGCATTGGCCGAGATCAGAGGATCACAGCAGATCAGTTTGCAAGTCCAGGTTGGCCGAGATCAGAAGATCAGAAAGTGTGGTCCAGGGTTGGCCGAAATCAGAGGATCACAACAGATCACTTAGTATGGTCCAAATGTGGATGAGAGTAGAAGATCAAACGGTCCAGATTTAATCATGAGGATTAACGGTGGAGATTTAATTAAATTTGATCAAAGTATTAAAAGGATTTGTTACAAAAATAAAGTGAAGTCGTATGGGAGTTCAGAAGCTATTGGCGGGAAGAAACTAAAGACAGGATTGGCCAGTTATTTTTGAAAGCAAATCTGAAGCTTAAAAAGATATGTTTTTTATTTAAGTGAAGCCCGATTGGTCAAGATATTTTTGCAAGAGAATCTAGCAAGATACAGCTCGAAATTAAGCTTGGAAGAGGCCCTAATCTGCATCTATAAAACGAGGCTCAAGGCAGAATACTTAGCATCGAAAATCACAAAAGAGTCATACACTTCCAAAGCAAACACTCAAGTTTTCAGTGAGGTTAATTGTGAGTTCCAACTTTCCAGAAGCAAGCACTCGTGTTATTTTCTTTCCCTTGTGTTAGATCTAAGTTGTTGAAGTAGAGTCTACAATCTGAGGGTGTTAGAAGGGGTAGCAAATTACTTAGCAATTAGATTCAAGGCGTTGTAATTCCTTCTACAATCTGGGGTTGTCAGATTGGTAGGAGAAGACTTGACTTGAGAAGTCAAGGTGCTGCATTCCTCAAAAGTCTAGGATTGTTAGACTGTTTGAGAAGACGAACTTGGAGGGTATGTGGAGTTGTTGTAATTCAAAGTTTGAATTAGTGAAATCCTTCAAGGTGAAGGGACTGGACGTAGCCTCGTTAAGGTGAACCAATATAAAATTCTGTGTTTTTATTTTTACTTTATATCCGCTGCTAACTCTGTTTTATTCATACATCAAGTTTTGTTTTAAAACGACAAAAACAGAAAAAAGTATTCAAGTTAGTCAAACACAATTCAACCCCCCCTTCTCGTGTTTGCACCTTCAGCCCGCACACAATTGCACATGTAATAACCAGAGTTTAAGCATTGCGTTGAATTCCTTTGACTTCACTTGACTTTGATGTATTTGTTTCATCTAACATCTCCATTTCCTTTGATATCTTCGTTTCCTGTAACATTTTCAGTTCCTCTGATATCTTTCCTATAATATCTTCCGATATCATTTCCTTTGTTTCCTGGTTCTATTTACTACACACTCAATAAAATCATAAGTGCAATAAATTGTTCTAAAAAAGTACCTTTGTTATCATCAAAACATGATGAAATTTTTTTTCATAGAACCAATCTGGTTCCAACAATCTCCCTCTTTTTTAAGATGAAAAAGCAATAGTTTTTATGAACAATTTATTTAACAATAAAAACAAAGTAAAACTATAACAGTCACCAAAGCTCCCCTAACTCTAAGCATGTATTTAAATGTAAACGTTATATGAAACATTCTAACAGTTTTTGAAAGTGTATACTCCCCCTTTTTGAATAATTTAAATCAAAGTATATACAATTTGTTTTAAGATTGTTTGCAAAACCTCATCTCCCCCTTTTGTCATCAGAAAAAAAAGAGCCAATGGCTATCAGTTAGAGGATTCCACATAAATCATACACAACAAACAAATTTGAATTGCAAATGACTAGAAAGTCTTTACAATTTCAATGTATCAGAGCATATCATAGGTAAAAATATCAACTCACTATGTTCAGTGTCAACAAATTGAATATTTAAAATATCCTTTTAGACAAGATCTCTAATAAACTGATGTTTGATTTCTATATGCTTTTCTTTAGAATGCATAATTGGATTCTTAGTTAAATAGATTGTTGATGTATTATCACAAAAAATAGGAATGTTATTCTCAAACAACTTGTAGTCTTTCAGCTGATGCTTCATCCATATAAGTTGAGTGCTCCATCCTGCTCTAGAGATGTACTTCGCCTTTATTTTTAACATGACAATGGTGCCTTGTCTCTGGCTTGACATGGAGATCAGATTATCACCCAGAAACGTACAATTTCTGTTGGTGCCTTTTATTTTAAGCTTGTCTCCACATAGCTAGCATCACAATAACCAACTAAAATGTACTCAGATAAATCTTATAGAACAAACCCATGTTAGTAGTGCCTTTCAGGTATATAAAGATCCACTTACAATTGTTAAATGGGATTATTTTGGATCAGCCTGAAACCTAGCACACACACACTAAATAAAATATCAGGTTTTGATGCAATATGGTAAAGAAGTGACTCGATCATTACTCTGTATGTTTTTTATCAACCCTTTTTGCCTAATTCATCTTTATCAAGTGAGCTGGTTGGATGCATTGGTGTTGACATAGGCTTGCATTCATCCATCTTGAACTTCTTTAGAAGCTCTTTTGTATACATAATCTGATGAAGGTACATGCTATTCTAACTTTGATGAATCTAACTTCCCTAAGAAAACTTCAGTTCTCCCATCATACTCATTTGAAATTCCCGTTACATCAACTTAGTAAATTCTTGCAGAGACTGTCGTTTGTTGAACCAAAAATAATATCATTTACATAAATCTAAATTATGAGAAGGTCATTTTTAATTGATTTCCAAAATAAGGTACTGTCAATCTGCCCTCTTTCAAAATCATTTTTAATTAGAAAATTGCTTAGTCTATCATACCATAAAGATATTTTTTTAAGTTTAAAAACATGGTTTGCAAACTCAACATTTTCAAAACCAGGAGGTTTTTTTTCATACACTTCCTCATTTATGTAACCATTCAGAAATGCACAACAATAAGAGAGCAGACCAAATAGAGAAATGTCTTTGAGAGTTGATCTGGTCTTTAAAGGATATTGGAGTTCCCAATAATCATAGAGTCTGGATGAGCAACTTGTACTTCCATCTAGTTCTGGACTCTAGAGGATCTTGATTTGTTCTAACATTAGTTTTATCCTCTGCTGTTTTGTTCAGTTCCTTTAATTTTCCTACTTCCTTTTGTTTTCCTGCTTCCTCTAGTTTTCCTGTTTCCTATGGTTTTCCTGTTTCCTTTGGATTTTTAGATTTTGTAGAAACTTTATCTAGCTTTGACTTTTTAAGAACAAGCTGGTTGTCATCAAACTTAATATGTATGGACTCCTCTATGGTTAGAGTCTCCTTGTTGTATACTCTATACGCTCTAGATCTTTTAGAGTATCCCAAGAAGGCACAATTTTGTGATCGAGGGTCAAACTTGTCAAGGCTATCTTTAGTGTTCAAAATATAACAAACACAACCAAACTGACGAAAATAAGAAATGTTGGGACTTTTACCTTTCCACAATTCATAAGGAGTCTTATGTAAAATAGGTCTGATACAAACTCTATTTTGAATATAACATGCAATATTTAACGCCTCTGCCCAAAAGTGCTTAGAAATATTCGTTTCATGCATCATGGTGCGAGCCATTTTTTGAATGGTACGAGTTTTACTTTCTACACACCATTACTTTCTACACATAAGTTTTCAATAAGTTTGTTTTCAAACTCGCCTCCATGATCACTACGAATAGTTACTATTGAAAAAGATTTTTCATTTCGCATGTATTTGCATAAGGTAGTAAATACCTTATGCGACTCATCCTTGTGTTTAAGGAACGTAACCCATGTCCAACAAGAATAATCATCAACAATGATAAGTCCATATTTTGTACCATTTACAGAGGCAATTTGAACTGGGCTTAAATGATCAATGTGTAAAAGCTCAAGAGGTCTAATTGTGGAAACAATGTTTTTATGCGAAAAAGAATTTTTTGTTTGTTTTCCTTTTTGACAAGCCTCACAAAGAACTTCTAATTTGTATTTAAGATTTGGCAGACCTTTAACAAGTTGGAATTTGTATAATTTTGAGATTAACCTCAAATTGACATGACCCAATCTTTTGTACCAAATCAGCTGTTCATCGCTCACAAACATAAAACAATTAACCTCTTGTTTTTCTAAGTTAGAAAGGTTTAGTATAAAAATTTTACCTTGCCTCTGGCCAGTAAACAATACAGACCCATCAGATTGACTTATTGCCCTACCAGACTTTCGGTTAAAGACTGCATCATAACCACTATCACTTAATTGACTTATGCTCAGTAGGTTATGTTTTAGTCCCTTAACTAGCAAAACATTATAAGTAGAAGTAAGGGAGTTGTTACCAATTGTGCCGTGTCCAATGATCTGGTATTTCTGCTTTCCTCCAAAAGTCATCGAGTTCCTTGGTCAAAGTTAAGTCTTGGAACATAGACTTTTCTCCTGTCATGAACATCCTCTGTCCAGGTACCATGACTGGCGTTTCAATTTGGTTATTGAGAACATCTACAAAACAGACAATTTTATCTTTGGGTACCCAAATTTGGTTGGGTCCTGGTTTGTTAGTTCTAAAAGGTTTCTTGTCTTTCCATGTTGTTAGCATAGGACAATATTTTACTGTGACCTTTCTTGGACTAGACAATACACATCTTATCAGAAGGAGTAAATTTAGATTTAATCACTATTTCTTTACATCCTATTCCTCTCTTATTATTTCTGCTAACACCATAAACCATATATGCAAGCTTGCTTTTATGTATGTTGTTTGCAAAAAAATTCTGAAATGTTACCTTGTATTGGACTGAATTGCAAATGGTATCCTTTGATGGTTTTGAAATAATTTTACTCTTTAGTGTAAGATTTTCTCTCTTAATTTCTTCAAAATCTTTTTGTAGAGAATTATATTGTTCAGTCAGATTCAAATTAACTTTTCTGAGAGTTTTCAATTTTATAGAAATAGTGTGATTTTTATTTAAAAAATCATTGGTAATAGTAATTAATTCAGAACGAGATAAATTAGAGAATACCTCAATTTCTTCATCCACAAACTCACTTCTAGAGTCAAAGTCAACATCAACCATCAAAGCCATATCAACTTGCTCTTCATTATTAGAGGATTCATCAAATTCATCATGTATCCATCAAAACCTTCTTCTTAGACTTTGAATCTTTCCTCTAGAACTTCCATTTATCTGAATTCGGACATTCTGACTTGACATGTCCAGATTCATTGCACCCATAGAAAATGATTCTTTTCTTGACAGATTTGTCATCCTTTCCTCTTCTTGTTGTGCAACATCCTCTAAATCGTTCTGGATATGAAAACAAACTTCTAATCCTTCGAGTCTCCATTATGTTCCTTTGAATCACTATCCTCTAATTCTGCTGTTGCTTGTAGAGCTGTATTATTTTTGGATCTGATAGCCAAAGTCTTATGTTTCTTCTTTGGGTCATCCTCTGCAAGCTTAATATTGTAAGACTTGAGGTAGCTGATTAACTCTTTTGGAAGAAGATTGTTTATGTCCTTTACTTCTTGAATAACTGTGATCTTGGGTTTCCACTTGTTGGGCAAACTCTTGAGAATCTTCTTGACATAATCTACAGTTGTGTAGTCTTTTGACGAACTTTTAACCCTAAGACCAGAGTCTGAAACCTGGAAAGCATAGTCTCAATGTCTTCATCTTCCTCCATATGAAAAAGCTCGTACTTTCTAACTAGGAGATTAGCTTTTGCTTGATGGACCTGTTTGCTTCCTCCATAGGTAAGAACTAGATCATCATAGATACTCTTATTCGTCTCCTTGTTGGTGCACTTGCAAACTCCTTGAACATGATCGCACTCATCGTAAATGTTCTGGCCTTATGATGCATCTTATATCGCTTCTTCTTATCAACATTCATATCCTTTTTGGAAACTTTAGTACCATCCTTGTTGGTAGGAGCAGTGTACCATTCTTCAACCAAATCTCAAAGCTCATGATCTTGTGAAATAAAGAAACTTATGAGCATGTCCTTCTAGTAATCAAAGCATTCTCTATCAAACAGAGGTGATATGTTAATGTTTCCTCTTCAAGAAGGGGAGAGGTTGGATTGTATTTTTCCTTATTAGAAAAATTATTTTAAAAAATTTGATTTGGGATACTAGAACATATACAACAGATTAAAGGTAGAAATAAAACAAAGTATCAAGACAGAAGGAAAAACACCATGATTTATACTAGTTCACTACCAGCGTTACAACTACGTCCTGTGCCCTCACATAAAAGGATTTATCCACTAGTTCATAACCTGAATCATAACATCTAACCCTACAAGTCAGTCTTCTCAACTTCCAGTTTGAAACCAACAGACCGTTGAGGCACTACAACACCTTGACCCTACAAGTCAAGTTTTCTCAATTTTCAACTTGAAAACCTACAAGTTGTTAAGGCAGAATAACCACTATTGAGCTGGGTTACAAAGATGTGAAACTGGTTTCTGTTTTGCTTCTTACAAGTAGATTGATTACAATGAACTTCACACTAAAACAAAGCACTAAAAACTAAGTAATATAAAGTTGAACGAGTGCATTTGCTAAAACTAAAACCTTGAATTCTAAATACTTAAAGAATTTTGTCTTTGTAAAGTTTTATAAGTTGTTCTGTTGTATATTCTTCTTCATAATTGATCCCTTTATATAACATGAATTAGGGTTTGGTAATATGACCGTTGAAGCATGATTAATCCCAAAAAGAATCTTCAACCAAATCTTCAAGAGTTATAGTGTGCAAGAATGTCCATATAGCACTTGAAAATAATTCTCCTTGAATATTTTGAGTGAATCTTCCTTGCGCGAGGTCAATAGAGATTTTCACAAAAAATAAACCTTGATAGATATAGTTTAGGAATATGATCGTTGAAGCTTGATTAATTCCAAAACGAATTTTCAACCAAATCTTCTAGAATGATTTTGTGCGAGAATGTTCAGATAGCGCTTGAAAATAATTCTTCTTGAATCTTCTTTCATACGTTTGTTTAAAAGCAGCGGAAACAAATCACAATATGTTATTGGACCCTCATAATCATGAAACAGCTCAATCGCCATCAGAGCGTTCACTTTCCATCAAAGCAACTGACTTTCTTCATCAGAACATAACTTAATCATTAGAATCAGATGATGTGTTGCTTGATTCAGGTAGTTAAAGGTAGAGGCAGGACTGTATGTCTTAGAATAAGTGGCATGAGCAACGTCGCCTTGTTGCATCTTCAGAGCATGCTGCATATCAGAGGCAACATCTTGGAACAAGTTGCAGAGGCATGCTATAGAGTAACTGTAGTAGAAGCTTCAGAGGCACACTGATCAGACGCTTCAAAGGCATATGCGAGCACACAACAACACATGTAATAACCTGAGTCTAAATGTTGCGTTGGCTTCCTTTGACTTCACTTGACTCTGATTTCTTCATTTCCTCTGACATATTCACTTCCATTAAAATCTTCCTATGTTTCCTGGTTTTATTTATTGCACACTCAATGAAATCATTAGTGAAATAAATTGTTCTCACAAAGTACCTTTGTTATCATCAAAACATGATAAAATAATTGTTCCTAGAACCAACATGGTTCCAACACATTCCAATATTGCCGCACATTTCTTACATCTCACTCCATTAAGAAATCCAAGACATCCCTCTTATTATGTAGGAGGGATGAATCCTTTCAACATAATTCACATTCCTCAACATGATTCATCATGGATCATTACAAGAAAAAGAGTGATTACCCACGACAGATTTTAGCTTTACCCACGGCAAATCCGTAGGTAAACTTAAATTACCCACGGATTACCCACGGACACAGGTCTGTAGATATTTCGCTCGTAGGTAAATATTTACCCACGGAAAATCAGTAGGCTATGGGTACCTAAGGAATGTCCGTGGGTAATTTACTCACAGATTGTCCGTGGGTAAATTACTCACAGATTTTCCGTGGGTAAATTACTCATAGATATTCCGTGGGTAACTTACCCACAGGTTTTCCGTGGGTAAATTACCCACAGATTTTCCATGGGTAACTTACCCATAGATTTTCCGTGGGTAATATGATTAACTGATTTGTTGTAGATAAAATTACCCACAAATTTTCCGTAGGTAAATTATCATTTACTCATAGAATGTTCGTGGGTAATGAAAATATAATTTACATTCTATTTTGTATCGTACTGATTCCTGTATTTTTTTTTAAATGTAATTTTAAAATAAATTGTAATCATATTAAAACATCATTGTCAAAACAAAGTGAAGTTTTATATAAATAGTGTTTTCAAAATACACATCGTGACTACCACAAGTCTCAAAATAAGCACACTGTCACTACCATAAGTGTAAAAATACAAATAACGACACTGTCGTAAGAATATATATCGATAATGCCAACAAGTCTAAGCAAAATATGTAGTCATAGCTACTAAATAAAACTGACACTGAAATCAGTATTACTACTCGACGTCATCATCCTCTTCATAATCTGGATGACGACGACGATGGGACGACTCTGCCTGTATGGAAGCAACACTTTTTGCCAATGTTGCTAGCTGCATCTGGAACTCTGTAGTGCGCTGCTCTGTTTGTTGAATCTCCTCTTGTCGACGTTCCTATGCTTTCCTTAGCTCCTCTTGTCGACGTTCCTCTGCTTTCCTTAGCTCCTCTCGTGCCTCTCGTGCCTCTTGTTCTGCTGCTTTTGCTCGCTCCTCAAATGTTGCTATCTGTGCAGCTATCTCGTTAGAGTGCTGAGACAAGACATTGGTGCAACCTCTAGATGGAAGAGAATCTGAGACCAGACTTGCGACACCTGGAATATAAAGGGAGGATCTATCTCCAGCACCATAAATACACCCTTTATTCTCCCCCCAAACAGATTCGACCCACATGTCTAAGCGAGCTCCTGCATTAACCACTTGGCTACAACTACTAGATGTTTCCCCACCTTTGGTGTGAAGCTGCATTTTACCTTGAAATGTTTCCTGCTCAAATAGAAAATAATGTAACATAATCAAATTACTTTTACAAGAAATACAAATGAAATAACAAATGATTTAATATTTCTTACATATGTTATATTTGCTCTTTCATCAACCCAAGAGTTGTCTTTCTTCTTAGTGTGAGTTTTTAAAAATACCTCATCCAATGTGGGGTCTCTACCTAACTCTTCAGCCTTACAAAAAATAAAAAACAGCAACAGTGAAGACATTATAACTTCTTCTTGGTAAATATTAGGCATGTCCTTGAGCCAAACATTAAATGATTATACAGTGAAGACTTTGACATAGAAAACGTACCATCCGATTGGTATGTTCAGCAACAGATATAGATCCACTAGTATGGACAGCTCCTCCTTTAGAAGAAGCACGGTTTTTCTTAGCTCGATTTGATATCTCCTTATATGACGGATCCATCCATATCTTCTGAAGATCATTCCAAACAGTTTCTCCCATCCAATTTGGACACTTGCGTTTCTTTCTTACTTGCATCAACATCTCAAAAAGACGTATTGATCCTTTTGTATTGAAGATATTCTTAATCTGAAAATTGTGCTCAGGCAACCAAGCAACTTTCTCCTGCAACATTACATTACAAATAAGTTATAATGTAGTAATTAGTATCTACACAATAGTTGAACTCATTAACAAGATATATAACATAATCTTACACCGAATTTGTCGAACCAACGTTCCAAAATTAATTTTGGGATTGCTCCCCATGTAGGATACGGATCAACATATTGTGATGTAATGACTGAGGTGAGGGCCGTCGATGCCACCCTACATGGTAACCAACTGCAAACAATTTTCAAACAACATAAAATTTTAGAAAATAATTTGAAACGAACCATAAACCTCATGTTGTAATGAAAAGTTAATCGGAACTAGTTACATACCCTCGACCATCCGGCCATATCATTGTTCTCCCATCAGGCGCAACCTCATGACTAGAATTGGAGCATTGTGAGCCTTGAGTGTTATTACCAATAGCAACAGGTATTAAAGGTGGTGGATTAGCAGAAATGGAAGTATGTCGTGAGGCAACAGATGTTAATGGTTGTGACGGAGAATGATCAACAGTCGGGAAATGATGTCTTCTGGGACAAAACCCGGTGTGGGCATCATCACTATAATCAGTTTAGATTGATTCACCTTACTAGGTGGGGGTGGAAGCACTGCAACTTGTTGGGTAGGAGGCTCCACATGTTGTCGGGTGGAATGTCCCACATATTGTGAGGTTGGTGTAGTGACATTGGCATCTAGTGCCAATTGATCAATTGTTGCTTGTACCTGCTGAGCTGCTTGAGTTACGTTATGCAGTAAAATCATGCGATTTTTCTTCAAATGAAGCTTGAGTCTAATCTTTTCTTTTGGAGCCATCTATAAAAAAATAAGATGAATAAAAACAATTAATTTTATCTTCATAAAGTATCAATTAATTTAAAACCTTAATCTTTTATCTTCATAAAGTAATTTAAAGTTTTATTTGCTTTATATGTTCAGATTTTGGGACTAGAGGCCTGTGCAGATACTGTAGTGGGAAATGCATGCAATAGTATAGTTTTTGTTTGTGTTGCCAAGTTATATTCTACACTATAATAATTGAGCCTATCGATCTATGTGTTATTGTTATATGGCAACTTAGTTAGTCAAGGCATGGTAGTACAACTTGAATTATATGATTAATGTTACTCAATTCTTAATTTTTTTGGTTCATTAGGTTTTGTGTGTCCTAAGAGAAAATCTGTTGCAAACTTTTTACAAGAAGTAAGTGTAATGTAACTCATATTTTTTATACATTCTAGTGTCTATATGGATTTAGATATTCAAGTTTGGCTATGATGCTTTTAGGTGACATCAATGAAAGACCAAGAGCAACATTGGGCAGAAAAAGAGAAACCTTATACATTTGTGACACCTAAAGAGTTTGCAGAGGTATTTGAGTCATATCATGTTGGGAAAAGCATTTGAGTCACCCAGCTGCTTTGACAACCAACAAGTATGGAGTTGGAAAATGGGAATTGTTCAAAGTTTGCTGTGCAAGAGAATATTTACTCATGAAGCGCAATTCATTTTACCATAAATTCAAATTTTGCCAAGTAGGTTTTAACAATTTGAACATTATCATATTATTATGTATTTTTCTTTCCTACTTCATTACTAGTTAAAGTTAATGTTTCTCCTATACATTACTAGAATAACAATACCTCAGGAGCACCAATATCCCCCGACAAACATCTATCTGCACGAAGCTGACAGGAAAAATGAAATATGAAAAAAAAGATGATTTGGGAGTGTGAGATGCGCAAACGGGGAGTACGCAGCCGAACAACCGCAGGGGCTTCCAGCAGTGATAGCTGAACTAACCAGATGGGCTGCCCAAAACATGGAGCTGACATTTAAATAAATAGGAAATCAACGTCGGATCCCAGCTATCCGAAAAACGCAAACTGAAGCGGGGGATCACAAAAAAATGCACCACAAAAGGGGCGAACCAAGCGCTTGCGCGAAGGAAGAAGCGAATAAACCAGAATGGAGACAGGGAGGAGAGGCGAAAGAGAGATTTTGTATAAACTTATATTGCATACTGATTATTATGCAGCAATTGGGAAGCAGAAATGGGAAAGGCCTTTTTCTCTTATGTAGTATGGGAATGTCAGAAATGGGAAAGGCATCTGATTTTGAAAAAAATAGCAGAGCATGTGCTTAGTCGGCATCTTTCTTTCTCCAAGGAAAATATTGTAGTAGTTGTGGATCAACTTGATTTCTCTTTGGCTCATGGTGCTGCAGGTAACAATCTTATCTATTCTCCCATTTTTGACCCCTATGCTTTTATTATTAACATCTGCTGTTCTTTTGAAATGATTAATACACAGATCCTATATCACACTCTGGAAGTTTGATCGAGGCATTAGATGTTCTATCAAAGCGTTTGCGTCTTATTGAAGACCTCCCTTTGAAGGTGTCTAGTGTACAGCCTTTAGACTCTGGTAATTTACTCACCTGAACAAACATTTATTTATTAAAATATGTACTCTTCAAAGGTTTTCTTGTATTACTTTTTAATGTCTTTTTTGTCAATGCTTGCGGTGTATTATTATAAACTGAAACTGAGAACATTTTTGCCAAAGAAAAACATGCCAGTATAAGGATGTTTAAGTGCTAAATGTTGAATTCATATACAGCATTCAGGTTTACATCAGTCTTCCCTCCTGAACCTCATCTTCTAGCTAATGAAAAAATTGAATCTCTCAGACTGAATAAGTTGGTTCCATCATGCATCCAACCACTAGAAATTATGATTCAGGTATGACTTTATGCTCTAGTGGTGTTTAATGAACTGACCTATGTACAGAAAAATTAAGGAGAGCTTATTTTTTGCTCTTTACAGCTGGAAGGTTCTGGGAACTGGCCAATGGATGAAATTGCAATTGAAAAAGTAAAATCTAGTTTCCTTATTCAAATTGGAGAAAGGTGGGAACTTACGCCCTTTATATGTTTTAGTATCTTGTTGTTTTTTATTGTTTAATATGACATGATTATGTTATTATGGCAGTCTTCAAAAGAAGTGGGGGATGACATGCACTGAACTGAGGATGACGTGGATGTGTTAATGTCAGGATACGCATTTCGTCTTAAAATTTTGCATGAGAGGGCCCTTAGTTTACTCCAAGAAAGTATGGTTTCCACATCTTGTATGATTAAATGATGATTTAAATGGAAATGCCACTTCTGAGTTTCACTTATCAAACCATTTTAATATGCAGTTGGGAATGATCAACAAACTCGGGTACATTCTGCAGACAAGAAACTTTTTATTCGTAGTCAACATGCTAGCATGATCAATGGACTACAAAGTCGTTACCCAATTTATGGACCAGTAGTTAGGTGAAAGTTGAAAAGTTTCTATGCCAAGTTACATTCCGTGTATAATCCAATGTAACTCATAGGTTTCTTATTTGTCTACAGACTAGCAAAACGTTGGGATGCTTCACATCTATTTTCTGCCTGTTTGGTAGAGGAGGCCATTGAGTTATTGGTTGCATACCTCTTTCTTAATCCTTTGCCATTCGATGCTCCCTGCTCGCGGATCACCGGGCTCTTAAGGTGTGCTTCCTAATTATTGTTACTCATTTACTCAGAAGATATGGGAATTATTTACTGTCTTACTAAGCAAGAGTAAGTGCACTCTTTAAACCTAATTTTCTTGAGGGAGTGTCTTAAATCTCATTACCGCATTTAATGTGGCCATTCCCTTAAGTGGTTTCACAACTGGGTGTGAAAGTTTTGATCAGCATATCAAATTCTACAAAATCTAGAAACAACTAAACACCTTTACTAAGTGAAGTGAAAGCACACACATAATAATCACAACACAAAAACCCTAAATCAGAACAAACCTCACAACACAAAGCTCACAGTACATCACATTCTAACAATTATAAAATCAAAGCAATAGAAACTATCCTAATCGAACGGCGCTGAAGAGAAGGTCGAAAACGGCGCTCTGAACACGTTGCGAGAACGGCGCTCTGAACACGTTGCGAGAACGACGCTCTGAACCCGTTGCGAGAACGGCGCTAAAGACGAAGGTAACCTTGAGGTTGAGGTTAGGTAGGTAGGGTTGAGGTACAAAGGCCTGTGCGTGTTTGTGTGTTTGCTTAATCCGAAGACGAAGGTAACCGTGTTTGCGTTTTCATTTCTTCATTTATGAGTTTCTGAGGTACAAAGTCCTCTTTTTGATATTTTATTAGTTTTAAATAAATAAACAATTTTAAAAAAAATTACATATTAAATTTACCCACGGACAATCCGTCGAAACATAAAATACGACAATATTTTGAAAAATTAAGTCCAGTTGCATTTTTTTTACATTACCCACAGATTATTTTAAACATTACCCACGGGTAGTCCATGGGTAATGATTTAAAAAAAATTCAAAATAATGAATTTACTTACGGTTTTTCCGTGGGTAATTTATAATTTACCCACTGACTAATGTCCGTAGGTAGAGCGATTTTTTCTTGTAGTGGATCCTATGAATAAGTGCTAAGAAAAATCATCTGACTCGACAGAACCCGAGCCATCTGAATAGGCCAATTTGATACGCGAGCGGGTTGTAGTAGGTCATATGTCACACATATTCGCAAATGTGGTTATATATGAATTTGGGTGCGAGTGAGAAGAAATAGACTCCCATTTACCTAAATTTGACTGCTTTACTTACAACTCTATGTATAAAAAGCACATTTTTTAGGGTTAGTCTCTTAGACCTACTTAGTCACCACATCACCATTGTGAAAAATGTGTTGTTTAACAAAAACTTATTTAAGCGTTGACAAAAATATTGAAAGTCCAATATGTTTACGAATTTGAAAATAAAATTTACAAAAAGTTAAAGAAAATATACATCCCAATAAGGAAATAAAAAATTAATAACTTGAACCAACCCACTCGCATGACCTGCAAACTAATACTAACTGAAATTCGTGGTTTTGGATGGTTTAACAAAGGACTATTTACTATGGTCACAATGAGAATCACTTATGATACTGACATATTTATTATGCAAAATTCTCATACATGTGTGTTGCTGGCTTGATACTAAATATATGAGATACCACGTATCCATGATATTGCGTATCGTTGATACTGTGTGTCTATGACCCATGAGATAATCTTAGCGGATTGCCAAGCTTACTAATAATAACACTCGATGACAAATACTTTTAGAATAGTATTTTATTTTTTAATAGGGTCTCACGATGAATTCAACACATGATATTATTATTTTTGGTATATCATAATTGGCATTTTATTGAACGAACAATTTATTATAGAGACTTTATAATGCTATGTAATGAATATCATAATATAGTGCCTTATATGTTTATATATCAAGATCGTGATACAAAAGTAAATGCAATTAACAAATATTGACTATTAGATGTTTAGTACAATATGATGCACCTCTGCTGTTATAATTTTTTTCATTAGTTTTTCTTTTTAGTCGTTGTAATTTTCTTATCTTGAATTGTATTACTTATTTCAAATTGGGAATGTTATTCGCAGTTCCAACTTTGGGGGCGTAAGATATAGTTAAAATTGGTTAAATATATAGTTACAAGTTGATATTTTTAGAGTTAGTTATATGTAGTTATAAGTTGATTAATATTAATTGCAAGTTAGTTTATATTTGTTTAGTTTTCTATTGACATTTAAGATTTATTTAGTTATGATTCACTACGCTAAAAATAGAATTTTACAGTGAGCATTTTAAAGCACTTAATAACAAAAAGCGCTGTTGTATAATATTTTAAAAATAACGGAGAATACAACAACGTTTTATTGACAATCATTTTAGCAAAAGCGCTGTTGTAAGGTTATGAAGGGTTTAGGATTTACAAAAAAACGT
The DNA here is from genome assembly GCA_037974295.1 of Cicer cuneatum. NCBI lineage: Eukaryota > Viridiplantae > Streptophyta > Magnoliopsida > Fabales > Fabaceae > Cicer > Cicer cuneatum. The sequence goes on from JBBPBO010000001.1 coordinate 55,554,318, forward strand.
TGTTGTAGGGTCATAGCGATTTCACATAATGTTTACAGTGCTTTTAGAGCGCTTCGCGTAAAAGCGCTGTAAAATATAGCGCTCTCATATAAAGTTTACAGCGCGTTTAGAGCGCTACATTTACAGCACTTTGTATAACAACGTTGTAAACTCTGTAAATGTTTTAAAATTTAATTTTTAAAAGCCATTTACAGCGCTTATGGATAAAAGCGCTGTAAAATATAGCGCCCACACACTATATTTACAGCGCTTTGTTTAAAAGCGCTGTAAATGCTGTAAATATTTTGAAATTTAATTTTTAAAAGCCGTTTACAACGCCTATGGATAAAAGCGCTGTAAAATTACTAGCAGTTATATAAATAAATAAATAAAAACATATTTAATACGTTCTATCCCTTCGAACCCTATTACGAACTTTCCTCTCCTCTACTTTGCGCGCATTTTTACTGAGTGATTGTTGTCTCAGGTACTGTATTTATTAATTTGTTATTGTCTCTAAAACTGATAAATTGTTACCTGATAAATCATATAAAATTTAGATGATAAATCTGTTCTATTTTGAAATTTGTTCGATCTGTTCTGTTTTGAAATCAGACTTGTATGCATGACCTTGGACCTTGGTTTCCATTTTCCAATATTAGTCTATATATACTATAGATTTGTATGATGTTATAGATTGATAAATTTGTGTAACACTACATTCATATATATTGCATTCATAAGCTGCATTCATAAATTCTTACATGATAAATCATATAAAATATGTTCGATCTGTTATGTTATGTTTTGAAATGTATATAACTTGTATGCATATATATATATATATATAATGTTATAGATTGATAAATTTATTATAGATTGATTTGTTCTTACTGCATTCATATAGGTTATATAATTAAAATAGACCGGAAATGGATGTCTGCCAATCGATTGTCAAAAGAGTATGAAAATGGAGCGAAAGAGTTTGTTGAATTTGCAGTGAAGGATGCAAAAGACCCAAATCGAATCACTTGTCCTTGTTTAAAATGTTGTTTTGGAAAACGTGTTAGAGCAGATGAATTGGAAGGACATTTAGTATGGCATGGAATTGATAAAAGCTATACATGTTGGATAAAACATGGTGAGAAAAAAAAAGGGAACACTTATTTTGATAGTGATGCGACATATGATTCAAATGATTTCGACACAGATATATATGAGCGGGACCGAGTTGAATATATTGCAAAAGCAGTTGAAAAAGATCTTGGGGATTGTGCTAAAATGTTTGAGTTTGTTGAGTGATGCAGAGAAACCATTATATAATGGTTGTACTAAATTCACAAGACTTTCGGTGATATTAAAGTTGTACAACTTAAAAGCGAGAAATGGATGGTCTAATAAAAGCTTCACATAATTATTAACACTCCTAAAAGATATGTTTCCAGATGATAATGAACTTCCCAGTCAAACTTACGAAGCTAGATGAATTTTGTGCTCTATTGGCATGAGTTACGAAAGGATTCATGCGTGTTCTAACGATTGCATTTTATTTCGAAACGAATATGAATTACTAAAGGCATGTCTGAAATGCAATGTCTCTCGATATAAGAAGAAAGAATCTACTCCCACAAAAGTCGTGTGGTATTTTCCTATAATACCAAGATTTAGGCAAATCTATTGCAGTGAAGAAGATTCAAAACACTTGACATTGCATGCAGATGAAAGAATTAGAGATGGAAAGTTACGACACCCTACAGATTCTCCACAATGGGCAAAAATTGATCACGAATATCCTGATTTCGGTAGAGAGTCAAGAAATCTACGACTTGCACTTTCTACTTATGGAATGAATCCACATGGTCTTCAAAGCATATCACACAGCACATGGCCTGTGATTTTGTTGATTTATAACCTACCTCCATGGTTATATATGAAGCGTAAGTTTATGATGTTGTCTCTGTTAATTTATGGACCCAAACAACTGGGGAATGATATCGACGTTTACTTGGCACCTTTAATTGAAGATTTAAAAAAGTTATAGGAGTCAGGTGTGGAAGTTTATGATGGGTATTAGAAAGAATGTTTCAATTTGAGGGATATGTTGTTCGGCACAATTAACGATTTTCCAGCATATGGTAATTTATCAGGGTATAGCATTAAAGGTCGGTGTGCATGTCCTATATGTGAACAGAGTACAGATTGGATGCGGTTGAAACATTGTAAGAAGAATGTCTTTCTTGGACATCGTAGATTTTTACCTTTTAGTCATCATTATCGTGGGTGGATAAATGTATTCAATGGAAAATAAGAGGGAGTAACTGCTCCAAAAGCACCAACTGGATATCAAATATTGGAAAAACTACAAGGTTTGACCAATAAATTTGGCAAACCATTTGCGGGAGAGCTTGTCAAAACTGGGTGGAAGAAAAAGTCAATTTTCTTTGAATTGCCAAATTGGAAGTCATTGTATATAATACATTTTCTCGATGTGATGCATATTGAAAAAAATGTATTTGATAGTGTTATTGGTACGTTACTTAGTGTTCCATGAAAGTATAAGGATGACATCAATGCAAGATTGGATTTGGTCGATATGGGAATAAGAAATGACTTGGGTCCCGTAAAGAAAGGAAATCGCACATATCTACCTACAGCCGCTCATACTCTATCTAGAAAGGAAAATTTTTTTATGTAAATTTCTACACGAAGTTAAAGTTCCAGAAGGATGCAGTTCAAACATTAAAAATTTAGTTTGTATGAAAGACCTTAAGTTAAAAGGTTTGAAGACTCATGATTGTCATGTTCTAATGGAGCATTTGCTACCAATAGGTATATGTTCCATTTTACCTGAAGAAGTTCGACGAGCCATAACTAAATTATGTTTCTTCTTCAGGGAAATTTGTAGTAAAGTGATCGATCCTCAGAAATTACCGACATTGCAGAGGGAAATTGTTGTTACTTTGTGTGAGCTTGAAATGTATTTCCCACCCTCGTTTTTTGATATAATGGTTCACCTTACTGTTTATCTTGTTAAGGAGGCACAACTTTGTGGGCCAACTTACATGAGATAGATGTATCCGATAGAACGATATATGAAAATATTAAAAGGTTACGTAAAAAGTAGAAGTCGACCAAAAGGATGTATTGCTGAACGGTGCATTGTCGAAGAAGCTGCTGTATTTTGTACTGGATATCTATCCAATGTTGAATCCATAAGACTTCCTATGTCTCGTCATTCGGGAAGAATAATAGTAGAAGGGATAATTAGAGATAGAGTAATGACTATATCAAGAACAGAATGGGAGCAGGCACAATTGTATGTTCTGCACAATGATGTGAGGTTCAACTGTATGTTACAATACACATGGATTAGTTATCTAGTTTGAACATGAAAAGGAATAAAAATTAGATAACATGAGAGCACAATTGAAGTTTTATCCCTTGGCTAAAAAATCACATTAGCTCAAAGTTTGATATAGACCCCGCTTCAATTTCAGAGAGATTGAGGTGGCTAGCAAATGACCCAAGTTTACATGTGTTTTCTTACACCGGTTATGTAATTAACGGCTATGGTTTCAATTAAATACAAGTACAAAACATTTACAGCGTTTATGTGTAAAAAGCGCTGTAAAATGCTCATATAGCGCCTTTTATATAGTGTGTATATAAGCGCTGTAAAATACCATCTAAGGCGCTTTTTATATAGTCTTTTAAAGCGCTCTTTGGAAAAGCGCTGTAAAATGGTTTTTTTTTTAATAATATTATGTAAATTGATAATATAAGAAACCGCATCTTCATTTTCTTCTTCAATACGTATATTCTCATCCCTACGAACTTGGCAGTGTGAAACCCTTATTCATTACGTACTCTCTATACGAACCATTCTCCATATACGAACCCTTCTCTCTGTCCATATTCATTACGTACTCTCTGTTTTCATTATTCTCCATTTTCACTATGTTCTATCTCGACGACCATAAAGGTTTTTAAGGCGCTTTTTATTCAGTTCTTTAAAGCGCTCTGTTGAACCCTAGTGCTATCTTCTCGTTGCACAAGGCATTTCTATTTGTATTTCTGTGACGTCGTAACCCTAAACTACATGTATTGTTATTCATATCTCGTTGTCACTAAACTTATAGTGCATGTTGTATTTATTCAATTTGTTGTTGTCACTAAACTGCATGTTAAACTTATACTGCATGTTAAACTTATACTGTCTGAAATGTGTAGATAAATGGATTCCAACAACGATTTAGGTCATCAAAACGACGAAGTTGTAAACAATGAAGCTGTCAATGCTAAAGGCTATGAAGGCGAAGTAAAGCGTGGGGCAACTATAATGCAAAAAGTCATTATAGCAAGAAGTACTGGAATAAAATTTGAGGTATATATACTATACTTTTGTTTAGATTTTTTTTTCTTTTTTGAAAGCAATCACTTACACTCTAGCTATGAGTTTATTAGGTGGGATGGAATGAAAGTGCCCAGCCGATTGAGCCCAACAGTTCAATGATGGTAAGCTACATCGGTGTTGTTGTCCGCCAAAATATCCTAATAACAATCGATGACTGGAGAGACAAAGCATTTAAGGATGCTAAAGACATACTATGGAGTGATGTACAAGTAATTAACTTTTTTACTCCACTTTTTTGTTACTTAATTATAATTTTTTCCATTGAAATACTTTTATTCAAACTCTTTATTTATTTGATTTTCAGAGCGCATCCATACAAAAGATCACGTATGGGGTATGTGCATTTAGAGCAAAAAATTGTAAGTAAACATCACTTTTATACATTATGGTAGCTAGATTATAAACTATAGTTTATAACTAATATTTTGTTTATGTCTTAACGAACAGCTGCAAGAGACGAAATCCAATCAACCATTGGGTCGTCATATCTTGTGGAAGGAGGCTCGCGTAAATAAAGATGGAATAGTGGATAATGAAAATGTTCAACAAGTTGTTCAAGAATGTGTAAGTATACTATTACTTTAATATTTTTTAATATTGCCTTTTAAAAATGATATTAAACTTACATTTTTAATACTACATGTATTTTAGGAAAATTTGGAACAATGTCTTGAAAATCAAGATGGAAATAATGAAGTTAGCTGCAGGGACATTCTCGGCAAGGTATTCAATGTTCCTGAATATTATGGCCGTGTGAGGGATAAGGGATATGGCGTGACTCCCAAAAGTTATTTTTCACATGAGAAGCGCACAAATCCCTCAAATGATCAAGTATTAGAAGCACTGAAAACCCTATCGGAGCAAGTTGCATACTAGGTTCAAAAAGATAAGGAAAAGCAACTTCAACGTGAAATGCAAATAGAAAGTGAAGATGGAAGTTGCAACATTGGTCATAAAAGTCTACCGAAGGTAATTAATTACTTAACGAAATAAGAAATTCATTTAACCTAATTGTTTCACATACTTATGTATTAACCGTTGATTTAATTTAGGGTGTTTCACGTTGCTGCCTATACTTGTCTTCCCCTACCCGCATGGTTGGGAAAGGAACATTGTACAATACTTTGGGAGAAGTATTGCACAACAAAGATGTGCCTGCCGGCCATGTTAAAGTGTCACCTGTGGTGGCTTTAGAACCACTTGCACCGTTGCATATACCCGACAACGACGGAGATATGAAACTTTTGGGAGAAGCAATAGGTAGCTATGTGGCATGGCCGAAACATCTTGTTGGCACTAATCAGGAGGTATGTTTTAATTGCTATGTATGTTTAGTTGTATGATTATGATTGATTATATGTAATTACTGATTTTTCCGCTTTTTTATTTCACATTTATTTAGATTGTTGCTAAAGGGAATGATGATAAGATCCCTCGCAGCGAGTCTGTCCCTTCACCAGAAAAGGCACCAGAAAATGTTTGACATATACATCAATTCATGTATACGAAATGATTAGCTTACTATAATAACTAACAAACTGATCAACCTAATTTTTTTCAGATTTAACCAAAAAAATAAACTCGCTGCACCGCAGGTGTAGGTTCGTGGTAAAAATAAACCTTCCAAAATGCAAAAACTAGATCGAGGAAAATCATTTGCTCTTCATAAAATAAGTCAACCACGCCTTGCTCGATTTGGGTCATGTCTTGACACAACAACAAAGATGAATATGAAGAGCAACAATGATGCACATATGCTAGACATGGAAAAAAGTATATTCAGAGAAGAGTATTTAGAAATACTTGGCAAAGAGCAAATATACGAACTTCTCGATCATAAAGAGCTAAGTGTTACTGTAATCAGCATATACATCAGGTAATATAAATACTTTATTTAAGATAAAAATTATCTTTTAATTGCATCACTGCCATATTAATTTATTGATATTATAGTCTAATTTTATATTTGAAGGTTTTTGTACGAGAAGTTGGTGTGCGCACGGAAATTGTCAAGTAGATTTTCATTCTTATCTCTGCATAAACTATCCATGTTTAAACTCGATCTAGATAATGTAAATAAATATGTAGTTGATAGACTTATAGAAAATAAAGAGAAGGACAAGTTGTTTCTAGCACCATACAATTCAGGGTACGTAATTAGATATTTTATCTTTATCTTTTTTAATTTATGATATTTTGAGTTATGTAAACAAATTTGCCAACAAAATTTGTGTTGTTGTAGACAACATTGGGTGTTGTTTGCCATAAATGTGACTTCTGAAATTGTATATTATTTAGACCCATTGCACGGTCATTACAACAATCACCCTAATATAAAGAACATCTTCGACACGTAAGTAATATTCATTTATTTCTTACATATATTAATAATGTGTTTGGTCATTGAATAATAATCACATAGACTGCGGATACTATATAATGAGGTTCATGAAGGAGATTATTGATCTGAATCAACATATATTTCCAGAAACGGTGTGTTATTTTCATTATATTTTGATTTTCATATATAAACTATATATATATATATACATTTGATTCTAACTTATTTTGCTTCAGTATTTTGACAACTTCAACCCAACTTACTCTGAAAATGATATCAAATAAATGAAAGAAGAATGGTGCTAGTTTGTCCTCGAAATGAACGTTATATAATTTGTAATTAATTTGTTGATATACTGTCATGATGTAATTTGTTATGTGAATATGTAATTCATACTGTGAATATCTTGCTACTGTCATGATGTAATTTGTTCTATGAATATGTTGAATGTAATTTTTTCTGATAATATATGCAATTCATATTGTAATGTATTGTAATTTGTTGTTGTGAAACACTTGTAATTGATATTGTTGAATGTGAATATGAATTTGTTGTTGTGATGTGAATTTTAATGTTGAAAAGAAGAATCTAAATGTGATATTTGATGTTCATAATATGTAATAAAAAAGACAGTGCTTCTTTAAAAAATGCCATAAAAAAAATCCTTTTTACAAAGCTTTTTTAAACGTTTTACAGCGCTTTGTTTAAGTTCTTTTACAACGTTTTTTTGAACAAGCGCTGTAAATTTAAGTTAAATAACTATATATGGGACCTATTACAACGCTATTTTGAAAAAACGCTGTAAATTTAATATAAGAAGCGCGCTATATATGGGACCTATTACAACGCTTTTTTGAAAAAGCGCTATAAATATATTATAAGAAGCGCGCTATATATGAGACCTATTACAATGCTCGTTTGAAAAAGCACTGTAAATCTAATATAAGAAGCGCGCTATATATGGGACCTATTACAACGCTTTTTTGAAAAAGCGCTGTAAATCTATTATAAGAAGCACGCTATATATGAGACCTATTACAACGCTTTTTTGAAAAAGTGTTGTAAATCTAATATAAGAAGCGCGTTGTATATGGAACCTATTACAGCGCTTTTTTGTATTTTCAATAGCGCTGTTGTATCCTTTTATAGCATTAGATACTAGAGCGCTTAAAAGCACTGTAAAGGGCTTAAAAAAAACGCTGTAAAAGACAAATTTTGGCGTAGTAATTATTATATAAAGTTTATCATATTTTATTTGCAATTAATTTGTATTATTTTATTGATTCTAAATAATCATTTTTATCTCAATTTATTTTCTTCGATTAGATTCATCTATGATTCTCAACAATTACAATTACCAAATTTTTAAGATGATTTTTTAATAGTAAAAGTCAGTTAAAAATATTAATGGCAACTTGTATTATTTTAACAATAACCACATACTAAGTCTATTGTTAGTGGAATAACAGAAAATTAATTTGAAAAGAATATAATTAAGATAGAGATACCCTTTATTCTGTTATGCTAAAACACATTTATCTTCTTTGGGATCAAAATTCCTTAAAAGCAGTTAGAATTGAAATATGAGAAATCCATGAATTCCAAACACTTTGCCACTTTGTTTATACTTATTCTACTTGTTTAATATCTTGGGCCAAAATCACAGCTTGATTTAAAAGTTGTATCATATATATTAAGATATAGATGCTATATGAGCCAAAGCTTGGACTTACTTGTAGAAAACGTATTAAGTAATAGATCTAAGTATTGATTAGACTCTATTAAATGTGGAGTAGCTTACTATAAGTTCAACGTAGCTTGTGAGGATAACAAATTTTTTCTATATTGAAATTGAAAAGTTTTTATCTAATTAAAAGAATGGAACTCAAGGACGGGTTTGTCTAATTCTAAAAATTCACTTGATTGATTAATCAAAAAACAATTTAATTTAGTCTCTGTAAAATAAAACTACAATTTTTAGTTTTTACAAAATTATTATACATACAGTTTTAGTCCATATTATTAAATTAGTATATATTTTTGAATGAATTTTTGTAGAAATGTTTACAACATTATAAAAAGTTTTAAAAAAAGTTTATAATTAAATTTTTCGGTGCACAATTTTTCGTTACTTTTATCTTAAGTTTTTTAAATTTAAAAATTCATATAATTTATCTCAAATTAAAAAATTCTAAATTTTTGTGAAATTTTTTTTTTATAATGTTCTAAATATACATGTAAAAATTTACTCAACAATTTTAAAGTTAAAAAACAATGAAACATGTTTCAATTTAGCATAAACGAAAAATTATTTGTTGGATAATTTTATAAAAACTAAAAATTATATTTTTATATTACAAAATTAAAAATTAAAATTTTATAGAAACTAAAAATATTCAACTTAAAATTTATTCATACAATAGTTAATATCTCACGCAGTTGACTTCACCAAGAAATATCTTAGGAAGTGGAATGGAATGATTAAGATTCCATTTTGTTAATGTTGTCTTGCTGGAAATGTTCATCGGTTTCGTAACATGAGATAGAATAAACAAAATGTTGTTTGGCACATATATGGTAAAGGTTGTTCAGCAAGTGTGAGATAATAGATATTGGACAATTTTCTTTAGTATCTAATCTAGACTCTCTTTCGCAGATCATATTATAATGAAAAGATTTCAGGGGGGGGCAATCCACGCGTCTTAGCCCACCAACCATCAACATGTCTAAAACTTATGTAAATAGGCTAAAATATCTATCTACGGTAATTTAGGTTGGAGAAATCTATCATTCATTTTTTTACTTTTATCTATCATTTTTTGAAATACGTTAAAATATTATTTTATCTATTTTTATCCTCAGACTATTTTTATAGTTAAAATTTTTAAAAAGTTTAAAAATTAGAAGTTTTAGATGAATGTAAAATTTTTGAAATATAATTTTTTTAAAATTTTTATTTTTTTAAAATTTTAGATGAATATGAAACTTTCAGAAATGCAATATTTTCAAAAATTTTAATTTTCTTTTTTGAAATTTTTGGATTAATGTGAAAGTTCTTAAATGTTATTTTTCCAATAGTTTTAAAAACCTTTGAAATTTTAGATGAGTGTGAAATTTCTAAAATGCAATTTTTCTAAAAGTTTAATTTTTTTTTCGAAAATATGGATGAAGGTGAAACTTCCGAAATGCGATTTTTCCAAAAGTTTAAAAAACTTCAAAAAATTTTATGAATGTGAAACTTTCGAAATGCAATTTTTCTAAAAGTTTAAAAAATTTCAAAACTTTGGATGATTGTGAAACTTTCGAAATGCAATTTTTCCAAAAGTTAAATTTTTTTTTCGAAACTTTAGATGATTGTGAAACTTTTGAAATACAATTTTTTTAAAAGTTTAAAAAGTATTGAAACTTTAGATAAATATGGAACTTTCAAAATATAATATTTATAAAATTTAAAAAAAATTCAAAAGTTTAAAATTGTCGAAATGCTAATAATTTCAAAATTTTTAACTATCAAGTAATAAAGGATAAAATATTCTTTTATGTATTTTATGGTTGGAAGATAAATGTGAGAGAGTGAATGGTAGATTTCTCCTGGAGTAATTTTGTTCATTCACAGTACACTGTCAATATAGTTAATATCTTACTTGTTAATGTTTAATGAAATAATTTAAGTAGTTTATGAGATTAATTGGTACAAAGATATCACTCCATGAAGACGTGAATAGTAAAAACATTGTCGCATATTTGTGTCTATTGTGTGTCTGAACAACATTTTTGAGATCTAATATGTATTAGATTTAATATGTTTTCTAATAAATTAAGAATAAATTAACTTAATGTGTGTTTATAAAAAAATAAAATAAATTAGGCTAAATAGCCCCTTAACTTAATTTCAGTTAACGTTTTAGTCATTTAATTTTTTTTTTCCGGTTTGGTCATTTATTTTAATTTTAAGTGATAATTTGATCTTTTATGTTTTAAAATGTCAACAATATTATTTTTTTTTTTACAAAAATTCATCAAAATTTTCAATTCAAAACCCATAAAATTAATTATATTCTTTCATATAACACAATTTTCATCAGATTTCGTAACTCAAAAATAAACTCATATTTTCATTCTTTATTTCACTTAAAATTAAAATAAATGACCAAATCGAAAAGAAAAAAAAGATAAAAGACTAAAACGTTAACTGAAATTAAGTTAAGGGACCACGGGTGCTATTTAGTCAATAAACTAATGAGTTAGATTATAGTTCCAATACCACATCAACATACGAACACACAATTATGTTATAGGAGTTGAAAGAAAAGGAGTAAGAGTGTACATATTTATGAAACAATTAAATTTAAAGAATTGAGATGATAGAATTAAATAACTTAAATAACTGTAAATGTAGGAGTGGTTTAATCTTTGAAAATATAAATTTTATCTTTTAAATTTGTGTTCATTTTACTTTATTGATAAATTATTAAAGTAAATAATTATTATAGAGATAATTAAAAAGAAATATTAATTAATAAAGATGTATTTTTAACATTTTTATTGTTTAAAAAAATATAAATAATTATTCACCTCAAAAGTATTTTTCTTCTTTAATAAGAAAAAAAATTAACACAAATTTTAAACAGTAAAAACATGAAATGTTTTTACAAAAGTAAACGGTCCCCATCTTTTGTCATGAAAATATTTGTTTATACAAGGAATAACCATTAAACTATTAGCAATTTTTCTCATTGTAGCCCTTTTGAATAAATAAATCAAAAAGATCTCGAAATGCTCCTTTTGACTTTCAATTATAAGAAACTCACCACTTAAAAATTAACTCTAATTAACTTCTATATTCAATTAACTAATTTTATATCTAATATATCTTAGAAGCTGAAATATGTTTATTATACTTCAAGTTTGAAAAAGCTCAAGAAAAAAATATCAGACAGAATCGGTTAAATTTTATTGAAACGCCGAAAATTCTTTTACTAAAAAATATTTGCATCTCAAAAATACATCTCTTTAAAAGAATATGAAATTTTGTGCTTAATTATCCATTATTGTTTTGTTTAATAGAAACTAAAATATCTATAGACTTTTTGAAAAAGAAAAATATCACTAACTTCTTTTTGAAGAAATTTTTATTTGCTTGAGACAAGAAATATTTTGATACAACCTTGCTTTTTGTTTTCTTTGATTTTTGTGTGGATATTTGTCCTTGATCTTTGTTGTTCTTCTCTTGAATTTGTCGCCCAAAACTTTTTTCAATCAATAAGCTAATCAGAAGCTTTTTTGTCAAAGAAGATTTATTTTTGAATTATCATGAATATCTATGGCTTGTTTATAATCGGTGACATTATATAACTAGAAGAATCAGAGCACTTTGTATACGTAAAACCATCTTTGTGTTCCTTTTATTTTTATTTTTTTCTTCGACACAATTGTACACATTTAATGTATGGCCTTCTAACATGAACCTAGTTCAAAGATGGATTTCACTATTTATTATTATTATTAAATTGATTTTTACTAAAAATATTAAAAGGTTCATCCTTAAACTCTTTTTAGCGATCTATATTATACATATGGTTAATTTATATAATCATACTTGTATAATATACATTATACAAAATACAAACTAGTCTATTCAATTGATTAGAAGCAAGCAAAAGTGATGCTGTTTTGTAGTCAAGAACCTTTGCACATATGCGACTGTATAAATTTGGTTGGTGGTGCAAAAGTACGTACAAGCTCCAATACTTTTGGTCCTTTCAAAACTTGGAATCTATATATTAATTGTCCAATGGAGCCATCTAGGAATCAAAAATTAATAACACTAAGAAAATAAGAACACAATTCTAAGAATCCAAATCACTAAGAGGAATTTTCATTAATCTAGGGAACCATTTCATGCTCCAAAACTTTTTGCTAAAAGGGGGAAATTGGAAGCTATCTAGAAGGGAATTTACGTGGATAAATTAAGAGGGGCAGAAATGACATGAAACAATACAAGTGGGAGAGTATACTTTGACATGAATAGCACAAACAATGTCACAAATTAATGTAACTTGTTTAGCTAGACAAATGCACAATGCAATATTTGAAGCTAGTATACGTGTCTATAAATTAGGAGAAGAGTGTGTGAGGAAAATCGAATTATATATATGGATGTTGATACAAAGAAAGGTATAGGTATTATAGCTATCAAGATAGGCTTTGTTTTTTCACATGCATTGTGTATGATTGGTTGGCTTGTAACTTGTCTTCTTTATCAACATAAGATTCAAAGCAAACTAAAAAGTTTGACATGATATATGACCACATTTTTCTTAAATCTGAGCTTTACTTTGTTAACCAAAATCTTAAGTTATTCTTGTAGATAATTTGTGTAATACTATCTTTTTGACTTACACGTTTGTTCGATTACTTTTCTACTTGAATAGGAATTTGAAATTAGAAATAAATGTAAACTTTTTTTTGACGGAAAAACAAATCTATTCTTAATATATTGTTTTTTTTATTTTTATTTTTAAATAGTCTATAACTAAACTCTCACGTATTAAATGTAGAGAGACGGAGAATCTTGAGTTTGAACTCGAGATTCCTATGCATATTAATATATATTTTTAAGTTAATAGTTACCAACTGAGTTGTAATTATAGAGATGATATTGAGGAATTTTTTTAAAAATAAAATGCTAGCATAACAAATCATAGACATGGTGTGAAGGCAACAAATGACTCAACTACTAGTGAATAATCTTTTATATATATGATTTCTAAAATAAAGAAAAATAATATGTAGAAAGATGTCATAGTGTATAATTTCCGCCCAAGAGTCATAAATTTGTATAATTTGAGAAACTTTTTTGTTATTTCTTTTTTTTCTTTCCTAGGTTAGATTTATGTCCCCCAATTATTTTTCTTTACTTTTTAATAAATTTTTAACTTACATAATAAATATGAAAAATGATTAAGTAAGCAATGAGATTACTTGTTTTTCACCAATGTTATAATTTTTCTACACATAATATTGAATCAAATCATATATCATATCATGTCACTTAAATGGATGCATGAGTAAAAAAAATAATATTGACAATTCATTTAAATAAGTTAAAAGAAAATTTTCTAAAAGGGTTTTTTAAAGGTTACATTCGAAGAATCGTAGATAATTTATATATCATCTAATAAAAATTAAATCTATAAGTAAATTTGCAGTTGAAATAAAAATTAAGTTGTGTATATCATTTATAAATTTATTCATATAATTAATTTTCATCTAATATTGGATAAATTAGCTACAATTCTTTCACCAATGTCTCTCCTCCATACAATTACCATTGTATAGTAAAAATTATACCATTTATTTTAACCATTTTATAAGATATTTGTGCATTTTATATCAAAAACGTAATATGACTATTATTACTTGTATGTCTTAATGTTAGTAAAAGATATAACACATTAGAAAGAAAAAGAAAAACTCATTAAACTATACTTTTATAAATTTTACTACTTCAATATATTCAATAAGATTCCTTAAATTTAAACATAACATGTTGTAATAAATATAATCAATATTTTAAGTAAACTTGACAAGTGTCAATTTAAAAACCGTAATAAAGTTTTATGTTTCCTCAATACACCCGTTTGCATCTTTATGAATGAGGACGGAGGAATTTGGGTTTGTGCTGCCATATATCATGTAGATCAAATTGGAATAAATTGGAGATATGGATAAATTAGTCTAAAAGTGCATTTGAAAATATATGCATAAATATCTTCCTTCTGAATTATAATTTATTAGATCCCAAATGCGTAATATTATCGTGTAGTAAAAATTATCGTTTATGCAAGGATTTTATTATGAATATTAATCTCTCTTTACTATGATGATTAGCTAAAACGACAACTATTGATAGAGTGATTTTTTTAATTAAAATTCGCAATAACAATAAAACCTTGGGATTGTGATTTTTCACAGAGATTGATACAATAAAACTAATCTTCTTTAAGTTATGGGTGTTAAACTCTTAAAAATCAAATAAACAATTATAGCGAATGCCTTCTTTCAAAGAGCAAAAGTGTATTTTAAACTAATAACCAACATGATTGATAGTTTAGCAAAATCCATCAAGAGCGGCTATCTTTCTTGATTTCAAGAGAACCAAATATATTTTCATGATTTAATTCTCTTGTCCAATCTTATGGTCAGATATCAAATACATTTTTCAGTGCATCATTTGATATCCAAGTACAACCATGATTCTTATTAAGATTGAATTAAAAAAAAAATCAATACCCATGACAAAAAGAAAGAAATAGAAACTTTTTAAGATTCATCATTGAAAATCCTACAATCCAAGACAAGAGAAATCTACTCACTCATGATCATAGTAGATTCAAAGTTAAAATATAAAGACATTGAAAATATAAAATAACAGAATAAAAGAACAAAATAAAATTAGAAAACTGAATATTATTGAAACTAGAAATTTGCTAAGAAAATTACAATAACAAAAGAAAGAGTAACCAAAGATTTTGAGTAGGAATATGTGTCAACTATGTATTTTTGTCCCTTTCTATAGCCCTAGGCGTCTTCATGGACTTTAATTACAAGAAACCATCAGAATTTAATAGAAGAAAAATAGTTCAATAGTAGAAGTTGAGCAGATTATGGTTGTAATGGTCTTTACGGTCATACCGTAATTCTTTGCTGGAACTTGTTTTTCTTTCATCTTCTTGATCAAGATGGATCATGGCTACACCACTTGACTTCAGAGCTTTTTGCACCAATAATCTTCATTTCTCCTTGCAACAAAAAAAAAACAAAAAGGTAGTAAAGTAGAACTAAAATGAGATTAAAAACATCATATTAACCTATCAAATAAAGCTATTAAAACAGATAAATTTTAGCTTATCAGCTTCCCTCATGCTTGAATCATTGCTTGTATTCAAACAGTTATTTCAAGTAAAAGTTATGAACACGAAAACACCATGAATAGGGAACTCAACATTCAGTTCAAGTGCAAGCAATAAGAAAATTCCAAAATCAAGGGATTACTAACTTCGACTCCAAATTAGTGACTTAGACTCCTCTGAAAACATAGTTCTCATCAATAGGGCATTCAACTCTCAAATTCTCTCCGTGTTTCAAGGTAATGGGTATCCACTCAAAATTTCACCAAAGTAAAATGTCCTACCATAGGCCTTACTATTAACCAAATCTCTACTATATCTCTCGTTAGAGCATATATGAATCAAAAGCACTTTTCAAGGTTGTAACGGAGCCAAGGGACAATAGGTGGAAAAAAATAATTCAAAAGGCTATATCAAAATAAACATATGATTACAAGTAACCTTTTTGAACAATTGGAGCTTAGAAGATTCTAACAATCATTCATCATCCCAATTTTCTTTTTGCATTAGGGACAATACTTACTCTTTCTCTATGTACTCTACCTTTTCACCTGATGGGATCTCACTTGTAATGAGTCCAATCTGTTACTCCAAGTAGAACACTTTATCGTGTCCTTTCAAACATGGACTTAAGAAGAAAAAAAATTTGTTTTTGTTTTTTTATTTTTCTTTTCTTTTTTGTTTTTGTTATTTTTTGGAAGTTGCTCCACTATATTCAAAAAGGCACCCAAGAATGATTTTATAAAAAAACAAAGCAAGGGGCCAAGAAAGATAATTCATGTAAGGCTCAAAATGGGCAATTAGTGGAAAGTAAAAAATAAAACAAAACAAGTTCTGAGGCATGAACAAAATTTATCCTATTGTGATTTTTTCTTCAAACATGATCACAAGAAAATTTAGCGATAAGACGGTTGCAAGTCAAGTTCTAGAGAACGCAATCAATGATGAATAGTCACTCAAAACAAAGAAAGGGGAATAATATTCGATGATGTAACACAAGCCCCTGTATAAGCCCAAAACTCACATTTAGTAGCTAAATCAATGAGAACATGTTATCACAGAATATGAAAATTTATCAAACTAGAAGTGTGGCTCTCGAATGTGAGTTTATTGCCTATTTGACAAAAACATGCATAGAAATTATGGTTCCCTATCAAGGACATCAAAAAGTTTTTCTTTCAAGCAAGGAGAAATTATTTATTTTTATTTCAAAACAAGATAGAAAAATTAATACACTAAAAAAACAAGAAAGTGTACCCCCATGCTTGGACCAGAAATTGTCCTCACTATAAAAATTAAAATAGTCATGAAAGGGGTAAGAAAGCTCACAAGATTTTGGCAGTGGTGGAAAGTGGCGTTGAGAGATGTGGTAGTTGTACATTGCATTCACCATGGCATTCAAGCCATTCAACACTTGGCCTTGGAGCTTTTGTTCAGTCTCTACATTATCTCTCCATGTTTGAAATTTGGTTCTTCGTGATGAGATGATGAGGGCAGTGTGGTAACCCTCATGGCTCTGACCGTGAGTGTTTTTGTGGATCTTTAGAATTAAACAACCAATTATTTTTATCCCCGATGGTAGTTCTTGTGGGATTTGGTAGGGAGATGGCAGTAATACCACATATCAATAACTTGAATGTGTCATTAACTATAGTGAAGAGTTGCATAGCATGACAAGATTCCAAATCAATTCTTGTGTTGACTGAAACCTCAGGTAGCTCATAAATGTCCCCGTTATAGCCAAAAGACTCTGCAATAGGTGTGATCATTCCACCAATCACATTATCCCCCTTGCATGCCTTTGCAAATTTTTTGAAATGCTCTGCTAAAAATGAGCCAATGTTAATATGCGACTTACAACCATTGCCCAAAGAAAGAAAAGCTCACTCTGCCCAGCAACACCTACATTCTTTCCTTGCCCGAACAATGTGTTGGTAATAACTTTTTGAATGTACCTTAAATAAGGATTATGAATATAAGAGGCTTTGGTCAAAGCAGACACATTCAAATTCTCTTGTAATTAGGCATGGCAACGGGGCGTGGGCATGTTTTGCCTCCCCCACCCCTGCACCCAACTAATTGGGGAAAATCAGCACCCGTCTCCGTTTCTTATTGGGTGTGAAATTTAGGTCCCCATCCCGCCCACAACAGGGTTTGGGTTTCCCCGCTCGCACTCACACCCATTAAAATATATATAATTATAAATTTAAAAATTATATTTATTATAATTAATATAATAAGATAATTATTATTAGACAATAATAAAATGAAACAAATATTTTCTATAGAGAGGAGACTATAATTTTTAATATTAAAAAAAAAATATTAAGTATATTCAATATGTATATAAAATTTAAAAATCACAATAATATTACTAGTGGAGATTCATCAACATAACGTGTGGGTAAAATTCTTCTCTTAGCAAGCATATCATACTTATCCTTTTGTTCTTGATTTCTAAACACAATATCATAGGGATTAGGATCTTGGTTACATCTTTTTCTCCTTGACCCAATGGAGAGTTGTGCTTGAGAGGATGATGCCTTGCTTTCGGGAGCCATAACTAAATTGGAGAGGATGATGGAGATATTTAACAATGGAGAGTGGATTATGCTAAGAAGTATGGTGAGAGGGGAGTGAGTGGTGTGGGTAGTGAAAGTGGAGTGTTAATGGTGAAGATAAAGGTTTGGCAAAAAAAATTTGTGAAACAAGTTGGAGTGATTTAAGTTGAAGGAGAGGAGAGGAAGAAGAAGGTTTAGGTGGAAAAGGGTTTGAGATTTTTTGTTTGTATTTAAAAAAGGATGTTTTTTTGTGTGTGTGGGAATTTTGTGGCTATTGGGCGTGCACAGATCAACCATAATGGCCAATATGGTTAGGTGGTAATTTGCGTTGTGTACATGTGTGTTTTTAGAAGTACAGGGACTGGTGCATTATGGCCAGACTGTAATTCCTGTTGCCTTTTCCTATTTTATGCATTTCGCTTGTTTTAGTTCAACCTACAAAAAGAAAATTTTGGAAGATTAAAATCGTGGGTTGCTTCCCACACAGTGCTTGGCTATGTTCATTAGCTTGACCTTAATTTTTCAAATCTTAAGGTGGAGTTTGAAGGATAAGACTTACCCCTTTCTCTATTGGATTCCCAACCACATAATGATTTAATCTTTTACCATTGACAATGAAAACTCCAATAGCTTCACTCTAGATTTCCTCAACTCTAAAAGGGAACACCTTACAGATTTGAAATTGTTCGGACCGCCTTGAACAAAGTTTACTCGAAAACGACTTCAATCATGAATTGAAAAGTCACACGAAGTCACCTTCCTTGAACTCCTTTCTAATGATGTGCTTATCATGCCACTTATTGGTTTTTTCCTTGTAGAGTTTAACATTCTCTTAAGTGTCCAATCTTAACTCATCAAGCTCGTTGAGTTGCAGCTTCCTTTTTCAATAGTATCCCTCAAATCAAAGTTAATGGACTTTATTACCCAATATGCTTTATGTTCGAGCTCAACTGGGAGGTGACAATATTTTCCATAGATCAAATTGTAAGGAGTCATAGAAATGGGAGTCTTGTATGTATACGGTAGGTCCAAAGCGTATCATCTTGCTTCATGGACCAGTCATTCCTTGACGCAGAGACAATTTTCTCGATAATGCTCTTGATCTCTCTATTGGAAACACTTCTACCTGTCCACTTCTTTTAGGGTGATATGTTGTGGTAATTTTATGCTTTACTCCATACTTTTTAGTAGGCTTTCAAACTGTTTAGCTATTAAATGAGAGCTGCCATCACTTATCACCACCCTTGGCACACCAAACCTTAGAAAGATTACCTTTTTAAAGAGCTTAATCACTACCTTAGCATAATTTGTTGGGGAAACCACAACTTCAAACTACTTGGACACGTAATCCACCGCCACAAGGATGTATTGATTTCCCAAATATAAGGGGAATGGCCCTATCAAATCAACTCCCCAAACATCAAAGATTTTAATTTCGAGGATATTGTGAAAAGGCATTTCATTTCTTTTTTATATGTTTCCAGTGTGCCAACATTGGTCACATTAAAGAACAAAATGGTGTACGTCTTCGAAGACTGTGGGCCAATAAAAGCTTGCTTGAAGTATCATTGTTGCAGTTTTTAAGGAATTAGCATGTCCACCATAAGCGGAAGAATGATAGTGAAACATGATGCTTTCCATTTCTTCTTCCAGAACATATCTTCTGAAAATTCCATTAGCCCCTCTCTAAAAAAGTAGAGGTTTATCCCAACAATAGTGTTTATGATATGACAAAAACTTCTTTTTTTGTTGATACTTCAAATTTGGGGGTAGTACTCCAACTGCTAGGTAGTTCACAAAATCAGCATATGATGATGCTTCTTTTTGTCCAAGAGCAAACAATTGATCATCCAGGGGCAACTCATTTTCATTTTTTTTTATGTAATCTTGAGAGATCATCAACCACCACATTTTCAATCTCCTTTTTGTCTTCAATTTCAAGATCAAACTCTTGGAGATGTAGTATCAATCAGATCAACCTCGACTTAGCATATTTGTTGCTTAAGAGATATTCATGGTTGCATGGTTTGTGTAGACAAATAACTCCGATCCCACCAGTTAAAATTCAATGTATGTTTTAATGATTCCTTGATTGTGCAACATCCTAGGCTAATTTTTAGTAGTCCTAGTCAATACAACTTCCAAGGTATTGAATGTAATTATTGCAACATCATTATAAATAGAAGGTGTGATCTCACATAGAAAAAAAAAACACAAGAAACATAGAAATTACTGATATCAACTCCACATTTTTACAGTTGCACCATAACCAACATTTTTCCATAATACTATCCTTTTCTAGTGAGACCCACCATCCAAAACCAATAAAAATTGCTGCACAATCTTCCAGCGAGCATGAAGGTGCTTTTCCCATTACCAACCGACATTGCACGCACGGCCATGCGCATCTGTCTTCTCTAAGCGTGGGTCCCATGAGCCTCCACCAAATATGCATGTGACGGTGTGAGAGCGCATGCACTTGTCTTCGGCCACTTTATGCAGGTCTTTTCATGATTTGGTGATTTTTCAGCAACCTCTCATATTTCAACTCCCCCTTCCGCCCTGTATCTGCTGTTGTGAGAACTTAGTCTCAAGGACAAGGTACCATTTTCTCAGACAATCATTTTATTCCCATCGACGATCAATTCGATGGTGACTTTATTCCTACATATGAATCATATTAGTGGCGCCTTTTATTCCCACTAACAATCAATCCAGTGGTGACTCTATCCCACATATGAATCATATTAGTGGTGCGCTTTATTCTCACTGATGATCAATCCAGTGGTGACTCTTTCACACATGAATCATTAATGGTGCCTTCTGTTTTCAAACTAGTCCAACAATTGTCAAACTTGGTTTTATTTTTTTGTCATAAAATGTTTTTATGTAACAAGCTTAAAGGATAGTAAGCTGTAGCTTGAGGGGGAGTGTTAAAATCCAGTGTATGTTTTAATTATTCCTTGATTGTGCAACATCCTAGGCTTTGTTAGTAGTCCTAGTCAATACAACTTCCTAGCCATTGAATGTAATTATTGCAGTATCATTATAAATAAATGGTGCATAATCTTGTTTGAGACATACAAGAAACACATAAAACATATTTTATACCACCGATTAGGAACAAAATTTGTCAATAGCAAACACTACTTCGAATATCCCTTTCTCAGTTGTGGCATAGTTTACTTGAGCTTCATCCAAAGTTCTACTAGCATAATAGATAGCATGATTTTTCTTGTCTTTTCTCTGCCCCAACATTGCACCTACACAAAAATCGCTAGCATCGTACATGATTTCAAAATGCAAAACTCCAATCATGTGGCTACATAATTGGGGCAAATATCAATGCTTTTGTTAACCTACAAAATAACTCAAGACAAAATTCATCAAACATAGTTGCATCCTTAACGAGCAGACTGGTTAGAGGCTTACAAATATTAGAAAAATATGAATACTTTGCTAACCTTTAAAACATTTGGTTAATAAAGGGTAGAGAAAAGATATCTTTATGAGTTGATTTGTTCAATTTTCTGCAATCTATACACATCCTCCAACCCGTAACTGTCCTAGTTGCAATGGATTCATTTTTAACAACGCTTACAATAGAGCCAATTTTCTGTAATCTATACACATCCTCCCTTTTTAGGAAGTACTTGAGCGAAACTAACCCATTTGCTATCAGAGATATGGTAAATTACCCCGATATCTAGGAGTTTGAGTACCTCTTTTTACACGACTGCTTTCATATTAAGGTTTAACCTCCTTTGATGTTCAATAGAGGGTTTGTAATCCTCTTCAACTAGTTGAAAGTGCAAACACGAGAAGGGGGGTTGAATTGTGTTTGTAATACTTGAATTCTTTTTTTGTTTTTTATTATTATTTAAAATCTGATATATAAGCAAGCAGAATTAGCAGCGGATAAAGTAAAATAATCAACACAAAGATTTATCTTGGTTCACCATTAACTAGGCTACATCCAGTCCGTTCACCTTGAAGAATTTTTCCACTAATTCAAAACCTCTGAATTACAACAGCACTACTAACCCTCCAAGTCAGTCTTCCCAAACAGTCTAACAATCCTAGACTTTTGAGGAACACAGCACCTTGACTTGACAAGTCAAGTCTTCTCCTACCAATCTGACAACCCCAGATTGCAGAACGGATTTCAACACCTTGAATTTAATTGCTAAGTCACCTACTACTTCTTCTGACTCTTCAGATTGTAGACTCTACTTCAACAATATAGATCTGACACAAGGGAACGAAAAACAAGAGTACTTGCTTCTGGAAAGCTGATACTCACAATTAACCTCATTGAAAACTCGAGTGTTTGCCTCTGAAAGTTTATGACTCTCTTACTGATTTTCGATCACTAAGTCTTTTGCCTGAGCCTCCTTTTATAGATGAAAATTAGGGTTTCTTCCTGGAAAATTCGAGTTGTATCTGTCCAGATTTCTCTTGCAAAAATAACTTGGCCAATCAGATTTGAGCTTTATGCTTGATCCGAACCTTTTTGCTTCAGATTTGTTCTAAAAATAACTTAGGCCAATCCTATTCTTGTTTAATTCTGGACCGTATCTTTCTTCCCTCCAATTGCTTTTAAATTCCCTCCAAGACTTCAATTTATTTTTGTATCAAATCCCCTTAATACTTTGATCAAATTTCTATCAAAATTTAATCAAGTCTTTTTCGAATTTTAATCAAGTCTTCACTGATTTTCGTCATGATTAAAATATGGACCGTATGATCCTCTGATCTCGACCAACTCTGGACTATGCAATCTGATCTGCGCCAATTATGTGATCCTATGATCTCGGCCAACACTGGATGATGATACTTTAATATGGACCATTGATCTTTTAATCTGGACATTTACCCTCTGATCTGGATCAAGTCTGGATTAAATCTGGATCAAGTCTGAACTATGTCTGGATTAAATCTGGATTAAATCTTATATTCAAGATCAAGCTATCTTCTCGTCAAGATTAAGTCTAGACCAAGTTTGACTTATGTTTCCTTCTGGTCTGGACCAAGTCTCCCTCTGACAAGCTTCCTTCTGGTCTAGACCAGGTCTTCTTCTAGACTCTGCTTCCTTCTGATCTGAACCAAGAAAGATATCCTT
The DNA here is from genome assembly GCA_037974295.1 of Cicer cuneatum. Classification (NCBI taxonomy): domain Eukaryota; kingdom Viridiplantae; phylum Streptophyta; class Magnoliopsida; order Fabales; family Fabaceae; genus Cicer; species Cicer cuneatum. Next base: position 55,577,647 of record JBBPBO010000001.1, read on the forward strand.
TGATGATGTTATTTGTCCTTTGATGTTTTGCCTTTGATTACATCCTCTGATATCTTCGGGAGGTGTATCCTCTGGTTTCATTCTCTGATTTTATCCTTTGGTGTCCTCATCTTCTGCTTAGGATTTTATCTTCTGGTGACATCATCTTCTGCCTCTGGCGACGTCATCTTCTTGTGGCATTTTTCATTATTATTCTAAGTCAAAAATAAGATTACATAAAAGTACTTTTGTAAACATCAAAATTCTAAGTATAAAACCAACTTGGTTCCAACACTAGTATCCTATGCATGCAAATGGATGGATTAATTTCTTTTAAGTCTTTAATAGTATACCCAATAGCTTTTGGATACATCTTGAGGACTCCAAGCAATTTTTCAGTTTCTTTACAATTTAAATTAGCACTTACAATGACAAAAAATATAAAAAATTTGCCACAAAATCCATCCTTGAGATTTGACGGCAAAAGCTTAAGTTCTACTTGTGGAGCCTCTTTTGGAAAACGTGCTAAATTTTCTACTGCTAGTGCCTCAAAATTTAAGTCAGGCACAAAAGGATTTTCATCCCACAATTTAGCATAAGCATCAGCTTCCTTTACCAAATCCTCATGACTTGTTCTTCCAATCAAGCATGCTTTCATCCCATCTTGGGAGAATGGTCCTAAAGGACACTTCTTGATACAATGATCAATTAAATCGACCCTACAACAAGAATCATCAAGAGAAGGACTTTTCATAAGGTTAGACAAATTAAATTTAATCTTTTCGTCACCTACATTGAAGGAAAGCTTCTCATGTTTCACATCAATAACAACTCTTACTGTGGCTAGAAAAGGCCTCCCAAGAAGAATTAAGACTTGGGAATCCTCTATCATGTCCAACACCACAAAGTCAATCGGTATAAATAGTTGTCCTACTTTGATAGAAACATCCTTTAATATTCCCACCGGATACTTGATAGATCGGTCAGGTAGCTGTAAGGAGGTATAACCATTGGTTTAGGGAGGATTTTTGTAGGAAAAACTTGGATGATTCCTCCACCCTTGATTGTAAGTATTGGAAAAAGGGTCCCTTTTTTTGAAGGATAATTAACTTGCTCACTACTCACCCCCGCCATTAATAGACATTCCAACTTGGCATTCAACAACGATATGACCAGCAATGCCCCAAATTTCACAAGGCGAAACATTGGTTGAAACAACATTATATTCAACTTTTCATAATTTTGAAACAATGCATCTACCTTAGAAGCAATATGATCTAATGCATTAACTTCATATTTGCCTTCTTTCTTCTGAGGAGATTAGTCACTTGACCATTGGTAGTGTTTATGCGCCATGTCCTCAATAAGAGCATATACGTCTTCCATGTTTTTGTTCATCAATACTCCTGTTGCTGCAACATCTACTTTCATTCTTGTTGTGTTTGAGAGTCCATTCTAGAATGTATGGACAATTAGCCATCTTTCCATCCCATGATGAAGGCACAATCTCAACATTTTCTTGAGGCTTTCCCAAGAGTCACAGAGAGATTATCCCTCTTTTTATGAAAAACTTGTGATTTGATTTCTCAATTGTGTAGTTTTTCTTGGTGGAAAATATTTCGCAAGGAATGACTGCCTTAATTGATCTCGTGTGGTAAGGGATTCAAAAGGCAATGAATGTAGCTAACCTCTATCTTTATCCCTTAATGAAAAAGGGAAAAGCCTTAGTCTAATGGCATCACTAGTCACTCTATTCATTTTCAAAGTGTCACAGTACTCTAAAAATAGATAAATGGAGGTTTGGAAAATTAGTTGGAGTACTAGGGAATTGGTTTTGTTGTACCATGGACAGCATTGAAGGTTTTAATTCCAACTTGTTAGCCTCTACAGCCGGGTGCGCTATACCCGAATGTGATTCTATAGTATTGGGAAAGACATATTCTTTCAAGGTTCTATTTTCAGCCATTATTAAATCTTTTTCGTGTTCATAAAATTTTTACTCTCTTCTTCCCCTATGGAAAAATCTTTATATCTCGGGTATTGGTTTAACAAGATTGCCAACACTTCGGATTCTTTCCATTCAAAGAGAGAACAATCAGTAACAGAAAAATAAAAAGAAATTTTAGTCTAATTGGTATAGAAAAAAAATTAATATAAAAAGCAAAGTCCCCAGCAAAAGCGCCAAAAACATGATAAGACCGCAAGTGTACGGTATTCTTGCATAGTAAAAGTTATCGTTCTCACAAGGACTTTTTTATGAGTATCAACATCTCTTTACTGCGATGATTAGCTAAAATGACAATTTTTGATAGAATGATTTTTGATTAAATTTTGTAATAAAAATAAAGCCTTGGGATTGTAATTTTTCACAACGATGGATACAATAAAACTAATCTTCTCTAAGCCATGGGTGTTAAATACTTAAAAATCAAATAAACAATTATAATGAATGCCTTCTTATATGATATAATATATAAGAAAATATGGGATGTGATAATAATCTCAATGAGTTCTATGAATGGGAGGGGTAGTTCAAAATTCTTTTCGTTAGATGCAACATAAAACAAGATATGAACATGAATTTCATTCTTAAAACCATCTTTAACTTTTACTTTTATCTTTCCTTAAAGTATGCAAATATCATATTCCTCTTTTTCCTTCAAGTATGGAAATTATGTATGTCCTCTTTCTTTTCCTTAAAGTATGGAAAAGTTTCCTCAATTATCTTGATGTGAATCACCAAGAAAATTGAAGACCTCATGGTAACATTGGGAGCTTGGTCAAACAAAGACTCGGACCAGAGGCACAGTTAGAGGAAGACATGGACTAGAGGCAACTTGGTCGGAGGAAGACATGGACTAGAGGCAACTCGGTCGGAGGAAGACATGGACTAGAGGCAACTCGGTCGGAGGAAGACTTGGACCAGAGGTAGCCATAACGAAAAACAATCAGAGGTAACTAGAATAAAGAAGAATCAAAGTTAGAAACGAATCAGAGGCCTAAACGAATCAGAAATATAACGAATCAGAGTTAGAAATGAAGTAGAAACGAATCAGAGGCAGAAGAAAATCAGAAGTACAAATGAATTAGAGGAAGAAACGAATCAGAAGTAGAAACCAATTAGAAGCACAAACGAATCATAGACAGAAACAAATTAGAAGTAGAATGAATCAAAGGCTAATAGAGTTTATAGAGGGTTTAGAGAAACACATTAACACAATAATTAGCCTATTACATTTAACTGTCATTCCCTCAATCCTTAACACAGTACAATCAACCACACAACAAATACATAATGGACGATTTTCAAAGAATTAAATGCAGATTTTCAAACATTTCCTACATGCTAAACCTCACCATTTTGCCTCACTCTTAGTTTTTTAGAATCCCATCATTTCAAACACCGAAAATAATATCTAAGAGTAATTGAAATTAAAATCGAGCCCAAAAAACCGACATACAAAATTTAAATTTTTTCTAGGAAAAGAAGTCGCAGGTTGCCAAGATGAAATCCTTTTAATTTGAGTTGGGTTGTGGAAGTTGCCTGCCTTTTCAGCTCTCATGTCTTTTGCTTTTTATGCACTAGTTCAAATTTGGAGTTTCCCCAAGTCTGCTTGCTCTTTATCTTCCGCTAGTGTTGTTTTGGATGATTAATGGAATTTGAGATGAGGAAATGGACATGCAAAACGTCGAAATGGAGGTAGAGGACTTAAGAGGGCTATTTCCTTTGAAGGAATTTGGAAGGAATGGAAAAAGTGAGAAATGATGAAGATGATGATAAGTAACCGAGGGTTTGTGAGAAATAATTGTAGCTAGGGACAAAATAAATGAAGGTCATGCTTAAATGGTGTACCCATGAGAGAGAGAGAGAGAATGGACATGTTGTTGGAACCAAGTTGGTTCTTTCACTTAAAATTTCGATGTTAACAAAAGTATTTTATGAAAATAACATATTTGACTTAGAAGAAGAATGAAAAATGCCACTAGAAGATGACGCCACCAGAAGATACAAGTCAGAAGCAGGGTGAAGTCACCAGAGGAAGTCACTAGAGGATATCACCAGAGGATATCATATGAGGAACTTGTCAGAGGATATCATAAGAAGATCCCATCGGAGGATATAATCAGAAGTTCCCATCAGAGGATATAATCAGAGGATCTCGTCGGAGGATAATTCCAGAGGATCTCATTATGAGTTGAAAGTATGATCAAAACAGAATCAGAGCAAAAGACTCCAGAAACAGAATCTAGCTGAAAGTATGCTCAAAACATAATCGAAGCAAAAGACTCCAGAAACAGAATCTAGCAGAAAGTATGCTCAAAACAGAATCGGAGCAAAATACTCCAAAATATTCTCAAAACAAAATCAATCGAAATACACTCTAGAAGTAAAGCAACAGATCAAAGTGAAGCTCTAATTTCAACTATAAATAGAGGCTTAACGCTGAAGAATAATGTATCGAAAAATAGAAAAACTCAATCAAAAATTCCTAAGTATTCAAAGATTTCAAAGGAGAGAAACACTTGCTTAAAATATAAATATTTTCTAAGTGTTCTTTTCTTAGAGTGTGAGGCTGATTGTCGTCATAAATTTTTTAGAAGCAAACACTCAAGTTCAAGTTAAGCTTATTGTGAGTATCAACTTTCCAGAAGTAGTTACTCAGTTTTAATTTCGATCCCTTGTATAAAATCTTATAGTGTTGAAGTTCCTTCTAAAATCTGGAGTTGTCAGGTTGTTAGAAAAAGACTTAGCTTGTACGTTTAAGGTTGTGAAGTTCCTCAAAAGTCTGGGGTTGTCAGACTGTTTGAGAAGACTTGGCTAGTATAGTTAAGGTGTTGTTGTTCCTCAAAAGTTTGGGGTTGTCAGGTTGTTTGGAAAGACTGGCTTAAAGGCTCAGTGGTGTTGTAATTCAAAGGAGTTTGAATTAGTAAAAAGGTCTTCTGAAGGAAAGGACTGGATGTAGCCTAGTTAAAGGTGAACCAGTATAAATTCGAGGTGTTAACTTTTATTATCCACTGCTTATTTACTCTGATTGCTCATTATTCAACTAATTAGCAAAAAGAATTAAAGTTTGTCAAACACTATTCAACCCCCTTCTTGTGTTGCACCTTCACATGTTTCCTCTTTTGACACTTGGACTTATTAAAACTACCATTTTCCTATTCCTACTTGGAACATAAGCCAACTATTACTAAAAATAGGGTATTAATGTTTAATAACTTTCTAAAAAATATATTTATTATTTAAATCCTAAAAATATTTCTAAAGTAGTGAGAGGGTTGTTACAGAAATCCATTCACTCATGATCATAGTAGATTCAAAGCTAAAATATAAAGACATTGGAAATATAAAATAACAGAATAAAATTAGAAAACTGAATATTATTGAAACTAGAAATTTTTTAAGAAAATTACAAGAACAAAAGCAAGAGTAACAAGAGACTGTGAGTAGGAATATATGTCAAATTGAGTATTTTTGTCCCTTTTATAGCTCTAGGTGCTTTCATGGGCCGTAATTACAATAAAACCATCAGAATTTCACAGAAGAAAAATGGTTCATCAGTAAAGTTGAGCAGATTACGGTCGTAATGGCCATTATGGCCAAGTAGTAATCCTTGCTGCATTGGTGTGAAAAATTCTCACTTTTTTTTCCGTCTAACCATTACAACCGTAATGGCCATGACGAACATGCTATGATTCTTGCTTTAACTTGTTTTTCTTTCATTTTCTTAATCAAGATGGATCATGACTGCACCACTTGACTTCAGGGCTCTTTGCACCAAGAATCTTCACTTCTCCTTGCAACCAAAATAAAGCAAAAAAACTAGTGAAATAGAACTAAAATCGAATTAAAAATATTAGATTAACCTATCATACAAAGCTATAAAAACAGGTAAATTCTAACTTATCAATAATTAATCATATTACTGTATAAAACTCTATTACACTTTTCATGAAATTCTTAAAAGTCTATTTCATGATCAAAATGAGATAGAGACTAGTAGATAGGAGAATTGGATAAAAATAAAATATGATCTTGTGTTTGATGTGTATTAAATAAAAAATATATATAAATCATGAATATATTATTTTATATTTTAAATAAACAAAATAATAATATGAGATATATTATTATTAAAAGATAAAACTACCTTGTGACAAAATTATATTTAATATGTTAACAAAATTTAAAGTAACTATCATATGTTTATAACTTTTTTATTTCAATAGATTTTTAACATTTTAGTTTATATAAAATGCAAAAATAACCCTTGTACTAAAATTATACATATTTATAATTATTAATATTAGTATTTTTTTATTTCATTTTTTAATGTATATTTATATTTTATTATATTTCATTTTATATATTTTATAAAGGTAAATTAATGGAAAAAAAATTATTTTCTTATCCTTTTTTGGCAACCGGTTTCTAACCATGGATAGATGACATAATTAACTATAATTATATTATATTAATTCATCAAACATTAAATTAAGATGAAATTTAACATGTTATCTCATTATCTCTCTTATTCTATAGCATTAGAATTTCAATAATACTTTTCAATCTCATTCTTTAATCTTTATATATAAAAGTTCTTATGTCATTGAAGTAGAATTTCCCCCTTTTAAATAAGGGTAAGTTTGGAATAAAAATGTACTAAATTTTTGTGTATCTTTTCAATTAAAAAATCAATTAATCTTGACGTATGGATATTAAAATATGTAATTTTGTGTTATTGGATTAAATATAAATTAATTAATGAATACATTAATTCACCCCATTAATTAATGAATACATTAATTCACCCATTATTAATTCATTTTTCTTGAACATTTATAGTACAATACTAGTAGCTTTTAAATCAGACCTTTATGAATCGAAAAAAAAAATCCGCCCTTCATGCAATTGAGAAATCATACATGTTTATATTTTTCATTTAATTAGCTTATTAAGTTATGTATTTTTATATATAAAAGTTGGTAAGTATGTGAAGAAATTTTCCGACCTAAAATAGGGATAATTATGGAATATAAAATCTGTATAATTGTTTTTATTTTTTATTTTTTAATTTATTGTATGAAATTGAGTCACGGTAATTTTATTGGAACCAAAGGCCACTTAGATCAATGAACCAATTATTTTGATTATTAATTATATCGATCAATCAGTAAATCCAACCATTGTTGTTGGTAAGCAAGTCTTTAAAAATTTTAAATTTCTTTCTAACTAAAAATTTTTACTTTCAATAAAAAGAGCATTTGTTCATTTAAATTTCTTGGAAAATTTCAACCTATATTTTTATTTAACCACTTAATTTTCAATTTCTGAACAATGTACAAGACTTGTAATTTATTTTTTTATCTTTATTATATTGAAAACTAAATTAGTATATCAAAAAAAAATTCCCCGCACAAAACTGGAATAATTTTGTGATACTAATTGATTATTTAATTTAATTTATGATTCGTTTCATTTGAACGCGTTCACCAAGAAATATAATTCACAAAGCAAATTGTGGAATTAAAAATTAGATGAGCATGAATGCATTAGAACACAGAACTTCCAAATGTTGCTATTATTGCTTCATTTATTATGAACTTCAATAGTTGAGAATATGTAAAGATGGCTTATACAATAGAATTTTTATTTTTATTTCATTCTTTTTGCTTTTTATACTAATTTGTAAAAACTTTTCATTATCTATTCCTATTTTATCTATTAAATACACCACTTCTTCCCAATAACTCATAAATTTGATTGGTTCTCTTTTTAAACTCTAATACATGCACATGAAATATCAATGACTCTTTGAAGCATATTTGCTAATGAGTGGTGATTCATCCGATTATTTTTTATGATATATTTCTTATATGTGGGTGCTTTTATTTTTTGTTTTTGTTTTTCTCATTCACTTTAATCATCTTCATACATGGAATTAAATTAAAAAAGATAACTCCTTCAAAGAACTCACATTTTCATTAATTTTGTTCGTGTCTTTTATAAAAAAAAATGATTGTAGCACAATCTTATTTCATCTTTTGTCCATTGACTAATCTTACAGTTCATTTGTGATTGGCTTTCTAGAGCATTTTTGCAGTAAATTATAGCAATTGAGCTCAAGGAAGATAACATATGATTACAATATATCCGAGTATCTCTCTTTTGGTTGAAAACTACCAAAATATATTTTCTGTAAAAAAATGGATAATCTTAATTAGTTCTTTAAAAATTTGGTTAGATACATCAGTATATAATCTCCACAAATCCTAGATACTTGACAACAATAAAACTTTCATCATAGTAAATAAGAGTGATTATTTGAAGAGTTTTTTAAGCTAACAGTTGTCTTCTACTTTTGTTATAGTTTTTGGACATTGTGTACACTACGCTAAAAATGGTTTTTTACAGTGCGCATTTTAAAGCACTTAATAACTAAAAGCGCTGTTGTATAATATTTTAAAAATAACGAAGGATACAACTGCGCTTTAATGACAAGCGCTTCAGAAAAAGCGCTGTTGTAGGGTCATGAAGGATTTATAGTTTACAGAAAAGCGCTGTTGTAGGGTCATAGCAATTTCACATAATGTTTGCAGCGCTTTTAGAGCGCTTCGCGTGAAAGCGCTGTAAAATATAGCGCTCTCGTATAAAGTTTACAGCGCGTTTAGAGCGCTACATTTACAGCGCTTAATATAGAAGTGCTGTAAACTCTATAAATGTTTTAAAATTTAATTTTTAAAAGCCGTTTTACAGCGCTTATGGATAAAAGCGCTGTAAAATATAGCGCTCACACACTATATTTATAGCGCTTTGTTTAAAAGCGCTGTAAATGCTGTAAATGTTTTGAAATTTAATTTTAAAAGTCTTTTACAACGCTTATGGACAAAAGCGCTGTAAAATTACAAGTAGTTATATATAAATAAATAAATAAAAACATATTTAATACGTTTTATCCCTTCGAACCCTATTACGAACTTTCCTCTCCTCTACTTTGCGCCCATTTTTACTGAGTGATTGTTGTCTCAAGTACTGTATTTATTAATTTGTTATTGTCTCTAAAACTGATAAATTGTTACGTGATAAATCATATAAAATTTTAGATGATAAATCTGTTCTATTTTGACATTTGTTTGATCTATTCTGTTTTGAAATCAGACTTAATGCATGATGTTGGACCTTGGTTTCTATTTTCCAATATTAGTCTATATATACTATAGATTTGTATGATGTTATAGATTGATAAATTTGTGTAACACTGCATTCATATATACTGCATTCATAAATTCTTACATGATAAATCATATAAAATTTGTTCGATCTGTTCTGTTATGTTTTGAAATATATATAACTTGTATGCATATATATATATATAATGTTATAGATTGATAAATTTGTTATAGACTGATTTGTTCTTACTGCATTCATATAGGTCATATAATTAAAAAGACCGAAAATGGATGTCTGTCAATCGATTGTCAAAAGAGTATGAAAATGGAGTTTGTTGAATTTGTAGTGAAGAATGCAAAAGACCCAAATCGAATCACTTGTCCTTGTTTAAAATGTTGTTTTGGAAAACACGTTAGAGCAGATGAATTGGAATGACATTTAGTATGGCATGGAATTGATAAAAGTTATACGTGTTGGATAAAACATGGTGAGAAAAAAAAGGAACACTTATTTTGACAGTGATGCGACATATGATTCAAATGATTTCGACACAAATACATATGAGCGGGACCGAGTTGAAGATATTGCAAAAGCAGTTGAAAAAGATCTTCGGGATTACCCTAAAATGTTTGATAGTTTGTTGAGTGATGCAGAGAAACCATTATATAATGGTTGTACTAAATTCACAAGACTTTTGGCGATATTAAAGTTGTACAACTTAAAAGTGAGAAATGGATGGTCTGATAAAAGCTTCACAAAATTATTAACACTCCTAAAAGATATTTTGCCAGATGATAATGAACTTCCCAGTCGAACCTACGAGGCTAAAAGAATTTTGTGCTCTATTGGCATGAGTTACGAAAAGATTCATGTGTGTCCTAACGATTGCATTTTATTTGGAAACGAATATGAATTACTAAAGGCGTGTCCGAAATGCAATGTCTCTCGATATAAGAAGAAAGAATCTACTCCAGCAAAAGTCGTATGGTATTTTCCTATAATACCAAGATTTAGGCGAATCTATCGCAGTGAAGAAGATTCAAAACACTTGGCATGGTATGCAGATGAAAGAATTAGAGATGGAAAGTTACGACACCCTGTAGATTCTCCACAATGGGCAAAAATTGATCATGAGTATCCTAATTTCGGTAGAGAGTCAAGAAATCTACGACTTGCACTTTTTACTGATGGAATGAATCCACATAGTCTTCAAAGCATATCACATAGCATGAGGCTTGTGATTTTGTCGATTTATAACCTACCTCCATGGTTATGTATGAAGCGCAAGTTTATGATGTTGTCTCTGTTAATTTCTTGACCCAAACAACCGAGGAATGATATCGATGTTTACTTGGCTCCTTTAATTGAAGATTTAAAAAAGTTATGGGAGTCAGGTGTCGAAGTTTATGATGGGTATAAGAAAGAATGTTTCAATTTGAGAGCTATGTTGTTCGACACAATTAATGATTTTCTAGCATATGGTAATTTATCAAGGTACAGCATTAAAGGTCAGTGTGCATGTCATATATGTGAATAGAGTACTGATTGGATGCAGTTGAAACATTGTAAGAAGAACGTCTTTCTTGGACATCGTAGATTTTTACCTTTTAGTCATCATTATTGTGGGTGGATAAATGCATTCAATGGAAAATCAGATGAATGTATTGCTCCAAAAGCACCGACTGAATATCAAATATTGGAAAAGGTACAAGGTTTGACTAATAAATTTGGCAAAACTGGGTGGAAGAAAAAGTCAATTTTCTTTAAATTTCCATATTGGAAGTCACTGTATATAAGACATTTTCTCGATGTGATGTATATCGAAAAAAATGTCTTTGATAGTGTGATTGGTACGTTACTCAGTGTTCCGAGAAAGTTTAAGGATTGTATCAATGCAACATTGGATTTGGTCGATATGGGAATAAGAAATGAATTGGGTCCCGTAAAGAAAGGAAATCGCACATATCTACCTCCAGTCGCTCATCCTCTATCTAGAAAGGAAAAAATTGTTTTGTGTAAATTTCTACACGAAGTTAAAGTTCCAGAAGGATACAGTTCAAACATAAAAAATTTAGTTTGTATGAAAGACCTCAAGTTAAAAGGTTTGAAGACTCATGATTGTCTTGTTCTAATGGAGCATTTGCTACCAATAGGTATACGTTTCATTTTACCTGAAAAAGTTCGACGAGCCATAACTAAATTATGTTTCTTCTTCAGGGAAATTTGTAGTAAAGTGATCGAACCTCAGAAATTACCGACATTGCAGAGGGAAATTGTTGTTACTTTGTGTGAGCTTGAAATGTATTTCCCACCCTCGTTTTTTGATATAATGGTTCACCTTACTGTTCATTTTGTTAAGGAGACACAACTTTGTGGGCCAGCTTACATGAGATGGATGTATCCGATATAACGATATATGAAAATATTAAAAGGGTACGTAAAAAGTAGAAGTTGACCAGAATGATGTATTGCTGAACGGTACATTGTCGAAGAAGCTGCTGAATTTTGTACTGAATATCTATCCAATGTTGAATCCATAGGACTTCCTATGTCTCGTCCTTCCGGAAGAATAATAGGAGAAGGGATAATTGGAAATAGAGTAATAACTATATCAAGAACAGAATGGGAGCAGGCACAATTGTATGTTCTGCACAATGATGATGAGGTTCAACCGTATGTTACAATACACATGGATCAGTTATCTAGTTTGAACATGAACAGGAATAAAAATTGGATAACACGAGAGCACAATCGAAGTTTTATCCCTTGGCTAAAAAATCACATTAGCTCAAAGTTTGAATAGACCCCGCTTCAATTTCAGAGAGATTGAGGTGGCTAGCAAATAGCCCGAGTTTACATGTCTTTTCTTACACCGGTTATGTAATTAACGGCTATACATTTTATACCACAAAACAAGATGAGCAAACCACTATGCAAAATAGCGGAGTCACTCTAGTAGCCGAAGCGATGCATATCTCAAGTGCAAAAGACAAAATCCCAATATTTGCAAATCTATCATATTTTGGGGTTATCGAGCACATATGGGAGTTGGATTACACAATGTTTCGTGTTCCCATCTTTGGTTGCAAATGGGTCGATAATAATAATGGCGTTCGGATTGATGAGTCCGGGTTCTTGCTTGTCGATTTTAGGAGGGTGGGATACAAAGATGAACCTTTTATTTTAGCGTCGCAAGCTCAACAAGTGTTTTATGTCACTGATCCTGCTGATGATAAATGGTCTGTTGTCCTATCGACCAATAAAATAAGTGATGATAACAACAACGTTGAAGATGTTGGTAATGATATTTTCTTTGCGACATCACAACCATGTGAAATTGATTCAACTGATGATGGTTTATATCTTAGAGATGATCATGATGAGAGAATTTGGATTAATCTATCGTTTCGTATCGTTAATGGACAAACAAATGTGAATCCCACTAGGAAAAGAAGAAGGGCATCTTAAGTGTGTTTATGTGTTTTATATAAGTCATGTAATGATCTGTACTCATTGTGTAAAATTTCATGTAACTTGACCTGCCAAAACTGAGTATTTGATTTTATGCTTATATTATTCATCATATAATTTTTTTAATTATATTATTTAATTATTTTAGATATGACAATTTGATAAATTTTTTAACTCTAATATGAACTTATCATATAAGTTGATATGAACAATTTGGTATCCATGAGTATGAATATTATATCACAGCGCTGTAAATGATTTAAAAAAAATTATAATTACAAGAGACAACATTTACAGCGCTGTAAAATGCAAAATAAAATACAAGTACAAAACATTTACAGTGCTTTTGCCCATAAGCGCTGTAAATGGTTTAAAAAAAATTACAATTACAAGAGACAACATTTACAGCACTTATGAGAAAAAGCGTTGTAAAAGGAAAAATAAAATACAAGTACAAAACATTTACAACGCTTTTTCTCATAAGCGCTGTAAATGGTTTCAAAAAACTAAATTACAATTACAAGAGACAAAACAGTTACATCGCTTATGGGAAAAAGCGCTATAAAAGGAAAAATAAAATACAAGTACAAAATATTTACAGCGCTTATGTGTAAAAAGCGCTGTAAAATGCTCATATAGTGCCTTTTATATAGTGTGTGTATATAAGCACTCTTTGGAAAAGCGCTGTAAAAGGGTTTTTTTTATAATATTATGTAAACTGATAATATAAGAAACCGCCTCTTCATTTTCTACTTCATTACGTATATTCTCATCCCTTACGAACTTGGCAGTGTGAAACCTTTATTCATTACGTACTCTCTATACGAACCATTCTCCATATACGAACTCTTCTTCCTAGTGCGAACCCTTCTCTCTGTCCATATTCATTACGTACTATCTGTTTTCATTATTCTCCATTTTCACTAAGTTCTATCCATACGACCATAAAGGTTTTTAAGGCGCTTTTTGTTTAGTTTTTTAAAGTGCTCTGTGGAACCCAAGTGATATCTTCTCGTTGCACAAGAGATTTCTATTTGTATTTCTGCAACGTCGTAACCCTAAACTATAGGTATTGTTATTCATATCTCGTTGTCACTAAACTTATAGTGCATGTTGTATTTATTCAATATGTTGTTGTCACTAAACTGCATGTTGAACTTATACTGCATTTTAAACTTATATTGTGTGAAATGTGTAGATAAATAGATTCCAACAACGATTTAGGTCGTCAAAACGACGAAGTTGTAAACAATCAAGATGTCAACGCTAAAGGCTATGAAAGCGAAGTGAAGCGTGGGACAACTATAATGCAAAAAGTCATTATAGCAAGAAGTACTGGAATAAAATTTGAGGTATATATACTATACTTTTGTTTAGATTTTTTTCTTTTTTGAAAGCAATCACTTACACTCTAGCTATGAGTTTATTAGGTGGGATGGAATGAAAGTGGCTAGTCGATTGAGCCCAACAATTCAATGATGGTAAGCTACATCGGTGTTGTTACAACAATCGATGACTAGAGAGACAAAACATTGAAGGATGCTAAAGACATACTGTGGAGTGATATACAAGTAATCAACTTTTTTACTCCACTTTTTTTATACTTAATTATAATTTTTTCCATTGAAATACTTTTATTCAAACTCTTTATTTATTTGGTTTTCAGAGCACTTTTAACATTGAAAATGTGCGTAAAAATTACATACTTAGAGTTGCTAGTAAAATTCACAGAGGATTTAGATCCCATCTGTCGAATTATTACCTAAGAGACAAGTGTGGAAATGTGAATGTTGAAGCTCCAAACATTTACAAACACTACATAACACCTGAAGAGTGGACCTTTTTTGTTGCTAAACGCTCAGACCCTGCATTTGTGGTAATATTTATTTTATTAGTATGTGTGTTTTATTCATATTCATATCTTATATTTTTTACACGATCATTATTATTTTTTATTTATATATAGAATATAAGTACAACAAATCGGGAGCGAGCAAAAAACCCAGTGCATCCATACAAAAGATCGCATATGGGGGTATGCGCGTTTAGAGCAAAAAATTGTAAGTAAACATCACTTGTATACAATGTGTTAGCTAGATTATAAACTGTATTTTATAACTAATATTTTGTTTATGTCTTAACGAACAACTGCAAGAGACGAAATCTGATCAACCATTGGGTCGTCATATCTTGTGGGAGGAGGCTCGCGTAAATAAAGATGGAATAGTGAATAACAAAAATGTTCAACAAGTTGTTCAAGAATGTGTAAGTATACTATCAATTTAATATTTTTTAATATTGCCTTTTAAAAATGATATTGAACTTATCTTTTTAATACTACATGTATTTTAGGAAAATTTGGAACAAAGTCTTGAAAATCACGATGGAAATAAAGAAGTTAGCTGCAGGGACATTCTCGGCAAGGTATTCAATGTTCTTGAATATTCTGGCCGTGTGAGGGGTAAGGGATTTGGCGTGACTCCCAAAATTTATTTTTCACATGAGAAGTGCACAAATCTCTCAAATGATCAAGTATTAGAAGCACTGAAAACCCTATCGGAGCAAGTTGCATACTTGGTTAAAAAAGATAAGGAAAAACAACTTCAACGTGAAATGCAAATAGAAAGTGAAGATGGAAGTTGCAACATTGGTCGTAAAAGTCTACCGAAGGTAATTAATTACTTAACAAAATAAAAAATTCATTCAACCTAATTGTTTCACATACTTATGTATTAACCGTTGATTTAATTTAGGGTGTTTCACGTTGCTGCCTATACTTGTCTTCCCCTACCCGCATGGTTGGGAAAGGAACATTGTACAATACTTTGGGAGAAAAGGTTTGACATATACATCAATTCATGTATACGAAAGGATTAGATTACTATAATAACTAACAAACTGATCAACCTAATTTTTTTCAGATTCAAACAAAAAATAAACCCGCTGCGCAGGTGCAGATCCGTGGTAAAAATAAACCTTCCAAAATGCAAAAACTAGATCAAGGAAAATCAGTTGTTCTTCCTAAAATAAGTCAACCACGCCTTGCTCGATTTGGTGAGTGTCTTGACAAAGCAACAAAGATGAATATGAAGAGCAACAATGATACACGTATGCTAGACATGGAAAAAAGTATATTCGGAGAAGAGTATTTAGAAATATTTGGCAAAGAGCAAATATACGAACTTCTCGATCATAAAGAGCTGAGTGCTACTGTAATCAGCATATACATCAGGTAATATAAATACTTTATTTAAGATATAAAATATTACCTTTTAATTGCATCACTGCCACATTAATTTATTGATATTATAATCTAATTTTATATTTGAAGGTTTTTGTACGAGAAGTTGGTATGCGCGCGGAAATTGTCAAGTAGATTTTCATTCTTATCTCCGCAAAAACTATCCATGTTTAAACTCGATCTAGATAATGTAAATAAATATGTAGTTGATAGACTTATAGAAAATAAAGAGAAGGACAAGATGTTTCTGGCACCATATAACTCAGGGTACGTAATTAGATATTTTATCTATATATTTTTTAATTTATGATATTATGAGTTGTGTAAACAAATTTGCCAACCAAATTTGTGTTGTTGTAGGCAACATTGGGTGTTGTTTGCCATAAATGCGACTTCTGAAATTGTATATTATTTAGACCTATTGCACGGTCATTTCAACAATCACCCTGATATAAAGAACATCTTCGACACGTAAGTAATATTCATTTATTTTTTACATATATATATAAATAATGTGTTTGGTCATTGAATAATAATCACATTTATTTTATAGTGCTCTACAAGTTTTCCGCGCTCAAAGGGGTGCTTCAGTGTCGAAGAATAAGTCAAACAACATCACATGGCTTCCAGTAAAGGTTTGAAGTTTTTGTTATAGAACTTAATTATATGCCTTTAAATTTTCATTTACAATATCAATGCATAAATATTTATTGGCGTACATGTTTTATTTTATAGTGTCCGCATCAAACTAACAACATAAACTGCGGATACTATATAATGAGGTTCATGAAGGAGATTGTTGATCTGAATCAACATATAATTCCAAAAACGGTACGTTATTTTCATTATATTTTGATTTTCATATATAAACTATATATATATATATATATATTTGATTCTAACTTATTTTGCTTCAGTATTTCGACAACTTCAACCCAACTTACTCTAGAAATGATCTCAAAGAAATGAAAGAAGAATGGTGCTAGTTTGTCCTCAAAATAAATATTATATAATTTGTAATTAATTTGTTGATATACTGTCATAATGTAATTTGTTCTGTGAATATATAATTCATACTGTGAATATATTGCTACTGTCATGATGTAATTTGTTCTGTGAATATGTAATTCATATTGTGAATATGTTGAATGTAATTTGTTCTGATAATATATGTAATTCATACTGTAATTTATTGTAATTTGTTGCTGTGAAACACTTGTAATTGATATTGTTGAATGTGAATATGAATTTGTTGCTGTGATGTGAATTTTATTGTTGAAAAGAAGAATCTGAATGTGATATTTGATGTTCATAATATGTAATAAAAAAGACAGCGCTTCTTTAAAAAATTCCATAAAAAAATCCTTTTACAGAGCTTTTTTAAATGTTTTACAGCGCTTTTTTGAACAAGCGCTGTAAATTTAAGTTAAATAACTATATATGGGATCTATTACAACGCTATTTTGAAAAAACCCTGTAATTTTAATATAAGAAGCGCGCTATATATGGGATCTATTACAACACTCTTTTGAAAAAGCGCTGTAAATCTAATATAAGAAGCGCGCTATATATGAGACCTATTACAGCGTTTTTTTGTATTTTCAATAGCGATGTTGTATCCTTTTACAGCACTAGATACTAGAGCGTTTAAAAGCACTATAAAGGGCTTAAAAAAAGCGTTGTAAAAAGCAATTTTTGGCGTAGTGTGTAAATGAAGTTTTTTATTAGGATTGGATGCAGATATTTGCTAAATATAGTATTCAGTTATGCTTATGGTGTTTTGTGCAAAAATGATTAAATGGAAAGGGTATAATTAAGTTGATATGATAGAGATCAACCACATGATGATAAGGTGTTGCAATTATATGATAATTTTGTGTTTGAGATTCATGTGACAAATAACTCTTGATCTTTAAATATTTTCTTTTTATAATAGAAAACAACTACTTGGTTGTTACTTATATGCACATTTATAAATTATTTTATTGTTTGCCGACAAAGAGTTATATGAACATGCAACGAGTCTTTCAAACATATTTGTATTATTTTAGTGTATAATAATTCTTTTGTTATCTTTTGGTTTGATATGTTGTAGTTTTTCTTTTACCATTAAATAATTTAGTATTTGTTAGAGTGAGAGTGACAGTAGTGCAAATTTTTTTAGACATCATGTATTATCGAACCAATTTAATTTTTAATTTGTGACAACTATATCAACTTTACATAAGTCTTACTAATTTCATATATTCAAAACTTGAAATTTATATCTAAAAATTCATTTAACTTTAATGAATATAGATATTTCTACATTTTATACTTCAATTATAATATAAAATATAATATGTTTTTTATTAATTTTAAGTTCCAATTAAAAGTAATTTTTTAATATATAATAAAATAAGATCTAGTATAATGTTAAATTCCAAAGGTATATAGACATATATGAATCATGTTTTAAAACTTAATACAATCTTATTAAAAAACCAGCAAAGAAACTATTTGATATAAATGAATTAAATGTTGGTGCTGTTAGAAGACACACGACATACTATGATAGGTGATAGGCATGTTGGGACCAACCATTTGCAAGAATCTTTTTCAATATATATAAATCTGGGATACCTGAGGCAGAAGCACGTGCTAAACTATACACAAACCTTTTACAGGTGATTAGTTAACTACTGTGATAGACATATATACTTAAATTAATTAATTAGTTAGGATACATTAATTAGTTAGGATACTCGATTGTTCTTATCGGTTATATAAATGTTATTGTACTCTTTTATAATAATAATAATCTTTATTATTCAATAAACTTTTTTTTTTAATTTTATTTCATCTATAATTTCTATTTAAAACTATAATACGATAATAAAGAGATAATTATTTTACTATAATTTTTTTTTGAAAAATTTTCTAAAAAAATTGAAATATTTATTTTCTCTTTTCTACTTTCTTTGGGATTTTTTAGATTTTCAATCAAAATTCTAATTGGAATCTATTTCTTTATCCAATTTTTCTTTTATGATTGTGTTAGCACCATTGTTCATCACACTTCACTTTTATACCCTCTGAATTGATTTTGGAGAATTGGAAACCGACCCATAATTGATTTTGAACACGAAGAAGCAAAGATCCAAGAGCAAGAAGATGCAGGACAAATATCAAATCTGAAACATAAAAAAAAAAAAAAAAAGTATTGGCAAGATGAATGAAAGATTGTGGCACTTTGCTGCATTTAAAGTTCATCATTACAATTATTTAAATATTACATTTAGCCATTTTGATTTGGTCTAGATAAAATAAAATTCCATTGGTTTATGTTATTAAGCCTTTATTAATGTTTTTTATATACACCAAATATTTGATGATACATTGGGTTTTTTTTTCATCTAATTGACATTTTAATTTTTATTTATATTTTATAGATAATTAAATAATTTTTTTAATTTAATTAGTGTTTTAGTTTCAATTTATAAAAATGGTAGATGTTAAAGCAAATTTTCTTTTTTCTTTTTAACATCATTGGCTTTTTCATATTTATTTTAGTTGATATATTTTTGAATTTTTATATATTTTGTAGTCGATTTATTTTTGACATTTTTTTATATATTTTCTAAGTTAAAAGTGTAGTAACTTGTAAACACATTTTAACTTTTAAAGAAATATTAAAACAATATTAGTCATATTAATTAATTAGACTAGTTAAGTGTTTTGTTGGTTATATAAGTCTTAATATATTTCTTCATGTAAAAACAATTCTTTCGTTATTATTCTTTACTTTTATTTTATGTATTATTTCTATATAAAATTCCAATGTAAGATTTCAATTTTAATAAATCTTGTATACAAAAATATACTCCAACCTTCCATATAAACAACTTTGAATCAATAAAAATTAATTAATGTATTTGGACTAAAATTAACCTAAGGTAAGAAAGGCTACAAAGTGACTAACATGAAATTGTGCACATTTATTTAATTAATTGAATGACATTTATGTCAGTTTTGTCAAACTTAATCGGTAACACACTATATCTATTTAAAATTATCCCGTGTAGTTAGATAATGATGTTTACATCTACTGTATAAAAGTAATTTAAAAAAAAATAAATTAAGTTCGTGTATTTTTAATTATATTTTTTTAATTGAATTCTATAATTAATATTTTGTGCATTATTTTTAAGTTATTATTTTTTATATGATTTTTTTAAATATTTGGGAAGCCATTCTAATCTTAAAATTCGAACTCTTATTTAAGAAAGTATAATTTTAATAATTAGAAAAATGGTAAAATAAATTTTAATTCCTATAAAAAATTTTTCAATTTTTTAGTCCATAATTTTTTTTATTCACATGTAGTTTCTATATTGAAAAGATATTTTGTAAAAAACTGATATTTTTATTTCTTAGAAAAAGTCCCTATAAAATCAAAATAGAGATTGAAAATTAATTTAAAAAATTTAAAAATTAAACTTAAAATATCGTAATTTTAAAAAAAGATTAAAAATATAAAAACCAAAAAAATTAACTCTCATTTCATTATATTATAAAAATAACTTTTTTTTTAAAACTCGGACAAATTGGGAGCCATGCACAATTCAGCTCTTACACACCCCAATAGCAGGCACTCCGAGAAACTCCACTTTTAATTTATGATAAATAAAATGCATCAATGATTAGTAATAATACTTTGGTAAAATCACGTTATCTTTCTTTTAGTTAATTTTTTTTTAATATATGAGAAATTGAAAAATGCAACATTTATATAAAAATATATGGATATTTACTATATCATTAAACGTGGGCGCAACCAATGTCTCTTTAAACTATGATTTTAAAGATAAATGTTTTCCAAACTTTGTTGCCAAATTTAATGGAGTCCACATGCATTACTATAAAGCAAAACATCTAATTATATTAACACTCCTACTCCTAACCGTCATTTGTAGCAACTCAAAAATTAAATTTATTGAATATGAAAGAAATATTTAGGGAAATTAAATATGAAAAAATAGTTAAGTCACTATAAGAAACAAACTAATTTTTGGAGAACAAAAGTCCTAAGAAATACACTGAGTTTCTTCGCAAAATTTCCGAGGAACTTGATTTGGTACAAAAAAAAAATGCTAGTCACAAATAACTTGCAAGAAAAAAATATCCTCAAAAATAATTTATGAGGAACCAAGTCCTTGATAAGTTCCTTCAAAAAGAAAATATTAAGTATAAAAAAAATAAAATAAAATGACAAATGCTTTCTAAGAAACAAAGTCCTTGGTCATTAAAATATTTAGAAAAAATAAAAAATAAATAAAAATACTGAAAAAATGATTTGGATAAAATTAAATAATAATAATAATAAATATATGAAACAAGATTTTAAAATTACAAAATAAAACTATCAACAATTAGATAATAAAAATGAAATTAAAATAAAAAATTAAATTACTATTAGTTTTAAAATATTTAATAACAAAATAATAATTTAATAAAAATGAATGGATGAAAAAAAAAGAAAATAAAAATAAGAACAAGAGATAAAATATTGGAGAATAGAAGAAAGAATTAAATGATAAAGAGATTATGAAATATAGTGTTTAGAAGAAAACAATGAGAAACAAAATGATAATAAGAATGAGAGTTGAAAGTTTGAAGAAGAGAATGAGGAATGATATGAAGAAAAAATTAAGAAGATGGAGAACTGAAAGAATGGAGGTATGGAAAAGAATAATTAGAAGATGAAGAAGAAATGAAATAATGATGAAAAGAAAGAGGAATGAAATAATGAGATATTATTGAAAGACTGATTGGAAGAAGAAGAAGAAGAAACCAAGGAAAATTGAAAGAATGGTGAAAAGAAGGAGGAATAAAATGATGAATAGATTATGGAAAATAGTAAATAGAAGAAGAAAGAGTAATGAAAGAATGAGTGATGAAGGAATCAAGGGAATGTTGTATTTTATAAGAGAAATTATGCATTGATCGTTTCTTAGGAACTTCGGAAATTTTTTGTTCAAAAGTTTTTTAAGAACTTCGTTACTTAGAAATTTTCACATTTAAAATATACTTTCCTATTAAAACATTTCCTAAGAAGTTGGTTCTTTGGAAATTAATAAGTATTTTATTTTATTTTTTAATTTGTAAAATTATTAAATATTTATTTTTAAATTTTTTTAATAATCAAATTAAATATTTTCAGAGGAACGTAGTCCTCGTTAGTGTGTTTTAAAAAAAAAATTTCGAAACGTACACTTTTATTTTCGTGGGACTTTTTTCCTCGAAAATATCTTATCCTGAATTTGTCAATGAACAAATCACTTCTAAATATGGTACTTAATTTGCATTAAATATTGTAAAATGAATATTAAAAATATATTTATTTTTTTAACAGTCAGATTAAATACTTACCGAGGAACAGGCAATTTCCTGAATAGATATCAATCATTCAACGCCTCCTAATGTAGTCAACCTTGACGAAATAGACAGATTTATCCAGGAATTATGTCTTTGGTAACTTTTGCATAAATACATGTTTTTAATGCGTGTCTTAGTCAACATCAACTTTACTTTTTACTTTTCGAGGAACGTGGTCGTCAATAGTATTTTTTTTCAAAAAAATCAAAATACTCTCATTTTCCTGTAACTTTTTTCATTGGAAATGCTTTATCTTGAATTTGTCAATGCACAAATCAAGTTTAAATATGGTAATTAATTTGCAGTAATTTTTTTTAACAGTCAGATTAAATAATTTTCGAGGAACAAGTCCTCGGTAATTTCCTGCACAAATACCAGTCGGTGGCTTTTTTATTTTATTTTTTATACTACCATTAAAAAATTTAAATATCAAACTACCACTATTTTATAATTAAGTATCAATATATTACTTTTTTGAAATTTTATTTTTTTAAAGGTGAGAAGTTGTAATGTCCAGCACGGATTTCTCAAAGGGAAATTATTTTCTCAAAGGCACAAACATAAGAGTTTGATCGGTTAACAATGACACGTCCACACGGAGAGAGTAAATAGTTATAATTTCAAAATGTGAGACCAATCTATTATTTTTTCGTTAACATCTTTCATAATAATAAATATATATTTTATTATTTAATAATTATTATTTTAATTAAATAATTAATTTAAGTTTCATTAATTATTAATTGAAGTAAATATTATTTTAATTAAATAAATAAATACAAGTTAATTATTTTTATAATAATTATCTAATTAAATTTTACTTTTTATAATTATTAAAAAATTTAAATAAAATAGAGTTCATAAAAATAACAAAATTTAATTAAATATTAGAATTAAAAATACAAATACAAAATGAACCAATTTCCATCGAGAGCATGAATACGATCAAAGCATTTATTCTTGCTATGTCCCTCATTCCGACACAAACCACATCTCTTGGGGTGTATTTTTCTCCCGTTGATCCATTTCAGTATGAATGCGAGTAGATTGTGGCCGACCTTTTGGATCTCTTTTCATAGCAGGATTGTGACACAATTTTATTCCATTATATTCTGGCCAATATGATTGAAGAGGAATTGCTTGGAACTCTTCCTTGTAAACGTCAAAGATACATTGCAATGTATACTTGGAAAACACATACATCATGTAGTCATGGTGAATAAATGAACAAACGGCGATGACATGTGAGCATGAATAATGTAATGCTTGAAATTCACCACAATCACACAATCGTTTGTCGAGGTCTACATTGAATGTCCCTATAGGACAACCACTTGGTGGACGAACCAACTCCTTAATACATTGGAAGATTGGAAGATTGTGTGTCCCCTTTGATACATTGTTCATGCACTCAACAAGGTTAGTTGTCATGTGTCCCCGATGTTTACCTTCATCATATGCTTGTAGCCATTGTTCATTTGGAATATCATCGACCCATTTCATTGCATCTTAACTCCAATCACTGATTTGTTCCTGTAGTATGTGATGCCTGGTTGAGTCATGGCGTATCATGAAGGAACAAAAGTTGATGTTGTTATAGACAATTTAAAAACAAAAATATGTGTGAGATATATATATAAAAAATACTAATCCATGGTGGTTACAATATTTTTCATTTGGCCATTTTTGAAGGTCCTCGTGAAGTTTTGTGATATATGTCGAATGCAAAAGACATGATGCCAATTGCTGTTTAGACACCTAACAACACTTTTAGTTGACTCATGTCTATCCGAAATCAAGCAGAGGTTGGGCTGAGGTGTGGCAAACATTCGTAGACGACTGAGGAAGAATAACCATGCATCTGATGTTTCACCCTCAACAATGGCGTATGTTATAGGAATGGTATGGCCATCACCCCTGAGCGATTGCCATTAGTAAGGTCCCACAATACTTCCCATACAACGATGTTCGATCAACTGAAGCAACTGGCTTACAGTGATCAAACCCTTTGAAACATGGTTAGAAACTCCAGAAGAGGCAATGGAAGACAACTTTTCCAGGAATTACTTGGTCATCCTGAATAAAGAGTCGCACTTCAATATCGGTAACAGTGCCTGGAAGATAATGTTGGAACCAAGTTGGTTTTACATTTAGAGTTTTGATGTTAACAAAATTATTTTATGAGAACAATATATTTGACTTCAAAGAGTATGAAAAAAGATATGGTCAAGATTTAATTAAGATTTGATCAAGATTTGAAGAAGATTTGATCAAGCTTTGAAGAAGATTTGATCAAGATTTGAAGAAGATTTAATTAAGATTTGAAGAAGATTTGATTAAGATTTGAAGAAGATTTAATCAAAATTTGAAGAAGGTTTGATCAAGATTTGAAGAAGATTTGTTGAAGATTTGATCTGAAGAATTTACAAACTCAATCTGAACAAACTACAAACATAATCGATCTGAAGAATTTACAAACTCAATCTAAA
The DNA here is from genome assembly GCA_037974295.1 of Cicer cuneatum. Classification (NCBI taxonomy): domain Eukaryota; kingdom Viridiplantae; phylum Streptophyta; class Magnoliopsida; order Fabales; family Fabaceae; genus Cicer; species Cicer cuneatum. The sequence goes on from JBBPBO010000001.1 coordinate 55,602,416, forward strand.
GAAGATACAATTCAGAATTAAACAAGGACTAAATTGAAGCCCAAATTTTAACTATAAATAGATACTCAGGGCTGAAGAAGAAGATCATCGAAAATCAGAAGAGAGTAGAAGAACTCAAGCTCAAATTCCAAATTCATCTTAGAGTTCAAAGAGAGAAACACTTGTTAGAAGGAGAAGTATTTTCTGAGTGTTCTTTTCTTAGAGTGTGGGAGTTATTATTGTTATCAGCTTTTCATAAGCAACTACTCAAGTTCCAATCTCTTATATCCAACTCGATATTGGTTTAGTTCCTTCTTCAATCTGGGTTTGTCAGGTTGTTAGGAGAAGACTTGGCTTGTAGGGTCAAGGTTGTGTTGTTCCTCAAAAGTCTGGGGTTGTCATACTGTTTGGGACGACTGGCTTGGAGGGTCAGGTGTTTTGTAATTCAAGGTATTTGAATTAGTGGATGAAAGCCTTCTGAATGAGGGGACTGGATGTAGCCAAGTTAGTGGTGAACCGGGATAAATCTATCTGTTCAAATATTTATGCTTTCATTATTTGTTGCCTCTGAATTCGATTGCTTCTTATCCAAGTAATTCATAAAAACCAACCAGGCTTCATCAAATCAACAAAAAGTTTTCAACTTTGGCAAACACAATTCAACCCCCTTCTCGTGTTTGCACCTTCAGATAATGTTTGAAAGCAAGGATCCACCTTGGAAGCTCCTTGTATGATTCCTCCCAATTCCCGTATATTCACTCAATGACCTTTTGTTTTGCAATCCATTCTTATGTATAAGTAGTGATATATGTGTACCATGATCGTATACGTGCAATCAACATTGAAACTGATATTGTGTGGCCCTTCTAGTTTTGTGATCTTCCATATGTTTGATTTCTTTCCATTCAAGATTCTACACCTCCATATAGAATTTTTATTTTTACAACGGACAATCCATCTATTGCTACCAGGATGCACTACGACGAAGCTCGAAGAATTGTGCATATGATATTCTTTTACACACTGCATTGCCACAACTTTTGTGGGAAATGCCATCCCAACTTGGAGATTGTCAAGATCTGGAACAAGATAAGATTGGTTTTGGGACTTCGAGTGGACAAATTCATCATTAACGTAATTCATGTTGTTGGAGGTCACGTTGCAAAAATGTGAGGGGGAGTCAGAGAAACATATTGTAGTAGATGGACATTCTACTACGGGTTCTTGATCATCATCGTCATCGACAACAACTTCAGCAAGAATGTCATTCTCATCCTCACTGAAATTTCCAACTTCTTCATTGTGGACACCAACCATAACACTGATAGGACCATCATCGTATGGTGTGTTAAGGTCAATACCATGGGTGGCTGTTGATGAGTGCTATGATGACGAATAGTGTATGGATTGATGGTGGAATTGTGTTTTAATAAAAGGGTATGAAGATGGAATGGAGTTGGGGTATGAAGAGGGTATGGAGTGATGGATTGAATAGGGCGTTGGCTCAATATATCGTAAAATTACTTGTGTATCATCTTTAGGATCATCTACTAACCATGCATAAACTTCAATTGTTGAAATACCAAGACATTTACTTGCTATGAACATGCCAAACATCATCTGCACGTCATTATCTCCTACAAGATTTAACGAGAAGAGTTATAAGGTATCAATAAATAACATCGACCACCTTATTTGAGTTGTCTGATTGAATCTTTGTTTGGATACATTTGATAAGTCTATCATGTTTGATATTTTTCTTCACTTTTAACAAGAATGTATTGGCGCATGCAAAGACAACACCTTTTGTGCTTGTCCTCTCAACATGTCCATTGTAATATACTAGGACAAAAAACTCTCTTGGAGCCATTGTAGGTAAAGATATGTGTATGAGCAAGTGTTTAGAATGATATTATGTTGTGCCACACGGATTTCCCTTCACTGTATTTCAAAAAAAATTCCCTTTGAGAAATTGGTACCGGACATTTCAACTTTTCACCTTTAAAAAAATAAAATTTCAAAAGAATGGTATATTGATACTTAATTATAATGTAGTGGTAGTTTGATATTTAAATTTTTTTTAGTGGTAGTATAAAAAAAAAAACCACTAGTGAGCTCCTCTCAATATAGTCATTGTGAGCAACATAGACATAAATTTTCGAAGAATAATGTCTTTAATAAATTTCCTGGTTGCAGAAATTCATTATTCTAATATGCGTCTTAGTTTGGTTTTTTATTTTATGAGGAACAATAGTTTTTTTTTCAAAATGTATTTTGAAATAAATATTAAATATATTAAATACTTTATTTTTGATTGAATTCTTTGTTTTAAAAAATAAAACATGAGGAACCAAGTGAATTTTTGAAGAGTTAGAAGTGCTTAGATAGTAAATCATTGAAATTTTTTTTCGATGATTGCTGTTGAGAAATTTTTCTTAAACCATCTTTGATTAGATTTTAATTTTATAAGGCAAAAATGATTTTAACTACAATTCTCTAATTGATGTTTTGATGATAACAAAAACAATAAGAACAATTATCCTCTAACTATATTTGCTAGTATGCAGATTAAGTTAGAAAATAAGGTTTATATCAATGACTATCTATTTCAAGGTAGCATACATTATGAATAAGTTAAATATAATAATCTAAGTGTTAATTAACACGAAGAATATTATTACCTAATGCACGAGTAATTATGTTTATTAATAGAGCAAATCATGATATATATAAATAAGAAACGTTACAATGAGCATCTGATTGTTCATATCCAAGTCAAAGCAAATGATATAAGTCAATGAATGATCGGCCGATCACAAAGAAAAGAGCACAAATATGATTATTTGTCTTTAACAAAAGTCAACTATGATTCAAGACTTTTGTTGATCATCTGATTTGAAGAACAATAATAATATGTGAATCAAGCATATGAGAAAGTCGATGCTCTGGTAAAAATGAAATCCTCTAATTAAGAAAATGACTTTGGAAATTCTATGAAGCATTGTGTCCTCCGATAAAGCTATCATATGGAAAAGTCAATGTATCTGGTCAATAACCAAACAATGAAGATTGACTTAACTTATTGATATTCGTTTGAAGACAAAATTCCAAGAGAAAGAACTTTGTTCCTATGATGACGTGACACCAAAACATAAAGTATCAAGAAAAGAATGTTGTATATCCTATGATCAGTACAATACAACTGTCCAAATAGTACAACAACTTGGAATAGTACTATCAATAGTACATATTTTTAACGGCTCAATGTAATATTGCTACGCGTCGAGATTTCCAACAACACTATTTTCAACGAATATGTTCTTCAACATTTAAATAGAAACATTTTGAAATTGAAAAAGATTGACATGGATGGATATTAGGATGAACGATAATCAACAAAGTTGACCATCAAAAGAAAAAGGCAATGTTCAAAGAAAATATCTAGAAAAGCCTTGACCACATCAAAAGAAAAGTTTGAATGAAAAACATTTTGTAGAGGGTTATCAGAAATTTATGTAAATCAATCAAATTGTTTTTATACACTTGAATTGATATAAGATTGAATTGTATTATTCTCTCAATGAGAGTTATGTTGAAACCAAGTTGGTTCTATACTTAGTTTTGATGTTAACAAAAGTATTTTATGTAAATAGTATTTTGACTTAGAAGAACAAATCAGAAGCTGTGCAAAATCAGAGGATGACACCACCAGAAGATACATCCATATGAAGCAATCAGAAGATAGAAATTCCACTAGAAGGTTCAGCCAGAAAATGCATCCAGAGGGTACCAGAGGATGCATCCTGAAGGCACCAGAGGATACAATTCCAGAGGAAATCAGAGGATGTCATCAAAGGTCAAATAACCATAAGAGGATATCTTTCCTGGCCCAGATCAGAAGGAAGCATAGTCCAGAAGAAGACCTGGTCCAAACCAAAAGGAAGCTTGTTAGAGGGAGACTTGGTCCAGACCAGAAGGAATCATAAGTCAGACTTGCTCCAGAATTAATCCTGACCAGAAGATAGTCTGGTCGTGAAATAAGAATCAGTCCAAACTTAATCCAGACTTGGTCCAGAGCAGAAGATAACTGGTCCAGAACAAGTGACTTGGTCCAGACTTGGTCAAGACTAGAAAATGGCATGGTCTAGAGCACAAAACCCAGTCCAGATAGAAGAAATGATTGTCCAGATTTAATCTAGACTTGATCTAGATCAGAAGATAAATGTCTAGATTAAAATATCATAAGTCCAGATTTAATTCAGATTCAATCCAGACTCAATCCAGACTTGGTCCAAATCAGAGGGAAAATGTTCAGATCAATGGTCCAGATTTAAGCATCATGGCCCAGTGTTGGTCAAGATCAGAAGATCAGATCATATGGCCCAGTGTTGGCCGAGATCAGAAGATCAGAGCATATGGTCCACTGATTGGCCGAGATCAGAAGATCAGATCATATGGTCCAGTGTTGGTCGAAATCAGAAGATCATATGGTCTAGATTTAATCATGATGAAAATCAGTGATAACTTGATCAAAATTCGAAGAAGACTTGATTAAATTTTGATAGAAATTTGATCAAAGTATTAAGGGGATTTGATTCAAAAATTACCGAAGACTTGAAGAAATTCGAATGCAATCTGAAGCTTAAAAAGATATGGTTTGAAATTAAAAGGAACAAGATTGGTCAATAGAATTTTCAAATGCAATCTGGAGCTAAAAAGATACGTTTTTTTATTTAAGTGGAACCTGATTGGCCAAGTTATTTTTGCAAGAGAATATGGCAGATTCAGCTCGAATTTAAGCATGGGAGAAACCCTAATTATTCATCTATAAAAGGAGGCTCAAGGCAGAAGACATAGCATCGAAAATCAGTAAAAGAGTCATACACTTCCAGAAGCACATGAAGGTGCAAACACCAGAAGGGGGGTTGAATTGTGTTTGACTAACTTGAATACTTTTTCTATTTTTATAGTTTTAAAACAAAACTTGATTTATGAATAAAACAGAGTTGGTAGCGGATATAAAGTAAAAATAAAAACACAGAATTTTATACTGGTTCACCGTTAACGAGGCTACGTCCAGTCCCTTCACCTTGAAGGATTTCACTAATTCAAAACTTTGAATTACAATAATACCACTGACCCTCCAAGTCAGTCTTCTCAAACAGTCTAAGAATCCTAGACTTTTGAGGAATACAGCACCTTGACTTCTCAAGTCAAGTCTTCTCCTACCAATCTGACAACCCCATATTGTAGAAGGAATTACAACGCCTTGAATCTAATTGCTAAGTAATCTGCTACCCCTTTGAAGGTGCAAACACGAGAAGGGGGGTTGAATTATGTTTGTCTAACTTGATTTCTTTTGTTGTTTTGTTGAATGTTAATATGAATTATTCGATATATAACTAATCAGATTCAGCAGCGGATAATAATAACATAATAACACATCAATTTATACTGGTTCGCCGTTAACTAGGCTACGTCCAGTCCCTTCCTCCAGAAGGCCTTTTAACTAATTCAAACTCATTTGAATTACAACGCCACTGACCCTACAAGCCAGTCTTCCCAAACAGCCTGACAACCCCAGACTTTTGAGGAACAACAACACCTTGAGTATACCAGCCAAGTCTTCTCAAACAGCCTGACAACTCCAGACTTTTGAGGAACAACAACACCTTAACTAAACCAGCTAAGTCTTCTCAAACAGCCTGACAACCCCAGACTTTTGAGGAACAACAACACCTTAACTAAACCAGCTAAGTCTTCTCAAACAGTTTGACAATCCCAGACTTTTGAGGAACTTCACAACCTTAAACCTACAAGCTAAGTCTTTTTCTAACAACCTGACAACCCCAGATTTTAGAAGAAACTTCAACACTATAGGATTTAATATAAGGGATCGAAATTAGAACTGAGTAATTACTTTTGGAAAGTTGATACTCACAATATGCTTAAAGTGAACTAGAGTGTTTGCTTCTGAATAAATTATGATGACGATCAGCTTCACACTATAAGAAAAGAATACTTAGAAAATATTTATCTTTTAAGCATGTGTTTCTCTCCTTTGAACTCTCTGAATACTTATGAATTTTTTCTTGAGTTCTTCTATTTTTCGATGCTTTATTCTTCAGCATTAAGCCTCTATTTATAGTTGAACTTTAGGGCTTCACCGGTGCTTTACTTCAGGAGTGTATTTCGATTAATCTGTTTTGAGAATATTCTGGAGTAGTTTGCTCACATTTTGTTTTGAGTCTTTTGCTCATTGATGCTTTACTTCTGAAGTGTATTTCAATTAATCTGTTTTGAGCATTTTGCTCCGCTTCTGTTTTGAGCATGCTTTTAGCTAGATTCTGTTTCTCGAGTCTTTTGCTCCAATTCTATTTTGAGCATTTTTCTCATATTCTATTTTGAGCATATTTTTAGCTAGATTTTGTTTCTCCAGTCTTTTGCTCCAATTCTGTTTTGAGCATTTTTCTCTAACATATTCTTCTGACAGATTCTTCTGATGATATCCTCTGGTGACGTCATCCTCTGATTTCTGCTTCTGGTGACGTCATCTTCTGATTACATCCTCTGGTGACATCATCCTCTGATTTCTTCTTCTGGTGACGTCATCTTCTGGTGACGTCCTCTGGTGACGTCATCCTCTGATCTATTCTTCTGATGACATTTTTCATTCTTCTTCTAAGTCAAATATGTTATTTTCATAAAATACATTTGTTAACATCAAAACTTTAATTGCAAGAACCAACTTGGTTCCAACACCCTTTTGACTCCCTCAGATTGTAGACTCTACTTCAACAACTTAGATCTAACACAAGGGAAAGAAAATAACACGAGTGCTTGCTTCTGGAAAGCTGGAACTCACAATTAACCTCACTGAAAACTCGAGTGTTTGCTTTTGGAAGTGTATGACTCTTTTGTGATTTTCGATGCTGAGTATTCTGTCTTGAGCCTCTTTTTATAGATGCAGATTAGGGCATCTTCCAAGCTTAAATTCGAGCTGTATCTTGCCAGATACTCTTGCAAAAATACTTTGACCAATCGGGCTTCACTTAAATAAACAACATATCTTTTTCTGCTCCAGATTGCCTTTTAAAAATAACTTTGACCAATTCTGACTTTAATTAATTCTGGAACAAATCTTTCTTCCCGCCAATAGCTTCTGAATTCCACAAGTCTTCACTTTATTTTTGTAACAATTCCTTTTTAATACTTTGATCAAATTTAATCAAATCTCCACCGATTTTCATCATGATTAAATCTGAACCCTTCGATCTTCTGCTCTCGTCCACATCTAGACCATACCAAGTGATCTGCTGTGATCCTTTGATTTCGGCCAACCCTGGACCACACTTTCTGATCTTCTGATCTCGGGCAACTTGGACTTGCAAACTGATCTGCTGTGATCCTCTGATCTCGGCCAATGTTGGACCACACGTTCTGACCTTCTGATTTCGGCCAACACTTGGCCATGGTCTGATCTTCTGATCTCGGCCAACACTGGGCCATATACTTAAATCAGGACCATTGATCTGAACATCTTCCCTCTGATCTGGACCAATTCTGAACTGGGTCTGGATTGAACTGAAATTAAAACTGGACAAATAATATTTTAGTATGGACATTTTACTTTCTGATTTGGATCAGGTCTGGATCAAATCTGGACATCATTTCTTCTGGTCTGGACTTAGTTTCATACCTTGAACCATGCTATCTTCAGGTCTGGGTCAAATCTGGATTGAATATCTTGTTCTGGACCAATTAATTTATCCTCTGATTAAGTCTGGATCAAGTCTGGGCTGTTTTTCATTTCACTGCCAGACCATCTTCTGGTCAGAATAACTTATGGAATAAGTCTGACTTATGATTCCTTCTGGTTTGGATCAAGTCTCCCTCTTGTAGGCTTTCTTCTGGTCTGGTCCAGGTCTCCTTCTGACTTTGCTTTCTTCTGATCTGGGCCAGCAAAGATATCCTCTGGTAATTTTAGGATGCATCCTCTGGTATCTTCTAGATGCATTATCTGGTATCTTCATCTTCTGCCTCTGGAAACTTCATCTTCTGGTGGCATTTAATGTAATAATTCAAGGTACAAAATAAGATTACATGGAGTGTTTTTGTAAACATCAAAATCCTAAGTACTTAGAACCAACTTGGTTCCAACAGCACACACTCGAGTTTTCAGTGTGGTTAATTGTGAGTTTCAGCTTTCCAGAAGCAAGTACTCATGTTTTTCGTTCCCTTCTGTTAAATATATATTGTTGAAGTAGAGTCTACAATCTGAAGAGTCAGAGGAAGTAGTAGGTGACTTAGCAATTAGATTCAAGGTGTTGTAATTCCTTCTGCAATCTGGGGTTGTCAAATTGGTAGGAGAAGACTTGACTTGAGAAGTCAAGGTGTTGTGTTCCTCAAAAGTCTAGGATTGTTAGACTGTTTTAGAAGACTGACTTGGAGGGTCAGTAGTACTGTTGTAATTCAAAGGTTTTGAATTAGTGGAAAAACCCTTCAAGTGGAAGGGACTGGATGTAGCCTAGTTAATGGTGAGCCAGGATAAATCCTTGTGTTGTTTATTTTACTTTATCCGCTGCTAACTCTACTTGATTATATTTCAGATTTCAAATAATCATCAAAAACAGAAAAAGAATTCAAGTAGTACAAACACAATTCAACCCCCCTTCTCGTGTTTGCACCTTCAACTGGCATTAAAGCTTGGTCTCAAGGTTGAGCACTTAACAGTGTTTGAGGAAAGGTCCAAGGGGGTTCAACATGTCAGAATCCAAAGAAGAATTTGGAGGCAACATCAACAGGCCACCACTGTTTGATGGAGATCACTTTGAATACTAGAAAGATAGAATGAGAAGCTTCTTCATCTCCCAAGATCCTGATCTCTAGACCTTGGTAGTCAAAGGCCACACTGCACCCACTACACTAGAAGATGAAGAACTGGATATAGAAGATATGAATCCCAACCATAGGAAGTTGTACAAGCTGCATCACAAGTATAGAACCATCATGATCAATGCTATCACATTCAAAGAATTTGACAGATGCACTAACAAGGAAACAGCAAAAAGCATCTATGACAGTCTGGTTCTGACCTATGAAGGAAGTCAACAGGTTCAAGAGGCAAAGGCAATCATACTGGTCAAATAGTATGAGCTGTTAAAGATGGAAGAGGATGAAGACATTGAAGCGATGTTCAACAGATTCAGATTCAGGTATCAGGTTTAAAAGTATTAAAGAAAAGCTACTGCAAATCATGTAAAGAAGATCCTCAGAAGCTTACCAGCCAAATGGAGACCAAAGGTTACTGCAGTACAAGAAGCTAGGGATCTGAATACCTTGAACCTTGAAGATCTGATCATCTCCCTCAGCTCTCATGAAATAGAGCTGAATGCAGATGAACCAAAGAAGAAGAAGACTTTAGCCCGTAAGTCAAAATAGAAGAAAGCTGCAAAGGTTGTATCAGAATCAGAGGATAGTGATAGTGATGACGATGATCTTTCTTACATAACCAAGCAGATTGCAAAGATGTGGCAAAACAGAAAAAAGAAAGCTCCCAAGAAAAATGGCAAATACTCTGACAGAGGAAAAGAAGAAGCTGACAAGAAAAGCATCATCTGCTATGGATGCAATGAACCTGGACATATCAAGTCAGAATGTCCAAACATGGAGAAAGGAAAGCATCACAAGAGAGACTCCAGACCCAAGAAGAAAAATCTGATGGCAATATGGGATGATTCTGATGAATCTTCTGATGATTAAGAAGTCGAATTAGCAATGATGGCTCACATCAAGTTTGCCTCTGGACTCCTTAAAGGTACTAGCTCTGGAAGAAAAGCAAAAGGTAAGAAGAATGGAAAAATCATTCATTCAGGCAAGTCTGGAAGCACATCAGAGGAAGCAGTATTGGCTCTGATGGCACATACCAACTCAAGTTCTGGATCCAGCACAGACTCTAGAACTGATCTAGAAGATGAAAACAAAGAGGTATTCTCTAATCTTACTAGATCTGAATTAATTAATGCTCTTAAAGACTTTCTAAATGCCAACAACAATATGTCTTTAAAACTGAAGACTCTTAGGGAAGAAAAGAAAATTTTAACCAAAGAAGTTCAAATTTTAAAGAATCAGAATGCTGAGTTTGCAACTGAAAACAGTAATTTTAAAACTGAAGTTGCCAGACTCAATTCTGAAAATCTAACTCTCAAAAGTAATATTTTCTCTACTTCCAATACTGTTTGTGAATCTGATATGCATGAACAAGCTTTTCAAAACTTTATTGCAAATGGTATGGAAAGAAGTAAGTATGCTTCCATGATTTATGGAATTAGTAACAATGGCAAGAGAGGAATAGGTTGTACTGAATCTGTTGCTGAAATTAAATATGATCATTCTAATGCTCTGTGTACTATTTGTGCTAAAAAGGGTCACTTTCAATTGTCTTGCCCTATGATAAAATCAGACAAGAGACCTGTTAAGTCTAACAAACCTGGACCCAACCAGTTTTTGGTACCAAATAACAAAATTTTTTATGTTGCAGATATTCTGAGCAACCAGAAGGAAACACCAATCATGGTGCCTGGTCAATGGATGTTGGCAATGCACAAACAGAAAAAGGTGTATGTTCCAGTTTCCACCAGGTGGAAGCAAAATGAGTCTGATGGAAGAAGGTCTGGTCAGTACCATTCACACCAGAATCAGAACCAGAACCAGTATCAGTATCAGAATCAGAGGTTCAGCAAAATCACACACACTATTACCAGAAGAAGCAGAATTACGAGAATCACCATAAGTTCCAGAATTACCAAAGGAACCTGATATATCAGCAAAAAGAGAAGAATCATAATCAACAGAGTTCTTCAAACACTCTAGTGAAATTCATCAAGACTACAAACCTGGAAGGGAATTCAAATCCCTTCATCCAAACCATTAAATCACAGAACATACAGATTCGGAATCTGAAAATCAGAAGCAAGAGGATTTTCAGAGTAAAACTGAAACTGTTAACATAGAGGTTACATCTTGCTGTAAATACTATTATTGTTTGATATTTATGTTTACTGTGATAACAAGAAGCTTGATCTTAAATATCAAAGCTAGATAAGTATTTTGCAGTTTCTCAAAGATTTAAAGGAACCAAGTGATTCACACGAATTGAACACTTCAACAGAAACAACATTCCAGTGGTTTCAAAAACAAGCAGAAACCACCAGAAGCAGAATTAATGGTTTGGCTGTATTGAGTTCATTTTAAAAAATATTTGATTTGTATTATGTTATATGACAAATAGCTTGACATGAAAAGTCAAAGCAAGAGGAAGCTAATGTAGGTTTACTAGAAAGAATACGACAAATTTTCAGAGGATAAATCTAAAGAAGGATGGATTCTTGCAATGCAAGAAGAGGTGAATGAGTTTGAAAGGAATGATGTTTGGGATCTGGTGTCCAGACCACACAAAATATCTTTGGAACCAAGTGGGTGTTCAGGGACAAACTCAATGAAAAAGGTGAAGTAGTCAGTAATAAAGCTAGGCTTGTGGCATAAGGATACAGTCAGCAAGAAGGCATTAATTACACTGAGACTTTTGCTCCAGTGGCCAAGTTAGAAGCAATTCGTATCCTACTCTCTTTTGCTGCAAATCATGATATTACTTTGTATCAAATGGATGTCAAAAGTGCTTTCTTAAATGGTTATATAAGTGAGGAAGTCTATGTTAAACAGCCCCTAGGTTTTGAAAATTCTGATTTTCCAAACAATGTTTTTAAACTTAAAAAATCTTTTTATGGTTTAAAACAAGCACCTAGGGCATGCTATGACAGACTTAGCAATTTCTTACTTAAAATAGATAACACTTTGTTTAGAAAATCCATTAAAGATGATATTCTGATCATTCAAGTTTATTTTGATATTATTTTTGGATCCACTAATGGCACTCTCTGCCAAGAGTTTTCTGATTTGATGTAGCAAGAGTGTCAGATGAGCATGATGGGAGAACTTAAGTTCTTCATAGGAATTCAGATTCAGCAAGGCAAAACAGGTATACTCATTTACACGAAAGAACTTCTCAAAAAGTTCAAGATGAGTGATTGTAAGCCTATGGCCACCCCCATGCACCCCACCTGCTCACTTGAAAAAGATGAATCCGGCCAAAAGGTAGACCAGAAAACATACAGAGCTAACCCTAGAGAATCCCACTTAACTGCTGTTAAAAGAATCCTGAGATACCTAAAAGGCACTATCAATCTCACCCTGTTCTACAAAGAAACTTCTACATATCAACTTAGTGGATGTTGTGACAACACTTTCAGCCATCAACCTAACCAAAAACCATATCCTTCATTCTAGAGCCAAGCACATAGAAATATAACATCACTTTATCTGAGACCATGTTCAAAAAGGAACACTCAACATCCAGTTTATAGACACAGGTCATCAATGGGCTGACATATTCACTAAACCATTTCCTGAAGATCGATTCGAGTTCATTAAGAAGCATCTCAACATAATCTCCATATCTGACTAGATCAAGTAGTCTTTGAAGAGGGGTACTTTTTATTTTTTGTATTTTATTTCCTGTTATTTATTTATTTTTGTACTCCAGAAGATATTATAAAAAAAAAGAGAAGGTCACAAGAACAATCCTTTTTGGCTGATGACAAAAAGGGGGAGAGAAAGAAAGAGTGAGAAGGAGTTGAAAAGGAGAGGAGAAAAGAAAGAGTGAAACAAAAGAAGGAGTTGAAAAGAAGAGGAAAAGTCTAGGGCATTAGACTTAGGGGGAGAAGCTTGATCTGAGGGGGAGTCTAACAAAATAAGTCATAAAAAATACAAGGTTTTGTCATCATCAAAAAGGGGGAGAATGTTGGAACCAAGTTGGTTCTATACTTAGTTTTGATGTTGACAAAAGTATTTTATGTAAATAGTATTTTGACTTAGAAGAACAAATCAAAAGCTGTGCAAAATCAGAGGATGACACCACTAGAAGATACATCCAGAGGAAGCAATCAGAAGATAGAAATGCCACCAGAAGGTTCAGCCAGAAAATGCATCCAAAGGGTACCATAGGATGCATCCTGAAGGCACCAGAGGATACAATTCTAGAGGAAATCAGAGGATGTCATCAAAGGTCAAATAACCATAAGAGGATATCTTTCCTGGCCCAGATCAGAAGGAAGCAGAGTCCAGAAGGAGACATGGTCCAAACCAGAAGGAAGCTTGTCAGAGGGAAACTTGGTCCAGACTAGAAGGAATCATAAGTCAGACTTGGTCCAGAATTAATCCTGACCAGAAGATAGCCTGGTCGTGAAATAAGAATCAGTCCAGACTTAATCCAGACTTGGTCCAGAGCAGAAGAAAACTGGTCTAGAACAAGTGACTTGGTCCAGACTAGAAGATGGCATGGTCCAGAGCATAAAACCCAGTCCAGATCAGAAGAAATGATTGTCCAGATTTAATCCAGACTTGATTCAGATCAGAAGATAAATGTCCAGATTAAAATATCATAAGTCCAGATTTAATTCAGATTCAATCCAGACTCAGTCCAAACTTGGTCCAAATCAGAGGGAAAATGTTCAGATCAATGGTCTAGATTTAAGCATCATGGCCCAGTGTTGGCCGAGATCAGAAGATCAGATCATATGGCCCGGTGTTGGCCGAGATCAGAAGATCAAAGCATATAGTCCACTGATTGGGCGAGATCAGAAGATCAGATCATATGGTCCAGTGTTGGTCGAAATCAGAAGATCATATGGTTAATTGTGAGTTTCAGCTTTCTAGAAGCAAGTCTCGTGTTTTTCGTTCCCTGGTGTTAAATCTATATTGTTGAAGTAAAGTCTACAATCTGAAGAGCCAGAAGAAGTAGCAGGTGACTTAGCAATTAGATTCAAGGTGTTGTAATTCCTTCTGCAATCTGGGGTTGTCAAATTGGTAGGAGAAGACTTGACTTGAGAAGTCAAGGTGTTGTGTTCCTCAAAAGTCTAGGATTGTTAGACTGTTTGGGAAGACTGACTTGGAGGGTCAGTAGTACTGTTGTAATTCAAAGGTTTTGAATTAGTGGAAAAATCCTTCAAGTTGAAAGGACTGGATGTAGCCTAGTTAATGGTGAACTAGGATAAATCCTTGTGTTGTTTATTTTACTTTATCCGCTGCTAACTCTACTTGATTATATTTTAGATTTCAAATAATCATCAAAAACAGAAAAAGAATTCAAGTAGTACAAACACAATTCAACCCCCCTTCTCGTGTTTGCACCTTCAAGTTAAACTTCCAAAGAAAGATTATGTGTCAAATTAGACACATACTTAAATCAATGTACTCAAGTCCGATAGTGGCAATAATTCTTTAATTCAAAAAAGTTACCTGAAGAGGCGAAAGAATACATCAAATCCTCAACGGCAGTTGCCAGAATGTTGAGTAGACTAGAAAGACTTCTAGTTGTATAGCCTGGAGAGATAGAGAAAAGAATACTTATAGCCTAGAGAGACAGAGAAAATAATACTCGTAACCTGAAGAGGCAGAACAAAAAATACTTGTACGCTATTGGATTAATAGTGGATTAAGTCCTCGACTATACTGAGACATCTCTTTAAGGGATGACTAGATGTATAAACAATTGTTATGAACTTTTAAAAACATACATGCGTCTCTTCTCTATCTCAACTATGTAATTTAATTTTAAGTTCTTTATGATTCATCTTTATTTTACTCAAATTATTTTACCATCATAAGTTGAATGATCTAATAAAGAACACATCTTTTTGTTTAGCATTGAAAATGTTTCCGTAAATGGTTAACACAATTAAAACCCTTCATTTCTTGTACTCTCCAACACCTTCATACTTATCTCTCAATCAAACTTCAGATTATCAAGACACTTTCTTAAAAAACTAGAGAATTGATTAATTTTAAATTACTAATGCATTTTTCTTGCACGTGACATGGCATGCCTGATTGAATGGTGGTGATACATTTGTAATGGTAAGTCAAGACTAAATTTTGTAGGCCTTGATGTTTTGGCTAGTAGGATTAGCTTTGCCTATAAATATCCATTGTACATTTCATTTAACATAAACACAATCAATCAAACTTATAATTTATTTCTCACAATTTGTTTAGTTATCTTTCTACTTTGATTTTACTTATATTTTCATTAATTTAGTAGTTCACAAAAAACCTACTTCATACTTGACAACTCTTTGGAGGAGTTAATGAACCCGCATGCAAGAGACATTGTTCCTTTCTTGATGCAATCCTTTGAACCAATAATGGATCACAATTTAGAGCTAGCTAATTAATAGCTAACTTCACGAACAACTTTCAAGTGCAACAACAAATTTGGTGTGTCCGATAGAACACTACTATCAACGTTACCAAAAAGTTCAATTCATCAGATCACGAATACAATTAATGTGAGCACTTGCACCCTGGTAAAAGTCTTAACAACATAGACCAATAATCAACTTCAGCTTCAAAGAAGCCAATCCCTCAAAAACCTAACGATGCTTGCAATAGGGACAAATCTAAAAAATTTAACTAATGGAGACAGGATCATATATTCAACTTAAATGTTTATATAAAAAATATATCAATACATATATAACAAATAATTGATGACGGAGTTATACCTTTAGAAAGTAAAATAACTCACCAATTTACTAACTTTTTTTTGGAAAATTAACAAACCTTTTTAAAAATATCGACTATTATATACCAAAAAAAATGAAACAATTATTCAACAATTAATCTCCTATATGATTTCAATTATTTAACATTCAATTATTTAACAATTATTCAATGATTAATCTCCTATATGATTTCAAATATTTAACGATTATTCAACAACTAATCTTTCATACCGTTTCAATTGTTGTAGTTACCACATACAACATTAATTAAAGCAAACAATTGAATATATATACATATTTTTTTAGCTTTTTATCAATATTTCAAACACATCACTAAATTAATCCGGGCAACAAGTAATTTTAATGTACAGAAAAAACAAAATATTAAATGCATACTCATTAAAAAAGTTAAACTATGTTTTAGGGGCAAGTGCTCTTAATTTATAACAGATGCATCCATCCATCCATGCTGCTGGATGCTAGCAACTACTTTATTAATAAAATTAATATTGAAAAGAATTATAAATATTTTATTGATATTCTTACATATTTAATTTTTAATAGAATAATTATTGATTAAATTTTATTTACTTCTCGAATTTTAAATTATCACTTCTTTTCTCATAGTTAATTAAAAAAAAGACATTAAATGAAACTTAATATGAAAGGGAGGGAGTCATCAATAAATTGAAGTTAGGACCCTTATAAAATCTAATTCAATTCCACTTACACCCCACCAAAAGCAAAGGAGTGAATTGAATGGCCAAACGGCAGTTTCGCGTTGACAACCTTGTTGACACCCCCATTTTCATATTCCTTTGTCTATATATGCACATAACTAATTTTCTCTGTTTTTGACACCCTCATACTCTCCATCATCTTAGCTAACTACTCTTAACTTATCTCTCTCTCTCTTCCCCCTTAAACCATTTCACATTAATTCTCTCCTCCTATATATCCCTTTCATATATATTCCTCACTTTCTCTCCTTCCCCCTTCTTTTTATATATCAACTTCTTCTTTTTTTTTATCATGCATTCTTTTAAGTAGCCAATTTCAAGCTTAGGAACACTTGTGTTCTACATAACCAAATCAACCATATATTAATTTATTTGTATATATATTCATTCTTTCCATTTTATATACAAGAGGATTCATCACCATGTTGCAAGATGTTATTCACCCTCCATCACATGATCATGACCAACTATCCATTGTAATTGCCTCAGCCTTGTTATTAATTATGATATCTCCATAATCTTATATTTAATGTTAATGCATGTTTTGGAAGGAACTATATATATGTGCTATCTTTAATTGTGTCATGCATGCATGGACCTTCATGAGTTATAAGATATGAAACTTTTGTTTTGGGAGTAAATATATATAAGATATGAAACTTCACCAAGTAATTTGTTTGAAAAGAGGGTTGTTTTCAATTTATTTGGGTCACTCTTATATTTTGGTGGCCAAGTAGTGGTTAATTAATTATGGATGCTTGCAATTTATTATCTCTACATGCATTAGAATCATGAATCATGAAAATGGTTTCCTTATGTTTGTTACATGTTTGATGATAATTTGTCTCTAAATAGTTTGTTACATAGCTAGTTATAAGTATATTAGCTATTCTTTATAGCAAAGAAACAAGAAGACATATACATGTTACATACCCTCACAATTTATAGGACATAACGTTTTCTTTCTTCTATTTATATTGTTGGCAAGCATAATGTTTTCTTTGACTGGAAATTATAAGAAGGAATCAAAGACTCCGTGAGAGTAAGGCTTTGTTCTTTCTGACATTATCCTATTCAAGACAATGTTCCAACCACCATAATGTCATTTTCTAGGGGCAAATTAGTAAAATTGATGTAACATTTCCTTGATAGTCATTATAAACATAGCTTTCAGTTCATGTGGAATATATATCTCTTTAGAGCTTCATTTATAAGCTTTCCTAATTTTGATATTCCTTATTCAATTAGATAGGAAGAAGGGTCATAATGTAATGACAAAAAAAGTTCATATAGGCATAGCATTATGAAAGTGTACCTTTAAGTGGCTTTCAATTGCCATTGAAGGACAATTTCCCATTTTAATGAACAAAAATAACATAACATGAGGTTCCTTCTTTGTTTTTACTTAGTTTTATTTTTATGCTAACATTAGGTAAATTTGGTTCCAACGTGTCACATGAAGCATAGATGCAATTGCACATTTCTTTTCACAATGAAAAATAACTTGAAAAAGAAATCACTTTTTGGAGAATTTTTTTTATTTGTCTATTATCAATTATGGAAAATGACTGACTAGACTATGCAACCAACTAGTTATATGTAGAATGCCCCAAGAAAGCTTTGCACATTGATTTATTTTATTTTTTATTTTTTTTCATTTTGACAATGAAGTAGTAGTATTGTGTGTAAAAGATAGATACATAGATACTAATTATATTATTTGTCTTTTTTTTTCACTTTAGAATACCTACTAATTGATGAAGACATCTACAAGCCAAATTTTTCAATTTGATTAGAGAATAATATTATTAGCTTTTGAAATTTTTTTGAACTTCTTTTATGTTCTAAGTGATCAGATCAGACTCATGTCTATCATCAAAAAGTGGAATTGGATTCATTTTTCAAAACACCTAATAAAAAAACTATAGAGAATCACGTTACTACCTTGTATTTATATGGAAACAATCTTTCTAATTCTTCATTAAACATTTATATGCTAAGTCTTGTGTTATTTTAGACATGTTGTTTACATTTTTTTTATGTCACACCTTGCAGGATGAAATTTCAAGTCCAATTAGTGCACAAATATTTGAATTTTGTGACCCTGAATTTTTTCAAGAGTCTCTACAAAATTCTGATGTTACTTCTACCTCAAATTGTTGTCATGATCAAGATAACAACAACAACAATAACAATAACAATTCTTCATCATATGCTATAAACATATCTCAAGCTTTAGATTTAGAAGACAATAACATCAATAACAATAGCAATAGCAACAATAGTAACAATAGTAACAATAACACAAATAGTAGCAATAACAATAACCTTTCAATTATCTTTGATTCACAACAAGAAATTGACAATGACATATCAGCTTCAATAGATTTCTCATCATCACCATCTTTTCTTGTTCCACCACTTCTTCATCAAGAACAACAACAATTTGATTTCTCTTCATCAAATCCTCATCAGCTTCAACAATTAACTTGTTCAGTTTTGAATCCTATAGCTGCATCGGCGCCTCTTATCGGTGTTCCATTCGCTTCAGTTTTCGAAGATGATTGCATATCTTCAATCCCTTCATATGTTCCTATTAACCCTTCTTCTGTTTCTTCTTCTTCACCTTCTTCTTGTTCTTATCTTAGTTCTGGATTAGGTGTGTACATGCCTCATCATCATGGTAACCTTAGTTCTGCTTTGTCTGCTGATAGTTCTAGCTTGTTTGGTGGAAGTATTCTGTTAGGTTCTGAAATTCAGACTCAAGAGTTGGATTATCAAGGTGAAAATGGTGGAATGTATTGTACAGATTCTGTTCAGCAGGTTTTTAATCCTCAAGACTTTCAGGTATGATCAATTACTCAAAATTTCGGTTCAAGGTTCAAGTTATCTACTGATATAAACATTTCTTAGAGTGTTCAATAGATCTTATGAAAACAACTTGACACCTGTTTTCTTTAAACAAATTTAAACATATTTATAAGTTGCTTTAAGTTTATAGAATCACACGTATTTATAAATTGTTTTTAGCTTATGAAAATAGTTTCATATGTTCATAAGTTATTTTCAACTTATTTTCGTTATTTTATAAAACAAATTTATTATATATTTATAAATTATTTTGAACTTATTTTCTTTAGCTTATGAAAACAAATGATATGTTCATAAGTTGTTTTCGATATATTTCCACAAAGTTATAGTTTATATAAACTATTTGATTTTATTTTATTTTTTGTAAATGAAATAATTTATACAATAAACAATTATCTAATATGAAATTATACTATAAACACATAATTAAACAATTAACCTGTTTAAACAAAGAACATGAATGTAATGGCCAAAGAATTTATTTTATTCTCCAAAGCTTACTTTTTGTAAGTCTGAAGTGAAGTTATTAAAAAAAAGTGTACTTTTTTGGTGAAAGGTAATGGTCCACAAAATATCTTAAGCTGAAAACTCTGGTGCCAATATACATCAAACAATAGTTAGCATATAATAAAATTCCTTTTATAAAATCAGCTGCATTAACTACATACGTGGAAAGTACATCCATTTAAATTATCGGTGCTACATTTTAATATACAGATTACAATAATTAGTGGGCCATACATAATTTTTCCTCTTTGTATTGAATAAAAAATTGATTTTTAATTTAAATTTTTTATTATAGGCACTTGGTAGTGAGAGTCACAATTTGGTAACTGGAGCTGGGAATTCTGCCAATTTGGCACCAGAAATCTCACACTTGGAGGACTCTACCTTAAAGGTCGGAAAACTTTCTGTTGAGCAAAGGAAAGAGAAGATTCATAGATACATGAAGAAGCGAAATGAAAGAAATTTCAGCAAAAAAATCAAGGTACAAAATAGCAACATATTTGTTTCGTTATATTTATTTTCAAAATTAAGCTAATCATGCAAGAAAATAATTTTGCAGTATGCTTGTCGAAAAACTTTAGCGGATAGTCGACCACGAGTTAGAGGAAGGTTTGCAAAGAATGATGATTTTGGTGAGACTCATAGACCAACTTGCATCAACCATGAAGATGATGATGAAGTAAGATTCCCTAGCCACATCATTGATTTCTACCATTTAATTCATATAAACTATTGGTTTTCAAAAATTTTAAACCGTTAAATCATTAACTTTATTAATTATATTTACATATAAAATCAGACATACATACGACGGATTATGATTTGTATCAAAATTAAACTTATAATTGTTCAACTTTCTTTAATCTAAAAGAAAAATACTCTATCACTTTCACTCTTTTTCATTTTCAATTAGTTGATGGTATAATTCTTTAATTCTATATTCTTTCCAATTTGTACTTGCAGATAGCTGTGAAAGAAGAAGATGATATGGTTGATTCCTCAGATATCTTTGCCCATATTAGTGGACTTAACTCCTTCAAATGCAACTATTCCATCCAATCCTTGATTTGAAGTAATTAATTAACATATAGTTTGACTAGTATATGTATATGTATATCTATATAATTATTGTATTTAGGTTGTGTAGATTTTTGTAGGACCCTTTACCATCTTCAGGGCTTGATGGCTTGAGGAAACTGAATAATTGGGGTCCCAAATAATAATATACCAATAAGTGAGTTAGGAACACAAAAACTAGAAATGTATACAATTTTGGAGATATTAATTATCTTTTTCTATGTTATAACTATGAACAAGTTGTATTAATTAAATGAAAAAATTCAGGTTGCCCCACAAAACTGGTTTTAGCTAATTGATGTTGCTTATATTTTGTAATATTAAGGAACTTGGATTTGGATCTGTTTCTGAACGATATGTTATGATCTTTTCTTCTTTTTATTTTGAAAAGTGAAACATAATATTTTCTCTAGTATAACTTGTGGATCCTACTATCAAATTGCTTTTATGGAAAAAGTTGTTTATATATTCTAATTATGCTTATGTAATTCACTACCATGCATGACATTTGGAAGCAAATAAAAGTGTCTTTACTTTTTTATAGTGTGGCGTGGTTAACGGTCGGTCCAACATTTGGCGGAATCTAAAGTAAATTATAAAAAAGATTTTGATAAAAATAAATAAATAAATACATTTTTAATGCTAATATTTATATTTGATTTAAATTTTACTTTTTTACTTTTTGAGATTTAAAATATTTAAATTAAGTATCTTAATTGATGTATCTTTTTGTACTTATAAAACTTTGCAATATTTGATGTAATAAAATGTTTTTACTTTTTAAGTTGAAATGTATTTTTAGTCCCCTAAAATTCACAATCTCAATATTTTCATCCTTATTTTAAAAATAATAATTTTAAATTCTTAACTTTATCTTTATTTAAAAAGGTCAAGTCCCCTTAATTTTGATGGGTTTAACATTAACGTGGATTCATTTTTAAAAACATGTACCTGAATATGTGAAATTTATTATAAAAAATATTGTCAATAATTATTGTCCAACGGTAGCATTTGATAAACAAAATTTAAGTTTCATTATGCGATTTCTTCTTCTCATATACATACATTCTTGATCGACAAAAGAAATTGGGAACAAGAAATCGCATAATGAAACTTAGGTTTTGTTGACCAAATATTACCGTTGGACAATTATCATGTGACAACATATTTTTTATTTACTTTTTAATTAAATTTCACTCCTAAGAGTACAAGTTTTTTAAAATGAATCAACGTGCACGTTGACCCAGTCAAAATGAGTCAACATCTATGTTTAATTTGTCAAAATCAAGAGGATTTAACTTTTACAATATCTGATAAAATTAAAGGTCAATATTGTTATTTTCAAAATAAAGATGTTTCAAAAAATCGTTCGATAGCTTCTATTCCCATCCTCTATATTCTCAAAAAGCAATAGAAGGTGAAAAAAGAAGCTACTAAATTGTGTAATTGTGAAATTTAGAACCCAAAAATACACTTTAACTTTATTTTTGTAGACCTAAACATACATAAAAAAACCATTATTTTGGTAGTGTTAAAGCCCTAATTTTACTAGATTGGGCCTTACATGGGTTTGATTTTGGTGCTCATGAATCGGAGAAAATTGAATTTTGTACCTCTATAATTGAATTTATATCTCTTTAAAATGTAAAAAACTCAATTTTGTCTCTTTTATTTTCATTCAATCAAAGGTAAAAAAAAAAATAATCCAAAATATTACCCCTTATCAAAATTTACGGTAGTTAAATTGTTTTCCCCAAAAATCTGGTACACAAATTAAAACTACTGGAAAATGTATTTTTACCTGGTGATATAATTTGTCTACCGAAATTTTTAAGGCACAAAATTTTCGATATACTATTTATACTACTAGAAATTTGTGTTTTGAAATTTTCGGTAGTTACTTTTATTCTACTAGAAATTTGTGCCTTGAAATTTCCGGTAGTTAATTTTATTATATCAGAAATTAAAGATTTTGAAATTTCCACTATGTAATTTTTTTTTCTTCTAGGTTTTTCATTTTTTTTTGAAGTAGGGATGGAAAAAATACCAATATATATAGATTTGACTAAAACATTCATAACTAATAAAAAATGGAATGAAAGAAATATAAAAAAAAAAACTGTACTAAAAATTTCATTAAAATTAAAACTTTTGGTATTGAAAAATAACTACTGGTAAGAGAATTTAAAAAAAAAAATATTTTTTCCAAAAATTTTAGAATATATAGTAAGATCAATTATCTGAATTTGTTTTAATTTAAGTTAAGATATTGAAAGATATAAGTTCTATCGTAAAGGTACAAAATTTAATTTTCTGATTTAAATCCAAGTTTCAAAACAATTTTTTTACCCGAGGTTTGAAAACATAAATATACTCATTAAGCATAACTTGTGTATTTAATTCATTATTATTGTTTGGATGATGTACTTTAAAATTGTAAATAGATATAATAGGTACTTATACTTCAACCTTTTTTTCATGTAAAGAAAAAGGTACATATACTTCGATATATATTATGAAATCCATTTGCATTATTTCATTACGGTTAATTCTATATGACTAGACAAATCTCCACAAGAAAGGCTCACACTACTACTTCTTTCGTCATCTTATTTGTTTATTTTTTTTCTTCAGAATTATTTGTTTTATAATATTAATACTACATTAATTATTTTTTTAAATTAATATATTTTTATTTATTGTATTTCAATTTATCAAAATTTTCACCTAACTACAATTAATAAAAATATTTAAAGAAAAAAAATTCATATTATCATAGAAATTAATAAAACTAATCATTTTTTTAAGAAGTATGTACAACTCAAATCACACAATTAAAATGAGACAAATTGAAGTAGCAATGTCAATTTACAAGAAATGGGAGTTTGAATTGTAAATTCACCTTTTTAAAATTTTCTATTAAAACTTAAAGAATTTAACTCAAGATTAATCTTGGTTATGAAAATAGAAAGCGAAGTGCACGTTCTTGGTTATGAAAACAAAAAACGGAGAACGTTATTGGTTAGTGAAAAACACACAATTTAACTTATCTATTTAATTTGATAATCAAAAGACTAGAAATAAATAGAGGTAAGGAAAGAGATATCACACAGAGATATATCATGGTTCACCCAAACCAAGTTACGTCCAGTCCTCACAGTTGTGAGATTTTTCACTAAGTGTTCAAAATGGATAACGTTTTTGGTTTTTACACCACCAGTCCATATCAACCTTGATCTATTACACAACACTACCTTTCAGCCCAGGAAGGATTTCCACAGGTTACCTTTCAATCTTTAGAGAGGATTTTTACACTTTACATTTTAACAATAAAAGGATTTTCTACAAACTACTCAAGTTATATTCAATACTATCGACTTGAGTTTACATGATAATGATTTAAGGAGTTTTGGTAGAATCTGAGAAAGCTCAACACTTGTTTGAGTTTAGATTCCTTAATTCAATAAAAATGATTCTAAGATTCGAATGAGAAAACATAATTGATTATTGTATGTAAATGAGAGATCTTCGAATGTATGATTGTAAGTAAGTGATGTATTTCTTTTCACTTGAAGCTCTAAATTTTCCTTGAGCTTAGGGTTCCTTTTATAGGCTTCAAGGAGGCTTATAACAGCTCATTTGACCGTTGGAAAGGGTCCAACTGTCATTTGTCAGTTTATGGATAAGATCAGATTTGAACCAAGAATGTTCTTGACTGAACATTCGTCGTTTTCTGCTTTTGAAGAATGTTGATCTGTAAACTTCTTTGTCAGCCATCTTTGGCAGCGATTCATGGTCCGTTAATCATGTGTGAGTATATCTCAGAGATAGGATGAAGTATACACTTCAAGATCGTTCTTGATTCTTGCTTAAATCTGGAGAATGATCTTTCTTGTACTTGGAGAATAATCTTGCTTGATTCATCATGAGCCATAGCTTTTACCCTTTGTCTTTTGGAGTGATTCTTTTGCTGAGAAGAACCCTATATATTCCTTGTGGAATACTAGAAACATATTTGTAAATTTTAGAAGCTTTCTTTAAATAAACGAGTTTGATATTTGATTAGTGTGTAATATATTTTTACTGCTTCTTTAATTCTTTTTTAATTTCTGCATTTGTTAAACAAAATTAATTTTAATTATTTGTTGTTTTTAAAATTCAATGCAACATTAGATATTGTTTGGTCAATAATAGTATTATTTATTGCAAAAAGAGAAATAGATAGTATGAGATGATAAATGATTAAGGTGTTGAGACAAAATCTCTATTGATGTTTTAAATATAATAAATATTAATAATTAAATGATTGAGAGATTTTGATACATATTGATATCTAACATGTGCTATTGAGTTGACTTTAATAAGATAGAAAACAATAAAAAGTATCACAACATAAATGAATGATTTACAAGACAAAACTAACTTTCTGACAAACTTCAAAAAGTTAGGTGCTAAAAACATCAGAATGATCATACATGTATGAGAGGAATCAAGAAGATAATCAATTCACGTTGTTGTCAAAAAATAGAAACTAAAACAACTCAAAAAAACACATGCAATAAATGATCACTTAAAGAATGAATAATCTTCAAATCTCTCATATCTCATCTAAGACAAAAGGAACATTTATCATGATAAGTTATAAATGCTTTTGGATATGATAAAAGTTATCACGAAAAATAAACGAGAGCTGAAACCTATAAGGTTCAAACAACTCAGCATAAATGAATTATAACAACTTATGTACATAACAAAGATTGAATGTTTAGAAAGTTTGAAGAAAAAGTACAAAAGCACTTTTGTGATACAAAAGTAGTTGAATTCATTGCACTTGTACTTTTCGCTACAGTGAACAATATTAACATGGAAAAATGTGATTAACCTCATTTCTCTCTCTCTCCAGCATTACAAGTCAAGAACATACCTAACAAACATTTTAAAATCTACTTAAAGTTTAGAATGTTCATAGCCTTTCAAGAAAAGCTTTATTAAAGGTTATTATGTGTTGGGACTCGAACCCAACTATCACATGAAGGTTTGGAAATATTACTAAAGTTCCACATCTTATATATTAAATAAAGAAGAGCTCGAAACTTGAAAAACAAGAACTTACATCAGTTATTCAAACACTCTTATTATAAATAAAAAGTGTAAAACTTGATTAAATGTTCAACCTTACTTAGAATTCATCCTAGATAATCTAATCTAAAGAATACAATAGTGTGAAGATTCAAATAAACTCATTCAAGTCAAGAGAACTTGATGCAAACTAAATCTTATATATGTAAACTTTTTGAAAGCATATTTTGATTTGTATAAGAGACTCGATTTCATCTGTGATTGATGTTGGGTCTAGTGTGATTAAGAAGAAGAGTTTTAAGTCTGCTAATGCTAAGAAAATATAAAAGAGAAATACAGGTTGACAAACTTGTGTAAGTGGAGAAATTAAGAAGTTGTCTAAGTATTTTAGTGGAAAATCTCAATAAGGGTAAGGAATGGATGTAGCCCAATGTTTGGGTGAACGAAAAGAAATTGTGCGTGTGATTTCCTTACTCTTTACTTCTTATTTGTTATTATACCGCTCACACACTCAATCACTTTACTTATTGTTTTAATGCTAAATTTTAACATTCTGCAGTTCTAAATATTCTAAGTTGTAAAAGTTAAGAATCAAATTTTAAGAACATATCTATTTTAAAAAGGCTCATAATTCAAACCCCTTTCCTTGTGACATTGAATTCCACTTAATAAGGTATTATTGAAAAAATATAAATAATGCATAAATAACTTTAATTGGGTGTTTCATAAGTATCTCAACTCATTATGCATGATATAGGATCTTGGAATATTGTACTGACCAATTCAATTTTTCTACCTTTTGAAGCTTCGTAGATAATTCAAATACCTATCTCTAATTTTAACCAGATGGACACCAAGTTTTGGAGGCCCCCACAAAAAAGTATTTTTTCTATTAAAAGTGACAATGGAAAAAGGATGAACTACATGAGGATTTTCACAAACAAGCGCTATCAAAAGTTTGGTCGAAGTTGTGAAAGATATAAACTATTCCCAAACATGTCCACTTGGTTTGGCGAATTTCGAAAGATAGACTCCCGAAAAAAAAAAAAAAGAAACTTCTCCGTAAAGGTATAGTGTTGGAGTGTATTTTTGTTCTAGATGTGGCTCAACTAAGAAAATTATCGATCATCTTTTTAAGGATTGCATTTGTTCAAAAAAAATCTGGTTCCATTCTCCTTCAGGTGTCTGCTTTGAATGCTACCAACCAATATTCTTTTATTCATTGACATGTTATGACATTTGGTATGCTTGAAACAGAGCTAGTTTCAAAGATTTTCTTTTCATATATGAAATTATTTGTAAAACTTGAGTGTCATGGTGGACCATAAGAATATGCTGAACACCCCAGTTATAAATTCTCAAGCCCATGTTTCTATTTCGCCTTCCTCTTGGTCTCCCTCTACAAGTCCTTTTAAAAAAATGAAAGTGGATGCAACTGTATAAATGAGGTGTTGGAGCAGTTATTCATAATGAAAATGGCTGCAATCAATTGGTGTTTTGAGGCACTTCTAGATTTTGATATTGCAGAAGCCTTGGGTTTAAAATTAGCCCTCTGGTTTACTCTCGAAAATTGATTTAGACAGGTTGTTTTTGAAGTGGATTCTCTAATTGTAGTTTGAGAAATGCATACAAAATCCAAAGATTCATCTTATTTTGGTATGTCGATTGCTGATTGTCAAAGGATTATTAGTTCTTTTCAATGCCGACCCAACAAATATGGAGGTTTAAAGCATATTTTAGTATGAGGGCTTTTAAAACCAATAATAGTGTTTTAGTATAATAACAATTTTTTATCAAAATTATTTTCTATACACTTTAGAATACAAAATCATGTATTAAATTAATATAATTGATTTCGTATAATATTTCTTTTTCAATTGATGATAAAGTCAATTGATTTAATATTTGTTGAGACAATATTAATTTTAGATATGTTGTTTTTGTAGTATTAGTTTTGAAAATATTAAAATAAGAGGCATGTTTATTAAGCAAAATTTTTCTTGTTTTTTGGAGGATTAAAGAGTCGATTCTAGTTCTTTTTTTTCCTTATCTTTAAATCATGTTAAACAGACATCTAATTTTTTCACTCATCGTTTAACTCGTTTTGCTTTAGATTCTACGGCCTTGATTTGGATTGAGTATTGTCCTCCTTTATTTTAGTAGGTTTAACTACTTAATGAAATTTATTTTGATGTTATATTTTTTTTTTATGAAACAATAATTAAAAAAGATTAAATGGAGTATTTGAGAGAATTACAATCATTGAATGCGGTCCAAATTCTCAGTAGTCTAATTACACACAAATAATTGGTCTAGGCAGTGTAATTTTATTGAGTCACATATATAATATTAGACTAAAAGTAACCATATTTTTTATACATTGTATTTATTGAGTCAGGCTTCACATAGGCCAAAAGGAACCATATTTTTTAATCCAAACAAAAAATTTACTAGACTAAAACAAAAAATACCATGATAGAAGGTACTTTTTTTATCAACACTAATAGAGGGTATAAAAATTATATTTTAATTACAGTATTTTGTTTATTTTTTGATATGAAATGATATTTTTCTTTATATAATAAATTTAGGATGAAAAGATGAACTCACTCTAAAATAGAATTTTTTTTATCATTGAACACTTACATATATTTTATTTATGTATTCAACAAGTATTGTTTGTTAGAATGACTTGGGAAATAAAAGGAACTTTCATTTTTAGAGAGTGCAACTAAACACATCAAAATCTGTCAATTAAGATTGGATAATCTTGATTTTTAAATTTAAATTTAAAAATAATTAAAATTAAACTTGAAATTTAAATTTCTCGTTTTTAATCATCCGGATGATTCAGATTTACTGGCTATACCCTGATTAACGGTCGTAAATTCATTTTCGATTTTTATGTGTACACTCCAATATATTACCCAAAAAGTGTACAAATAATGAACCACATAAACGTGGCTTACGAAACCCACGTTCGTACCTCCATTAATTTATGCCACTACCATAGCTTTCTAAGTTATTTACGATCGATGGTGTAAAATATAATAAAATAAATTGTTTTACTGTTAGAATTATTAAAAAAAAGTGATTAAAAAAGTGGAATATGATATAATACACTCTCTTTTATTCCATCACGTACCTTTACTTTATAATATGATAAAATCACTTTTTATTATTCATTTAATTCTAAGATATTGAAATATAGAAATAGATGTTTTATTTTATTAGACTCATCTCTATTTTATTTTAATGTGTTCTGCTTCATTTCTTTCATTTTAAAATATTTAAATATATTAATTTATAATTTAGTTACTTAGTTTTCTTTATCTTCTAATTCTACTTAAAATTGTGTTCAATGTGAAAATGTCCATATCTTTAATGTAGCTACACTTTTTTTTTATATATTTTTTTATTTTGGAAACATTATTATAAAAATATGTTTTGGATCCAATAATAATATTACACGTTTGTAAAAAAAGTTT
>JBBPBO010000001.1:55632203-55825926 GCA_037974295.1 Cicer cuneatum
TAATAATAATAATAATAATAATAATAATAATAATAATAATAATAATAATAATAATAATAATAATAATAATAATAATAATAATAATAATAATAATAATAATAATAATAATAATAATAATAATAATAATAATAATAATAATAATAATAATAATAATAATAATAATAATAATAATAATAATAATAATAATAATAATAATAATAATAATAATAATAATAATAATAATAATAATAATAATAATAATAATAATAATAATAATAATAATACTTGTTTTGTACCCAAAAAAAAGTCAGTGCTTCTTATGGTGCTTGTGTGAATTGTTGATATTTGCTTCACACTTTCCCACTAATTGCTGACTTGGTCTCCTTCACTCTCTATTTGTCTATTCATGCGCACTCTTTCTCGATGTCGTTTTATTAGCACTCATCTTTATTTTTTTTCTTTTTATTTTTTGACGAGTGTTGCTGTGTAAAACTTCAGCTAGCTGGTTGGTTTGTGATCATTTGATTCATGATCTTAGCCCTTCTCAGGTTCAATTTACATCGTAAATATTAAGTTGATATTTTTTTTTCTTCTGAATATAAAGTTTTTTTTGTTCGGTTGTAAATATAAAGTTGATCTTTAATAATTATTATGTTTTTGTATGATCTAATTTTCTTATATGTTAATTTCTGAATTGTATATATCATTATTTATCAATTGAGAGCTTTTCGGGCAATTAATTATTTTATTTTTATTTCTGTCTTAAGATTTTGATTCACCTTCCCTTTCTAGATTTTGATTCTCTGTTTTTTTTAGTATAATAGCAACGCGTACTTTTTTTTCTTTATGTTTAAAAAAACAACGCATGCTTTTGGTAAGAGTCAAGTCAATAATAGAATAGAAATGTATTCTGGGTTCATGAGTCAAGAAATTTTCTGAAGTGATGCTTATAATATGCAAGTTTTCTATGCAGGTTATATTTTCTTTTTCTTGATCTTATTTCATGTATTAGGAATGCACACTATCATACACATCTTGATAGACGGTCCAATGTAAACTGGTGCTTAAATATCATTTGAAATTTTAATAACAATCGATGACAATATTCAGAAGTATAAGTTAATGGTTGTCTCGGTCGTAAAGACTATAAGGACTTTTAACTTATATCTTCGAGTTAGGAGAGTTGATATTAATAATAATTTCGATTTTTAAGTAATGATCGATAATGAACCACCTATGAAGAAACTGCAATGTAGCATCTCCATATCACATTTTTTATTGTTTTCCTCAAAGTTTGCTTCTTTTAAATTTATTTTCAAATATATGAAAGTTTTTTGTCTATCTTGTTATCTAGAAGAGTTATCATAATGTGTATTTTTAATTTTGTTTTGGGTTCAGTAGAAATCTTTCGTTTGTTGTGTCATCATATTTATTTTTCCTTCTTTTTGTATGTCATCTTTTTTTGTTTTATTTTTTCAGGATACTAATCTTATATATACTGCTTCGTTTCTAGTTGAAGGAAGATTAATGTGACAAATATTTTCTTACCTTTTGATGCATAAATAGTTTGATTGAATTACAAGATGGTAAAGATTCATCATAATGACCATGGTGAAAAGGATTCATTGTATGAAGAATATTCAGCATGTCAATTAAAAAAGTTGGTTAAAATCATTATCAAATCTCAAAATAGTAGTTTTTTATTAAAGGGTTTATTTTTCCTACTTGTTCATGGAAACAATAGAATTCCAAAATATGTAGCAAGTGTTGATGATACTAATGCAATGGAGAAATTGAATTTAGGTGCAATGATGAAAAGTGAGAGTATGGAAAATATATTGAATGTTTCTCTGCTTCATAAGTTTGGTCAATATCATATCTAATGATTCTATTGAAATGGAAACACCAATGGTGGAAAGCATTGGCTCTATTTCTAATACCAAGTCAAATTGTTTTGGTTGTTTTTCTTCAACTTCTTTGTTTCTATCTAAAGGAATGCTACAATGCTCTTGGAAACAAGGTATCCCTCATTTTGTATTTTGTGGAGATGACAATAAGGAAATTTATGTTGCAAAATTGAGTAAGGTAGAGAAAAAATATGATGAAGGTTTGGATTATATTTATTTGATTCATTTGATCAAAGATTGTCAAAAGGGTAGTGAGATTTTTGACAATGGTTTGCATGTTGTTGGTAAGATGAATGTATCAACAATTTTCACTTTGTGCCATGATAATAATTCTACAATGATGGAAACACATTTTGTGTTATTTGGTGACGTTGAAATTGATGACAAAGAAATTCACAATTCAAGTCATTCTCTTTGGAAGAAGAAAGTAGCAAAAGTGTTAAAAACTAAGTATGAGCCACAATCATATGGTATAAATGGTACCAATTTATTAGAAAAAAATGTTGCAACAAATTTTGAGGTTGCTGCTATTGTTGTCAAAGAAAAACTTCCATTTGATGGAGTTGGAGGTTGGGGTGTGAAATTTCTCAACAAATTGCCTTGTGAAGAAATTTATGGTCGGAAAAATGATGATTGCTTAAATAGCATGAACATTATTATTCCAAAAGGGGTTCATGGTGGACCAAGAAATGAAAATGGTGGGCCATCAAGTCTTATAGATAGATGGAAATGTGGTGGATGTTGTGATTGTGGTGGTTGGAATGAGGGATGTCCCTTGACTGTATTTCAAAGAAGATCTACCAATTTGGAGGTTCTTTCTCAAGTTGATCATATGCTTGAAGATTGCAAGCCACTTGATATTGTTACTCTGGTTAGTACTTTTTTCTTATTCTCTTTGAATTGTGAAATGTTAGAATTTGTTTGGATAAATGTCTTATTTTACAATATCGAAGTTTTTTAAATTATGAAACACCAATACAGACACAGACACTTGTAATAGTTTAAAAAAATAAAAGCGATTCAATATAACTACATGTGTTAGCTCATATTTATGTTGCATGCTGGACAAACCTTCAATTTTGAAGTGTTGGTCCTACTTAAATTCTAATTAACAATTTCTTTCATAAATTGAAATCAACTCCTAGTCCTACACACTTTTTTTAGAACTTTATTTGTTTATGTTCTTTGGAAACAATTATAAACTTATAAGGTTTGTTTTTAGTGGAAGTTAGGATCTGATACTCAATTTAATTGAGTAGTGTCAGAAGCTAGAAGGTAATGCAAATTGTGTCTTAGTTGAGACTTGAGAACCGTAACATACGAACATGGCTTTGTTAGATATGTTTCTCTATATCATAGTGTGTGTTTCTCCATAAATATTTGGAATTTACTATTATGAATTGATGGTTTTGAAAATGTTATAATATGAACTGATGGAGAAGTGGCTGCGTTCATTTTACTTGATTTGATGGTAACGTAATAATTTCACTATTTGTATTTGACATTTACATTTTCTAGTTGTTTTATGAACTTCTTTTGAATCACGGTGAGTTTGATAAAATATAGAAGCTATAAAGTGTAATTTGTATCTAAATCACAGTAAGACATTGTAATTTTGTCAAGCTCATCATGAATCAAACATTTGCACCGTATAAACATAGTAAATATATTGTACTAGTGCATGGATCTGGGATTAAAAAGATGGCTGAAAATAAAGAGTGAAATTTTATCACTAAGAGAAGATTTTTCTTAAAATAGATATATTTTGGTCTCCATGAAACTATAATCGTATATGCACTTTCCATTTTGATTAACAAATGTAATTATTTGTATTGAAGAAAATTAAATGAGATGATTGTACTCTTCTTTAATTGTAGGATTCAAGCAATTTCAGCTCTACATTGAGGATGGTGAATATCAATAATGGCTTACATTTTGTTCATTTTCAACCTCCATTGTCTGCATTACAAGCTTTTTCCATTGCTATCGCGATTATTCATTCGCAGAGTCCTTCTCTTCGGCTTTTGTTATGGATCAAGTAGATGGACCGAATGAGGAGGAAGACTTGCGCAATGGGCCTGTGGTGCTTAGAAAGTTCAAAAGGAATAAAGTCAGACCCAAATATCTCAATGATTTCAAGATGTCCTAGAGTATGAGTCATATAGGATCTAGATGTTTCTCTCTGCCCTTATCACCTCAATTCTGTTATGATGAGTCACTAGTTTGTTAAGAAATGCATGTGCTAGAATGAAATACCAATGGAATATTCCTTATGAATGATACTATATATGTAATGATGAACATATTGAATAAATGAGAGAAACTAAATTCAGAAATTAGCTTAGTCTTGTAGTACTTTAACTCAAATTCCATTTCAGTACTTAATCCATAAAAAATTGGTGCTTTCATTGCATTATCATGACCTCACCACCTCGCCCTTCCATTGATGATCTTTCTGCTTCCATCAACCAAATGATTTAGAACCAACAACAACTCCAAACCAATATTCAAAATAACATCGCTACCTTTACCATTGAATTCCATGGTCTTCGTGCTCGTCTCAGTCCACCTGGATTTTCCCTTCAATCTACTAAAATCCTTCATTTCCCGTCCACCTCCATTAAATTAGACATGCCTCGTTTCGACGGCTCCGATCCACTCGAGTGGATTTTTAAAAACACTCAATTCTTTGATTTCCACCATACTACCGACGACCAACGTTTGCGTATCGCAACGTTCTACATGGAGGGGGAAGCTTTGACATGGTTCTAGTGGATGCTAATGGTCAGTTGCTAACATGGGCGATTTTTCTCCATGCTTTGGAATCTCGTTTCGTCCCTTCCTTGTAAGGAGAACCTAAAGGGGCTTTGTTCAAACTCTACCAAACCGGCTCGCTATCAAGGAATATCAAAATCAATTTGAGACGCTGGCAAATCGCATTGTTGGGTTATCTCCCCCTTTTACTTAAGCTACTTCATCATCTCTGGTCTCAAGCCGACGATCCGTCGTGAGGTTCAAGCATTTCAATCAAATTCATTATCCCAAGCAATCTGCCTTACAAAGCTTCAAGAGGAAAAGATCCTTGATCGACCACCTCACAGACCTCCATTTTCCACTCCACCAACCCCCATTCCCCATAACTCGTCCTTCAAACCCGTCCTCTCCGTCACACCACCAAAACAACAACCGCCGATTAAGTGTCTCTCTCCGTATGAACTTCAGGCTCGATGCAAAAAAAAGACTTTGCTATAACTGTGATGAAAGATTTCAACCCAGTCACCGATGCAAACGTCAGTTCCATTTGTTTATTATGGAACCATAATTGCCCGTTGAGGACGATGATTCTGGCGTTTACAGCTACAAGTTGTTACCCCAGTTGTTTCGTCATGTGAATCTTCTACCTTGGACCCGAATCCAGCCCAAATTAGTCTTCACGCCTTAATGAGCCACTCTATGCCTCAGAAACTTTGCGTAGTGGGCCATATTCACAAAATTCCGTTGACTATTTTGATTGACAGTGGCAGCACCCACAACATTCTCCAAGACCGGGCCGCGAAGCATTTGGGCCTTACGATGGAACCAACCCGTTCATTCTAGGTGCTCGTGGGAAATGATGGAAAGCTGTAATGCTCTTGTATGTGCAAAGGGTGTCTTTGTTTTTGGCTCCCATGAATTCGTCGTGGATTTGTTTGTATTACCTCTTAGTGGAGCCGAATTGGTTCTTGGGGTCCCATCGTTAAAAATCCTATGCCCTATTGTACGGTCTACAATCAACTCACCATGCATTTTCTACGTGATGGTAGACCGGTTCATCTCTCTAGAGTACCTAAGCCCATACCCAAAGAAGCAACTATTCATGAGTTATAACAATTAGTTGATACCCACTCCATTGACACATGCTTGCAGCTTCAGCTACTCACTCCTGA
Organism: Cicer cuneatum; assembly: GCA_037974295.1. Taxonomy (NCBI): domain Eukaryota; kingdom Viridiplantae; phylum Streptophyta; class Magnoliopsida; order Fabales; family Fabaceae; genus Cicer; species Cicer cuneatum. The sequence continues at coordinate 55,638,016 of JBBPBO010000001.1, forward strand.
TACACCACAACCCGCACCACCCTCTGATTCTCGTCTTACCACTCTCCTAACTAAATTTGACCCTCTCTTCCAAATCCCTAGCACCACAAAGACTAGTAGACCACAGAATCACCCTCATCAAACCTAGCACTCCAGTTGACGTATGACCTTATTAGTATCCTCATTTTCAGAAGCAAGAAATTGAGAAACAAATCCATGAGATGTTGGAAAATGGACTAATCCAACACAGTTACAACTCGGTTTCATCGCCAATGTTATTGGTGGGTATGAAAGATGGTTCCTCTATAGGTTTTTTGATCAACTTTTTGGCCTGAATCATCGTTTTCAAGTGAGCAAGTAGGGTGCATTGGTGTAGCCATAGGTTTGCAATCACTCATCTTAAACTTCTTGAGAAGCTCTTTTGTATATTTCATTTGATGAATGTATATACCTTTTTGAATTTGCTGAATTTGTATCCCTAAGAAGAACTTAAGGTCTCCATCATACTTATTTGAAATTCATGCTGCATTAATTGAGAAAAATTCTTGGCAAAGAGGGCCATTAGTAGATCCAAAAATAATGTCATCAACATAAACTTGAATAATAAGAATGTTATCTTCTATTGATTTTCTAAAAAGTGTATTGTCTACTTGTCCTCTTTCAAAGTTATTTTTAAGCAAGAAGTTACTAACTCTATCATACCATACCCTAGGTGCTTGTTTTAGACCATACAGAGATTTTCTAAGTTTAAAAACATGATTTGGAAATTCAGAACTTTCAAAACCTGGGGATTGTTTAACATAGACTTCTTCACTTATATAACCATTTAGAAAAGCACTTGTAACATCCATTTGAAATAATGTAATGTTATTATTTGCAGCAAAAGAGAGTAGGATACAAATAGCTTCTAACCTGGCCACTGGAGCAAATGTCTCAGTGTAATCAATGCCTTCTTGCTGACTATAACCTTGTGCAACAAGTTTTGCCTTGTTTCTGACCACTTCATCTTTTTCATTTAGCTTGTTTCTGAAAACCCACTTGGTTCCAATAATGTTCTTTTCTGGTATTGGTACTAGATCCCAAACATCATTCCTCTCAAATTCATTTAACTTTGTGGGATTCATCCTTTTCTTCTTAAAAATTTTACCCATGTCCACCTAGTGTAATCATCTACTATAACAAAGCCATATTTCTTTCCACTTAGAGAGGCTGTTTTCACTGGCCCAAATAGATCTATATGTAAGAGCTCAAGGGGCTTTGAGGTAGAGACTGAGTTTTTAGGGTTAAAGGAGTTTTTTGTTTGTTTTCCCTTTTGACAAGCTTCCTACATAGTTTTGTAAATAAGCTTAGGTAGACCTCTCACCAGTTGAAGTTTATTCAGTTTTGAAACTAATCTAAGGTTTGCATGACTTAATCTTTTGTGCCAAATTAGTTTCTCTTCATTTACTGACATAAGACACTTAACCTTTTGTTTCTCTAGACTAAACAAATTTATCTTATAAATGTTGTTTTGCCTCTGACCTATAAAGAGTACAGATCCATCCTTCTGACTAATTTCCTTGCATGTTTTTTGATTGAATATAATATCATAATTATTATCACTTAACTGACTAATACTTAATAAGTTATTGTTAAGACCTTTAACAAACAAGACATCCTTAATAGAAGGGGAAGTACCATTACCATCTTTAAAAGCTGCATTTTCTGTTTTACATTATGTACTTTGATTCTTTAAAACATTCACTTCTTTGGTTAGAATTCTATTTTATTTCCTAAGTGTTTTCAGTTTTAAAGACAATTTGTTATTCATATTTAAAAAATCATTTATTGCAGTAATTAAATCAGATCGGGTGAATTTAGAAAATACCTCTTTTTCTTCATCTACTGATTCACTTCTAGAGTCAGAATCTGTGTTGGATCCAGAGGCAGAGTTGGTGTGAGCCATCATAGCCAAATCTGCTTCTTCATCATCAGAGGATTCATTAGAATCATCCCATGTATCCATCAGATTCTTCTTCTTGGGTCTGGAATATTTCTTCTAGTGTTTCCCTTTCTCCATGTTTGTACATTCTGACTTGATATGTCCAGGTTCATTGCATCCATATCATATGATACTTTTCTTATCATATTCATCCTTTCCTCTGTTGGAATGCTTGGAATACCTTTGGGGAAATTTATTCTTTCTGTTGTGCCACATCTTTAGAACCTTTCTGATCATCTGAATCACTATCTTCTGATTCTGATGTTGCTTTTAGAACCTTCTTCTGCTTGGATTTTAAGGCTACGGTTTGTTCTTCTTCTTGGGATTATCTTCTTCAAGCTCAATTTCATGAGATCTGAGGGAGATGATTAATTCTTCTAGCTTTAGAGTATTCAGATCCTTTGCTTCTAGAATGGCAGTGATCATTGGTCTCCACTTGGTTGGCAGACTCCTAAGAATTTTCTTCACATGGTCAGCAGTAGTATAACTCTTCTCAAGTACCTTTAACCCTGAGACCAGGGTCTGAAATATGGAAAACATTGTTTCAATGTCTTCATCTTCTTCCATCTTGAACAACTCATACTTTTTGACTAGGAGGTTAGCCTTTGCTTCTTGAACTTGCTTGCTTCCTTCATAGGTCAGAGTCAGACTATCATAAATACTCTTTGCTGTCTCTTTGTTGGTGCGCTTGTCAAATTCCTTAAATGTGATTGCATTTATCATGAATGTTCTGGATTTATGATGCATCTTGTACATCTTCTTCTGATAAACATTCATATCCTTTCTTGGAATTTCAATACCATCAGTATCCTCTAGAGCAATATAACCATCTTCCACCAAGTCCCAAAGTTCAAGATCTTGTGAAATATAAAAACTTCTCAGCCTGTTTTTCGAATACTCAAAACGTTCTCCATCAAACAGAGGTGGTCTGTTGCTGTTTCCTTCGACAACTTCTTCACTAAATCCAGACATATCGAATCCTTGGATCTTTTCTCAAACACTGTAAAGTGCTCAGCCTTGATACCGAGCTCTGATGCTAATTGAAGGTGCAAACACAAGAAGAGAGGTTGTATTGTGTTTGCCAAAGTTGAATTCTTTTTGCTGATTTGATGAAAGTTGATATAAATTACTTGGAGAAGAAGCAATCAGATTCACCAGCAGCGGATAATAAAAGCATAAGTATTTGGACACATAGATTTATCTTGGATCACCATTAACTTGGCTACATCCAGCACCCTCATTCAGAAGACTTTAATCCACTAATTCAACACTTTGAATTACACAGCACCTGACCCTCCAAGCCAGTCTTCCCAAATAGCCTGACAGCCCCAGACTTTTGAGGAACAACAACACCTTGACCATACAAGCCAAGTCTTCTCTACCAATCTGACAACCCCAGATTGAAGAAGGAACTTACACCACCTTGACCCTACAAGCCAAGTCTTCTCCTAACAATCTGACAACCCCAGATTGAAGAAGGAACTTAGACCACTATCGGGTAGGATACAAAGATTTGGAACTTAAGTAGTTGCTTTTGGAAATCTGATTATAACGATGACTCTCACACTCTAAGAAAAGAACACTTAGAAAATATTTCTCTTTTGCACAAGTGTTTCTCTCTTTGAACTATAAGATGAATTTGGATTTTAAGCTTGAGTTCTTCTACTCTCTTTAGTTTTTCGATGATTTCTTCTTCAGTCTGGAGTATCTATTTATAGTTGAGATTTGGGATTTCTACTTGGTCCAAGTTTAATTTCGAATTGTATTTTGTTCATATTTTTTTTGTAAATTCTTCAACTTGATTATGTTCCTTTTTAAATTTGAACCAAATCTTCTTCTAATTTTAATTAAATCTTCTCAAATTTTGATAAGATCTTCTTCAAATTTCAATCATGTCTTCTTCAAATTTGAATCAAATCTTCTACGAATCTTGACCATGTCTTCTTTCATATTCTGATGTTTCCCTCGGATGGTATCCTCTGATGATGTCCTCTGATTCCTGCCTCTGAAGGTATCCTCTGATTTTTGCCTCTGATGATATGCTCTAATTTTTGCCTCTGATGATATCGTCTGATTTTTGCCTTTGATGATATCCTTTGATTTTTGCCTCTAATGACATCATCTGATTTTTGCCTCTGATGATATCCTTTGATTTTTGCCTCTGATGATATCCTCTGATTTTTGCCTCTGGTGATATCCTCTAGTGGGATCCTCTAGTGATATCCTCTAGTGGGATTCTCTGCTTATATCCTCTTGGATCTTCTGGTGATATCCTCTGGAGGTATCCTCTGGTGACATCCTCTGGTGGCATCCTCTAGTGACGTCCTATGGTGACATCCTCTGGTGGTATACTTCTTCGAAGTCAAATATATTAATCTCATAAAATAATTTTGTTAACATCAAAACTTTAAGTGTAAAATCAACTTGGTTCCAACAATATCTTATTTTCAACTTGGTCAAAGATTTTCTTCAATCATAAATTTGAATCAAATCTTATTTTAGATTTTCTTCAAAAACATTTGATCATATCTTCTTTTCAACTTGATCAAAGATTTTCTTCAATCATAAATCTGAATCAAATCTTATTTTCGATTTTCTTCAAAAACATTGGACCATATCTTCTTTTCAACTTGGTCAAAGATTTTCGTCAATTATAAATATGAATCAAATCTTATTTTAGATTTTTTTCAAAAACATTTGACCATATCTTCTTTTCAACTTAGTCAAAGATTTTCTTCAATCATATATTTGAATCAAATCTTATTTTAGATATTGTTCAAAAACATGAATCTTCTTTCATACTCAGTGAAGTCAATATATTGTTCTCATAAAATACTTTTGTTAACATCAAAACTGTAAGTATAAAACCAACTTGGTTTCAACAATCTCCGCCTTTTTTATGACGACAAAACTATATTTTTTATAACAACTTTTCTTTTAAATACTTTGACTCTTCCTTACTTAAGACCGTTGGAACCAAATTGGTTTTATACTTAACGTTTTGATGATAGCAAAATTATTTTATGAAAACAATATATTGGACTTCAAAGAGTATGAAAGCAAATTCGTGTTTTTGAAGATAATCTAAAATAAGATTTGATTCAAATTTATAATTGAAGAAAAGTTAAAATAAAGATGTGATTCAGATCTATAAATTGAAGAAAATTTAAAATATGATTTGATTCAGATTATAATCGAAGGAAATATTTGACCAAGTTGACAAGAAGATATGGTCAAAAGATTTGAAGAAGATTTGATCAAGATTTGAAGAATTTAAAAAACTCAATATAAACAAAATACGAACAAAATCAATCTAGAAGAACTGCTCAGATTGGACTCAAAAATAAAGAATTGGCTAAAGAACATATTATCAGAAAGCATCTTGTTCTAATTTTTTTTTTGAAATAAGATCATTGTTGACCAAGTTAGGAATGAAGATACAATTCATAATTAAAGAAGGAGTAAATTGAAGCCCAATTGTTAACTATAAATAGATACTCATGAATGAAGAATTTAATGTTATTATATGCAAGAAAAGAAAGTAGGATTCAAATAGCTTCTAACGTGGCCATTGGAGCAAATGTCTTAGTTGTTGGAACCAAGTTGGTTCTTTCAATCAAAGTTTTGAAGTTAACAAAAGTATTTTATGTAAATTGTATTTTGACTTAGAAGAACAAATCAGAGGCTGTGCAAAATTAGAGGATGACACCACCAGAGGATACATCGAAAGTAAGTAACCAGAGGATAAAAATGTCACCAGAAGTTTCAACCAAAGGAAACATCCAGAGGATACATCTAGAGGATACCAGAGGATGCATCCAAAGGACACCAGAGGATGTCATCAGAGGATACATCTCCAGAGGATACCAGAGGATGTCATTAGAGGATACACCTCTAGAGGATATTAGAGGATGTCATCAAAGGCAAACATCAGAGGATAGCATCAATTAGAGGATATCATCAAAGGGAAGGAAAAATAACATCATCAGAGGATATCTTTGTTGGCCCAGATCAGAAGGAAGCAGAGTCCAGAAGGAGACTTGGTCCAGACCAGAAGGAAGCTTGTCAGAGGAAGACTTGTTCCAGACCAGAAGGAAACATAAGTCAGACTTGGTCCAAACTTAGTCCTGACCAGAAGATAGCATGTTCGTGAATATAAGACTCAGTCCAAACTTAATCCAGACTTGGTCCAGACTAGAAGATAACTGGTCCAGAACAAAAGACTTGGTCCAGACCCGAAGATAGCTTGGTCCAGAACATAAAACTTGATCCAGATTAGAAGATATAATTGTCCAGAACATAAGACTTAGTCCAGATTTAATCCAGAATTAGTCCAGAGTTGGTTCAAATATAATTTAGACTTAGTCCAGAGTCGGTCCAGATCAGAGGATAAATGTCCAGATTAAAAGATCAATGGTCCAGATTAAAATATCAATGGTCTAGATTGGAAGATCAATGGTTCAGATCAGAGGATCACATAATTGGTACAAATCTGATCACGTGGTCCAGAGTTGGTTGAGATCAGAAGATTATACGGTCTAGAATTTAAATCATGATGCAAATCAGTGAAGACTTGATTAAATTTTGATAAAAATTTGATCAAAGTATTAAGGGGATTTGATTCAAAAAATCACTGAAGACTTGAAGAAATTCGAATGCAATCTAAAGCTTAAAAAGATATGGTTTGAAATTAAAAGAAACAAGATTGGTCAACAGAATTTTCAAGTGAAATCTGAAGCTAAAAAGATACGATTTTAATTTAAGTGAAACAGGATTGGCCAACAGAATTTTCAAGGGAAATCTGAGCAAGATTTATTTCGAATTTAAGCTTGGACAAAGCCGTATCTACAGCTATAAAAGGAGGCTTCATGCAGCAGCATCAAGCATCGAAAATACAAGAACTCAAGCTTCATATTCAACACAATCTGAGAGTTCAAAAGAGAGAATCACTTAATCGCAAAAGCAATATTTTCTAAGTATTTTCGAGAGAGAAATTCAGTGCAACAATCAGCTTTCCAGAAGCAACAAAAGTGTTCAAGAATCAGTGCAGCTATCAGCTTTCTAGAAGCAAATTTGCAGAGTTCCAACCTATGTAATCAAACCCGATAGTGGTGTAGATTCCTTCTTCAATCCGGGGTTGTCAGATTGGTAGGAGAAGACTTGACTTGTAGAGTCAAGGTGCTGTTTTCGTTCATCAAAAGTCTGGGGTTGCCAGACTCTTTGAGAAGACTGGCTTGGAGGGTTAAGTGCTGCAATTCAACGATTTGAATTAGTGGATTAAAGCATTCAGGATGAATGGACTGGATGTAGCCGAGTTAATGGTGAACCAGGATAAATTGTTGTGTTCTTATGCTGTTATTTTCTGCTGCTAAGTGTGATTATTTATTCATCAAGTAAGTCACATCAACATTTAACAAAAGAACAAAAAGATTCAAAGTTTGGCAAACACAATTCAACCCCCCTTCTTGTGTTTGCACCTTCATTAGTGTAATCAATGCTCTCTTGATGAATGTAGCCTTGTGAAACAAGTCTTGGCTTATTTCTGATCACTTCACCTTTTTCATTTAGCTTGTTTATGGAAACCCACTTGGTTCCAATAATGTTCTTCTTTGGTCTAGGAACTAGATCCTAAATGTCATTCCCCTTAAATTGATTTAAATCTTCTTGAATTGCAAGAATCCAACCATGATCTTCTAATTGATGAGAGTAAGCCAAACAGAGTGGTATCTTTTAGTGATGATCTAGTCCTCAAAGGATCACTTGCACTTCCAATGATTAGAGTTTTAGAGTGAGACGACTTGTACTTCCATCCAGATGTTCCTTCTGACTTATCTTGACTAATTTTGACTTGATCATATTCATCCTCTGAAGATTTCTCGTCTTCTTCTGAGTTGCTTGTATCATCTGATTTTTCATATTCTTCTTGTTTGTCTGCATCTACTTCATCTAGTTCTAGTAAACCTGCACTATCATTATCTTGCTTTGACTTTTCAAGGTCAAGTTGTTTGTCATCAAATTTAACTGGTATGGATTAATCCACAATCTAAGTTTCCCTATTAAACACCTTATAAACCTTAGATCTTTCAAAGTATCCAATGAAGGTACACTTTTGAGATGTAGAATCAAATTTACCAAGGTTATATTAAGTGTTCAACATATAACAAGTTCAACCAAATTGTTTAAAGTAGGAGATGTTAGGTTTTTACTTTGCCACAATAAATATGGTGTTTTATTCAATATAAACCTAATTAAGACTTTATTTTTAATATAACATGCATTGTTAATTTGTTTATCCCAAAAGTGTTTTGCAACATTCATCTCATTTAACATGGTTTTGGCCATTTCTTGGAGTGACCTATTTTTTCTTTCCTCTGATGTTTCCCTTTCTCCTAATTTCGATATTCTAACTTGATATGAACAGGTTCATTGATTCCTTAACAGATGATGCTTTACTTGTCAGATTTTTCATCCTTTCCTCTACTAGACTGCTTGAAATATCTTTGGGGAAACTTCTTCTTTCTATTGTGCCACATCTTTTGAATTTTTCTAGATATGAAAGCCAATTCCTCTTCCTCTGAGTCTCCATTCTAATCCTCTAATTCCGCTTGGATTTCAAAGCCAAGGTTGGTTGCTTCTTCTTGGGCTCATCCTATGCAAGTTCAATTTCATGTGATCTAAGAGAGCCGATTAATTATTCCAACTTAAGAGTATTCAAATAATTTGCTTACTAGAGTTTGGAATCTAGGAAACATTGTTTCAATGTATTCATCTTATTTCATCTGGAACAACTCATATTTTTTGACTAGGAGGTTGGCCTTTGCTTCTCGAACTTGATTGCTTCCTTCATAGGTCAGAATCATACTATCATAAATACTCTTTGTTGTCTACTTGTTGGTGCACTTGTCTAACTCTTTGAAAGTGATTGCATTTATCATGAATGTTATGGACTTATGATGCATCATGTACATCTTCTTCTGATCAACATCCATCTCTTTCCTTAGAATCTCAATACCATCAGTATTCTTTGGAGCATTATAATTGTCTTCCACCAAGTCCCAAAGTTCAGAGGAACTGGCTTTAATATGTAGAAAAATTCAGAAGATGTGGTACAAAAGAAAGAAGAAATTTTCCCAAAGATATTCCAAGCAGTCCAATAGAGGAAAAAATGATAAATCTGACTTGAAAAGCATCATTTGCTTTGGATGCAATAAACCTGGATATATCAAGTCAGAAGGTCCATATTTGGAGAAAGGGAAACATCATTTGAAAGATTCTAGATCCAAGAGAATGAGTCTGATGGCTACATGGGATGATTCTGATGAATCCTGTAATGATGAAGAGCAAGCAGATTTGGCTCTAATGGCTCTTACCAACTCTTCCTCTAGATCCAACACAGATTATGGCTTTGGAAGTGAATTAGCATATGAGGTAAAGTCTATGTTCCAAGAACTAACATTGAGCAAATGAGGCACGATGACTTTTGGAGGAAAGCAAAAAGGCCAGATCATTGGTCATGGTACAATTGGTAATGGTTCTTCCTTTTTCTATTAAAGTCGTCTTGTTTGTTAAAGGTCTTGAGCATAAGTTATTAAGTATTAGTCAATTAAGTGACAATAATTATGTTATTATATTTAATAAAAAAATATGCAAGGCAATTAGTCAGAAGAATTGATTTGTACTCTTTATAGGTTAGAGGCAAACAACATTTATAAGATAAATCTGTTTAGTCTAGAGAAACAAGAGACTAAGTGTCTTATGTTAGTAAGTAAAGAGAAACAAATTTTGTACAAAAGATTAGGTTATGCAAACCTCAAAGCTGAATAAACTTCAATTACTCAGAGGTTTGCCTAAGCTTAGCTAAAATTACATGTGAAGCTTGTCAAAAGGAAAAACAAACAAATAATTCATTTACCCCTAAGAACTCAGTCTCTACCTCAAAGCCCCTTGAAACCTTACATATAGATGTCTTTGGGCCAGTGGAAAGAAATATGGTTTTGTTATAGTAGATGATTACACTAGGTGGACATAGGTAAAATGAAGGTGCAAACACAAGAAGGGGGTTGAATTGTGTTTGTCAAACTTGAATTCTTTTGCTGTTTTGTTGAATGTTGATGCGAATTATTTGATGAATAAATGATCAGACTTAGCAGCGGATTATAACAACATAAGAACACAAAAATTTATCCTGGTTCACCATTAACTTGGCTACATCCAGTCCCTTCACTCTGAAGGCTTTAATCCACTAATTCAAAACACTTTGAATTACAACACCTGACCCTCCAAGTCAGTCTACCCAAACAGTCTGACAACCCCAGACTTTTGAGGAACGATAACAGCACCTTGACTCTACAAGTCAAGTCTTCTCCTACCAATCTAACAACCCCATATTGAAGAAGGAATCTACACCTCTAGCGAGTTTGATTACAAGGGTTTGGAACTTTGCAAAGTTGCTTCTGGAAAGCTGATTGTTGCAGTGACTTTCACACTCTTATGTTGCTTCTGGAAAGCTGATTGCTGCACTGAATTTCACTCTCGAAAAATCACTTAGAGAATATTTCTTTTGCACTCAAGTGTTTCTCTCTTTTGAACTCTCGGATGACTTTGAATTGAAGCTTGAGTTCTTGTTTTTTTCGATGCTTAATGCTGCTGCTTGAAGCCTCCTTTTATAGCTGCAATTAGGGCTTTGTCCAAGCTTAAATTCAAGAAAATCTTGCTCAGATTTCCTTTGCAAATTCTGTTGAGCAATCCTGTTTCTTTTTAATTTTGACCCATATCTTCTTTGCTCAGATTTCCTTTGAAAATTCTATTGGCCAATCCTTTTTCTCTTAATTTCAAAATGTATCTTTTTAGCTTCAAATTTCATTTGAAATTCCTTCAATTCTTTAGTGATTTTTTGAATCAAATCCCCTTAATACTTTGATGAAATTTCTATCAAAATTCAATCAAGTCTTCTTCGAATTTTAATCAAGTCTTCAATGATATGCATCATGATTTAAATTCTGGATCGTATGATCTGCTGATCTCGACCAAGTCTGGACCATGTGATCTGATTTGAACCATTTTGTCTCATGATTTGGACTGTGTGATCTTTTGATATGAACCATTGATCTTTTGATATGAACCATTGATCTTCTGATCTGAACCATGCTATCTTCTGGACTGGACCAAGTTTCCTACTGGAAAATGTTTCCTTCTGGTTTGGACCAAGGCTCGTTCTAGACATGCTTCCTTCTGGTCTGGGCTAAGAATAATATTCTCTGATGATGTCATTGTTTCTTCCCTTTGATGATATCCTCTGATGTTTGCCTTTGATGGGATCCTCTGATGACATCCTCTGGTGATATCCTCTGGTATCCTCTTGATGTATCTTCTAGAGGTATCCTCTGGTGGCATTTTTATCTTCTGGTGACGTCATCCTCTGATGAAATATTCTGCTTCTGATTTGTATCTTCTGGAGGTGTCTTCTTGATGTATCTTTTGATTTATCATACTTCTTCTAAGTCAAAATATGATTTTCATAAAATACTTTTGTTAACATCAAAACTTTAATTGAAAGAACCAACTTGGTTCCAACATAAAATTCTTAAGAAGTAAGGATGAATCCCACAAAGTGTTTATCACATTTTGCAAACAAATAATGAATTAAAAGGGTATTAAGATTGTAACAATTATAATTAATCATGGTGGAGAATTTGAAAACAAGTTCTTCGAAAGTTTGTGATGAATGGAATCTCTCACAACTTCTTCTCTCCTAAAACACCCCAACAAGATGGAGTTAAAGAAAGAATATACCACTCTAAGAAATGGCTAGAACCATGTTAAATGAGATGAATGTTTCAAAACACTTTTGGGATGAAGTAATTAACATTGCATGTCATATTCAAAATAGAGTCTTAATTCAGTCTATATTGAATAAAACACCATATGAATTGTGGAAAGGTAAAAAGTCTAACATTTCTTACTTTAAACAACTTTGTTGTACTTGTTATATGTTGAACACTAAAGATAACCTTTGTAAATTTCATTCTATATCTCAAAAGTGTACCTTCATTGGATACTTTGAAAGATCTAAGACTTATAGAGTGTTTAATAGGGAAACTTAGATTGTGGTAGAATCCATACATGTTAAATTTGATGACAAACATCTTTACATTGAAAAGTCAAAGCAAGAAGATGATAGTGCATGTTTACTAGAACTAGAGGAAGTAGATGCAGACAAACTAGAAGAATCTAAAAAATCAAAGGATACAAGCAAATCACAAGAAGATGACAAATCTTCAAAGGATGAATCTGATAAAGTCAAAATCAGTTTAGATAAGTCAGAAGGAAGATCTGGATAGAAGTACAAGTCATCTCATCCTGAAACTCTAATAATTGGAAGTGCAAGTGATCCTTTGAGGACCAAATCATCACTAAAAGATTACACTGTGTTTGGCTTACTCTCATTAATTAAGCCTACCTCTATTGATGAAGCATTGTCAAGTGATGGATGGATTCTTGCAACTCAAGAAGAGTTGAATGAATTTAAGAGGTATGATGTTGGGGATCTAGTACCTAGACCAAAGAAGAACAATATTGGAACCATGTGGGTTTTCAGAAACAAGCTAAATGAAAAAGGTGAAGTGCTAAAAAACAAGGCAAGACTTGTCGCACAAGGCTATAATCAATAAGAAGGAATTGATTAGACTGAGATATTTGCTCGAGTGACCAAGTTAGAAGCTATTCTTGTCTTATTTTCTTTTGCTGCAAATAATAAAGTTACATTATTTCAAATGGATGTTAAAAGTTCTTTTTTAAATGGTTATATAAGTGAAGAAGTTTATGATAAACAACCCTTGACATTTGAAAGTTATGAATTTTCAAATCATGTTTTTAAACTTAGGAAGTCTCTGTATGGTCTAAAACAAGAACCTACGGCATGGTATGATAGGCTTAGTAACTTCTTTGTTAAAAATAACTTTGAAAGAGAATAAGTAGATAATACACTTTTAAGAAAATCAATAGGATATGACATTCTTATTATTCAAATTTATGTTGATGACTATTTTTGGATCTACTTATAGCACTATTTGCTAAGAATTTTCTAAATTGATGGAGCTTGAATTTCAAATGAGTATGATGGGAGAACTTATGTTCTTCTTAGGGATACAAATTCTGCAAAAGTCAAAAAGGTATATACATTCATCAACTAAATATACAAAAGAGGTTATCAAGAAGTTTAAGATAAGTGATTGTCAACCTATAGTTACACCAATACAAAACTTGTTCACTTGAAAAAGATTATTCAGGCAAAAAAGTTGATTAGAAAACCTATAGAGGAATGATATGATCCTACTTTACCTTACCGCTTCCAGACCTAACATCATGTTTAGTGTATGTGTTTGTGTAAGATTTCAAACTGACCCTAGGGAATCACATTGAACTATTATTAAGAGAATCCTTAGATACCTAAAAGGCATTACCAACATTACCTTGTTCTATAATAAATCTTCTAAGTAAAACTAAGAGGGTATTATGATAATGATTATGCTGAAGATAAACTTGAGAGAAAAAGCATAGGTGGAAACTGCACATTTCGAGGTGACAACTTAATCTCTTGGTCATGTAACAGACAAAACACAATTGCCATGTCAATAGCAAAAGCTAAGTACATTTCAGCAGTTGGTTGTAGCTCACAACTACATTGGATGAAACATCAACTAGAAGACTACAAAATCCTAGACACCAACATTCCCGTTTATTGTGACAACACTTTTTCCATTTGCCTAACCAAAAACACTATACTCCAATCTAGATCTAAATGTTAAGACAATATCTCAAATTAATGTTTTGATGTAAACAAACAAAAGTTAATTAAGACTTCTAATTATGATTCTAAATTATATGTTGATTTAATATGTGTTTTTGAGTGTGATAATCAAAAATATGTACTAAAGCATTACAAGCAAAATCACTTTAAAGAGAAAGTGAAAATACACAAACAGAACGAAGAACGTTCTTGATAGAAGACTGAAAATGAAGAACGTTCTCCATTGTCATAAAACAACAAGATTGAGATATCCTTTGTTAAGGAAAAAGAAAGCTTCTGGAATTTACAAATATATTTCTAGTATTCTACAAGGAATATACAGGGTTCATCTCAACAAAAGAATCACTCTAAAAGGCTAAGAGTAAAAGCAATGGCTTATGATGAATCAAGCATGATTATTCTCCAAGTACAAGAAAGATCATTCTCTACTTTATTAAGCAATAATCAAGAATGTTCTTAAAGAGTATACTTCAGCCTATCCTTGAGATATAACGCACATGTGATGAAAGGACCATGAATCACTATCAAAGATGGCTGACAAAGAAGTTTACAGATTAGCATTCTTCAAAAAGTAGAAAATGAAGAATGCTCAGTCAAGAACACTCTTTGTTCGAATCTGATCTTATCCATAAGCTGACACATGACAATTGGACCCTTTCGGATGGTCTAATGAGATGTCGTAAGCCTCCTTGTAGCCTATAAAAGGAACTCCAAGCTCAAGGAAAATTCAGAGCTTCAAGTAAAGAGCAATACATCACTTACTTGCAATCATACACTCTAAAGTCTCTCATTTGCATACAAGAATCAGTTTGTCTTCTCATTCAATTCTTAGAATCATTTGTTACTGATTTCATTATGTTAAAAATCTAAACTCAAACAAGTGCTGAGCTTACTCAGATTCCGCCAAAATTCATTAAATCATTATTGTGTAAACTCAAGTCTATAGTGTTGAAAATAGCTTGAGTAGTTTGTAGAAAATCCTTTTATGGTTAAAAGGTAAAAGTGTAAAAATCCTCTCTAAAGATTGAAAGGTACCCTATGTAAATCCTTTCCGGGCTGAAAGGTAGCACTGTGTAACAGATCAAGATTGATTTGAACTGGTGGTGTAAAAACCAAGTACGTTATCTGTTTTGAGCACGTAGTGAAAAATCTCACAATTGTGAGGATTGGACGTAACCCGGTTTGGGTGAACCAGGATATTTCTCTGTGTGATATCTCTTTCCTTATCTTTATTTATTTCGAGTCTTTTGATTATCAAATTAAATAAATAAGTTTAAATTGTGGGTTGTTTAGTAACCAAGAACATTCTCCGTTTTCTGTTTTCATAACCAAGATTAATCTCGAGTTAAATTCTTTATGTTTTAATAGGAAATTTTAAAAAGGTGACTTTACAATGAAAACCCCCCTTTTCTTGTAAATTGACATTGCTATTTCACTAAAGACATAGAAATCAAACACCAATTCATTAAGGACTCTATTCAACAAGGTGTGCTTAATATCCAATTTGTAAACATCGAACATCAATGGCATGGCATATTCACCAAAACAACAGTTGAAGATAGGTTTGACTTCATAAAGAAAAACCTAAACCTCATTCTTTTACCTAAATGATGGTTGCCAACCTTAGAGTAGTTTAGTTTCGTACTTAGGATAAATTTTATGTTTTATGTTTATGTTATTTTGATTATATTAAAAAAAATACAAAAAATAAAAAGAAAAAAAAATGGCAAGTTTCACTTTCAAGTCTTTTTGTCGTTTGATGACAACAAGGGGAGAAATATGTTTGATAATGTGGGGAGAAAATAATACAAAGGAAAATACTTAGACTTAGGGGAGCCTTATGTAAGGGAGAGTTAAAGTATTTAAAAGAAAAGTTGTTATAAGAAATATAGTTTTGAATCATCGAAAAGGGGGAGATTTTTGAAACCAAGTTGGTTTTATACTTAGAGTTTTGATGTTAACAAAAGTATTTTATGAGAACAATATATTTGACTTCGTAGAGTATGGAAGGAGATTTGTGTTTTTGAAGAAAATCTAAACTAAGATTTGATTCAGATTTATGATTGAAGAAAATATTTGATCAAGTTGAAAAGAAGATATGGTCAAATGTTTTTGAAAAAAAATCTAAAATAAGATTTGATTTAGATTTATGATTGATGAAAATCTTTGACCAAGTTGAAAAGAAAATATGGTCAAATAATTTTGAAGAAAATCTAAAATAAGATTTGATTCAGAATTATTTTTGAATAAGATCATTGTTGACCAAGCTTGGAATGAAGATACAGTTCATAATTATACAAGGACAAAATTGAAACTCTAATTTTATCTATAGATAGATACTCATGGATGAAGAAGAAGAAGATCATCGACAAATCAAAAAAGAGTATCAAGCTCAAAATTCCAAATTCATCTTAGAATTCAAAGAGAGAAACACTTGTTCGAATGAGATAGTCATTATTATAATCAGCTTAGTGTTTTTCTTAGAGTGTGAAGTCATTATTATAAATTGCTTCTTAGAAAAAACTACTCAAGTCCCAGAAAGGATTTACAAGAAGATACACTCAAATTTATTCACAAGAAGAAACACTCAGAATGATTCACAAGAAGATACATTCAAAATTTGTTCACAAGAAGATGAAGGTGCAAACACGAGAAGGGGGGTTGAATTTTTTTTGACTAACTTGAATACTTTTCCTGTTTTTACACTTTTAAAACAAAACTTGATGTATGAATAAAAACAGAGTTAGCAGCGGATATAAAGTAAAAATAAAATGCAGAATTTTTATACTGGTTCACCGTTAACGAGGCTACGTCCAGTCCCTTCACCTTGAAGGATTTCACTAATTCAAACCTTGAATTACAGCTGTTCTACTGACCCTCCAAATCAGTCTTCTCAAACAGTCTAACAATCCTAGAATCTTGAGGAATACAGCTCCTTTCTTCTCCTGCCAATCTGAGAACCCCAGATTGTAGAAGGAATTACAACACTTTGAATCTAATTGCCAAGTAATCTGCTACCCCTTCTGACTCCCTCAGATTGTAGACTCTACTTCAACAACTTAGATCACATGAGAAAGAAAATAACAAGAGTGCTTGCTTCTTGAAAGCTGGAACTCACAATTGACCTCACTGAAAACTTGAGTGTTTGCTTTGGAAGTGTATGACTCTTTTTAATTTTCGATACTAAGTATTCTGCCTTGAGCCTCCTTTTATAGATGCAGATTAGGGCCTCTTCCAAGCTTAATTTTGAGCTGAATCTTGCTGGATTCTCTTGCAAAAATATCTTGACCAATTGAGCTTCATTTAAATAAAAAACATATCTTTTTTAAGCTTCAGATTTTCTTTCAAAAATAACTGGCCAATCATGTCTTTAGTTTCTTCCTGCCAACAGCTCCTGAGTTCCATAATACTTCACTTTATTTTTGTAACAAATCTTTTTAATACTTTGATGAAAATAAATTAAAATCTCCATTGTTAATCCTCATGATTAAATCTGGACCATTTGATCTTATGCGCTAGTCCACATCTGGACCATACTAAGTGATATGCTGTGATCCTCTTATTTCGGCCAACCCTGGACCACACTTTCTGATCTTTTGATCTCGGCCACTGCTGGACCACACATCCTGACCTTCTGATTTCGGCCAACACTTGGCCATGGTCTGATCTTCTGATCTCGGCCAACACTGGGCCAAATACTTAAATCTGAACCATTAATCTAAATATCTTCCCTCTGATCCGGACAAATTCTGGACTTGGTCTGGATTAAACTGAAATTAAATCTGGACAAATAATATTTTAGTCTGGACATTTTACCTTCTGATTTGGATCAATTCTAGATCAATTCTGGAGATCATTTCTTCTGGTCTGGACTTAGTTTCATACCCTGAACCATGCTATATTTTGGTCTGGGTCAAATCTGGGTTGAATCTCTTGTTCTGGACCCTTTAACTTATCCTCTTATTAAGTCCGGATCAAGTCTGGACTGTTTATCATTTCACTGCCAGACCATCTTCTGGATTAAGTCTGACTTTTGACTTTTACTGGTCTGGATCAAGTCTCCCTCTGGCAGGCTTCCTTCTGGTCTGGTCCATGTCTCCTTCTGACTTTGCTTCCTTCTGATCTGGGCCTGCAAAGATACCTTCTGGTGATGTTTTGACATCATAGAGTATCTTCTGGTACCTTCAGGATTCAATCTCTGGAACCCTTTGATCTTCTGCTTTGATTACTGCAGCTTCTGATGGCATTTGTTTTAATAATTTAAGGTTCAAAATAAGATTACATGGAGTGCTTTTGTAAACATCAAAATCCTAAGTACTTAGAACCAACTTGGTTCCAACAGAAGATACACTCATAAGTTGTTCACAAGAAGATACATTTATAATTTATTCACAAGAAGATACACTCATAATTTTTTTACAAGAAATATATGATCCATATTTCACAAAGACAAAAGTCAAACCCCAATCTATTCTAGAAATAGATACTCAAGGCTGAAGAAGAAAACACGAACTCATAAACTCAAAAATCCAAACAATTAAAAAAAATATTTTAGAGCTCAAATTTCCTAAGTATTCAAAGTATTTTAGTGTGAGAAATTAATCGTAACAATCAATTTAGTAGAAGCAAAACATAATCCGATCCAAAATTGTATAAACCAGCCCGATAGTGGCTTTAGTGTTCCTCAAGCAATCTGTGGTTTTCAGGTTGTGTTGAGAAGACTTGACTTGTAGGGTCAAGGTGTGGTTGCCTCCAACAATATGTGGTTTTAAGGTTGTGTGGGAAAGACTTGACTTGTTGGGTTAAGCTGTTTGTTTTCCTTAAAAGTTCTATAGGTGTCAAGTTGTTTTGAGAAGACTGATTTGTAGGGTTAGTGATGTGTAATTCAAGGATTTGAATTATTGGTTAAATCCTTCTAAGTGAAGGACTGTATGTAGCTACCCAGTTGGTGGTGAACCAGGATTAATATGCTTGTGTCACTTTACTTTTGCACTCTTTACTTTACGGTTGCCTTTGACTACTTAAGCGTGATTGCTACTGCCTCTGTTTTTGTTAAAATCACCAACCCGAACCAGTTCTTGAATAAATAATTGAAAAGAATCCAACATAGATAAACACAATTCAACCCCCTTCTCGTTTGACTTATTGTAGTTGATAAAATTATTAGTAAAAATTATTTAATCAATGGAGAAGTTTTATATAATTATATATATAGATGTTTTTTTAGTACAAGAAGAATTTGAACTAAGGGTTTGTGGCTTGGTGTAACACAACCCATAATAGAAATTTGGGCTTGGAGTTTGTGGCTTAGTTTTTGTATGATCAAGGTTAAGAAAAAAATAAAATAATATTTTCTCGCTTCTATTCTTTATTTGGGCCCAACACTACCTACCCAATAATCTCTACTTTAAATTTCCCTAAAGTCCACAATATTTCTATACTAAGTAATAATAAGCAGAAAAGAATATTGAAACCCTAGCCGTCATCTCCTTCACACCTCCTCTTCTTCGTGCATCCAACTTTTCTTGTGAACAACTTCGTGGGGGCTTAGAGCTTCGTACTAGGAAGAAAACCGGCCAAGGTAAGGGCTTTTCCCCACACAAATTATAGTTAGGCCTTTAGTTGGATGACATGAAATTAATAATTGTGATCGCTTGCTTTTTGAAAGAAATAAAATGTAGACTAATGAATTAAAATAATGAAACACGAATCGTTTCCGTTGAGTCAATATATAATATATGATTATTTTTAGAAGTAAAGTATGGATTTTCATGTTATATATGATAAAGTTTTAATTTTTATGAAAGATATGGAGTAAAATATGAATTTTTATGTTATATATATGAGGTTTTAATTTTGACGATGTATATGAGTTCAAGTTTGAATTTTCTTGTCATATATGTTAAATAGATAATTTTTATGATGTGTATAATAACAAGTTTTCGATTTTTATGTGTATGTGGTGAAAGTTATAATTTTTATGATTATTTGTCCATAAATATGTGATACTCATGATATGAATGTGTGGTATGCGATCTTAGTGATATGTGCATAAGATGTTGATTTTTAAAAAGTGATTTTGAATGCATACGACATGATTCTTAGTGGGCTGTGTGGGAGGATATCTCTTTGATAATATATTATCATGTCATGGCATATGCATCTTCGTGGGAGTTGTTTTAGTGACAGGTTTATTTTCTCCATTGGTATGAGTGATCTTCTGTGTGGAAATTGCCTTAGTGGCAGGTTTATTTTCCTCATTGGTATGAGTAATATTTTTGTGTGAAAGTTGCCTTAGTGGCAAGTTTATATCCGGATCATATAGTTATAGAAATATGCATTGTACATATGTTTTTGATATAAAATTTACCGGTTCCGCATTTTTCTTCTTTTAAATTGAAAGTTTTTACTTTTATATGTTTTGTGTTATTCTTCTATATGTTTAGCTTTGGTTTGATGTGGACGATGGAAAAATCTGATTATGACAACAACATTTTAGGTACTAATGAATTCGAGGAGATTCAAGAGTAGTTGATGAGTATTAACGTGCGCCGAACGTGGGGTAAAAATAGGGTTTTCAAGACAATTTTGTAATAATAGGATTGCCTCTATATTTTCTACGTCTATTTTTAAATCTTTGTCACCAAACTTTAATAAGCTTTTTTTTGTTTTAGTTTTTGAATAAATATTTTAAATAATATTAAATATGCGTGATTGTTACTAATTATTTAAATGGATAAATGTTAGATATTCTTACAACAAAAAATTCTCGTAAATTTTTCTAAAAGTTTTTTCAAGTAACATTTTGGATAAAAAATTCGGGGCGTTATAAAGCCTCTGGTGGAAACATCAACAAACCGACTCTATTTAAGGGATAAATATTTGAGTACTGGAAGGGCAAACTCATAAGCTTCTTTATCTTACAAGATCCTGCACTTTGGGACTTAGTGGGAGATGGTTACACTACTTCTACAAATACTAATGGCACTGAAATTCCAAGGAAAGAGATGGATATTGAACATAAGAAGATGTACAAGATGCATTACAAGTCTAGAAGCTTCATGATAAATGCAATCACTTTTAAGGAATTTGACAAATACAATTACAAAGAAATAACAAAGAACATCTATGACAATCTGGTTCTCACTTATGAAGGAAGGAAGCAAGCTCAAGAAGCCAAGGCCAAGCTCTTACTCAAGAAATTATGAACTATTTCAAATGGAAGAAGCTGAAAACATTGAAACAATGTTTTCCAAATTCCATTCTTTGGTCTCAAGATTAAAGGTTCTTGAAAAGACTTATACTACTGATGATCATGTGAAGAAAAATCTTAGGAGTTTGCCAAGAAAGTGGAGACCTAAGATTACAACCATTCAAGAACCTAAGGATCTGAATACTATTAAATTGGAAGAACTGATTAGCTCCTTAAGATCACATGAAATCCAGCTTGCAGAGGATGAGACTAAGTAGAAGACTTTGGCTTTGAAATCCAAGCAAAAGAAGGCTTTAAAGGTTACGATAGAATCAAAGGATAATGATTCAGATGATTAGAATGTGGACTCAGAGGATAAGGAGCTAACTTTCATATAAAAAGAAATTCGAGGATGTGGCATAACTGAAAAAAGCCATTCCCTCAAAGAAATTCAAGGTAGTCCAATAGAGGAATGGATGACAAGTTTAACAAGAAAAACATCATTTGCTATGGATGTAATGAACCAAACATGTCAAGTTTGAATGTCCAAATCTGGAAAAGGGAAACATCAAATGAAAGACTCCAGACCCAAGAAGAAGGTTTTGATGGCTACATGGGATTATTCTGATGAATCATCTAATAATGAAGAGCAATCAGGTTTGACTCTGATGGCTCATACTAACTGACTCAAAATCCAACACTGATAATAATTTTGACTCGAATTCTAACTCTGGAAGTGAATCAACAAATGAAGGAATTGAGATACTTTCTAACTTAACCCCATCTAAATTAATTACAGTCATAAATGATTTCTTAAATAAAAACCACAATTTGTTTCTAAAACTGAAAGCACCTAGGAAAGTAAATGCAAACCTGACTGAAGAATCAATGTTTTAAAAAATGAAAGTGTTGAGCTTCAAAAAAAAAAAAACAACTCTAAAAGATAACCATGTCTCAAAACCGTCGGAAAATGTCATATGTAATTCTGATAAATATGAAGTAGCTTTCCAAGACATTCTAACTAACAGTATAGAAAAAAGCAAGTATGCTTGTATGATTTATGGAGGTAGTTGAAATGGTAAAAGAGGTCTAGGATACCAAGAAACAGTAACTATGTTTGAATTTATCAAGCCTGATATTTTATGTATTGTTTGTTCCAAGAAAGATCACTCTAAAATATCTGATAAGTGCCAAATTTATCTAATTTTCCATAATCTTTTGGTTACTTATACGTTTGAAATGTTTAAGATATATGTTAAAATATCCCTCAATAGGATATTTTAGTAAGTAGTTAGTTTTATATAAATATTATGGTAAATATGTTAATTATAAGTATTAATTACTTTTTGTTTAATTGTAGGAGAAATATTAAAGTGGTCCAAGTAAAGGAAAAGCAAAAAGCCAAAGTTGAAGAACTTGGCTTAAGCCAAAACAGGCTGGCTTAAGCCAGAATGATGCTGAAAGCAAAACCAGAAGGACCGCTTAAGGAAAATCTTAACTGGCTTAAGCGAAAATGAGGCAGAGACATCGTTTTTGAAGAACCTAGTTGGCTTAAGCCATATATTTTCTGGCTTATGTGGGAAACCTTTCCTAAGCATGAAGAAACCTGTTGGATTAAGCCAAATTGGCCTGGCTTAAGCAAGACCATCAACTCATTTCCTTTAAAAATGCACAGACAGATTTCCAAAAGAAGACTTACTGAGTTGGAAAAAGGAATCAAGAGAGAAGATAGAGAAAAAAACTGGTTGCTTGATTGGGGATCAACCGAAGAGCTGGAATTGTTCCCTAGACATCACAAAGTCTTCCTTTCTTCTTAGATATTCACTTTGAGTTTCAAAGCATCGATGGCTATGGATTGCTAACTTTCTTTTGTTGGGATTGCATGTAACTCTTTAACTTTGATGTATCTAATTTGATTTCTATATACAGATATATGTTTCTATGCGATGATTTCAATGATTTAATCTTTTTCTTCGTACATGTTTTGGCTTGATCACCTAAGGCATGAATTTAGATCTGATATGTGAGTGAGAACTACATGTTTAAGTCGGACATAGATTATCTCATCTAACAAGCTTGATTGCTAGAGATAGAATTAAGTTGGTTTGTCAAATTACATCTGAACTCATTATGGTTATCCTTTTTAGTTATGCGAGAGATCGGTAATGAGATTAGGGAATTGTTAATCTTCTCATGTATGAGATTAATGAGATAGATAAGAACTGATGTGATTGAATTAAGCATAGAACATGATTTGTGTGTTGAATCAATAGGATACTGAAGAGTTAATATATGAAATCCAATTCCAATAGTTTTCTCATAGTGTTTTAAATCCTTTTTATTATTGCTTATTTTACATTTCAATATGGTTACCAAAACAATCATCCAAATACTTGAAAACTTATTGCTTTAGTTGTTATCTTGAGCAATCGTGAATATAGTACATAGTTTTTTATATACATTTTGATTATCTTGTTAACTAATCCTCTTGGCTAGATTTGTGTTATGTTTTTGTTTATGCGAGGTAGGATTCCAGTTGATCAACTTTTGTTCGACCCAGAAATAGAGAAAACAGCTAGGAAAAATAACAACAAAGCAGGGAAGATAAAACAACTGGCTAAGAAGAGAAAAGAGCAATAAGCAACTTTTATCTCAAGTTCTTCTACATACCAAGATACAACAATGGCTGCAGAAGAACCAGGAAATGGAGCACCAACAAATGGTGGCAATGATGTAGGCTTTATCAATTTCACACTTAGGAATATAATCAGAATTGGCAAACCTACAGGAAATCAAAGGCCACCTGAAATGAAAACTGGATTGGTAGAACTGATGTATGTTAATCCTTTCGCACGTTTGGATCATGAGGATCCCTAGACACATCTTACAAAGTTCTATGAACTTTGTGGTACTGCTGGTGTAACAGAGACTGAGGAAGAAGCTGTATTTTTGAGGCTCTTCCGTTTGACCCTCATTGGAAAATCTAAGGAGTGGTTTCTCAACCAACCACAACAAATTCTATCTCATTGGAATCAACTGGAGGAGAAATTCATGGCTAGGTATTTTCCTCAATCAAAATTGGTGGATTTTAAAACTGCTATTTCTACTTTCTCTTAGATTGCATGTGAAACCTAGGAGAGGTACAAATCAATGTTGAGGAAGTGTCCAAACTATGGATTCGATGCAAAGACACAAATCCATATTTTTAGAAATGACTTACTCCAGCAACACAAGTTGATCCTAGATGCCACAACTAGAGGATCTTTGATAGCTAAATCTTCAACAGAAGCCATTGATAAATTGAGTCTATGGCCATCAACGATCAACAGGGCCAACACCACAGAGGTCCAACAAAAAGAGGCATGATAGAGCTTGTAGGGAATGATGCAATCTTATCACAAAACATGCTTTTGCAACAACTTATGGAGGAAATGACAAAGCAATTGGAAAATCTTCCTAAACATTTGAAGGAGATGTAGGAATCGTCATCCAGTAGGCAGGTAAACGATGTGATGTGTGTACAGGTGATCATCCTACAAGTTATTGTGAGCCCAAAGAGGAGGAAGTTTAGTACATGTCCAATCAGCCAAGGCATGGACAATATCAGAACAACTACTCTAGGGGAACCTACCAAAACTTCAACCAACCTTGGAGGTAGGATGTCAGACTTTCTTCTAATAGGCCATCACCATATCAGAACCAACAGTATCAACAACCACCATAGGATCAGACTTCAAAATTGGAGGACACATTAACTCAATTTATGCAGATGTTGATGGCTAACCAAAAGAATACTGATGCGTCCATCAAGAATTTGGAGATCCAGATGGGCCAATTAGCAAAATAGTTGGCAGACACTCACAAAAGAGCATTTACAAGCAATACTGTGTCTAATCCTAAGGAGCACTGCAAAGCAATCACAACATGAAATGGTAAGTTGATAGGTAAAGGTGTTGGTGAGAACCAGAGTGAAAAGAATGTGATTGTTGTTGAGGAGGAAAGTGAGAATGAAAAAGAAGAAAATGAGAGAGGAGTGCTAAAAAATAAGAGTGAGGATGTCCATAAGAGTGAAAATAAACAAGAACAAAGTGAGGAGGAGAAAATAAAAGCAAGAGGAAAAGAACAAGTAGGTACTAGTGGAGAGAAAAATAAAGAAAAAGAGAGTGAGGTGAAAAACCACGAGAAGAGCGCACAAAAGCCCCACCTGTGAGAAACCTGCCTTATCCACATGTTCCTACAAGAAAAGACAAAGAAAGGCAATTGGCAAGAGTCATTGATATATTCAAAAGGCTTTAGATCAATATTCCATTTGTAGAAGCCTTGGAGCAGATGCCTACCTATGCAAAATTCATGAAAGAACTATTGACAAAGAAGAGAAGATTCATAGAGGAGGAGACTATTGAGCTGGATGCTAGTTGCAGTGCTATTATTCAGAAATACATCCCTCTAAAGGTGAAGGACCCTGGAAGCTTCACATTGTCTGTTACTATTGGGAATCTAACACTTGGGAAGGCATTTTTGAATTTGGGAGCTAGCATCAACTTAATGCCATTGTCTATGTTGAGAAAAATTGGTGATTTGGAAGCTAGACCTACCAGAATGTCATTACAGTTGGCAGACAAGTCAGTTAAATATCCACATGGTGTCATAGAACATGTGCTGGTGAAAGTAGATAAATTTATGTTTCCAGCTGATTTTGTGGTCTTGGATATGGAGGAAGATGTAGAGGTCCCGCTGATTTTGGGTGGACATTTCATGAAGACAGCCAGAGTAATGATTGATATGGATGCAGGAAAACTGAAGGTCAGGGTGCAGGATGATGAAGTAAATTTCAATGTTTTTGAGGCCTTGCAATATCCAAAGAACAAAGGACAATGCTTTTCTATTGATGTTATTGATGAGGTGTGTTATGATGCAAATAAGCAGTTACAATCCTTTGATCCTCTAGGTAGAGTTTTGGTAAACATGCATACTAGCTTCAATGAGGAAGAAGAGCAAGAGATTGAAAAATGTTTACAGGATCTTGAATCCCTCAAAGAGATTCAGCCAAAACAGGTAGCATTGGAAAGCATCGAAAATGTAGCTGACAACAAGCAGACTGATCAGAAACTGGAATTGAAGTTGTTACCTTCCCATTTAAAATATGTGTTTCTGCAGGAGGAAGTTGAGAAGCCAGTGATTATTAGTAGTTCCTTATCACCACAAGAAGAGAAAAAGCTGATTGAAGTTCTCAAAACAAATCAAGGAGCAATAAGCTGGACACTAGTTGATTTGAAAGGCATTAGTCCTTCATATTGTATGCATAAAATTCTAATGGAGGATGATTTTAAACCTGTAGCCCAACCTCAAAGAAGATTGAATCCAACCATGATAGTCAGAAAAGAAGTGGTGAAGATGCTTGAAGCCGAGTTGATATACCCTATTTTAGATTGTGCCTGGGTGAGTCCAGTCCAGGTGGTACCAAAGAAAGGAGGAATGACCGTGGTAGCCAATGAAAAAAATGAATTAATTCCAACCAAAATTGTCACAGGTTGGAGAATGTGTATTGACTACCAGAAGCTGAATAAAGCCACTAGGAAGGACCACTTCCCATTGCCTTTTATGGATCAAATGCTGGAAAGATTATTTGGGCAAGCTTTCTATTGTTTTCTGGATGGTTACTCCGGTTACAATCAAATCACTGTAAGTCCAGAATATCAAGAGAAAACAGCATTCACATGCCCTTTTGGTATTTTTGCTTACAAGAATATGCTTTTTGGACTATGTAATGCTCCTGCAACCTTCCATATATGTATGCTAGCTATTTTCTCAAATTTGGTGGAAAAATGTGTAGAAGTCTTCATGGATGACTTCTCTGTATTTGGAGCTTCTTTTGATTTATGCTTGGTGAACTTGGACACTGTACGGAAACGGTGTGTTGAAACAAACCTTATCTTGAACTGGGAGAAATGTCACTTCATGGTGACTGAAGGAATTGTCCTGGGCCACAATCAAATGGTATGGAGGTTGATAATGCAAAGGTGGAAGTCATTCAAAAGCTACCAGCCCCAACAAATGTTAAAGGGATCAGAAGCTTTCTCGGGCATGCTGGTTTTTATAGACATTTCATCAAGGATTTCTCTAAGATTTCCAAGCCATTGAGCAATCTTCTAAATAAGGATACTCTTTTTTTTCATGATGCATGTTCAAAACCTTTTGAACAATTGAAACAAAATTTAGTCTCTGCTCCTATCATTATTGCACCTAATTGGAACCTTGACTTCGAATTAATGTGCGATGCTAGTGATTATGCTATAGGAGTAGTGCTAGGTCAAAGAAAGAATAAAATGTTTCATGCCATACATTATGCTAGTAAAGTGTTGAATGATGCTCAAATGAATTATGTTACCATTGAAAAAGAATTACTAGCTATAGTGTATGCTTTAGAAAAATTTAGAAGTTACTTGATTGGATCTAAAGTTGTTATTTTTACAGATAATGCAGCTATTAAGTACATTTTAACAAAAGCAGATTCCAAACCACGACTAATTCGATGGATTTTGTTGTTGCAGGAATTTGATCTTGAAATTTAAGATAAAAGTGGCAAGGAAAACTTAGTGGCTGATCATTTATCGAGGCTGATGAATAATGAGGTGACCACAAAGGAAAAAGAAATAACAGATGAATTTCCAGATGAAAAGTTGTTTATTGCACAAGAAAGGCCATGGTTTGCTGATATGGCCAATTACAAAGCAGCAGGTGTAATCCTTGATAATTTCAATCATCATCAGAAAAAGAAATTTCTCAGGGATGCCACATATTTCTTGTGGGATGTTCCTTATATATTCAAGATCAGAGCTGATGGATTGTTGAGGAGATGTGTAGCTTTTGATATGGAGGACATTTCAATGGTGAGAAAACTACTATGAAGGTTCTTCAATCTAGTTTTACTGGCCCTCCTTATTCAAAGATGCACATTTCCATGCGCAAAGGTGTGATACATGCCAAAGGTTAGGTGGAATAAGCAAAAGAAATGAAATGCCTCTACAAAACATCTTGGAAGTGGAGGCATTTGATTGCTGGGGCATGGACTTCATTGGCCCATTTCCATCTTCATTCTCCAATGAATACATCTTGGTGGTTGTGGAGTATGTTTCACGGTGGGCGGAAGCAATAGCAACTCCTAAAGTACATGGCAAAACGGTAGTGAAGTTCTTAAAGAAAAACATATTCACTCGTTTTGGAGCACCCAGGGTAATTATCAGCGATTGAGGGTCACACTTTTGCAATTCACAGTTGGCCAAGGCGTTGCAACATTATGTTGTAAAGCATAAAGTAGCCTCGCCTTACCATCCACAAACAAATGGACAAGCTGAAGTTTCTAATAGAGAAATTAAAAAGATCCTGGAGAAAACAGTTTCAAGTTCAAGGAAGGATTGGTCACAAAAGCTGGATGATGCCTTATGGGCTTATAGAATTTCTTATAAGTCATCAATAGGCTTAACTCCATTTCAATTGGTTTATGGCAAAGCATGCCATTTATCGGTAGAATTGGAGCACAAAGCCTATTGGGCCATGAAATTTCTTAATTTTGATTTAAATGTTGCATGAGATGAAAGAAAGAAACAACTGCATCAATTAGAGGAATTGAGGCATCACGCTTATGAATCTTCAAAACTGTATAAGGAGAAAGTGAAAAAGTATCATGACAACAAGCTTGTAAAAAGAAACTTCAAGCCAGGCCAACAAGTACTTTTGTTCAATTCCAAGTTGATGTTGTTTCCGGGAAAGCTAAAATCAAAATGGTCAGGTCCATTTGTAATCAAAGACGTAAAACCCTATGGAGTAGTTGAATTGGAAGATAATGAGTCCAAAGAGAAATGGGTGGTGAATGGTCAGAGATTAAAGTCATACTTATGTGGTGATATTAAATTGATCACCTCTATGCTCTACTTGAATGACACGTGAAAATAGAAAGGCGTCAAGTGAATGACGTTAAAGAAGTGCTTGTTGGGAGTCAACCCAAGTTTTTGAGTTAATTTAACTTGCTTTTTAGTTTGATTGTGTTTAAATGCTAATTTTCAATTGTTTAGTTAAGTTTTATTGTGAATTATGTGATGTTGTTGTGATTTTGTATAGGCAAATGTTAAGTTGTGTTTTTCATGTGTGTGGAATGTGATCATGAGAGATTTTGCTTGAATATGTGTTTTTAAGCTTTCCACAAATTTCTTATGATGTAAATGGAAAGTTTGAGTGATTAGAATGTAAGAAATGGGACAAATCTAAAATTTGAAGTGTTGGGTTGTGAAAATATGTAAAAATTGCATTTGAAGTGAATTTTGTGGGTAAAAGTTGGAATCTTGTGGAAATAGTCCATGTTTTGTTGATTTTAAGATTCACACAAGTTTCTTATATGGTGGATAGTTGGTATGATGCCTTGAAGGTCATTGAAAATGTGCGAAACAAATTTTGAGGTATCCACTTGTGTAAATAGAGTGAATTTGTCTTTGGAATGAATGTGAATTACACTTATTGATTGTTGAAACTAACAAGATGAATTCAAGCTTGCCACAGGTCCAAAATGAAGACTACAATGTTTCATGATGATTGAAAAGCAAGGGAGGTTAGCATTACAATTTTTTACAAGGGTTCTAAGTCTTATTCTGCATAATTATGCAGAATTTCAAGTCCATCGCTTAAGCAAGACAATTTCAGCTTAAGCAAGATTTACAGCGACAAAATAGAGCCTTCTCTAGTCATTTTTAGCTTAAGCGAGAGGAACCTTGGCTTAAGTGGTATAACACTGCAAAAAAAAAACTTTCAGGTCAATTTTCGCTTAAGCCATATACTCCCTTGCTAAACAGATAACTCCCTTCAACCAAGCTAGTTTAAAAAAAAAAACAAAGAATGGGAACACCAACGTGTGACACTGACATTTTTCTCACACAAACACACGTTTTCTCTCATCCTCAATCACGATTCCTCTCACTCTCACTCACGATTTCTCAATTGCATCAATAGTTCATTGATTCTCCTCTCAAGTAAGTTAACTCTTTCTCCTCAATTTAATTTTGCAACCTAGGGTTCTAAATTGGGAATTCATGGGTAAGTACGAATGGATCAATTATTTTTCCATGAAAAAAGATTGCATGTTTTGAACTTGAAAGAGAATAATAATTTTATTTATGGTTAATGAACTAGAGAGAAGTAAGGTTGAGAGTGTGTCTAAGAATGTGAAATGTTTGGATTCTTTCTATATATTTTGATTGACATTGTGCATTTGTTATGATTGAGGGGCTGTTGAATCAATTTGGACACGTGTTTCATGTGTTGAAGATAGGTGCCTAAGTGTTTGTAACCATGAGCATGAACTATTGTATACTAAGTGTTTGACAAAATGCTCACGAGAAGGTTATGCTTAATTTGATGCTATAAATAGTTGAGCAATGATTTGTTTTAAATACAATCCCATGTGTCTAATTAAAAGTGTGGAAAAACAATGATCTCATAGAGTTTATGGGATGTTGAAATATGTTTATTATGTTTCATGAGCTTGAAAATGAACCAAAGCCCCGTATCGCACTATAGATGTTTGTCAAAATCATTGAATGAATATTAAAATGGTTTAGCAAGAATGACTGGAAAATATAGGCCAGAACAAACACAAGTGAATAGAAATTAATTCATGAACATCTTTTTGAGGAAGAGATTATTTTTGAAACTACACTTGCTTTTGCTTGAAAATGCTCATTTCCGTGAATCATGATTTATATTGGCTGCAATGTTCAAAGAAAATTGTAGAGTTTGGTTTGCTCATTGGAAGTAACTTTGAGTTTTATTTGTTCTTTTCTAATTTTTTTTTCTTTCCAGAATGGCAAGAACCAAAAACCCACACAAAATACCAAGAGGGGAAATTTCTCAGGCTGGTTCACAAGAGCATGCCCCTGTAGAGTTTGACAAGAAGAAATTTAGATCCTCTATAAAATTCTCAAGGTATTTGGCTATTAGGTTGCTGCAATTTATAAAAGAAAGAAGAGTGGAGGTGGAGCTTCTCCCAGGGCTGTATGAGGTATTTCAACATGAGCTAAAAAGAAGGAGATGGAGAAAGTTAGCAACACTGCCAAAGCAATTCAATCCTGATATTGTCAAATACTTTTATGCCAATGCGTATACTACAAATCAACAGGAAAGAAGGGAATCATTTGTTCTGGGAAAAAGAATTCTTTATGATAGGAATACTATTAGTGCATATCTGGAAGATCAATCAGTATTAGACGAGGAAGGGTTATGTGGATAAGGACAACATTGTGCGTATCCAAAAAATGATGCCACCAAAGAAAAAAGTCATTAACAATGAGATAAGGCCAACATTGTGCGTATCAGGTTGGGAGGTAGGAACGAAGGAAATAAAAAGATCCCAGATGAAGACACTAACACAAATTTGGATGACTTTTCTATTGTCCAACATCAAACCCACCTTACACACATCAGGAATCAACATGTCAAGGGCGTGCTTGATTTACTGCATCACGGAGCAATTCTTAGTAGATGTTGCATCAATAATATTAGATGAAATTCATAGAATTGCAACAGCTATGGAGCCTGCACCACGAATCTTTCCTTCACTTATTACCCAGCTATGCAAAGACCAGGGGGTGAATATCCCAAATCAGCCACATCTTGACATAAGATCTCCGATCAATGATGCCCTTATCAGACAACATTGCATAAACCCAACTGACAAAATAGGAGGAACACAACCTGCCGCATTACCACCACCATCTCCACAACAATCGATAAATCCTATGCAGTAGATGTTGTTACTCCAAGAGCAGATGCATAAGCAAATAACAGAGATGTTTTCTAGACAGGAATTTATGTATGCTAGATAAGAGCAGCTTTAGAACAGGCAGAAGCATATTTTCTGACAAAAAATTGCTAATTACAGGGCCAGTGATGCTACTTATCATCAATCATATGCTGCTTCGGTTCATGTGGGTCCTCCACCATATAAATGGCTATCCTATAATGAATTTCAATCACATTGTGCTTAGCCTGGGGACAAGCCAATTTTTGAGGAGGGAGAAGGCAGTCAGAGAGATGTTACTGGTACAACCACAAAAGTGAAGGTGCAAACACGAGAAGGGGGGTTGAATTATGTTTGACTAACTTGAATACTTTTTCTGTTTTTGCAGTTTTAAAACAAAACTTGATGTATGAATAAAACAGAGTTAGCAGCTGATATAAAGTAAAAATAAAAACACTGAATTTTATACTGGTTCACCGTTAACGAGGCTACGTCTAGTCCCTTCACCTTGAAGGATTTCACTAATTAAAAAACCTTGAATTACACAAATACCACTGACCCTCCAAGTCAGTATTCTCAAACAGTCTAACAATCCTAGACTTTTGAGGAATACAGCACCTTGACTTCTTAAGTCAAGTCTTCTCCTACCAATCTGACAACCCCAGATTGTAGAAGAAATTACAACGTCTTGAATCTAATTGCCAAGTAATCTGCTACCCCTTCTGACTCCCTCAGATTGTAGACTCTACTTCAACAAGTTAGATCTAACACAAGGGAAAGAAAACAACACGAGTGCTTGCTTGTGAAAAGCTGGAACTCACAATTAACCTCACTGAAAACTCGAGTGTTTGCTTTTGGAAGTGTATGACTCTTTTGTGATTTTCGATACTAAGTATTCTGCCTTGAGCATCCTTTTATAGATGCGAATTAGGACCTCTTCCAAGCTTAATTTCGAGTTGTATCTTGCTGGATTCTCTTGCAAAAATATCTTGACCAATCGGGCTTCACTTAAATAAAAAACATATCTTTTTTAAGCTTCAGATTTTCTTTCAAAAATAACTGGCCAATCATGTCTTTAGTTTCTTCCTGCCAACAGCTCCTGAACTCCCATATGACTTCACTTTATTTTTTTAACAAATCCTTTTAACACTTTGATCAAAATAAATTAAAATCTCCACCGTTAATCCTCATGATTAAATCCGGACCATTTGATCTTCTGCGCTAGTCCACATCTGGACCATACTAAGTGATCTGCTGTGATCCTCTGATTTCAGCCAACCCTGGACCACACTTTCTAATCTTCTGATCTTCTGATCTCGGCCATCCTGGTCTAGCAAACTGATCTGCTGTGATTCTCTTATCTCGGCCACTGCTGGACCACACATTCTAACCTTTTGATTTCGGCCAACACTGGGCCATATACTTAAATCTAGTCCATTGATCTGAATATGTTCCCTCTGATATGGACTAATTCAGGACTTGGTCTGGATTAAACTAAAATTAAATGTGGACAAATAATATTTCAGTATGGACATTTTACCTTCTGTTTTGGATCAGTTCTGGATCAATTCTGGAGATCATTTCTTCTGGTTTGGACTTAGTTTCATACCCTGAATCATGCTATCTTATGGTCTGGGTCAAATTTGGATTGATTCTCTTGTTCTGGACCCATTAACTTATCCTCTGATTAAGTCTGGATCAAGTCTGGGCTGTTTATTATTTCACTGTCAGGCCATCTTCTAGTCAAAATAACTTCTGGAATAAGTCTGACAAATGATTCCTTCGGGTCTGGATCAAGTCTCCCTCTGGCAGGCTTACTTCTGGTCTGGTCCAGGTCTCCTTCTGACTTTGCTTCCTTCTGATCTGGGCCAACAAAGATATCTTCTGGTGATGTTTTGACATCCTGGAGTATCTTCTGGTACCTTCAGGATTCAATCTCTGAGCAGGAGCAGTTGGAGTTGATCAGGCCGAGAAAGACGAAACAGAGCAGCACATGGTGGATCAAATCGACCAAGAGGAATAGGATTGATGAGCTATCACACACCACATCACAAAAAGAGTTCATTTAAAATTTCTGCCATTTTATTTTCAGTTCTAGCACTTTTATTTCAATATTTTGTTTCATTGTTTAGTTTGGTTAATTAGTACTTTTAGGTTGATAATACCATGTTTGCCTGGTACTTATTTGCATGATGATTGGTTCATTTTCGTAAGTATGGTTCATGAAAAGTCAAAAGTTTTGCATGATTGTTTTGAAATTCAAAAATTAGAAATATATCTCCTTGATGGATTTTGTGGTTGCACTCATGATGCCATGACATGTATAATTGTATTTTTCACATGAAAGTCATTGGCATAACCTTGAAATGTTTGAAATCAGGAAATATGTACTTGAACTTGGTGAGGGAGTGTGACCTTAAACAATGTAAGTATGAGAGATTCGCCATTTGTTTTGCACAGTTGGATTTGTTTGAGTCCCTGATTATTTTGTTTGCATGGAAATGATAGGAAAAGATCAAGGCATTTTTTGTTTATTAGAGTATATAGCTACTTGACTAAATAGCCTACCCTTGTATAGGAATATCCATTGTCTACCCCATTTTGAGCCTAAAATGAAAAGTATTTTTGTTCTTTTATTTAATCCCAAACCCTAAAGAAAAACAATGTTTATCCCTTACTTTCAAAGTTAAAAGAGCCTTTATAATGGGATTGTATGCATTTATGCAAAGTTGGGGGAAGTGGAAGCTGTTTGTGTTCTTTTTGCAAAGAAAGCAAAATTGTTCAGATTTTCTCAATCTTTAGTACATAATCTTGTTCTTCAAAATAAATAAATAAATAAACAGAAAGAGAAAGATTGAGAAAATGATGAGAATGACAATAAAAAGGGTTATATAAATTCAAATGTGAAAAGAAGGGTGACAAAAAGGGATTGGTAAAAGGAAAAGTGAAGTGAGCATGAATGCATGGTTTTATTGTAAATCTCATTATAATTGCTCTCTTAGTTTGAAAGTACTTTGATATCTAGAAACACCAATATTCTTTGAAACCTGGCCACATTACAACCCTGAAAAGCCCTTAGTGATCCTTGATTAACTATGCAATCTTGATAATTGTTGAGACAATAACAAATTTGATTTGTTGTGATTCAATGGTTGAACATGAGTGAAACACTTACCTTGATTTGGTTATAAAAGAACTTATGTGAATCATTGAAATTTCCTTTGGTTGAAGACATGGATAGTGTGATTTGCCTAATGGATTCTTCGAATTTGCATTCATATCATTGTTATGACCATCACATGTGTATCACATGTTTTGTTAGGGAGTTTTATGAGTGGAGCTTGTGATCATGCAAAGGGGAAGTATTTTTTGATTTTGATTATTCATGGATCTAGCTTGTTGAATGAACCTTGTATATATATATATTTTTATTGTTACCTTTTTTTTTTAGACAACAAAGTCTTAAGTTGGGGGAAGTTGATAAGTGCCAAATTTATCTAATTTTCCATTATCTTTTAGGCACTTAAACGTTTGAAATGTTTAAGATATATGTTAAATTATCCCTCAATAGGTTATTTTAGTAAGTAGTTAGTTTTTATATAAATATTATGGTAAATATGTTAATTATAAGTATTAATTATTGTGTTTAATTGTAGGAGAAATATCAAAGTGGTCCAAGTAAAGGAAAAGCAAAAAGCCAAAGTTGAAGAACATGGCTTACGCCAAAAAAGGTTGCCTTAAGCCATAATGATGCTGAAAGCAAAACCAGATGGACCGCTTAAGCCAAAGCTTAGCTGGCTTAAGCGAAAATGAGGCAGAGACATGGATTTTGAAGAACCCAGTTGGCTTAAGCCATATATTTTTTGGTTTAAGCGGGCAACCTTTCCTAAGCATAAAGAAACCTGTTGGCTTAAGTTAGATTGGCATGGCTTAAGCGAGACCATCAACTCATTTCCTTTAAAAATGCACAGACAAATTTCCAAAAGAAGACTTACTGAGTTGGAAAAAGGAATCAAGAGAGAAGACAGAGAAAAAAACTGGTTGCTTGATTGGGGATCAACCGAATAGCTGGAATTGTTCCTGAGACATCACGAAGCCATCCTTTCTTCTTAGATCTTCGCTTTGAGCTTCAAAGCATCCATGCCTATGGATTGCTAACTTTCTTTTGTTAGGATTGGATGTAACTCTTTAACTTTGATGTATCTATTTTGATCTCTATATACAGATATATGTTTCTATGCGATGATTTCAATGATTTAATTTTATTCGTCATACATGTTTTAGCTTGATCACCTAAGGCATCAACATAGATTTGATATGTGAGTGAGAACTACATGTTTAAGTCGGACTTAGATTATCTCATCTAACAAGCTTGATTGCTAGAGATATAATTAAGTCTGTTTGTCAATTTACATGTGAACTCATTACGGTTATCCTTTTTAATTATGCGAGAGATCGATAATTAGATTAGGGAATTGTTAATCTTCTCATCTAAGAGATTAATGAGATAGATAAGAACTGATGTGATGAAATTAAGCATAGAACATGATTTGTATGTTGAATCAATAGGATACTGAAGAGTTAATATATGTAATCCAATTCCAACAGTTTTTTCATGGTGTTTTAAATCCTTTTTTATTATTGCTTATTCTACATTTCAATCTGGTTACCAAAACAATCACCCAAATACTTGAAAACTTATTGCTTGAGTGATTCATTCCAAGACCTATGACGCGACATATGACGGGAGAAAATCCTACATTCCAAGACCTAACTTTGATAAATGGAGGCACAATGACTTTTGGAGGAAAGTAGAAAGGCCAAATCATTGGACACGACAAAGTTGGTAATGGCACATCTCCTTCCATTAATGATATTTTGTTTGTTTAAGGTCTTAAACATAATTTAATAAGTATTAGTCAATTAAGTGATAATAATTATGACATTATATTTAATCAAAAATCATGCAAAGAAATTATTCAAAAAAATGGATTCGAAATCTTTACAGGTCAAAAGCAAAATAACATATATAAGATAAATTTGTTTAGCTTAGAGAAACAAGAGGTTAGGTGTCTCATGTTAGTAAATGAAGAAAAATTAATTTGGCACAAAAGGTTAGGTCATGCAAACCTAAGATTAATCTCAAAATTGAATAAACTTCAACTTATTAGAGGTCTACATAGCTCAGCTACAAAAATGAAATTATGAGTGAAACTTGTCAAAAGGGAAAACAAACTATGAGCCCCTTTACCTATAAGAACTTAGTCCCTACATCCAACCCCTTGAGCTCTTGCATATAGATCTCTTTGTGCCAGTGAAAACAGCCTTAGTAAATCAGAAAAAATATGGCTTTTTAATACTAGATGATTACACTAGTTGGACTAGGGTAAAATTCTTAAGAAATAAAGATGATTGCCACAAGTGTTTATTGCATTTTTCAAACAAGTAATGAATGAAAAAATGTCTTAGGATTATAGCAATTAGAAGTGACCATGGAAGAGAATTTGAAAACAAGTTATTTGAAAGTTTTTGTGATGAGAGTGGAATCTCACACAACTTCTCCTCTCCTAGAAAACCACGACAAAATGGAGCTGTAGAAATAATTAATAGACCCCTTCAAGAAACATCTATAACCATGTTAAATGAGATGAATATTGCAAAACATTTCTGGGCAAAGGCAATTAACAGTGCATTCTATAGTTAGAATAGAATTTTTATCAGGCCAATATTGAATAAAATACCATATGAATAATGGAAGGGTAAAAAGCCTAATATCTCTTACTTTAAGAAATTTGGTTGTATTTGTTATATGTTAAACAGGGAAGACAACTTGGCAACTTTGATCCTCGCTCACAAAAGTGTACCTTCCTAGGATACATTGAAAGATCCAAAGCTTATAGAGTGTTCAATATGGAAACTCATTTTGTGGAGGAGTCAATACATGTTAAATTTGATGACAAACAACTTGACCTTAAAAACTCAAAGCAAGTTGAGGATACTGTAGGTTTACTAACATCAGAGGAAGCAGATGCCGACAAAGCAAAAGAACCCAAACAATAAGAGAATGCAAGTAAATCAGAGGAAGATGACAAAATATTAGAAGATGAATCTGACCAAGTTAGAAGCAGTCAAAATATCTAAGAAGTAAGAATTGGATGGAAGTACAAGTCATCCCATCCTGAAACTCTAATTATTGGAAATTATAATAATCATCTAAAGATAAGATCATCACTAAAGGACACAACCTTGATAGGTCTACTATCATCAATTGAACCTACGTTTGTTGATGAAGCATTGTCATATGATGGATGGATCCTTGTAATGCAAGAAGAGTTGAATAAATTTAAAAGAAATGATATTTGGGATCTAGTAGCCAAACCAAAGAAAAACATTATTGGAATCAAGTGGGTTTTTATAAACAAGTTAAAGAAGAAGTTGTCAAAAACAAGGCCAAACTGGTTGCACAAGGTTACAGTCAATAAGATGGTATTGATTACACTAAGACATTTGCTCTTGTGGCCAGGTAAGAGGAAATTTGTATCCTACTTTCCTTTTATGCTTATAATACCATTACATTATTTCAAATGGATGTTAAAAGTGTCTTCTTAAATGGATATATAAGTGAAGAAGTCAATGTTAAGCAACCCCTAGGTTTTTAAAGCTCTAAATTTTCATACTATGTGTTTAGACTTAGGAAAACAATGTATGGTCTAAAACAAGCACATATTAAAAATAGTTTTGAAAGAAGGCAAATAGACACCACCCTGTTTAGAAAATAGTAGGAGATAACATTCTTATTATTCAAATTTATGTTGATATAATTATTTTTTGATCTACTAATGGTACTCTTTGTCAAGAATTTGTTAAGTTAATGCAACTTGAATTTAAAATGACCATGATGGTAGAACTGATGTTCTTCTTAGGGATACAAATTCAGCAAAGTCATAAGGGCATATACATTCGTCAAACCAAGTATACAAAATAGCTTCTCAAGAAGTTTAAGATGAATGATTGCAAACTTATGACTACACCAAGGCACCCAACTTACTCACTGAAAAAAGATGAATCTGGTCAGAAGGTTGACCAGAAAACATACAGAGGATTGATTGGATCACTTTATTACCTCATTCCTTCCAGACCTGATCTTTTATTTAGTGTGTGTGCACGCAGGATTTTAGGCTGATCTAAGGAAATTTCATTTAACTACTGTTAAGAGGATCCTTAGATACCTGAAAGGTACTTCCAACATTAGCTTTGTCTATAAGAAGTCTACTAAGTATATATTTGAAGGTGCAAACACGAGAAGGGGGGTTGAATTGTGTTTGTACTACTTGAATTATTTTTCTGTTTTTTATGATTATTTGAAATATGAAATATAATCAAGTAGAGTTAGCAGCGGATAAATTAAAATAAACAACACAAGGATTGATCCTGGTTCACAATTAACTAGGCTACATCCAGTCCCTTCACCTCGAAGGATTTTTCCACTAATTCAAAACCTTTGAATTACAACAACACTACTGACCCTCCAAGTTAGTCTTCCCAAACAGTCTAACAATCGTAGACTTTTGAGGAATACAACACCTTGACTTCTCAAGTCAAGTCTTCTCCTACCAATCTAACAACCCCATATTGCAGATGGAATTACAACACTTTGAATCTAATTGCTAAGTCACTTGCTACTTCTTATGACTCTTCAGATTGTAGACTCTGCTTCAACAATATAGATTTAACACAAGGGAACGAAAAACACGAGTACTTGCTTCTGGAAAGCTGAAACTCACAATTAACCTCACTGAAAACTCGAGTGTTTGCTTCTAGAAATGTATGACTCTTTTACTGATTTTAGATGCTAAGTCTTCTGCCTTGAGTCTCCTTTTATAGATGAAAATTAGGGTTTCTTCCATGATCAAATTCGAGCTGTATCTGTCCTAATTCCCTTGCAAAAATAACTTGGCCAATCCTGTTTCACTTAAATAAAAATCATAGTTTTTAGCTTCAGATTGCATTTGAAAATTCTGTTGAACAATCTTGTTTCTTTTAATTTCAAACCATATCTTTTTAAGCTTCAGATTGCATTCGAATTTCTTCAAGTCTTCAGTAATTTTTGAATCAAATCCCCTTAATACTTTGATCAAATTTCTAACAAAATTTAATCAAGTCTTCTTCGAATTTTAATCAAATCCTCACTGATCTCGGCTAATCACTGGACCATATGCTTCGATCTTCTGATCTCGGCCAACACTAGGCCATGATGCTTAAATCTGGACCATTGATTTGAACATTTTCCCTCTGATCTGGACCAAGTCTGGACTTAGTCTGGACTGAATCTGAATTAAATATGGACTTGTGATAATTTAATCTGGACGTTTATCTTCTGATCTGGATCAAGTCTGGATTAAATTTGGACAATCATTTCTTCTGATCTGGACTGAGTTTTATGTTCTGGACCATGCTATCTTCTGGTCTGAACCAAGTCTGGACCAAGTCATAGTTATCTTCTACTCTAGATCAAGTCTGGATTAAGTATGGACTGATTCATATATTCACGACCAAGCTATCTTCTGGTCAGAATTAATTCTGGACCAAGTCTGTCTTATGATTCCTTCTAGTCTGGACCAAATCTCCCTCTGACAAGCTTCCTTCTGGTCTGGACCAGGTCTCCTTCTGAACTCTGCTTCCTTCTGATCTGGGCCAAGAAAGATATCCTCTGATGATGTTATTTGACCTTTGATGACATCCTCTGATATCCTCTGGTGTCTTCTGGTTGCTTCCGTTGGATGTATCTTCTGGTGGTGTCATCCTCTGATTTTTCACAGCTTCTGATTTGGTCTTCTAAGTCAACATACTATTTACATAAAATACTTCTGTTAACATCAAAACTAAGTAAAGAACCAACTTGGTTCTAACAATATTAAGTGGCTCTTGTGATGCTGACTTTGCTGGAGACAAACTCGAAAGAAAAATCATAAGTAGAAATTGCACATTTCTTGGTGAAAACGTAATCTCCTGGTCAAGTAAAAGGGAAATCACAATTGCAATGTCAACAATAGAGAATGAGTACATTTCATCATCTCTCAACTGTTATGGATGAAACACCAACTGGAAGATTACAAAATACTTGAGAGTAACATTCTCGTATTTTGGAATCATACTCCTATTATTTTCCTAACAAAGAACCCAATTCTGCATTATAAGGTTAAACACAGAGAAATTAAACATCACTTTATTAGTGACTTTATTCAAAAAGGAATACTGAATATTCAATTTATAGACACCGAACACTAATGGGCTAACATATTCACCAAACCATTAGCTGAAGACATATTTGAATTCATTAAGATAAATCTGAACCTTACCTTTATATTTGATTAATGTTGTGTTATTCCTAGATTAGATTAGATTCATATCAGTAAGTATTTTATGTTTTGTCTATGCTCATAAAAAAAAAGGGCATGGAAAAAAATAAACAAAACATTCAAGTCTTTTTGTCTGATGACAAAAGTGGGAGAAAGATATTTGAGAACAATTTATATTTTGATTTTTTTATGTGGGGAGAGAAAGTGTATGCATGTGGGGAGATAAGAACTATAAAACTACTTAGACATACGGGGAGCCTTAAGTGAGGGGGAGTCAAATAATAAAAGTCAATAAATTGTTATAAAAAATTATAATTTTGTCATCATCAAAAAGAGGGAGATTGTTGGAAGCATGTTGATTTTCCTATTGTGATTTTGATATTAACAAAGGTATTTTATGAGAACAACTATTTTGGACTAATGGCTTCATTAAATGTGCAACAATTAGAACACACTCAAAATGTTGCCTCTGATATGTAGCCTCTAATGTTGCACTGACTTTGATGATTCAACAATGTGACTTACCCAAAGCCGCTAATTCTAAGTCATGCAATTCAGCCTCATAATTTTATTTTCCAAGAAACACAACATCTCATGCTAACAAGAAATTCAATGGCTCTTATGGAAAGTCAATGGCTTTGATTGAAATAATTCATTATGAATAAAAGACTTAGCCGAATCACAATTTTTGAATATTCAAGAACAAGCACCAACCATTTCCGCTCCAATCAATGAAGAGTTTTGCGGAAGATTTGTGTGGGTAAGGTTTTTAACACAACATGCAAATAGATACGATTCAAAATTATAATTGAAGAAAATCCTTGACCTAAGTGAAAACAAGATATGGCCCAAATATTGTTCACAAGAAGATATGGTCAAAATATAGTTCACATAAAGATATGGACAAAATATTGTTTACAAAAAGATATGGTCATAATATTATTCACAAGAAGATATGGTCAAAACATTGTTCACAAGAAGATATGGCCAAAATATTGTTCACAAGAAGATTTGGTCAAAATATTGTTCACAAGAAGATAGGTTTAAAATATTGTTCACAAGAAGATTTTCTGGTTGTGTTTAGAAGACTTGACTTGTAGGGTCAAGGTGGTATTTTGCATCAAAAAGTCTGTACGTGTCAAATTGTTTTGAGAAGAATGACTTGTAGTGTCAAGTGTTGTGTAATTCAAGGATTTGATTTTGTGGTTAAATTCTTCTAACTGAAGGGACTGGATGTAGCTACCAAGTTGGTGGTGAACAAGGATAAATCTTCTTGTGTCACTTTACTTTTGCATTCTTTACTTTATTGTTTCCTCTAATTACTTAAGCCTAATTGCTACTGCCTCTGTTTTAGTTAAAATCACTAACTTGAACCAATTCTTGTATAAATAATTAAAAAGAATCAAACTTAGAAAAACACAATTCAACCCCTTGCTTGTGTTTGCACCTTCAGAATCGACAATTAATGAAACCAAGGCCACTAGTCCTACTACTAAGGGTTGTGTTTATTGCATTGGTGCTAAAGCTGGGAACTAATATAACAATTTGATCCAAAGAGACCGTGAGATTGTAGGTAACACCCTAACTTCACTTTTTCATTCAAGGGCAACCCATTCCTTCTTTGTTATGGGTTATGTGAATCGTTTGAAGCTATATGTGTCTTTTCTGCCTTTTGACTTGGTTGTTTCCAAACCTACTAAGACTTTGACTGTAAATACTTCTTGTTTGCATGGCCAAATAACTATTCATCATATGGATTTCTTGGTAAATTTAATTTTTTTACCCCTACAATCACTCGAGATCATTCTCAGTATGGATTGAATGTCCTATCATTATGGGATATTGGATTGCGCTCATAAATTGGTACTTTTCCCTGAGCAAGGAGTCGTTAACAAACTAGTAGTGTGGTTGAGAGAAATAACTCAAGAGTTTCCATCATTGGCTAACGTGGAGGTGAATGAGTATTCA
This sequence comes from Cicer cuneatum, assembly GCA_037974295.1. Lineage (NCBI taxonomy): Eukaryota > Viridiplantae > Streptophyta > Magnoliopsida > Fabales > Fabaceae > Cicer > Cicer cuneatum. The sequence continues at coordinate 55,681,090 of JBBPBO010000001.1, forward strand.
TACGTATTTCTAGCAGAAATTCCAGGGTTACCACCAGTAAGGGATGTGGAATTATTCATTGATCTACACCTAGGAATCGTACATGTTTCAATTGCACCATATCGGATGTCGCCATTGGAATTGAGTGATCTCAAGGACCAAATTGAGGATTTATTGGAAAAATGATTTATTAGACCAAGTGTATCACCATGGGGAGCTATGGTGTTGTTGGTTAGGAAGAAAGATGGATGCTCACGTTTATGCGTAGATTATAGACAATTTAATAAGGCAATTATCAAGAATTGATATCCTTCGCCATGCATCGACAATTTGATGGATTAGTTGATAGGGGGAGTTGTGTTTTCAAAGGCTGATATGAAGTTAGGTTACCATCAAATTTGAGTAAGAGAAGGAGATTTAGAGAACCGCATTCATAACTTGTTACAGACATTACAAAAACATTTATGGGTGACATGAATAAGATCTTCAACCCATTTCTGGATAAGTTTGGTGTGGTGTTCATTGATGATATTCTAATTTATTCAATGAACAAGGAAGGATATGAAGAACATTAGCGTCATGTTTTGGAAATTTTACATGAGAAACAGTTGTATGAAAATTTGTTGAAGTGCGAGTTTTGGATAGAAGAAGTGAACTTCTAACGAAATGTGATAACCAAGTTAGATCTGGCAAAAATTGAGACAGTACTTGCTTAGAAACAGCCTCAAACTGTCACGGATGTACGAAGTTTCGTCGAGTTAGCAGGATACTGCAGAAGGTTTACTGAAGGTTTTGCGATGATTGTAGTGCAATTGACACAACATACTAGAAAAGATCAACCGTTTGCATCAATAGAGTAGTGTGAGGAAAATTTCCAGTTGTTGAAAGAGAAGCTAACAACCTCACTAGTGTTAATCCTACCATAACCATAAGAACTATATGAAGTTTATTGTGATGTGTCTTACTAAGGGTTGGGGTGCGTTCTAATGCATTACAAAAAGGCTAAAGCTTATGCCTCAAATCAATTGAAGACTCGTGAAAGGAATCATCCCACTCACGATTTAGAGCTTACTACGATAGTTTTTGCATTAAAGATCTGGAGACATTAATAATATGGATGCACGTAACTAGTGTTAGTGACCATAAAAGTTTGAAATACTTGTTTGATTAGAAGGAAATGAACATGCGTTAGAGAAGATGGATGGAGACTCTCAAGGATTTTGATTTCACATTGTAGTACCACCTAGGGAAGACCAATATGGTGCCTTTGAGTGCGAGTAGTTGCAGATTTAAGAAAGACGATTTTAGAAGAAGCTCATAAAAGCAAATTGAGTATTCATCCCGCAACAACAAAGATGAATCAAGAATTGAGGCATAATTATTGGTGGTCAGGAATAAAGAGACATGTAGCGGAAAATAGATCAGCTTATTTAACCTAGCGGACTAATTTTTTGTCTATATCTCTATAATTAAAAAACCAACAATGAAAAACATAACTCTCATTACAATCTTGATTAATTGTCATTTAATTTTTTAATTCATTGCATACAAATACATCACAATATTTTAATTACATTTTAATAATTAAAATATAGCAACCATAAATTTCCAAAAAAATATATAAAAACATAATAATCACATATTAAAGATCAAAAATGTATTATGTACAAACAATCCAATGAAGGTTAAATTAAAATAAAAAAATATTGAAACATAGTCATTTAAATTAGCAAGCCTTTGTAAAAAGAAAACAACAACTGATATTTTTTTTTAAAATAAAAATGTTAAATTATACATTATAGTTTTAAACTAATATATAATTTGTAATCATTTTGCTCTTATAAATCCTCAGATACATATTTATTCCTCTAATACAAAAGAAAGTGTTTAATCAAAATCAAGTAATGATGTCTTACCATTCCCAATATTATTACGTATTTTTGTCATAAAAAATAGTACTTCGAGTTTGTTCATTATATACACTCTCCAAAAAGAATAATTAAATAAAAAATGATAAGAAATAATAGTTCATTTAATTAGTCAAAAAAGAATAAAGAAATAATAGTACTCGAGATAAAAAGTAAAACAAAAATAAAAATAATTATCAATTTAAAACCAATGCTTACAAATATATCTCAAATCAATACTTACAAAATATATACTCTATTATTTATAGGAAAAAAATATGCCTCTTAATCTATGTACTGGATAGTAGGAACAATATAATATTATACAAATAATATTTTTAAGGATACTAATGTATATTCAAAACAATTTATCCTTTTTATCAAATAAAAACTACAATTTATCATTTTAATAGCGATATAAAAACGCCAACCAAATAACTAGATGACAACGTTTTGTTTTTGTTATCCTAAGTTGTTAGGCCAGAAAGTTAACACCAAACCCAAAAATAAAAGTTTCATAAATTAATACATCGTATGTTTTTGACAATAACTTTTTGTTTGTCAAATCTTATGATAAAACATCAAAACATTATATAATGCGACAATCATTGTTCGAGAACAATATCAAAGAAGACCAATAAATGAACAAAGAGATAATATTAAAAATATGGCAGGAGGAGCATTTGTACCGACCGGAGGAGGAAGACATCATGAAGGCGAGGTTACTGCCTTTGTGTTGGTGACATGTTTTGTTGCTGCTATGGGAGGTCTTCTCTTTTGTTATGACCTTGGTATTACCATAGGAGTGACTTCTATGGAACCGTTTTTAATCAAGTTCTTCTCATCCGTGTATAAACAAATGAAAGATGAATCAGGAAACGAGAGTCAGTACTGCAAATTTGACAATCAACTCCTCACATTGTTCACATCTTCATTATACCTTGCAGATTTCTCCCATAGTTCCTTTGCATAAATGCTACTTTGATATATATTGAACAAAGAGTTAGACATACAATTGAGAATATGGCCCTTGCATATATAGTCTTCATTGTCGCACTTCTGCCTTTCTTTGGTTTCTGCTAATGTTTCCACTTTCTTATCTAGTGGTCTTGTGGTGTTCAAAACATACACTACCTTCACAGTTATAAGAAGGAATTTCATCTTTTTTTGCCAATGAATAAAGTTTCCTCCATCAAATTTCTCCAACTTCACAAAATTAGAAGTCATTTCTTTGAGTGATGCTACCATTGATTCAGTATAGACTCAAACCTAAAGATTGTTGGAGATATTGGTAACAATTGCTGCAATACTTTAATTATGAAGTTGTTGATGAAGATTATATGTACCAAATTCGAAAGCGTGTTGTTACACTAGCCTTTATGTTCGATTCGCCCCCACCAATCGGATTCAATTGGAATGAACAACGAATCCCCTTCAGGGTACTTTGGAAAACCTTAATATGATTTGCACTAACACTCAAAGAGTATTTTTCAATAGTATGTTACAAAAGAATGTTTCATATCCTTCACTCATGCATTAGAGAAAAATAAGATAACTTATAATATAAAAATGGATGAGACAAAGTGGATAGCAATTGCCAAATTTTTTCGTTTTTCATTTTTTCCTAAATGACACAATTTATAGAAAAATAGTGTCACTTGGGAAAGATATACAACTCTTGGTTCTGCCATTTAGTTTGTGAAAAGGTATATACATGCGTTCATATTTTGATTGAATAGTTGCAACAGTTTAATGGTTGATCATTGCCTCTTTTTCGCGCATGAACGTTGTTCGAATCCAACAGACGAATCAAACTCGAGACCTTACCATTAAACATAAGAGACAACCACTAAGCCAACACCTCTATCATGTCAATGTATTCACTAATATTTTGGAAATATCTCACAATAATTAGGTACAATATTACTTAATTTAATGAGATACATGACCCAATATTAGGAGTAGTTTGTTTTGAAATGAAATGCATTTACTATTGGGTTCCTGGAAAAGGACTTTATCAGTCTCAATCACTATTAGATTCAATATGTTTGATATCTATTATTATAAAATTTAAGTGTTTTTATTGCTTATTATTCATTTTATAGATGAAAAATATTTAAAATCGACATTCCTAATAAATAAGATATTTATATTCAATCGATATTTTACTCATGCATCACACGAGTTCTAGCTCTAGTTTGTGATAAAAAGATTTAAAATATAATTCATATATATCATTATCTTAATACATCATTTCTAGTACAAAAGATAAAATTCCATTCTTTCACAAGTATTTAAAGAGACAAGTCAACACCTCTAGGTGAAAAAATGGATCTGAGTTGAGGTGAGAGGGAACAAAATATCTAACAAAAGTAAGATTAGGGTCTATATTGGTACAATAACAATTTAATGCATAATAACCGGATTTTCTCATGGTCTATACAAACATCAATATTTTCTGAAAGTTTACCAACAAGCTTAAAATATTTATTCTTTCTATTGAAATTTTTTATCATATTATATTTGGTCTAAATATTTCTATACTCTCTTTTTAATAATTATCTTTACAATTCAAACAATATTTTGAAACATGTGTTTTGCCGAAGTAGTAATTGTGTGATTTCTCAAAGGCTTGGACGCACTAAATCATTTTTAGAAGGTTAGAGTAAAGTTAGGTTGATAGAAGAATACTCTAATGTAATTTGATAGCGTGTCAATAAGTGTATTGAATCGATACAAGTAATAATAAAACGGTAAAATCGAGTTTCGGAAAAAGGATTCCGTTATACTATTCAATCATGTTTAATTGAATACAAAGTTTCCATATTGATTTATTTATTATCAAACTAATAAGAGTAAAAAGGTTAAACTTTATAATGATTAAAATATTAAGGGTGAGTTTCATTTTGAATCAAAACCTTGGTTCTTTGATTATTTAATTCCTTTATTTAACTGTTATCGATTTTTTTTTTACTATTCTTGCGCTAATTCTTTTATGACACAACCTTTAATTATAAAGTAATCCCTAATTCTTTAGTTGATTTAAGATTATAATTAAGATTTTAATGTACAATAATTTTTGTATTGATTTATTGCCTCTCCAAATATCTCAATTAGTTTCATGTGTTTGCATCTATTCCTAGACTAAAAGGTCACGAATTTCTTAAGTCAAGAAAATATTTTTGAATGATTCTTGAGAAAGCTCCTTCAATGATGTTAGAATATGCATCCTCTATGTTTCCTATGCGAGGGCACAAGTTCCACTTTTTAAAACAACCAAGAATATAATTAAAATATGATAAAAACATGTTTTTATTTATTTAGCAGTGCGTCGTGTACCCTGGAGCACAATAGGGGCGCTCACGCACACCTAGACAAAACAAAACAGTTGGAAAATTGCAGAAATACGTCCCAAGCTAGACATGGCAACGGGGCAGGTTGAGGGCAAATTTTGCCTTTTCCACCCGCACCCGACTAATCGGGGAAAACTCGTACCCGCTCCCGTTTTTAGTGGGTATGAAATTTAGACTCAATCCTCACACGCGACGGGTATCGGATTTCCCCGCCCACACCTGTACTCATTCAAATATATAAAATTATAAATTTAAAAATCATATATATTATAATTAATATAATAAAATATTTATTATTAGACAATAATAAAAATTAAAAAAAAATATTTTTTTTATAGAGATGAGATTATAATTTTTAATATTTAAAAAATATTAAGTATATTTAATATGTGCATGTATATATAAAATTTAATAATTTGAATAATATTACTAGCGGGGCAGGTTCAGGTACGGGTGCGGGGTGAATATCAACACACCCGCACCCATCCCCGCCCCTGAATTTTAATTATGGGGAAAACCTACACCCAATCAAAATGGGTTTTCCCCGCCCAAATCAAGAAGATTTCGAGTGGGTACCCACTGGTGCGGGTTATGTTTCCATCCCTACCCCAAGCGCACATGAATGTGCCCAAACGCATGAAAGATGTAGCTGTTGATCTTTGCTTTCATTTGCAAATGGTGTGACATCTTTTGGACATCTACAACTCTAGATATGATTACAATACTTCACAAAGGTCGTGTTAATTTCTCCTCAAAATTCAAGACAGTAGTAAAACTATGAAACAAAGCAAAATTATAAAAAATATCTACTTAATCAAGGAAATAAGCACATATACACACTATTGAATTCAAGTAATAAAATAAACAAACTACATCAAATAACTCCAAAAATAGACTAATGACCAAAGATAAATAACATAATAAAAGATTAAAAACAATGAAAAATATACATGTAATTAATAATTATTACAACCTCAAACTTATCATGTTGCTTATAACACCCAAATTTTTAACAGTGCGAGTGTGTTTTTTTTTTGTGTGTGTCAACAACTCGATAAAATAATGGATCACAACACTAAAACCACAAATGATCATAATTGGATGTATCATACGGGCTAGTAGGAAAAAGTAGTTTGAGACAATAAACCCGAACATACAAAACAAGAAAATACACTAGGACTATGAGACCTATCATATTATTGCTTATACCCTTCGGGTATCCTCGGAAAACACCTACGCATAAGTGCTACTCCAAGAATGCTATCCCCATGGTCCCGTAATAAAAATGGAACATGGACCCACCAACAAAAGTGAATTGTTAAAGTATGTCATAAGTATATTCGTTCCAAAACAAAATAAGTACAACCACCAAAAGAGAGGCACTACGACCCTATATAAAATCCTAATTTGATCATAAGACTAATTACTATAGTAACAATGGTGACCTCAACATAAGCCACATGTAATTAGCCAAAACAATTATCCACCTTCGAGACAGACAGTAGAGAATCGTTCACCGGGAAAGGAAGCTCAGACTCGCCCCGGGGTGACACCAACCATGTTATCGATGGGTTGGTAACGAAACCCTGATCCCCAACCTATCTAGATGGTCTTGTAGTATCCTCAGTATCTGACATCAACCCCTTGCCCTTCTCTGCAATTTTCAGTCCAAACAAATGTAATTAGCCCTACTTGAGATGGGGTTGTATGTCGAAGGAGTTAGCAAATGTCGATCAAGGAAGTCTAGCGACGTTTTCTTCATCAGAGTAACCATCAGTAGTACGTAATCCGATATTGTTTAAGGCTAAAGCCCAATTTCCAAAATAATTGTAAATGGTCACCAAACGAAATTAACAAATAACATTTAACAAGTATGGCTTGATAGCAAGAGATAACAAAGCATGTTTATGCATATATTTTTACATAACAAACATGATTTATGTGAGAAGCACCTAATGCAATGCTTATATGCCAGAGCACATGATTCTGAAATTTCAAAATCTTCTTTGAGGGGCGTAAATCATAAATGTACAACCTTGAACAGTCAGTACCACTTACCGAGGTGCATTCTATCACAACCCAACACGATTTACTATAGTGCAGTCTATTAAGAAGCAACACGATTAACTATGGTGCATTTTATCATGAACCAACACAATGCAATCTATCACAGACCAACACTACTCAATAATCCTCATAACGATAAGGTGGACCGTCCAATCACGCGATACCACACCATGGCCCATCACGATCACCACTAACTATGAAATACATGAGCATATTCTAACTCTTTCATAATAATTATTATGTAAATGCAGCTATTAAATGACACTCTTGTAATACTCAATAAACACTAATAATTTTTCCAACACTTTTTTCAGAGCATACCCTTGACATATTATCATCAATTATGAATACATAATCACATCAATAACATTTATCATTGCTTGCATTATCAGAGTTCGCTAACACAAAATGTCGCTCACGTCACTAGAGGCGCATGTCAGAGCGCTTGCATCAAAATCAAACAAATAGAGTGAGGCAGAGTTTTATTTTTCTTTTGTATTAACTCAATCATCAAAGGATATAGCCAATATCAAAATACATGCTTTGTAACACTTGACGTGAACTACATATCGTAATACTTGCAACATTACGGCTTTCTCCATTAGTAGACATAATTACTTGTATATTAGGAGATAATATTCTTTGTGTTTAAAAGCACTTAGATTATTGTCTCTAATTTACTTGTAATTTATGTTACCTTAAGATAGATAGTCATTAATATAACACTTTGTCTTCTAACTTAATATGCACAAAATAAGGTTTTTTATAATGAAAAATAACTATACAATTAATGAACAATTTTCCTTCACAAAATAAGGTTTTAAAAGAAAGCTCCCCTTGAAAGTAGTACTCAAAAACTGTTTGACTTAATGATTGTTTAATCTTCTAAAAAGAAACTTTTAAATCAATATTTTAGGGCTTCCCTGAATTTGAGAAATGCCATTCTTTAACCGTTTCAAACTATGTTAAGTCATTTTATTTTTGATACACATGAGGGTAAAATAACACATAGATATCATGAAATGGATTGTATTACAATATGTTATACTTTTCTCCCCCTTTGTCATTATCGAAAAGGGTGAAATTATAGAATTTATAGTAAGCCAAACATACACAAGGATCACAAGAGGGATAATTGAGACCATCACACAATATACAGATGATTAGCATATTTAAGTTTTTAACGAAAGATCATAGGAAACATAAAAGAGCAAAAGAAAAGAAAAGAAAAGGGTAATTTTTCATTAAGATGAAGATCACGATTACAAAGAAGTCACAAAGAAAGAAAGGCTAATCCTAGATAGAAGTTCTAGAGACATCTAAGGATATGCCTCAACAGTTCAGTTCTTCCTTCATTTGAGAAATGAAAATGTCCAACTTGTGGCCGACTTCTTGCAGAGAAATTCGGGCTTCTAGTTGTTCAAGAAGAATGTCATTCACCATCGAGGCCACTTCAAATGGTGGGATTTACTTTTTTTTTAGGAGAGGAAGGTGACTTCCTTTTCCTACCAAAAGACCAACCATCATCCATAGTAGATGAGATTGAGATTCGTAAGAGGATGAACACAAAGAAAAAAAATCAGCGACAAAGAGAAGATTGAAAAGACATAGGTGGGGGGGAAAAGGAAGGCATTTGAGGTATAAAAAGAAAGGAAATGAAAACGTTTTTGAAAAGAGGAGACCTAATGATGTGGGCATGGAGGAAAACGAAGAATGAGACTAGGTTTAACAGATACTTTAGGACACATGTGATAGTTTAAAGGCAAGAGGCAACAAATACGGAGATGAAGAGTTGTGGTTGATGAAAATGAAGAAAATAAATTTTAAAGACAAAAATAAGGAGAGGAAGAGAGTTTCTAAAGAAAAACAAACGATATTAAGAGACTTTTGAAAGACAGAGGAGAGGAAGAGAAAACTCAAATCGGCAAAAAACAAAATAGAGCAGAGGATAAAACTAGAGAGTCAAAAAAATTATAACATTTATTTACTTCATAACTCACATTACACTTGTAACACATACATATTATATTTCAATTGCAATGCATCTTACAAAATGGCTTAAAAAGAAAAACAAAAGTCCTAAGGTCTTTCTAAGGCTATCTAAACCAAATCCATTTATTTATATTACATATTAAGTTTGAATTATTTATTCCTAATACATAAATAAACTAAGTTTCTTTATTTATCATCTTTTTCAGTAAGAGTCTCCTTCTTTGAACTTTCATCTCTTGTAGTGATAACAAAGTTTTTAGATCAGGATCCTACCTTATGACTTGTCAGATGTAACTAACGAAAAGGAGATAATGTAGTCTTCCCTTTTCTCTGATCATTTTTGAAGGTGCAACACAAGAAGGGGGGTTGAATTGTGTTCGACAAACTTTAATTCTTTTTTCTAATTAGTTGAATAATGAGCAATAAGAGTAAATAAGTAGCGGATAATAAACGTTAACACCTTGAATTTATACTGGTTCACCATTAACTAGGCTACGTCCAGTCTCTTCCTTCAGAAGGCCTTTTCACTAATTCAAACTCCTTTGAATTACAACACCATTGACCCTTCAAGCTAGTCTTCCCAAACAGCCTAACAACCCCAGACTTTTGAGGAACAACAACACCTTGACTATACCAGCCAAGTCTTCTCAAACAGTCTGACAACCCTAGACTTTTGAGGAACAACAACACCTTGACTATACCAGCCAAGTCTTCTCAAACAGTCTGACAACCCTAGACTTTTGAGGAACTTCACAACCTTAAACCTACAAGCTAAGTCTTTTTCTAACAACCCGACAACCCCAGATTTTAGAAGAAACTTCAACACTATAGGATTTTATACAAGGGATCGAAATTAGAACTGAGTATTACTTCTGGAAAGTTGATACTCACAATAAGCTTAAAGTGAACTACAGTGTTTGCTTCTGAAAATTTATGATGACGATCTGCTTCACACTCTAAGAAAAGAACACTTAGAAAATATTTATCTTTTAATCAAGTGTTTTCTCCCCTTTTAACTCTTTGAATACCTAGGAATTTTTTGCTCGAGTTCTTCTATTTTTTTATGCATTATTCTTCAGCATTAAGCCTCTATTTATAGTTGAAATTAGAGCTTCACTTTGATCTGTTGCTTTACTTCTAGAGTATATTTCGATTTATTTTGTTTTGAGAATATTCTGGAGTATTTTGCTCAGATTCTGTTTCTGGAGTTTGTTGCTCCGATTCTGTTTTGAGCATTTTGCTCAGATTCTGTTTTGAGCATACTTTTAGCTAGGTTCTATTTCTTGAGTCTTTTACTCCAATTCTGTTTTGAGCATTTTGCTCAGATTCTGTTTTGAGCATACTTTTAGCAAGATTATGTTTCTTGAGTCTTTTACTTCAATTCTGTTTTGAGCATTTTGTTCAGATTCTGTTTTTAGCATACTTTCATATTCTAATTATGTATTTGATTTTTGCCTCTAATGAGATTGTAAGACCCTTAAATTTAAAAATTAAATTATGGATTTAATATTAAGTGTATTTTGGGGATATTTGTAAAATATTTAATATATGTATGTTTTGTGTGAATATATATATATATAAATATTTATTTTTGGAAGATGAATTAAAATGATTGGATGAAAAGTAAATTAATTTAATTACGAGTAATTAAATTATCAGACAGTTAATTAAGAGGTTATCAGCAAATTGCGACAAAACCGGTTAAATGTTGGAGGGTCCAACAATATTATAGTATTATTTTTGATGAGTGGCACCCACATATGCCTATATATAGGAGTGAGAAGGAAGAGCGAAGACAGAAAACACTTCTTCCTCAATACAGCATGTAACAGTAACGTTCTCCTTCTTCCTCCCATTCTGATTTCTGTTTCCCGTTCAAAAAAAAAGAAGTACCAAGAACAAAAGTTGTTCCTCTCCTCATTACGAAGCCAGAGAACCCACTTTGGTAGCGGCAAACGCAAACGGAAACTTTGCCAACTTTTGTCGTGAAAACATAAACGGGAGCAGAAACGTAACAGAGGTAAGGGGCACCTTCCACTTTGTAGATTGCATTAGGGCTGTAAATGCATACTGTTATGGCATTAATAATGTTTCATTATTGTTTTTGAAGAAAAAACTGTTTTGTATGTCGTTTTGAAGGATGAAAAAATGCATTCTGTTGATGTTTTAAATGATATGTGATGTTGCTGTGTTGGTTGATATACCAACGTCGTTCTTTTTATGTGGGAAAGCTGGAAAATGTTTTGCATTTCGTTTTGGGGATGATCAAAATGCATATGTTGATAAAACTCTTGTGCATGTTGTTATAAAATGCGAAAAATGCATTCTGTCGAGGTTTAATGATCTGTGATGTTTGTTGTTTTGACTGAATACATCAATGTTGTTCTGTTTGTGTGGGAAAGCTGGAAAATGCTTTGCATGTTGTTTTGGTTGTGTAAGAATACTGGAAAATATTGTGCAGGTTGTTTTTGAGAAATGATCAAAATGTAAATGGTTAAAAATATCTGTCTATGGAGGTTGACATTCTGTTTTCTGTCAAGTTAAATGATAAACTGGTGTTGACGATGTTTTCAAAGGAAAAGGATTTAAAAGGGTGGGAGTGCTTTTCTGGAAAATCTGTTATTGATGAAAAATGTATGAGTTTTGTGGTTTTCAAAAGAGTGGTGAAATTGTTTTGGGGTTGTGTTGGTTTTTCAAAGGAAAAAGTTTGAAAATGTGTTGAAGTTTGAGGAAAAATTTCACTGAATTCGAAGGTGTATTCGAATATGGCATGAGTGTATTCGAATACAGCCTGCAAAACTTCAGTTTTATTCAAATTTTTGAACTTGTATTCGAATACAGATAAGGAATTTTTGCTTCTCACTTAGCCTATGTATTCGGCTACGACCCTGTCGTATTCGAATACAGGACTGCAATTTTTGGCACTGTATTCGCATCTGTATTCGACTACGACAGCCTCGTATTCGAATACAGAATGCTGATTTTTCACTGTTTTTGCCTCTGTATTCGAATACAAGGGAGCTGTATTCGAATACAGGTTGCTTTTTTTCAAAAATTTCAGTTTTAAACAATGGTTTATGAACTTAAAGAGTTGGGAAAACATTGGGAAGGTTTGTGATGAATTAAAATGGTGTTTTTGAGATGGTTTGGGGTGGTGATGATGAGGTTCTGGAGTTCTTTATTGATGCTGTGAAAAACGTTGAGTTTACACTATTGTAGCCTCTGTATTCGAATACAGAGTGTTGATTCTGCACTGTTTTAGCTTCTGTATTCGAATACAAGGAAGCTGTATTCGAATACAGATTCGGTTTTTCCAGAAAACTCAGTTTTAAACATGTGTTTATAAACTTTAAGAGTTGGGGAAAACATTGGGAAGGCTTGTAATGAATTAAAATGGGGTTTTGAGATAGTGTGAAGTGGTAACGATGTGGTGCTTGAATATTTTTGTTGATGTGATGACAATGGAATTATTTGGTTTGAGGTGATTTTGGGGAAATGATGGAAAGGCTGAATTTTGCTGATGTTTGCATACTGTTTTCAGTGAAGAGAAAACATTGCATGTCCATGCATTGCATAGTCAGGTGGTGACCGCGATGAGCCACAGAGTAATGCGGTAACCGTGATGGTCCGTGAAGTTAAGTAGTAACCACCGTAGTGGGCTACAGAATGGCCGCGTGTTCGTGGTGGTCCATTCTATCCGTGCGAGGATTTAACTTCTGTGTATTTGGCCTGTGAGAGGCTAATACACGTGAAAGTAGTAACCGTGGAGTGGCCGCGTGTTCGTGGTGGTCCATTCTATCCGGGTTCAAAGTGGCCGCGTGTTCGTGGCGGTCCATTCTATCCGGGCTACGGAATGGCCGCGTGTTCGTGGTGGTCCTTCAAATACGTAAAATGTGCTGGTCTGTTGAGCGACTGTACTGGTACTGGTCTGTGAGAGACTGTACCTTGGTATATGTAAAACGTGCTGGTCAGTTGAGCGACTGCATTAGTGCTGATCTGTGAGCGATTGCACCATGGTCATGTTGGCCATTAAAGTCAAACATATGTAAATTATGCTGGTCTGTGAGCGACTGCTCCTTGGTAATTCCAAGAAGTTGAGTACATGAGCATATACATATTTCATCGGGGTGGTTGATCGGTGGGTCATGATTTGGATATGAGTTGATGATTGGAAATTGATGAGTGTAAGTATATTATGGAATCTGAATTTTTTGATGAATGACTGTGATTGCTGAGTTGATGGTTGTACTTACAACATGTTTTCCATATTAATTTGGTTGCTGTTAGAAAAGGCATACATTTCATGAAATTTCATACTGAGCATCCTTAATTATCATCATTGTTATATGATATGTCATGGATATATTTGTTACTTTGATATAAATTCTATGTGTTAATTGTTAGTTTCGGTCGGTGACCATTTACTATTATTGTGGAAAATTGGGCTTTGCCCTCAGATGATACCCAAACCCGTCCCACCGACGGTTACACTAACGACGGAGATGTCGTTAGTTTCCCCTGATTTTCACGTACAGAGTATTCGTGGACAACGTAGAGGGACGGACCACTGGGGTTAAGACGAGACTTGTGGAGGAGGCGGTGGAAATTACTTGCTACTGTAGCTTAATGCATGATCAGACTAGACTTTTGTATAGGATCTTGAGTTTGGGAAATGTAATTGGTTATTTTGGGAATTATTGTATAACTTTTCCGCTAATATTTTTCCGCACTCTGATAATATTTTGGTGGGTCCAGGATACAGCTGTTGGATGTATCTTTATTTTGATATATTTTGAAGAATTAAATTCCCAAAATAAGTTACGTAATTAATCGTAATGTAATTATTTAATTACTTCTCTATTTTGGATTACGACGTCGGACGATATTTAATTTGAATTGATTTTAATCATTCTGAAGTAAATTGAAAAAAATTCTTTTATTAATTTCGGTTAAAAAAAAATACACTCGCGCTGTGTTTTAAACTCGGGGTGTTACAGAGATCCGCTAGAATTATCCTCCAACGGGATCTTCTGATTGTATCCTTTGATGGGGAACTTCTGATTAGATCCTCCGATGGGATCTTCTTATGATATCCTCTGACAGGTTCCTCTAATGATATCCTCCGGTGATATCCTCTGATAATATCCTTTGGTAATATCCTATGATGATATCCTCTGGTGACATCATCATTTGATAACATCCTCTGGTGACGTTATCCTCTGATTTTTGCTTCTGGTGATGTCATCCTCTAGTGACGTCATCCTCTGATTTCTGCTTCTGGTGGTGTCATCCTCTGGTGACATCATTATCTGATTTCTGCTTCTGGTGAAGTCATCCTCTGATATTTGGTTCTGGTGATGTCATCCTCTGATTTCTTCTTCTGGTGATATCATCTTCTGATTTCTTCTTCTGGTGACGTCATCTTCATCTTCTGGTGGCATTTTTCATTCTTCTTCTAAGTCAAATATGTTATTTTCATAAAATACTTTTGTTAACATCAAAACTTTAAGTGAAAGAACTAACTTGGTTCCAACAATTTTTACTTGTCTCGTGCAACTTTCTTTAAATATAGATTTGGAGATATAATCTTTCAAAGATAAATCTTTGATAAAATTGTAGGTGCTTCACCATTTCTTCGTTATTAAATACAAATTTCCATCCAATCAAGAAGATTCAAACAAAATGAAGCACAAACCTTTCAATGCTCTTTTTCTTACTTCCTCCTAGGTACTTAGTGAAAGAAGGAGACATTGATACCCAAGGGTTCCACAAAGTGAACCTTTGATTGGATTTTGTGAACCTTCTTGTAAAATTCATCTTGTTGATTGTAATTCATAGATATAACGAATTCAAGATTTCTAAACACTTCATCATTCAGGTTGGGAAATTCATGTTTTAAGAAAATCCTGAAGTCTTTATGAGAATATAGTGTAAGAAGAGGATTATATAGAAAGATGAAGACTTAATAAAGAATGAGATATACAACCGATGTTTTTCTAGAGGGTTTCAGGTTAAAACGTTGGATGAAAATAGAAAAATTGGATCGGGAGAAATTTTTTTTTTAGGAAAATGATGATTTTGAATAGATTTTAAATAGAGGTTTAAATACGTATCAAAGAAGGATTAAAAACATAGATTTTAAAGAAAGTGAACAATCAACTATTTTCAAAAAGAATACACGTGATATGAAGAAGGATAAGACAACACATGCACACGACAAAACATATAAGAGAACACAAGCACACAAAACAAAAGTATATAAGGTAAGACAAACGAGTGCACATAAAATAATAAAATAAAGTACCTGACAATGACAGACAAGGGTTATTTAGCAAATCCGTTCTTTCACTTATCTTATCAGAGTTTGTTGCAATTTTCTATGAGATGATCTTCTAACCAGAAGTAGAGTTATCTTGGTAATGATATTCCTTCTAAATCAACAGATGCAATCATTTGTTATAGTGCTTTAATTTCGTATATATGAGTCTCAAATGATCAGTCAAGTACGCAATACACCAAATAAAAAAACCTTGCCCTTGAGCATACAGAGGGAAGTATTCAAATCTTGTAGTCAGAGAATTACCAAAGTGGCTCATTCTAGGTTTTGACATGACCATGAATTTGACCAGATGATGAGATAATTAAACTCATTTTTTGTATAAACTTCTCTAGTGGTGAGATCAAATGATAGTCTTCCATTAAGAGTTTTCTTCCTTTACATGTTGTCCAGGCTTCTTTGAGGATAATCATTTCTTTTAAAGGATTACCTGCACATTTGAACATATATCCTAGATCATTGAAATTTTTATAAAACTTATCCATGTCTGGTTACATTCATTCTTGAAATGCGCCATTATGTTTCCATTACTTTGCACTAAGAATTTGTTGTAGTCACCAATACTTCTTTCTATCAAAAGATAAATATCAATATTAGTAAGTAGACTTTTCTCACCTATTAACTCACTATGCCTTATAGAAGCATACGAGTTTTGTCCAGTTTGTCATCGAAGAATTTCGAAAAGACACCACCAGAAGACAACATAGAATTGAAAGAATTTTCAGAACATATAAAAACAGATCTTAAAAGAGGAAATACAAAAGGAGTTTCATTCTTCTGTAAAAGAAAGGAACTACCACATGATGAAGTATCTCTCATATAGATATGGCTTTTAGACGACTACTCTATTTCAAGGGAGACAATAAAAATCCTTATTCATGTCTATTCTTCTCTTTGTGTATTCACTTAACTCAATACAGAGATTTCGTTTTACTACTCAAAATATCATTGACGAGTGATTTGCATAAGGGCAACTTTAACACGAAAACCCCTTCGCTAAAGCTGATAAAACACCCCTGAAAAAAACTTTGGAAAAGAGATGAAATTGACATTTGACATATAGATGTTCTTCTAAAGCGCTTTAACTACAGATAAAAATTATTGTCCTTGCAAGTAGTCTTTGTCAATCTTGGTTCTTCTTAAATAGAGAGAAGAAGTGTTCGTTGAAGATTTTACAGTTGGAGATCTTCAATCACCATTTAATGACATATCAACCTTTAATATGTTTCCATATATATCTTCGTGAATAATTTTGCGTATCTTGGTATGAGGACAGGAAAGCAAAGGATACTATCATCAGAGCATGTCTTAAAGACTTTCAGACAAGTAGCAGATTCAAGATATACATTAGAGGATGCGCAAATGCTTTGTGTTCTTTGGAGTGTTGAATTTCATTAGAACGTTGAATTATTTTAGAGTATACAGCATAAATTAGAGTTAAAAGATCAGATGCTTGAAATGATTATCTGAGGCAAATGATCACTTGCTTGGTAAGCTTATCAGAGGCAGACAAACACTTGCTTGTGAAGCCACGGGTCCACTCATCCAGTGATTTGATACGGTCCAATAAATTTCAGAGTTAATTTCTTTGATGTTATGTGTTAGCCGACTCCAGACGTAAGCATGGCTCTAAGGAACACATGGTCACCGTACTGAAACTCTAACGGTTTGCTGCCTGTCTGCATAACTCCACTAGTGATCTTAAGAAGACTTCATCTTTTCCTTTATCCATATAATGTCTTATATGGTGCCATTCCAATACTTGTATGGAAGTTATTGTTGTAGGTAAACTCGATCAGCGGCAACACATCATCTCGACTTACCCAATCATCTAATACACACGCTCTCAGCAAATCTTTCAACGACTAATTTGACCTCTTAGTTTTTCTGTCCTTCTACTAACGGTACACTGTACTTAATCTTAGTTTCTTTCCCAACGCTTCATGTGATTCTCCCAAACAATGTGACATAAGATCATGAATTGAAACGACACTCGAGGGTACTCCATGTAATCTCGACAATATAGATATCTGTTAGCTTGGCCATATTAAAGTTGGTATTCATAGGTAAAAAGTGTGCGGATTTTGTCAACCGATCCACTATCACCCAAATAGAATCATTGCATTTCCTTGTTTTAGGCAATCCAGTAAAAGAGTCCATGGAAGTATTGTCCCACTTCCATTCAGGTATTTCCAACGGTTGTAACCATTATGCAGGTTGCTAATGTTGCACATTCGCTTTCTAGCAGTTTAAATAAGCATATCGATACTCCGCTACACATCTCTTCATTATTGGCAACCAATAATTCTACCTGAAATCTTGATTCATCTTTGTTGTTGCGGGATGGATACTCAATTTGCTCTTACGAGCTTTTTCTAAAATTGCCTTTCTTAAATCTGCAACTACTCACACACAAATTCGTCCATTACATCAAAATAGAATATCTAGTCCTATTTTAAACTCAGTTGTCTTTCCTTGCACTATCAGGTTTCACTTTTCTTAGATCAATGCATCGTCTTGAAAAATCTGCGATATTCTCAAGTAGACCACTCAACATATTAACCATCCCAAACTTCAAAAATTCTCGATGCAAACTCCACATCTAAGTTTAGTATCCCACAACTCTTGTTTTTTGGCCATCACCTGACTCTACATGTGAGTGTTCTCAAAACAATCTGACACCTACAGAATTTTTGAGGCAAAATACCACCTTGACCTTACAAGTCAAGTCTTCTCCACACAACTTGAAAACCACATATTGTTGAAGGCAACTACACCTTGATCCTACAAGTCAAGTCTTCTCAACAAAACCTGAAAACCACATATTTCTTGAGGAATACTAAAGCCACTATTGAGTTGGGTTATACAAGTGTGGAATGGATTATGTTTTGCTTCTACTAAGCTGATTGTTACAATTGATTTCTCACACTAAAACACTTAGAAAATATTTCTTTGAGCAAAAACTTCTCTAGAACTTAAACCTTTGAACTATGAATATTTAGGAAATTTGAGCTCTCAAAAGTTTGTGTGAATTGTATGGATTTTTGAGTTTATGAGTTCGTGTTAACTTCTTCCGCCTTGATTACCTATTTATAGAATAGATTTAGTGTATCTTCTGTGAACAAATTATGAGGGTACCTTCTTGAGGGCAAATTTTGAGTATATCTTCTTGTGAACAAATTCTGAGCATATCTCATGTGAACAATATTTTGACCATATCTTCTTGTGAACAATATTTTGACCATATTTTCTTGTGAACAATATTTTAACCCTATCTTCTTGTGAACATTATTTTGACCAAATCTTCTTGTGAACAATATTTTGGCCATATCTTCTTGTGAACAACATTTTAACCATATCTTCTTGTGAATAATATTATGACCATATTTTTTTGTGAACAATGTTTTTTCCATATCGTTATGTGGACAATATTTTGACCATATTTTCTAATGAATAATATTTTGACCATATCTTCTTGTGAATAGTATTTTGGTCATATCTTGTTTTCACTTTGGTTAAAGATTTACTTCAATTATAATTCTAAATCGTATCTAATTTCAGATTGTGTAAAAAAAATTATTCACGTGAATCTCCGTCATAATCTTGATTGACTGGAGCAGGATTGGATTTGTGCTTGTTTTTGAATTTTCAGAAATTGTGATTCGGCTTAGTCTTTTCTTCATAATAAATTTTTTCAATCAGAGCCATTGAATTTCTTGTTGGAGTGAGATGTTGTGTTTCTTCGATAATAAAAGTCAGAGGTAGAATTACGTGACTCAGAGTTAGTGGCTTTGGGCAAGTCACATCGTTGAATCATCAGAGTCAGTGCAACATTAGAGGCTACATATCAGAGGTAACATTTTGCATGTGTTGCAACTTTTGATTAGCGGAATATGGTGTAAGTTTAGAGGCGCACCTAAGAGGGGGGTGAATTAGGTGTTTAGAAATTTTTTGGTTTTTAGAGACTTAGTGTATTATTATTCTAATTTATGATAAGTGAAGTAAGTGTAAATGGCAGAAAAATAAAGAACACAAAGAGTTTATCCTGGTTCCCCTTATAACCAAAGGTACATCCAGTCCTCTTGCACACCGCAAGAGATTTTCCACTATGTTAGAATAAGTACAAGTCTAACTCTAAGACTTCTGTTACTAACTCGTAACAATCTTCCTAAGATAGCACACCACTATCTTAGGTTACAACACTTGAAGAAAAGTACACCACTTTCTTCAATAATAACTTGAATGATTTTTCGATAACTTAAGTAAATATACAGTTGATATGGTTTCTTTGTACAATGATAATAATCCAATACTATTGTACTTCAAGTGCAGCAAGAGAACCTTTCTCAATGATATGAAAATGTAAAATAATATGCACTTGAAATATGAGGATTTTGACTCTTAATGCATTTAAAGAAAATTCTGAATTTTTGTGAAAGTTGTTGTTAAAGTGTTGAGATTAAACTCGATCCTAAGGGGTATTTATACTTCTAAGACATCACTTCATAATAGTGGCAATTGTTCCTAGAGGTTTGATGAATAGATACAATGATCCATAATCATTATGAACTAAAAAATCACATTGATTTGCAGTTGTATTCGGCTACCGCCTATGTGTAGTCGAATACACCTCTGTAACGTTCATATTTTTCAAACAATTTTACGCATGTATTCGAATACGAAACCTCGTAGGCGAAAATAGATGAGTGAATTTTTCCACTTGACTTGATTTTGTATTCGGCTATGACATCCTGTAGACGAATACAGAAGTGCAGTTTTAGCTACTGACTTGGTTTTGTATTCGGCTACGACATCCTGTAGTCGAATACAAATCAGAAGTTTTTGCTACTAACTTGGGTTTGTATTCGGCTCAAACATATTGTAGTCGAATACAAATGTGCAGTTTTTGCTACTAACTTCATTTGTATTTGGCTACACATATATGTAGTCGAATACACACTTGACTTTGTTTAAAAATTGATTTTCCAAACATTTGTTCATGCATTTTGAAAATTCTTTTTGATGCATATTTAAAAGTATAAGGTTCTCAGGTGCATTTGAAATATAACAATATTAGATTGGATCATATACCTTAACTTCTAATCTTCTAGCATATTGACAATAGTTGACTTGATTGTTGACTTTATTTTGAACATGCAACTTGATCACTTTATATATGGGCTTTGAATGCGTGGCTTGAACAATCTCTTCAGAGTCAATGGTAACTAGATATAAACTCTTTAGAGGCAAGCTGAGTTTGTGCACATCAGAGGCACACAAGTGCTTCAAAGGCATGCTTGAAATTCAGTATTCAGATAGTCTTTAGTGACAATCATCAGACCCAATTTCAATGCCACTCTTCAAATCCAGTTATTAGAGGC
Organism: Cicer cuneatum; assembly: GCA_037974295.1. Lineage (NCBI taxonomy): Eukaryota > Viridiplantae > Streptophyta > Magnoliopsida > Fabales > Fabaceae > Cicer > Cicer cuneatum. The sequence continues at coordinate 55,702,106 of JBBPBO010000001.1, forward strand.
AGTCTTTAGACCCAAATATCAGAGGTAGTGTTTGTAGCCTTCAGAGGCATGTTGCTTTCAGTGGCATATGTTTAGAGGTAGACACATATGCTTTTGTGTTCCTCTGAACTCATCATCTGGTGACTTCCATTGGTGACTACCTCTGATTTTCTTGTTCTAATTGCTGCAAACTTATTGAGTTTTATTATTTGACTGCCACTCACTTAAGGCTCCCCCTAAGTCTAACTAATTTTATAGTTCTTTTCTCCCCACATGCATACATTTTCTCTCCCCACATAGACAAATCAAAAAATAATTTGTTCTCAAATATATTTCTCTCCCTTTTTTTTAAAAGAATAGACAAAACATAATTTACATACTAATATGAATCTAAACTAACCTAGGCATTTCACTACATTAATCAGATATAAAGGTAAGGTTCAAATTTGTATTAACGAATTCAAATATGTTTTCCGCTAATGGTTTGGTGAATATGTTATCCCATTGGTGTTTAGTGTCTATAAACTGAATATTTCATACACTTTAGTGAACAAAGTCCCTAATAAAGCGATGTTTAATTTCTATGTATTTATCCCTATAATGCAAGATTGGGTTCTTTGTTAAGGAAATAACACGAATATTATCGCAAAATATGGGAATGTTACTCTCAAGTATTTTTTAATATTCCAGTTGGTGTTTCATGCATACCAGTTGAGAGTTTTTGATATGTACTCAATCTCTACTGTTGACATTGCAATTGTGCTTTGTCTCTTACTTGACCAAGATATTAAGTTTTCACCAAGAAATGTGTAATTTCCACTGAGGCTTCTTCTTTCGAGTTTTTCTCCAGTATATCGAGCATCACAATAGCCACTTAATATGTACTTAGTAGACTTCTTATAGAAAAAAATTAATGTTGGAAGTAACTTTTAGGTATCTAAGGACCGTCTTAACAGCAGTTAAATGAGATTTCGTTGAATCAGCCTAGAATCTTGCACACATACACACTAAATAAAATATTAGGTCTAGAAGCAATAATGTACAAAAGTGATCCAATCATTCCTCTGTAAGTTTTCTAGTCAACCTTCTGGCTTGATTCAACTTTTTCGAGTGAGCAAGTAGGGTGCATTGGTGTAGCCCCATAAGTTTGCAATCATTCATCTTAAACTTCTTGAGAAACTCTTTTGTATACTTGGTTTGATGAATGTATATGCCCTTCTGACTTTGCTGAACTTGTATCCCTAAGAAGAACTTCGGTTCTCCCATCATGCTCATTTTAAATTCAAGCTGCATTGACTTAGCAAATTCTTTACAAAGAGTACCAATCAGCCTAACAACCCCAGACTTTTGAGGAGCTAACCACCTTGACCCTACAAGTCAAGTCTTCCCTAACAACCTGACAACCGCATATTGTAAAAGGAACTAAACCACTATCGGGTTGGATACAATGGATTGGAACTTTAAGTGTTTGCTTCTAATAAAGCTGATAATAGTAATAACTCTCACACTCTCATTCGAATAAGTGTTTCTCTCTTTGAACTCTAAAATTGAATTTGTAATTTTGAGCTTAAGTTCTTCTACTTTTTTCTCATTTTCGATGATCTTCTTCTTCAGCCTTAAGTATCTATTTATAGTTAAAATTAGGCTTCAATTTTTTCCTTGTTTAATTTAGAGTTGTATCTTCATTCCTAGTTTGGTCAACAATGATCTTATTCAAAAAGCATCTTGTTCAAAATTATTTTTGAATAAGATCATTGTTTACCAAGCTAGGAATGAAGATACAGTTCAGAATTAAACAAGGACTAAATTGAAACCATAATTTTATCTATAAATAGATACTCATGGCTGAAGAAGAAGATAATCGAAAAATTATTAAAGAGTATCATGCTCAAAATTCCAAATTCATCTTAGAGTTCAAAGAGAGAAACACTTGTTCGAATGATAAATATTTTCTAAGTGTTTTTCTTAGAGTGTGATAGTCATTATTATAATCAGCTTGTTAGAAGCAACTACTCAAGTTCCAAACCTTTGTATTCAAGCCCATATAGTGGTGTTAGTGTGCCTTCAACAATTTGGGGTTGTCAGATTGTGTGGAGAATACTTGGTTGGTAGAGTCAATGTGTGTGTTCCTCAAAAGTCTGGGGTTGTCAACCTGTTTGAGATGACTAGCTTGGTGGATCAGGTACTTTGTAATTCAAGTTGTTGAATTAGTGGATTAAATCCTTCTGAGTGAAGGGAACACATTTAGCCAATTTAGTGGTGAACCATGATAAATTACTTGTGTCACTTTTTTCTTGCACTCCCTAGTTTTGTTATTTCATCTACTCCAAATAAACCATCAAGTCTGAACTAGTTTAAACAACTAATGAAAAAGTTATCAACTTAGTCAAACACAATTCAACAATTAAATTCAAATTGGGTAATTGAAAGTAGTTAAAAACAAAGTTAAACTCAATTCCTCAAATCAGATCAAACTCAATCCTCGAAGTTCATTGTACTACAATACATTCATCACGCTCAAAGGTTGCATAACATATCAAAAGACACCAATTGGTAAATTAGAACACATTTAACATTGATCTATCAAGTTCAACTCACTACAAGAAAACTGACTTCTAGTGACAGACAAAGTTTGTCACTAAAAGTCAAAAACTGTAGGTATATGTCAATAATACTTTGAGTGACACTCAAATCCAGCGTCAACTTTAAGGGGGCATCTTGCTACACTTTAAGGACTATCAGTGCATGTTTTGAGAACTGTCACTACAGATGTTTGATTTCTACCAACAACAATGACTGTCACTAAACCTAGATAAACTTCTTTAATATGTGAACAGAGTAGTGATGTTCAAATTATCAATACCAAAAATATATTTGAACATAATCTCGTCCAACCCAATTTTACACCAATCAAGATCCACAAATATCTTCTCAAAATCTCCTTTTGACTTTCTTTTTTATATCTTCAACTTTGTCTACTATTCATCCTTTTTAGGGAAGACGATAACACCAATTCTTTTTTGACATGTAATATATGTCACATAAGAGAGTTAACAATCACTCTAACATACATTTAATACCATGGTTAAAAGGAAAAATATGTAAAATTTAATAAAAATAAAGAATCGAAATGAGTCTTTTAAAAGATAAATGGAAAAACCAATATTTTAGCCAAACGTATACAATGTAAAATAAACAAAATGTGTAGTTTGCTATGAGTGTTTAATTACAATTATAAATGAAGTACAATTCATTTAGAAAATTGCATCTTAATAAACTTTAATGAGGAGTGCTGTGTTCAACTTCGCCAACAACACCCTCATCAGAAATAAATTTAGTCCAAAACCAATATGACTTCCACACTCTATTCATTTCTTCAATAGGAACATTCTTTGTCTCGGGCAAGAACAAGACTATGAAGATTGTCATAATAACGACAAAGCCGGCAAAAAAGAAGAAAAGACCAAACTTCAAATGGCAAAGCAAGGTGAGAAAGATTTGTGCAATGAAAAATGTAAATAACATGTTCACGCCAACATTAATAGCTTGACCTGCAGACCGAGCTTCAAGCGAACAAATTTCACTAGGAACCAACCAACCCAATGGACCCCAAGACCAGGCAAAAGCTGCAACATACGCACATATCAAAAATAAGAGGAGGTTGGCTTCGCCTTTAGTTAATGAGCCTTCACCACTTAGTCCACACTTTGCAGCAATCATTCCTCCAACAACAATCTACAAGTAATTGATAGTTGTAACATTTACGTATGTGAATAATTTTCATATGAAAAATGGAGAAAGAATGAACATTTTAGGCCATATAATAGGTTTAGGTAAAATTAATTGTTAATAAAACAATTGTCATACGTACCTCGTAGATAAACATTTGTATGCCACCTTCAATGAACAAGATCTTACTTCCAAACTTGTCTACAGTGAAAATGGAAACAAATGTGGCAACTGCATTGACGCCTCCAGTGATGACTGCCGACATAAGGGAAGCTTCATTACCAAATCCCAAAGTCTTGAACAGGACAGGTGCGTAAAACATGATAACATTAATTCCAGTGAATTGTTGAAAAAATGGAATTAAACTACAAAAAGTTAGTTGTGGTCTATATTTTGGTTGTACAATGTTCTTCCATGGGTGTTCCACCTTTTTAGCTTGTTCACTAGCATCTATAAGGTCTTGAAACTCGTCATCAACATTCTTAGTACCACGAATCTTTTGCAACATTATCTTTGCATTTTCATGTTTACCTCTTTCAATCAAGGAGTTAGGTGTGTCACCCAAGAAAAGGGATCCCAAACACAACATAATTGCAGGCACAGCTCCTACACCTAAGGAAATTCTCCGTCCACTTTCGTGCTTGGAAGTCCCATAATTGATAAGGTTTACAATTAGGATATCAATTGTAATCATCATTTGGAAGCCCATATTAAGTGCTCCTCTAATCTTTGTTGGAGCCATTTCGGATAAATATACTGGAAGAGACTGAATGTTGCATATATAACAAATAAAACAATAGAAAAACTCTTAAATTAGCTAAAAAAAAATTTAAAATTTAAAGAATACAAATAGGACTCATTTGTTACACATTAAAAACTGAATTTTTCTTCAATATTTTAGATTTTTAAGAAAAACTAAAGTTAATTTGTGTTTGTTTATCATGATGGAAATGGCTTCATTTTTATTAAACAATCTATCAAAAACAATTTTCAATATAAGCTACTTTAACTAGGTTCTGATTTCAAGTATTTTTTTTCGCTTTACTAAGTTTCTAATTTTGTAAAAAAGTGGTAACAAATTGATAAATGAATCCAAACAATTCGTTATGTTAATCATTTAATTACCTGATTGCAGTATCCCACCCCAAAACCAAGCAACAAACGACCAATGATAAGCATTCCAACATTGATAGCAAAGCCATTTAACAAGGCACCAACAAGGAAAAACAAACCACCTAAAAACATTGAAGGTTTACGTCCAAGCAATCTTGTTGTAATTGAAGCAAAGAAAGAGGCTACCAGTGCTGCAAGGTATAATGAAGATGTGAACAATGTGAGGAGTTGATTGTCAAATTTGCAGTATTGATTCTCGTTTCCTGATTCATCTTTCATTTGTTTATACACAGATGGAAAGAACTTGATTAAAAACGGTTCCATAGAAGTCACTCCTCTGGTAATACCAAGGTCATAACCAAATAGAAGACCTCCCATAGCAGCAACAAAACATGTCACCAACACAAAGGCAGTAACCTCGCCTTCATGATGTCTTCCTCCTCCAGTCGGTACAAATGCTCCTCCTGCCATATTTTTATTATTATTATTATCTCTTTTGTTCTTTTATTGGTGTTCTTCGATATTGTTCTCGAACAATGATTGTCACATTATATAATGTTTTGATGGTTTTATGATAAGATTTGACAAACAAAAAGTTATCTGTCAAAAATATAAGATCTATTAATTTATGAAATTTTCATTTTTGGATTTGGTGTTAACGTTCTGGCCTAACAACTTAGGATAACTAAAACAAAACGTTGTCATCTAGTTATTTGGTTGACGTTTTTTATATCGATATTAAAATGATAAATTGTAGTTTTTATTTGATAAAAAGGATAAATTGTTTTGAATATACATTATTATCTTTAAAAATATTATTTTGTATAATATTGTATTGTTCCTACTATCCCATACATAGATTAAGAGGCATATTTTCTTCCCACAAATAATTCAATATATATTTTGCAAGGATTGATTTGAGATATATTGGTAAGCATTGGTTTTTATATGATAATTATTTTTATTTTTATTTTTGTTTTACTCTTTATCTCGAGTAATATTATTTTTTTATTTACTAATTGAATGAACTATTATTTCTTATCCTTTTTGGAGAGTGTATATAATGAACAAACTCGAAGTACTATTTTATACGACAAAAATGCGTAATAATATTGGGAATGGTAAGACATTACTGCTTGATTTAAATATTTTCTCTAGTATTACAGGAATAAAATATGTATCTGAGCACTTATAAGAGCAAAATAATCACAAATTATATATTACTTTGAATGTATTTAATGTATAATTTAACATTTTTATTTATTAAAAAATATCTTTTTCTTTTTTTTTTTAAAGGCTTGCTAATTTAAATGACTATGTTTCAATATATATTTTATTTTAATTTAAACTTCATTGGATTGTTTGTACATAAGTTCAATTATTGATTTTTAATATCTGATTATTATGTTTTTAAATATAATAAAATATAAAAAAAAATAAATAAATAAACTTTCAAACGTTTTCTTTAATGCAAAAAGTATCACTTAATCATGAACATGTCATATTAATTCAAAGTTTCCATCAACTTAACAAATCGAAGTCATAACAGTAGTCAACAAAATTCTTTTTGAAGCACACGTATATAAGTTACTGATAATAGTAAATGTAGTCTCAACCCAATGTCACTATCGGAGCGGAAGTTCCCAAAATAAAAGACATTCAAATATGAAGTTAACAGAAGGAAGATAATAAAAGTCTTCAAGATAAGACGACTTCCTACACTCTAAGAGTATTAATCTTCACCTGTAGCTTGCAGCTCGTCTGCGTCCATCGCAAACGTCAAACAGGGTGAGTATCGAAATTATGTAATAGTAAAATGTAAACGACATGAACACGTAAGTAATCAAATTAACACAAACCTGAGAAACATTCAAGAACATAATATCAAAGGTTAATCTAATTCAATCACAATAAATCAGTCACAGAGATAAAATGTTATGCATGTCCTATACTCTATACTTGTTCATCACTTGGTACCATTCTACTCTAAAGTACTTGGTTATGAGGCCTGATACTATGCCACTACAAGAGTGGACAGACAATTCTTGAATGGCCAAGTCCTCATAAATCCCCTCAACTCAACCCGAGATACATATACTCGACGGTCGGGGTACTCTTGTTTTGCACGGTAGCTCCCGGCCTTAGGGAATAACCCACTAATCCACTTAGGAATTCCCAACTAGATGTACCCGCAAGGTCTATCAGTCTTACCTTATGGTTCGTTTGTAGCCCTCCCCAATCAGGTTCATTCAATTGTATTTCCCCGAATCACTAGGTTTGTCAAACCCTCCCTATATGATGACAAAATAATCCTTACTCCAAAACTATAACTTCTATCTCATACTTTCTCGATTATCACAACTCAATAATTTTTCGTTACACTTCACAATATTCATCATTATATATATATATATATATACATATCAGTCAATCACAACAAAATCCCTATATTTGGTTTACACTACTCATAATACACAGTCCAAACTCATCAATCACATAATAAGAAATCAAACAGGTGGCACATTCAAGTAATATCATTATTTCAATCAAGTAACAAGAACACTCAGGTACATATCATTCATACAATAACAATCAGCATAAGGTTTCATAAAACCAGACATCATGCAATCTTGATATAAAGAAATTCACAGTAATTTTATAGGTTGCTAAAATATATTGTAGTCCTCACTATTACCATTCATATATTATTAATTAATTATTATCATTCAATAGGGCTCGACCATACGTAGTAAGCCCCGAATGAATATTTGGGACCTTCAGTATTCCCATTCATCTCATGTCATTTTATACTCATAATATCGATCCTCATCTCAACCCTTCATTTTATACTCATTATATCTATACACTTAGCCCATGACCCTATTATTATTATTATTATTATTATTATTATTATTATTATTATTATTATTATTATTATTATTATTATTATTATTATTATTATTATTATTACAATCATAAACCATTTAAGAATAGTCTTGCAAACCCTTAAGGAAAAACAATTATTTGCCAAGCTGCCTAAAAGTGAATTTTGGTTAGAGGAAGTAAGTTTCCTAGGACATGTAATTTCAAAAGGAGGAATAGTCGTTGATCCTGCTGGTGCTGATGTGGCCCTGTTGTTGACAATTAAAACAAGTAATTGCAGCATTTCTGCACTCAAATGCTATATGACCTTGCTTACCGCACTTGTGACATCGAATAGGAGTAGTTGGATCACTGTTGCTACTATTGTTGTTGCTCGAGACCTGACTCCTGTTGTTGCTATTCACATAACTAACTCCTCTTCCATTTGGGTTTCCTCTACCAGCCCCATAACTATAACTGTTTTCATTTCCTTTTCCATTACCATTACCATTTCCTCTTCCAGCTGAAGAACTGTTTTGGTGATAATTCGAACGACTTTCAGATTTACTAGGAGGGAAAGAGTAAGGTTTTCCCCTATTATGATGCATAGGCCTCTTGTCCTTCATGGTTCCAGTGTTTCGATAACGTGCCTTTTCAGCACGACTATCATCATCATAGATCCTACTCTTACTCACTAAGGTAGGGAAGTCACAGATCTCTTGCATTCCAACCTACTTCTTGATCTCTGGTCTGAGTCCCATTTCAAACATGAAGCACTAAGACTTTTCTCCTCCTTCTCCTACATAGAGTGGATAGTACCTGAACAACTCCTCAAACATAGCGGCATACTCTACCACTAACATATTACCTTGTTCTAAATTGATAAATTCCATTTCCTTCCTATTGCGGATGTCTTCAGGAAAATACTTGACTAGGAACATCTTTCTGAATACTATCCAAGTAATCGCAGTCCCTGCATTATCTAAACGTTGACGCACATTATCCCACCAATGTTCAGCTTCTTCTGTCAACATAAAAGTTCCCAAATGCACTTTTTGACCTTCGAGACATGCCACTCCTCTAAAAAAATTCTCAATCTCTTGCAAAGGATTAGCCTTAGAAAACGATCCATCACCATGAACTCATTTATTTGCACATTTCCTTGATCACCAGTGTAACTATTAGCTTTAGCAACAGCTTGAGCAGAAACCTGTGCAGAGGCTTGCGCAGTAGCTTGGGATTCATCCAAAGCCTAAAGAGCTTGCACAATAACGCCTGCCATGGACTCTAGTGTTGGAAACAAGTTGGTTCTTTCAATCAAAGTTTTGATGTTAACAAAAGTATTTTATGTACATCGTATTTTGACTTAGAAGAACAAATCAGAGGCTGTGCAGAATAAGAGGATGACACCACCAGAGGATATATCCAGAGGAAACAACGTGAGGATAAAAATGCCACTAGAAAGATCGGTCATAGGATACATCTAGAGGATACCAGAGGATGCCAGAGGATGCTAGAGGATACATCTAGAGGATGGATCCAGAGGATACCAAAGGATGGATCTAGAGGATACCAGATGATGTCATCAAAGGCAAACATTTGAGGATATCATCAAAGGGAAGGGAAAATAACATCATCAGAGGATATCTTTCTTGGCCCAGATCAGAAGGAAGCAAAGTCCAGAAGGAGACCTTGATCCAGGCCAGAAGGAAACATAAGTCAGACTTGGTCTAGACTTACTCCTAACCAGAAGATAGCATTTTTGTGAATATGAGACTCAGTCTAGACGTAGTCCAGATCAGAAGATAGCATGGTCCAGAACATAAAACTTGATCCAGACTTGGTCCAGATCAGAAGATATAATTGTCCAGAACATAAGACTTAGTCCAGAGATAATCCAGACTTAGTCCAGACTTGGTCCAGAGTAGAGGATAAATGTCCCGATTAAAAGATCAATGGTCCAGATTAAAATATCAAATGTCTAGATTAAAAGATCAATGGTCCATATTAAATGATCAATGGTTCAGATCAGAGGATCACATAATAGCACAAATCAGATCACATGGCCCAGAATTGGTCGAGATCAGAGGATCACATAATGGTACAGATCAGATCACATGGTTCAGAGTTGGTCAAGATCAGAGGATCACATAATTGGTACAGATCAGATTACATAGTCCAGAATTGGCCGAGATCAGAGGATCACAGAATGGTACACACCAGATCACATGGTCCAGAGTTGGTCGAGATCAGAGGATCACAGAATTGGTACATATCAGATTATATCATCCAGAGGTGGTCGAGATCAGAAGATCATACGGTCTAGAATTTAAATCATGATGCAAATCAGTGAGGACTTAATTAAAATTCAAAGAAGACTTGATTAAGTTTTGATAGAAATTTGATCAAAGTATTAAGGGGATTTGATTCAAAAATTCACTGAAGACTTGAAGAAATTCGAATGCAATCTGAAGCATAAAAATATATGGTTTGAAATTAAAAGAAACAAGATTTGTCAACAGAAATTTAAAATGCAATCTAAAGCTAAAAAGATATGATTTTTATTTAAGTGAAACAAGATTGGCCAACAGTATTTTCAAAGGAAATCTGAGCAAGATCTATTTCGAATTTAAGCTTGGACAAAGCCCTATTTGCAGCTATAAAAGGAGGCTTTAGGCAACAGCATCATGCATCGAAACACAATCCGAGAGTTCAAAAGAGAGAATTACTTGAGTGCAAAAGCAATAGTTTCTAAGTGTTTTCGAGAGAGAAATTCAGTGCAATAATCAGCTTTCAAGAAGCAACAAAAGTGTGCAAGAATCAGTGCACCAATCAGCTTTCTAGAAGCAAATTTGCAGAGTTCTAAACCTTGTAATCTAACCCGATAGTGGTGCAGATTCCTTCTTCAATCTGGGGTTGTTAAATTGGTAGGAGAAGACTTGACTTGTAGAGTCAAGGTGTTGTTTTCGTTCCTCAAAAGTCTGGGGTTGTCAGACTGTTTGGGATGACTGACTTGGAGGGTCAGGTGTTGTAATTCAAAGGTTTTGAATTAGTGGATTAAAGCCTTCAGGATGAAGGGACTAGATTTAGCCAAGTTAATGGTGAACCAGGATAAATTGTTGTGCTCTTATGCTGTTATTTTCCGCTGCTAAGTCTGATTATTTATTAATCAAGTAAATCACATCAACAATCAACAAAACAGTAAAAAGATTCAAAGTTTGGCAAACACAATTCAATGTTCTATTAGGAAGAAAAAAAATTGAATTCACTACTGCCCTGTTGCATCCAGCTGCAACTCTTAATACCAAAATCATACATTGATTTCAAAGACTAGGCTATTAGAGACGGAGATTGGCGAAGACGCGACACATTACATCAACGGATCAACTTCGTTGAGAAAAATCTTCAACCAAGGTACAGGTTGAGATGAGGATCGATATTATGAGTATAAAATGACATGAGATGAATGGGAATACTGAAGGTCCCAAATATTCATTCGGGGCTTACTACGTATGGTCGAGCTGTATTGAGTGATAATAATTAATTAATAATATATGAATGGTAATAGTGAGGACTAAAATATATTTTAGCAACCTATAAAATTGTTGTGTGTGAATGATATGTACTTGAGTGTCCTTGTTACTTGATTGAAATTATGATATTACTTGAATGTGCCACCTGTTTGATTTCTTATTATGTGATTGATGAGATTGGACTGTGTATTATGAGTAGTGTAAACCAAATATTGTGATTTTATTGTGATTGACTGATATATATATATATATATATATATATATATATATAATGATGAATATTGTGAAGTCTAACAGAAAATTATTGAGTTGTGATAATCGAGAAAGTATGAGATAGATGTTATAGTTTTGGAGTACGGATTATTTAGTCATCATATAGGGTGGGTTTCACAAACCTAGTGATTCGGGGAAGTACAATTGAATGAGCCTTATTGTGGAGGGCTACAGTCGAACCGGAAGGTAAGACTGATAGACCTTGGGGGTACATCGAGTTGGGAATTCCTAAGTGGATTAGTGGGTTTTTCCCTAAGGCCGAGAGCTACCGTGCAAAACAAGAGTACCCCGACCTTCAGGTATATGTATCTCTGGTTAAGTTGAGGGGATCTATGAGGACTTGGCCATTCAAAAATTGTCTGTCCACTCTTCTAGTGGCATAATATCAGGCCTCATAATCAAGTACTTCAGAGTAGAACGGTACCAAGTGATGATGAAGTATAGAGTATAGGACATGCATAACATTTTATCCCTGTGACTATTTTACTGTGATTGATTTAGATTAACCTTTGATATTATGTTCTTGAATGTTTCTCAAGTTTGTGTTAATTTGATTACTTACGTGTTCATGTCGTTTACATTTTACTATTACATAATTTTGATACTCACTCCTCGTTGTTTGTGTTTGGCGTTTGCGATGGACGCAGACGAGCTGCAAGCTACAGGTGAAGATTAATACTCTCAGAGTGTAAGAAACCGTCTTATCTTGAAGACTTTTATTATCTTCCTTCTGTTAACTTCATATTTGAATGTCTTTTATTTTGGGAACTTCCGCTCCGATAGTGACATTGGGTTGAGACTACATTTACTATTATCAGTAACTTATATACGTGTGCTTCAAAAAAAATTTGTTGACTACTGTTATGACTTCGAGTTGTTAAGTTGATGGAAACTTAGGATTAATATGACATGTTCATGATTAAGTGATACTTTTTGCATTAAAGAAAATGTTTGAAAGTTTATTTATTTATTTTTTTTATATTTTATTATTTTTAAATTAAAATTAGAAGAAATTTTTTTAAAAAAAAAATTGGGATTTAGGATGTCGCAAGTAATATGGCCAAGAAAATATTTACGGAGAGCCGGATAAAATTATTAATCGGAGAATAGTTTAATCAAATTACGTAGAATTTATGAGTGACAAATATTTTACGACGTCGCGCGTTACTATGAAATTCATTTTTCAATTGAATTGCGGCGAGAGAAGATATTTTTACTAAATTAGAACTAGAAGTTATGGATGTTATGTGTGTGAGAATATTCATTAAATCAAGTTTGTTAATTCTACTCATTTTTTGTCTATATCTCTATAATTAAAAAACCAACAATAAAAAATATAACTTCCATTACAAATTTGATTTAATTTTTTTAATTCATTGCATATAAATACATCACAATATTTTAAGGTTAAATAAAACTCGTGGTATCTTAACTTAATTTCAGTTAACATTTTAGTCATTTATTTTTTTTTCTTCCCGATTTGGTCCTTTATTTTAATTTTAAGTGACAATTTGATCTTTTATGTTTTAAAATGTCAACAATGTCATCCTTTTTTTTACAAAAATTCTAAAATGTATTAAAATGACATTGTTAACATTTTAAAACATAAAAGATCAAATTGTCACTTAAAATTAAAATAAAGGACCAAATCGGGAAGAAAAAAAATAAATGACTAAAACGTTAACTGAAATTAAGTTAAGATACCACGGGTTTTATTTAGCCTTAAAATATTGTGATGTATTTATATGCAATGAATTAAAAAAATTAAATCAAGTCTGTAATGGAAGTTATATTTTTTATTGTTGGTTTTTTAATTATAGAGATATAGACAAAAAATTAGTAGAATGAACAAACTTGATTTAATGAATATTCTCACACACATCACATCCATAACTTCTAGTTCTAATTTAGTAAAAATATCTTTTCTCACCGCAATTCAATTGAAAAATGAATTTAATAGTAACGCGCGACGTCGTAAAATATTTGTCACATAAATTCTACATAATTTGATTAAACTATTCTTCGATTAATAATTTTACACAGGTCTCCGTAAATATTTTCTTGGCCATATTACTTGCGACATCCTAAATCCCAAATTTATTTTCAATTTTTTTTCTTTTAATTTTAATTTAAAAATAATAAAATATAAAAAATAAATAAATAAACTTTCAAACGTTCAAGAACATAATATTAAAAGGTTAATCTAATTCAATCACAATAAAACAGTCACAGGGATAAAATGTTATGCATGTCCTATACTCTATACTTGTTCATCACTTGGTACCATTCTACTCTGAAGTACTTGGTTATGAGGCCTGATACTATGCCACTACAAGAGTGGACAGACAATTCTTGAATGGCCAAGTCCTCATAGATCCCCTCAACTCAACCCGAGATACATATACCCGACGGTCGGGGTACTCTTGTTTTGCACGGTAGCTCCCGGCCTTAGGGAATAACCGACTAATCCACTTAGCATTCCCAACTAGATGTACCCCCAAGGTCTATCAGTTTTACCTTACGGTTCGACTGTAGCCCTCCACAATCAGGCTCATTCAATTGTACTTCCCCGAATCACTAGGTTTGTCAAACCCTCCCTATATGATATCAAAATAATCCTTACTCCAAAACTATAACATCTATCTCATACTTTATCGATTATCACAACTCAATAATTTTCCGTTACACTTCACAATATTCATCATTATATATATATATATCAGTCAATCACAATAAAAATCCCAATATTTGGTTTACACTACTCATAATACATAGTCCAATCTCATCAATCACATAATAAGAAATCAAACAGGTGGCACATTCAAGTAATATCATAATTTCAATCAAGTAACAAGAACACTCAAGTACATATCATTCATATAATAACAATCAGCATAAGGTTTCATAAAACCAGACATCATGCAATCTTGATATAAATAAATTCACAGTAATTTTATAGGTTGCTAAAATATATTTTAGTTCTCACTATTACCATTCATATATTATTAATTAATTATTATCACTTAATAGGGCTCGACCATACGTAGTAAGTCCTTGATGAATATCTGAGAATTTCAGTATTCCAATTCATCTCATGTCATTTTATACTCATAATATCGAACCTCATCTCAACCCTTACCTTGGATGAAGATTTTTCTCAACGAAGTTGATCCGTTGATGTAATGTGTCGCGTCTTCGCCAATCACCATCTCTAATAGCCTAGTCTTTGAAATCAATGTATGATTTTGGTATTAAGAGTTGCAGCTAGATGCAACAGGGCACTAGTCAATTCAATTTTTTTTCTTCCTAATAGAACATGGAAATAGATGCACGAAATGCACGACAGACTCCTATATTCATTTATATACCTATCTATAAGTACTAGTAGTATTAGGTATATTATTAGGCTTATTATTATATCTATACACTTATCCCATGACCCCTATTATTATTATTATTATTATTATTATTATTACAATCATAAACCATTTAAGAATAGTCTTGAAAACCCTTAAGGAAAAACAATTATTTGCCAAGCTGTCTAAATGTGAATTTTGGTTAGAGGAAGTAAGTTTCCTAGGACATGTATTTTCAAAAGGAGGAATAGTTGTTGATCCTGCTGGTGCTGAGATGGCCCTGTTGTTGACAATTAAAACAAGTAGTTGCAGCATTTCTGCACTCAAATTCTATATGACCTTGCTTACCACACTTGTGACATCGAATAGGAGTAGTTGGATCACTGTTGTTACTACTGTTGTTGCTCGAGACTTGACTCCTGTTGTTGCTATACACATAACTAACTCCTCTTCCATTCGGGTTTCCTCTACCACCCCCATAACTATAACTGTTTTCATTTCCTTTTCCATTACCATTACCATTTCCTCTTCCAGCTGAAGAACCGTGTTGGTGATAAATCGAACAATTTTCAGATTTACTAGGAGGGAAAGAGTAAGGTTTTCCCCTATTGTGATGCATAGGCCTCTTGTCCTTCATGGTTCCAGTGTTTCCATAACGTGCCTTTTCAGCACGACTATCATCATCATAGATCCTACTCTTACTCACTAAGGTAGGGAAGTCACAGATCTCTTGCATTCCAACCTACTTCTTGATCTTTGGTCTGAGTCCCATTTCAAACTTGATGCACTAAGACTTTTCTCCTCCTTCTCCTACATAGAGTGGATAGTACCTGGACAACTCCTCAAACATAGCGGCATACTCTACCACTGACATATTACCTTGTTCTAAATTGATAAATTCCATTTCCTTCCTATTGCGGATGTCTTCAGGAAAATGCTTGACTAGGAACATGTTTCTCAATACTATCCAATTAATTGCAGTCCCTGCATTATCTAAACGCTGACGCGCATTATCCCACCAATGTTCAGCTTCTTTTGTGAACATAAAAGTTCCCAAATGCACTTTTTGACCTTCGAGACATGCCACTCCTCTAAAAATTGACTCTATTTTTTCTCCAAAAAATATTATTAATTATTTAACATTGATTTTTATGATCCGCATAACTTATTAGTCATGTCTCGGCGATTTTGTGAACTCGTTATTTATTCAAATTTGCTCGCTGCACTTTGTCGATCTATGGTTGCTTTGAAAACTTCCATTGATTTATGTGTTAGAGAAAGCGTCTAATTAAGGTAAGGGGTGAGAGAGCGTTTGAATTCATGAGTATAATATATTGTGAGATAAACGGGAAAATTGTATTTCCCAACGATTCATCAGAGACTCGCTACGTACGGCAGTAGCCCTTTGAGAGATAAATTAATTAATGTGAAAATATGAGGATAGTGAGATTAAAATGTTAAATAGAAATGTTTATAAGTTGTTGATTGATTTAATTTTCTATAATTGTGTGGTATTTGATATTTGATATTATCGTGATGTTAGATATCGAATGAAATTATGTGCATATGTTTGATTAGACGAATTTATGTGATATGATAATAAAAGATGGATGAATTGTAAGATATATGTTTTTGTGATGATAATGATGATGTTTGATTGATGATAGTGATGTTCTAAATTTCTGATGAGTTTATATGATGATCATGATTATGTATGATTAATGATGTTATAAAAGTGTGATGAGAATAGTGAAGTATAATTGATGAAATAGTGATTATTCCAACTTGTGCTAAAGATGATGCTCTTAATGGAGTACCATAGGCCAACGAGGGAAGAAAATAAATATTGAGAATTTTTGAAGTGAAGATTATTTCGCCATCATATAGGTAGGGCCTGACTAGCCTAGTGATTTTGGGGAAGTACAACTGAATTGAGCCTGATCGTGGCGGTCTACTATTGAGCCGTAAGGCACGATCGTTAGACCTTGGAGGTATTCGGGTGGGGAATTCCTAGGTAACTTTGAGATAGCACTACAAATGTCGGGAGCTGCCACGCAACACACGTTTACCTTGACTGTTGTGTATATGTGTCTCAGGTTGAGTTGAGGGGATCTATGAGGGCAGGGCCAATATGAATTGTCCGTCCACCCGGGTGGTGGCATAGTATCAAGCCTTCTAACCAAGTACTTCTGAGGTAGAATGGTACCACATTGTGAAGTAGAGTTTAAGCTCATGCATAACCTTGCATTTCCTTGTGATTGTTTTGTTGTGATTCATGTGTTTCAAAAGTAATAATAGTTTTTTTTATATGATTTGATGCATATTATAATGAGATAATTATTTTACTAGAGTGACTTTGATGGTATAATATGGTACTATTTGATTGAACACTTTGATATATTGTGATGTGATTATGATACGGTCTATTATGATTGTTTGCGTGTTCTTCATACTCATATTATACTATCAATATGATTTCAAAACTCACCTCCTTCGTTGTTTGTGTTCGACTGGCTTGGCCCTACGTTTGTGAAATCGCAGTTATTGCAAGTTAATGAGTCTTGAAGTTCAAGTTTGGGAGAAACTCTGCTCTGATAGGTGATACCGGGAATAAGAGTTGTAAATTGTATTTTACTTTTACTTTTTATTAGAAACAACTTTTTATGTGAAAACTTTATAAGTACTAGTAAGTTTTTGAAATTAAATTAAGAAATTATAGCTAAATCAAGTTCGTTGAGACTGTACTATTTTAATTAAGGAACAAAGTTAAATTGTTACATGTGCATTTAGAGTAACGTGATATCTTAAATTAGTTATAAATATTTTTATTTTATTTCCTTGGAAACATATTTTGTTTATCCGTTGTGAATTTTGTTAAAAAAAATCTAGTATAAATTATTATATATGTAATTTTGAGGTTTAGGGTGTCACAAACAATGATCTTATTCAAAAAGCATCTTGTTCAGAATTATTTTTGAATAAGATCATTGTTTACCAAGCTAGAAATGAAGATACAGTTTAGAATTAAACAAGGATTAAATTGAAACCCTAATTTTATCCATAAATAGATACTCATGGCTGAAGAAAAGAAGATAATCGGAAAATTAGAAAAAAGTATCATGCTCAAAATTCCCAATTCATCTTAGAGTTCAAAGAGAGAAACACTTGTTCGAATGATAAATATTTTCTAAGTGTTTTTTTTAGAGTGTGATAGTCATTATTATAATCAGCTTGTTAGAAGCAACTACTCAAGTTCCAAACCTTTGTGTGGAGAATATTTGGTTGGTAGCGTCAATATGTGTGTGTTCCTCAAAATTCTGGGGTTGTCAAGCTCTTTGAGAAGACTAGCTTGAAGGGTCAGGTGCTTTGTAATTCAAGTTGGTGAATTAGTGGATTAAATCCTTCTGAGCGAAGGGAATGGATGTAGTCAATTTCGTGGTAACCATGATAAATTACTTGTGTCACTTTATTCTTGCACTCCCTAGTTTTGTTATTGCATCTACTCCAAGCAAATCATCAAGTCTGAACCAATTTAAACAAATAATGAAAAATTTATCAACTTAGTCAAACACAATTGAATCTCACTTATCATGTTTGCACCTTCACAAGCTTTCTAACTCAAATCCTTTTTAGTTTTTAATAAATCCAACAAACTTGTTTTCCTTTTTAAAACCACTTGTTGTATCTATTCTTCCAAACTTTTTTTTCTTACACTTTTTCCACGTAACTTCAAATATCTTCAAATCTTGCTTAAATCACCAATATTTGTAAAAAAAAAATGCAAAGTTCAACCTTCACATTTTTTTTTTTGTAGTATTTCAAAAACCCTAAAATTTTCAACAACACTTTAAACAAAACTCTTTTGATTTTCAACCACTTTTAAAACTTAGATCATAACCTTTTAGTACACAAGAACTTTTTTGAAATCCCAATCCCTAAACCTCATATTTGGTTTAACCATCCTTGTTTAGGGAGGAAAAAATTTTCTTCAAAATTTTCTTTCATCCTTAATTTTGAATTTAGAACCTTTTCAACCATACAAAAATATAAAAACCTAAGGATCAAAATTTCTAACATAAATTCTTTTTTTTGTGTGCAAAAATTCAAAGTGTTCTAAATTTGATTTTTCCTTTAGATCTACTATCACAAGTCATAGATCTACTATATTTGTGAAGGAAAATTATCTAAATATAAAACCAATTTTTTTAAAATGTTCTAAAATAAAATTTGATTTTGGATCTATTACTACAACAAGTACATATATAGCATTAACAAAAGATAACATCAATTTAACAAATATCAAAACTTTATTGTTGGAACCAAGTTGGTTCTTCCAATTAAATTTTTTTATGTTAACAAAAGTATTTTATGAAAATTACATATTTGACTTCGAAGAAGAATACAAAAATCAGAAGATGACACCAGAAGATAACATCACCAGAAGCAAAACTAGAAGATGACGTCACCAGAAGCAGAAACCAGAAGATGATGTCACCAAAAGCAGAAACCAGAAAATGACGTCACCAGAGGATACCTCCAGAAGATAAAGCCAGAAAATGTCACCAAAGGATACCATAAGATATCACCAGAGGATACCTCTAGAGGATACAACCAGAAGATGTCATCAGAGGATACCAGAGGATATCATCAGAGGATCCTAGAGGATCCCATCAGAATCAAAAACCAGAGGATGTCAACAAAAGGAAAAAATCAAAGGATATCATCAGAGGCAAGAATCAATGACATCATCAGAGGATATCATTTGTGGTCCAGATTAGAAGGAAACATGGTCTAAATTAGAAGGAAACACGGTCCAGAAAAAGACATGGTCCATATCAGAAGCAAACATAATCAAAAGATTACATGGTCCAGACTAGAAGAAGACATGTTCCAGATCAGAGGGAAACATGGTCCATAAGATGGCATGGTCCATATCAGAAGCAAACATGGTTTAGAAGATAACACGGTTCAGATAAGAAGATAACATGGTCCAGATCAGAAGAAGACATGGTCCAGATCAGAAGAATACATGATCAGAAGAAGACATGGTCCAAACTTGGTCCAAATCAGAAGTATACATGGTCCGAATTTAAAATGAGATTCAGATTCATAGAAGACTTGATTAAAATTCGAAGAAGACTTAGCTGGAATTTTGAAAGAGATCTGATCAAAGTTTTAAAAATATTTGATTCAACAATCAAAGAAGACCTGATGGAAATTCGAAGGAGATCTGAGCAAAGAAGATTCATATCGAAATTAAAAAGAGACGGAACTGGTCAAAAGAATTTTCAAAGGAAATATGAGCAGATACATCTTGAAATTAAGCTTGGACAAAGCTCATATCTCATCTATAAAAGGAGGCTTCAGGCAGTAGAAGAAAGCACTGAAAAGCACAAGAACTCAAGCTTACAATTCAAAGTCATCTGAGAGTTCAAAAGAGAGAAATACTTGTGAGAAAGAGAAATATGCTCTAAGTGTTTTCAGAGAGTGACAGTCAATGTAACAATCAGCTTTTCAGAAGCAACATTGCAAAGTTCCAAACCCTTGTAATCAAACCTGATAGTGGTGTAGATTCCTTCTTCAATCTGAGGTTGTCAGATTGGTAGGACAAGACTTGACTTGTAGGGTCAAGGTGTGGAGATTCCTTCTTCAATCTGGGGTTGTCAGATTGGTAAGAGAAGACTTAACTTGTAGGGTCAAGGTGTGGAAGTTCCTTCTTCAATCTGGGGTTGTTTGATTGGTAGGAAAAGACTTGACTTGTAGGGTCAATGTGTTGTTATCGTTCCTCAAAAGTCTAGGGTTGTCATACTATTTGGGAAGATTGGCTTGGAGGGTCAGATGTTGTAATTCAAAGTGTTTTGAATTAATGGATTAAAGCCTTCGGAATGAAGGGACTGGATATAACCAAGTTAATGGTGAACCAGGATACATCTTTGTGTTCTTATGCTGCTATTATCCGCTACGGAATCTGATTATTTCTTCATCAAGTAATTTACATCAACATTCAACAAAACAGTAAAAAAAATTCAAATTTGGCAAACACAATTCAACCCCCCTTCTCGTGTTTGCACCTTCATCTTTTAGATCCATTTTTACAACCAATAGATCTAGAATATTAACAGAGATGCCACAACTTTCAAAAACCTTTTGTTTTTGAAAAAAAAAAGTGTTCAAAATCAAATTTTTCTTTGAGATTTTTCTTTGTTTGTTGTGATTAAATCTAAACCACTCATGTGTTTGATCTAATCCTAGCCACTCATGTTTTACTAAGTGGTAAAAATATCTAGATATTTTGCTAAATCCATCATTACATCATGTAATCACTCTTACACATATCACAACACTCTTACACATATTACATCACTCACTTTTAGATCTACGTTAGTAAAAATATTTATTCTTCTTGCAATCCAATTGATTGAAGAATTTAGCAGTAACGTACGACATCATAAAATATTTTTCGCTCATAAATTCTTCGTAATTTGATTAAGTTATTCTCTGATAAATAACTTTACTCGGGTCTCCGAAAATATTTGCTGAGACATATTACTACTCCTGACCCACTCAAGAACTCGGAAAAAAGTTTTGTCGCAAACATAGTTGTTTTAAAATTTTGCAAACGATAAAACTATCTGTTGTAATTAAAACATGTAAAATTTTCAGTTTTAGATTTCTACAATGTTTACGTAGAAAACAATTAAAAATATTTAACTGAGGAAAATATAATTTTGTTACTTCATTTCACAAAATAAAAATGTTGTTGACAAACTCAGCAACATGTTTAGTACAAAATACATCAAAATTACATAAATTAAGGTTTTGAACGTTACGGATCTTACGTTGTTTGTCCCCAATCAACAATTAAATTCAAATTGGGTAATTGTTAAAATAGTTAAAAGCAAACTTAAACTTAATTCCTCAAATCAGATCAAACTCAACCCTCAAAGTTTATGCTACTAGAATACATTCATCATGCTCAACGGTTGCTTAACATATCAAAATACACCAAATGGAAAATTAGAACACATTTAGCATTCATCTACCAAGTTCAACTCTTTCTCCGCACTCTCACAAAAGTTTCTTTCAAGTGTTTATTTAGCAAAGGTTATGATTTAACACCCAAATCCTAGAATCATGCACATGCTTGAAAAAAAATTATAGTTAGCAGGCTTCACTACTTAGAGTTAGGTACATAGGCTCAAATTATCATTTCTTTTTTTTTACATTTTCATGTTGAGATTCCCAAAACATTGGCAAAAGAACTAAAAAATTGTTACTAATCTGAGTACACAAACTAAAATCACTCTCCAAAAAAATATTATCAAAATATTTTCGAAAGTAACACATGGCATAACACCTCTAATAAAGAAATAGTTATTTAAAGCATAAGAAGAAATGAAACACAAAACAAAAGATACCAAAAATAACAGTACAATCAGTTAGTATAAAAAAAAAGAATAATACATTCAATATAAAAATCATGATTATATAACAACCAATGCTTAAAAATATATATAAAAATAAATGCTTACAAAATATATATTATATTTTTTATAGGAAGAAAGTATTCTATCTATAACCACCAAATGTTTAAGCAAAACAAAATGTATACAAACAATCACTTATGTTTTCTTAATCTTATTTTTAGGTCAAATTAACATATAATATACATCATAAACATCACCATAAACCTTTTTAAAAAAAATTCACATTTAAGGAAAATTTTAAAAATTATACTCGTCCAATGCATGGATTATATATTCTAGCTTATTATTATTATTATTATGGTCAGTCCCACCTACTTTTTTTGGTATCTCCGAGTACATTATTACGAAATTCTTTGATGAAATTAAATATATTATTTTGACAATCCTTCATGAAATTAGAATTGAAACCATCGAATTCGAATTTCTATTACTTTCACAACTCCTTGTCGCCTCTTTAAACTTCTTTAATATGTGAACAGATTAGTCACATTCAAATTATCAATACCTAAAATATACTTGAAAATAATCTCGTCCAACTCAATTTGACTACAATCAAGATCCACAAATATCTTCTCCCAGCTCCTTTTGACTTTTTCTTTAATGTCTTCAACTTTGTCTACTATTCCTCCTTTTTAGGGAAGATGACCAAGCCAGTTCTTTTTTGACATGTAATAGATGTCACGTAAGAGGGTTAACGATCACTCTAACATACATTTAATACCATGGTTAAAAAGAAAAAGATGTAAAATTTAATTAAAATAAAAAATCTAAATGAGTCTTTTAAAAGATAAATGGTAAAAACAATGTTTTAGCCAAACCTATACATTGTAATATAAAACAAAATGTGTACTTCACTAAGAGTGTTTAATAACAATTATAAATGAATACATGAAGTACATCGTTCATCATTTGATAATTTGAAAATTGCATCTTAATAAACTTTAATGAGGAGTGTTGTATTCAACTTTGCCAACAACACCTTCATCAAAAATAAATTTAGACCAAAACCAATGTGACTTCCAAACTCTATTCATATCTTCAATAGGAACATTCTATGTCTTGGGCAAGAACAAGACTATGAAGATTGTCAGAATAACGACAAAGCCGACAAAAAAGAAAAAAAAAAACCAAACATCAAATGGAAAAGCAAGGTGAGAAAGATTTGTGCAATGAAAAATGTAAATAACATGTTCACGCCAACATTAATAGCCTGACCTACAGACCGAGCTTCAAGCGAACAATTTCACTAGGAACCAACCAACCCAATGGACCCCAACCCAATGAACCAACCAACCAACCAACCCAAGGAAAATAAACCACCTAAAAACATTGATGGTTTATGTCCAAGCAATCTTGTTGTAATTGAAGCAAAGCATGAGGCTACCAGTCTTAGAGTCAAGATACATGCAAGAAGATGCTACAAGTAAGAAGTTTCTTGTTTCTCAATTTAATAATTATAAAATAGATGGTAATAAATCAGTAATGGAACAAATGCATGAGATTGAACGCATTCTTAATAACTACAAACAACATCTCATATGTATATGGATGAGACCATTATTGTATCCTCCATAATAGACAAACTTCAACCTTTGTGGAAAGATTTCAAAAAAATCCATGAAACATAAGAAAGAGGGCATATCTCTTGAGCAATTGGGTAATCACCTTCGTTTAGAAGAAAAGTACCATAAACAAGAGGATACTAAAAAACAATTTTCTCATGAAAAGGTCCATGTAATGGAGGAAGGAAATTCAAACAAAACTTTTAAGAAAAAAAAATCGAGATTTTGATAAATCTCATGAAAAACACAATGGTAATGATGAACAAAGAAAGAAAAGAAAAGGAAGTTGTTATCATTGTGGAAAACCAGGACACTTTAAAAATGAGTGCAGGTTCTTGAAAAGGAAGAACAAAGAGAAGAATTCAAGTGCAACAAAAGATGATCTTGTTGCTGTCATTTCTAAACTCAACATGATTGAAGATGTTGAATCTGGGTGGATAGACTCTGGTGCTACCCGCCATGTATGCAAAACCAAATAACTATTTAAGACCATTGATGAAGAAGATGGAAGTGTTTTGTACATGGGAAATGCCTCAACTGTCCAAGTCAAAGGAAAAGGAATAGTGGAAATTAAATTGACTTCTAGAAAAACACTTACTCTTAAAAGATGTATTTTATGTTCCTGAAGTTAGGAAGAATTTGATTTCTATACCTTTACTTAATAAGTTTGGTTTCAAATGTGTATTAGAGGGAGATAAATTTATTCTCTCTAAAGGGGGTAAGTTTGTAGGGAAAGGTTACCTTTGTGAAAATATGTTCAAATGTAATGTTATTAGTAACTATAATAATATGATTCTTCTTATATCATTGAGTCTTGTGATTTATGGCATATCCAATTAGGACATATTAACTTTAGAAAATTGAATGACATCATGAAATTAAATTTAATTCCGACTTTTGACAAAAATTCAAATTAATGTACTACTTGTATGTTAACTAAAATCACAAGACAACCTTTTAAAAGTGTTGAAAGAAGTTCTAAGGTATTAGATTTAATTCACTCTGACGTATGTGATTTACATGGTTGCCCCACAATTGGTGGTAAAAATTATTTTGTCACTTTTATTGATGATTGCTCTAGATTCTGTTATGTTTATTTAATGCACTCTAAGAATGAAGTTTTAGACAAATTTAAAATATTTAAAGCACAAGTAGAACTTCAACATGAAACTTTTATTAATTTTTTTAGAAGTGATAGGCGATGAGAGTTCTATTATCCTGAGTATTCACTAGTATTGTGCATCAAACAATTGCACCATATTCCCCACAAAAAATGGAATTGCAGAAAGGAAAAAAGGTTAATAGAAGAAATGGTGAATGTCATATTATCCTATTATGGTTTATCTAAAGGTTATTGGGGTGAAGCCATGCTAACTACATGTTATTTGCTAAATAGAGTTCCTAATAAAAGGAACAAGATAACCCCAAATAAACTCTGGAAGAAAAGAAAACTCAATCTCAACTATATAAAGGTTTGAGGCTGTAGAGCAACTGTTAAGGTTCCTGAACCAAAAAGAAAGAAATTGGGAGAAAGAGGTATTGAAGTGTATTTCTGAGCTATGCTGATAATAGCAAGGCATATAGATTCATGTTTATTGAATCTAATGACTCATATCGTATTAACATAGTGATTGAGTCAAGAGATGCAATTTTACAAAAAAATTGATTTAACTCAATTCCACATCCCGAGGAAATTGTCTGTTCTCGTATACAAATTCTAGAAAATAATGTATCTAATATTGATACTTTGACATGTTCAGAACCTAGAAGAAGTAAAAGAGCTAGAAAAGAAAAAAGTTATGAATTAGATTTCTTTTTGTTCTGTGTAGAAGGTACTAATGATTCCATTAACAGTTATGGACCAATTTGCTATAATTTAGAGAATGACCCAAACACATATGAAGAGGAAATAAAGTCTCAAGACTCTACCTTTGGGAAAGAAGCCATCCAAGAGGAAATGGACTCAATTACAGCGAATAAAACATGGAAATTAGTAGACCTCCCACCTAGATCCAAACCAATAAGTTGTAAATGGATATTTAAGAAGAAAATTAAATTTGATGGTACCATTGATAAATTCAAATCTAGACTTGTTGCAAAGGGGTTTACACACAAAAAAGGTATCGACTATTTTGATACTTATGCACCTGTTGCAAGAATTGCATCCATAAGACTGTTTTTGGCACTAGCTTCTATCTTTAAGTTCGTAATCCATCAAATGGATGTTAAAACTGTTTTCCTAAATGGAGAGTTAGATGAAGAGGTGCATATGAAACAACCTAAAGGGTTTGTCATCAAACAACAAGAACATGAAGTGTGTAAATTAACAAAATCTTTATATGCATTGAAATAAGCACCCAAACAATGGCGCCAAAAGTTTGATCAAGTTGTGTTTTCTAATGGATACAAAATAAATGAATCTGACAAGTGTATTTATAGTAAATTTCACAATGGAAATGGTGTTACGATTTGTTTATATGTGGATGATATGTTTCTTATCAAAAAAATTTGATATGAAAGATTTAGGTGAAGCAAATGTGATTTTAAGAATTAAAATCATAAGAGATGGTGTAAATATTGGTTTATTCCAATCTCACTACCTTGAGAAAGTGCTAAAGAAATTTGATCAATTTAATTACAAATTTGTTTCTACCGCGTTTTATCAAAATGTTAGTTTACAACCACATAAACGATGTCAAGTGGCACAACTAGATTATTCAAAGGTAATCGGATGCTTGATGTATGCTATGACGTGTACCAGACCTGATATAGCATATGTTGTTGGTAGATTAAGTCAGTGTACAAACAATCCAAGTAAAGAACATTGACATGTTGTTAATAGAGTATTAAAATATTTGAAAGGAACCATTAACTATAGTTTAGTCTATATTGGATATCCTTCAGTTTTGGAGGCATACGCAGATGTAAGTTGGGTAACTCATGTTGAGGATCATGCTTCCACAAGTGGATGGATCTTAAACCTTCGTGGAGGAGCAATTTCTTGGGGATCAAAGAAACAAACTTGCATTGTCAACTCCACCATGGCTGTAGAGTTCATTGCCCTAGTTGTAGGTAGTAAAGAGGTTGAATGGCTAAGAAACTTGTTGTATGAGATGCCAATTTGGCTAAAGCCAATGGCCTCAGTATCCATACATTATGATAGTGAACCCACACTATCCAAAGCATATAGCCAAGTATATAATGGAAAATCTAGACATATTGGTTTAAGACATAGCTATGTAAAGAATTTAATTTTAAATGGAGTAATATCCATAGTGTTTATAAGAACTGAAAAGAATTTTGTAGTGCTTTGACGAAAGGTCTGACAAAGGACATGGTGTTGAAGACATCATTGGGGATTGGAATCAAGCCCATATCTAATTAATCATTAATGGTGGAAAATCAACTCACACTTGAGTAACATCAAGTCTTGAGTTCAATGATGAAAGTACACTATTAGAGTGATTGCAAGTACTTGAATAGAGATACATCTCAAAGGTTAAAAGTACTTGGACCATAAGTATAAAGTTGGAAGGTTAAGTTTTACTCTTAATAGACATATAGTATGAATTTGCTGAAATACATATTATGGGTGTATTTCTGATATAGTCTACCTACGTGAGAATAAAGAAAGGCCGCTTCAAAGAGTTAAAGGGCTTGACTCTTAAATTCCCATGAAAAGGGTACATGACACAAGGCCTTATCAAATATGTCATCTTTATAACTCTTAGATACTCAAGGCTGAAGAAAAAGAAGAAGATCGTCAAAAAATCAGAAAAGAGTATAAGAACTCAAGCTCAAAATTCCAAATTCATCTTACAGTTCAAAGAGAGAAACACTTGTTCCAATGAGAAATACTTTCTAAGTGTTTTTCTTAGAGTATGATAGTCATTGTTATAATCAGCTTGTTAGAAGCAACTGCTCAAGTTCCAAACCTTTGTATTAAAACCCGATAGTAGTGTTAGTGTGTCTTCAACAATTTGGTGTTGTCAGATTGTATGGAGAAGACCTAGTTGGTAGAGTCAAGGAGTGTTTTCCTCAACAGTATGGAGTTGTCATGATGTTTGAATAGACTAGCTTGGAGGGTCAGGTGCTTTGTAATTCAAGTTGTTGAATTAGTGGATTAAATCCTTCTGAGTGAAGGGACTAGATGTAGCCAAGTTACTGGTGAACTAAGACAAATTACATGTGTCACTTTATTCCTGCACTCCTTAGTTTTGTTATTGTTTCTATTCCAAATAAATCATCAAGTTTGAACTAGTTTAATCAAAGAATGAAAAAGTTATCAACTTAGTCAAATATAATTTAACCCACTTCTCAAGTTTGCACCTTCAAGGAATGCTTCAACTAGAGGTGAGACAGAGGCCATAGTATGAGTGGAGACTTCCACCACAAGAGTAAGGGGCAATGTGTTTGGACCGAGAGCTGCAGAGAAGGGCAAGAGGTCGATATCGGAGACAAACGATACTACTGGACCATCTAAATTGATTGGGGATCAGGGTTTTGTTGATAAACCATCGGTACCTTGGTTGTATTACCCCGAGGCGAATCTGAGCTTCCTTTCTCGGTGGACCATTCTCTACCGACTGTCCCGAAGGCGGAAAGTGTTGGAACCAAGTTGGTTGTTTTAATTAAAGTTTTGATGTTAAAAAAAGTATTTTATGAAAATCATATTTGACTTAGAAGAAGTATGAAAAATCAGAAGATACAACCAGAAGATACAAATCAGAAGCAGAATATGTCATCAGAGGATGACGTCACCAGAAGATAAAAATGCCACCAGAGGATACGGCCAGAAGATGTCACTAGAGGATACATCTAGAGGATACCAGAGGATGTCATTAGAGGATGATACCAGAGGATACCTCTAGAAGATACATCCAGAGCATATCATCAGAGGATATCACCAGATGATGTCATCAGAGGATATCAGAGGATATCACCAGAGGATCCCATCAGAAGCAAGAATCAGAGGA
Organism: Cicer cuneatum; assembly: GCA_037974295.1. NCBI lineage: Eukaryota > Viridiplantae > Streptophyta > Magnoliopsida > Fabales > Fabaceae > Cicer > Cicer cuneatum. Next base: position 55,730,976 of record JBBPBO010000001.1, read on the forward strand.
TGTCATCAAAGGCAAACATCAGAGGATATCATCAATTAGAGGATATCATCAGAGGGAAGAAACAATGACATCATCAGAGGATATTATTCTGGGCCCAAACCAAAAGGAAGCATGTCCAGAGGAGACTTGGTCCAGACCAGAAGGAAACATTGTCCAGAAGGAAACTTGGTCCAGAGCAGAAGATAGCATGGTCCAGAACATAAGACTTGGTCCAGACTTGGTCCAGACTAAAAGATAGTATGGTCTAGAACATAAAGACTTGGTCCATATCAGAAGATCAATAGTCCAGATCATAAGATCAATGGTCCAGATCAAAAGATCACACAGTCCAGATCATGAGACAGAATGGTTCAGATCAGATCACATGGTCCAAACTTGGTCGAGATCAGCAGATCATACGGTCCAGAATTTAAATCATGATGCAGATCAATGAAGACTTGATTAAAATTCGAAGAAGACTTGATTGAATTTTGATAGAAATTTGATCAAAGTATTAAGGGGATTTGATTCAAAAATCACTGAAGACTTGAAGGAAATTCGAATGAAATCTGAAGCTAAAAAGATACGTTTTGAAATGAAGAGAAACACGATTGATCAACAAAATTTTCAAATGCAATCTGAAGCTAAAAATATACGTTTTGAAATTAAGTGAAACAGGATTGGCCAACAGAATTTTCAAAGGAAATCTGAGCAAGATTTATCTCGAACTTAAGCTTGGACAAAGCCCTAGTTACAGCTATAAAATGAGGCTTCAGGCAGCAGCATTAGGCATCAAAAATACAAGAACTCGAGCTTCAAATTCAAAGTTATCCGAGAGTAAAATAGAGAGAAATACTTGAGTGGAAAAGCAAAATTTTATAAGTGTTTTCGAGAGAGAAATAGTGCAGCAATCAGCTTATCCAGAAGCTACTTTGCAGAGTTCCAAACCCTTGTAATCAAACACGTTATAGGTGTAGATTCCTTCTTCAATCTGGGGTTGTCAGATTGGTAGGAGAAGACTTGACTTGTAGGGTCAATGAGTTGTTATTGTTCCTCAAAAGTCTGGGGTTGTCAGACTGTTTGGGAAAATTGACTTGGAGGGTCAGGTGTTGTAATTCAAAGTGTTTTGAATTAGTGGATCAAAGCCTTCTGAGTGAAGGGACTGGATGTAGCCATGTTAATGCTGAACTAGGATAAATCGTTGTGTTCTTATGTTGTTATTATCCGCTGCTAAGTCTGATTATTTATTCATCAAATAATTCCCATCAACATTCAACAAAACAGCAAAATAATTCAAGTTTGACAAACACAATTCAACCCCCCATTCTCGTGTTTGTACCTTTAGAAAGTTGTTCTTAATAGACTGGCCCCTCTATGACTGATGAAGAGGAAGAGCGTACTTCTACGAGGGACGTCGAAGGATACTACGTCGAAGGGGACATATGTGTTGGAACCAAGTTGGTTCTAAGTACTTAGGATTTTGATATTTACAAAAGCAATCCATGTAATCTTATTTTGTACTTAGAATTAATATATTAAATGCCACCAGAAGATGAAGTCACCAGAGGCAGAAGATGAGTATCCAGAGGATAAAATCATACCAGAGAATACACCTCCAAAAGATACCAGAGGATGCATTCAGAAGGCACCAGAGGATACACCTCCAGAGGATATCAGAGGATGTCAAAACATCATCAGAGGATATCTTTTCTGGCCCAGATCAGAAGGAAGCCGAGTCCAGAAGGAGACCTGGTCAGACCAGAAGGAAGTCTGCCAGAGGGAGAATTGTTCCAGACCAGAAGGAATCATAAGTCAGATTTGGTCCAGAATTTATTCTGACCAGAAGATAGCTTGGCAATAATTATAAGAATCAGTCCAAACTTAATCCAAACTTGGGAAGAGCAGAAGATAAATGGTCCAAAACAAGTGACTTGGTCCAGACTTGATCCAGACCAGAAGATGGCATGGTTTAGAGTATAAAACTAAGTCCAGATCAGACGAAATGATTGTTCAGATTTAATCCAGACTTGATCCAGATAATAAGGTAAATGTCCAGATTAAAATATCATAAGTCATGATTTAATTTCAGTTCAATCCAGACTCAGTCCTGAATTGGTCCAAGTCAGAGGCAAAATGTTCAGATCAATGGTCCAGATTTAAGCATCATGGCCCAGTGTTGGCCGAGATCAGAAGATCAAACCATATGGCCCAGTGTTGGCCGAGATCAGAAGATCAAATCATATGGTCCAGTGATTGGCCGAGATCAGAAGATTAGAACGTGTGGTACAGTGTTGGCCGAGATCAGAGGATCACAGCAGATCATATTGTATGGTCCAGATGTGGAAGAGATCAGAAGATCAAACGGTCTAGATTTAATCATGATGATAATCAGTGGAAACTTGATTAAATTCAAATAAGACTTGATTAAATTTCATTAAAGTATTAAGAGGATTTGATACAAAAATAAATTCAAGTCGTGTGGGAATTCAGAAGCTACTGGCGGGAAGAAATATTTGATCAAGAATTAATCAAGAACAGGATTGGCCAAAGTTATTTTTGAATGCAAATCAAGAGCTAAAAAGATATGTTTTTTATTTAAGTGAAACCTGATTGGCCAAGTTATTTTTGCAAGAGTATCTGGCAAGATACAGCTCGAACTTAAGCATGGAAGAAACCCTAATCTTCATCTATAAAAGGAGGCTCAAGGCAGAAGACTCAGCATCGAAAATACTTGAGAGTTATACACTTCCAAAAACAAAATACTTGAGTTTTCAGTGAGCTCAATTGTGAGTATCCGCTTTCCAGAAGCAAGTACTCTAAGTTTTTCTTTCCTTTGTGTTAGGTCTAAGTTGTTGAAGTAGAGTCTACAATCTAAGGGAGTCAGAAGGAGTAGCAGATTACTTAGCAATTAGATTCAAGGTTCTTTTCCTCAAAAGTCTAGGGTTGTTAGACTTTTTGAGAATACTGACTTGGAGGGTCAGTGGTACTTTGTATCCGCTGCTAACTCTGTTTTAATTCATACATAACAGGTTTTTTTTTAAACTAAAAAGTATTCAAGTTAGTCAAACGCAATTCAACCCCCTTTCTCGTGTTTGCACCTTCAATATGTCGTATGTGGAGATCACCCTTGTTACTGTAGTCATTAGTCTTATGATCATATTAGGATTTTGTATAGGACCGTAGTGCCTCTCTTTTGGTGGAAGTACTTATTTTGTTTTAGGATGATTGTATCTGGGACATACTTTGATAGTTGACTTTTGTTGGTGGATCCATGTTCCTTTTTTTTTTTGTGACCATGGGAAATAGCATTCTTGGAGCAGCACTTTTGCATAGGTGGCTGCCAAGAATATGCCAAAGGTATGAGCAATGATCTTAAAGGTCTCATAGCCTCAATGTATTTTCTAGTTTTGTATATTAGGGTTTATTTTCTCAAACTACTTTTTCCTACTAGCATGTATGATACATCCAATTATGATCCTTTGTGGTTTTAGTATTGTGATGCATTATTTTATTGAGTTCATTTAAAAATAAAAATATACATTCGCACTGTTTAAAATCGGGGTGTTACATTGTCGTATCGGAGCTTTGGATAGATCTTAGATTGACCTGTATGCTATGAGTCATCTATCTAATCATATATATGATTATTTATCTTTTAAAAGACTTATTTCGATCTTTTATTTTTATTAAATTTTAAATTGTTTTCCCTTTAACCATTGCATTAAATGTATGTTAGAGTGATCGTTATTATGTGACATATATGACATGTCAAAAAATAACTAATGTGGTCTTCTTCCCTAAAAAAAGATTAATTGTAGACAAAGTTGGTGTCATTAAAGAAAAAGTCAAGAGGAACTCTACAGAGGTCGATATTTGTGGATCTTGATTGTGGTCAAACTTGGTGGGACAAGATTATATTCAAGTATATAATAGGTATTGATAATTTGAATGTGACTACTCTGTTCACAAATTAAACAAGTTTAAAGAGGCGGAATGGAGTTGTGATAGTAATACAACGGCGGTTTCAACTCTAATTTCATTAAAGAAAATTAGTTGTTCAAATAATATATTCCTTTTCATTCAAGAGTTTTATAATAATGTACCAAGGCAGAACAAAGAAAAATAGGTAGGAGGGGCATAATAATAATAATAATAATTTAAATGTGATATTTATGATTTATAAATATAGTATAGTGTACGTTAGACATGTATAATTTTAAAAAAATTGTTTCGATGTGAATTTTTTTAATTTTTGAAGGTGATATTAATGGTATATAAATATATCAATTTCACCTTTAAAAGGTTTCAATATTTATGAATTTTCAAGTTTATAAGATTGTAATAAAATATGAATATATTTAAAAACGATGAGTTGGTTGTATACATTTTTTTTTTATTCAGACATTCAATCATTATAACTTCAATACTTTGTTCTAATAAAAAAAAAAGAATTTTATAAGCATTTATTTTTGTATATATTTGTAAGGAGTGGTTTTTTATGATCATTATTTTTCTTTTTCTTTTTATCTTGAATGTAATATTATTGCTTTTTTCTTATCTTTTTTTTATTAATTGAATGTGCTATTTATTATTTCTTGTATCTTATGTTGTGTCTCATTTCTACTTAAGCTTTGAATAACTATTTTTTCATTAGAGGTGTTATGTCATATGTTTCTTTCAAAAATATTTTGATAATATTTTTTTAGAAAGTGTATATAACGAACAAATTCAAAGTACTATTTTTTAAGACACAAACAAAAAATAATATTGGGAATAATAATATGTGATTATTTGATTTTGATTATTTTTGTTGTCAAATAAAACTATGCTCTGATTTATTATTCATTGAAGAAATAGAATATGTACACGAGCACTGATAAGAGAAAAATATATATAAATTATATATTACTTTGAAAATATTCAATGCATAATTTAATATTTTTATGAAAAATATATTTTGCTGTTTTTTTTTAGAAAAACCTGCTATTTTTAATCAGTTTATTTGTTGCAATATTTTTTATTTATTTTAATTTTAATCTTATTGGATTGTTCGTGTATAAGTTTGATTATTGATTATTTATTTTTAAGATATGATGATTATATTTTTATATATTTTTTGGTAATTTAATGGTTGTTATATTTTAATTATTAAAATGTAATTAAAATATCGTGATGCATTTATATGTAATGAATTAAAAAAAAAAGTAACTACAATGAAATTAAGGGTGCAATGGAAGGTATTTTTTATTTATTTTTTTAATCATATCATATATTAGAAATATAGACAAAGAAGTAATAATAGAAGGAGGATTAAATAAAGAATAAATTCTAGAAATGACACATAATATTATTTAATGATATGGTATAATTACTATTACATAACATATAATAATGTGATGTCGCAACGTAATAATAATTTGAGAGTTTATTTTAATATATATATATATCCAAGAAGAAGGCACGCCTACTTTCTATTTATCGTCTACTTTTTTTCATTATCTATTCACTCAATTTTCTTTCTTATATTTTGTCTCTAATTAAATATAAAGTAAGAAATATGAAAAATCAAAGTTCCAACAAAAATCATTTGAAATTTGTTAAATAAATTAGATATCACTGAACTTTTTCATATTTAATTTGACATCAAACATATTTTTATTAAAATTATCGAATTACAATAGTTTTTTAATGTAGTACTTTATCTTAGAAATTAGAATAATTGACCGCCGATCATTATAACTTTGAGCTTTTAACGTAGTACTATCAAATTTGCCTAAAAAATTCAAACTTAATAAGTGTACACGCATGCTATATTATCTTTAAAAAATATGTTTGAAAAACAAATTTTTCAACAAAAATTAATTTTGGATCAAACTAATGAGAATAAGCTACTAAAAGTAGTTGAAACTCCTATTATTCAACCACCTTTGGAAGTAAAAAGTTTCAAGATAGAAGATAATAATGCTGATTTTATTAAAATCCTTGAACAAAAATTAAAGGGATTAAATTTAAATGTCTTATCCCAAAAGGAAACTTCAGACATTTCTGAAGATGATATTTCAGAAAATAGTGAATATATAAATAATTTAACAAATATGTTTGCTGATCAAGATATTAATAAAATTGATAATATTAATCCAATTTATACTTCCAAACCTATTGATAAGTATTATTACAAGAGACCTTCTCCTCAAGATTTACTCTTTGAGGAAACTGAACCATATCAGAATTCTTATTCTGGTAAAGCCATTTATGAGTGGAATATTGATGGTTTAAATGATAAACAAATTATTGATACAATACATAGAATGATGATGTATTCAACTGTTTGTAAGCAAAATGGTAACTCTGATAATGTCATAGCAAATTTTTTAGTAACAGGTTTTATAGGCCAACTCAAAGGTTGGTGGGATGCTTATCTCACTGATACTCAGAAACAAAATATTCTAAATCACAAAAAAGAAATTAAGATAGAAATAGATGGTAATATCACTACCACCACGACTAATGAAGAAGATGCTGTTTATACTCTTTGTTTAGCGATCCTACATAATTTTGTAGGAACAAATATTCCTATTGCAGAAAAATTACAAACTCTTTTACAAAATTTAAGATGTCCTTCGCTAACCCATTTTAGATGGTATAAGGAGACTTTTTTATCAAGAGTTTTTCAATTAAAAAATCCTAATTCTATTTATTGGAAGTCTAAATTTGTAGACGGTTTACCATATCTTTTTGCTGAAAAGGTAAGACAATCTTTAAGGTTAAAAAATGATAGCATAAATATTAATTATGCTGATTTAACCTATGGCCAAATTATTACTGCATGTATTAATGAAGGATTATCTTTGTGCAATGATATAAAATTAAAAAATCAATTAAAAAAACAAAAATTATCAGAAAAACATCAATTAGGAGAATTCTGTGAACAATTTGCTTTTGACATTGACAAGCCACCTGGCCTGAATAAAAAGCCTAAGGTTATTAAACCTTATAGTAAGAATAAAAACAAATCTAATAATTTTTATAAATCTCCCCGCAAGAAGAGATACAGAAAAAATTATAAAGATATACCTAAAGAAAAACCTTTCCATAATAAAGGCAAAAGGAAAGCCAAAAATTTAGACATTACTTGTCATAAATGTGGCAAAATAGGACACTATACCAACAGGTGTTGGACCAAAAAAGCATTAAATGAGATTGAGGACAACCAATTAAGGACCCAATTAGAAAAAGTTTTGTTAATTAGTTCTGAATCAGAACTAGAATCTTCAAATTAAGATATAGAAAATATCAATGATACTTCTACTGATTCATCATCTTCTGGCAACAATAACTGCCAATGCAATGAAATAAATTATTGGAAATCCATTGTAGATATGAATGGATTAAATGTTCTCACTACAGAACAAGATGAAGCCTTAAAGGTTTTAGAAACTATTTCAGATAGTAATTTAAAGAAAAAATGATCAATTTTCTAATGAAGGAAACTGTTAAAGAAACTCCTTTAATTATAGAAGCGTCTTATCAAATTAGTGAGGTATTATCAAGATTTAGACAGACCAATGAAACCCCTGTTTCCACTATGGATTTAAAAAGAGAAATAAATCTCTTAAAATCTGAAATTACTCAGATTAAAAAAGATAATAATATTTTATCCCAAAGAATTTATATGTTAGAGATTCCGAAAAATTTAGAAGCCAGTACTTCCAATAATAAAGAAACTACTTCTAATAATTATTTATCGATTCTAGACAAAGTCATTTCACAAAAATGGTTTGTTAAAATTACTTTAGTCATTAGTAGAAATTTTATTTTGGAAAATGAAATAGCTCTAGTCGATAGTGGAGCTGATCTTAATTGTATGAAATGGTAGTTGGGGCCCGGGCCCCTATGAGGGTGAACGCAGTTCCGCCTAGGTGTGTAATGGGTCGGAACTTCCGCCCCTTTTGATAATATATATATGCCGAAAGGTATAATGTGTATTTCTTTAAGTTACCTCCAAAAAAAGATGATGCGGAGTCTTCTAAGAGACTATACGTACATTTACCCTATTTAACCCAAGTGTTTATTCCCTTGTACTTGGAATAGCACTAGTAGGTCTAAGTTGAGAGGAAAGTGTGTTTATAGTAGCCAAAGAGTCTCTTTTATGTTCCATGGCGCGCATCCTTTTGAGAAAAGGGTTAAGAGTCAGACTTTTGCAAAGTTAAAGGGTAAACAGGATGGAAGGATAGAAAAGAGCATCCTACCTACATGCATAGAGACAAGGTCAGCCCAACACTTATTAAGACCTAAAACCTAAAGCAAACTTTAAAATAAGGCCTTGATAAAAAGTGAAATAGTGACTTTGTAATACTAACAATAATATTTTATTAAAATTTTATTTAATTTTCACCCTTCTTATTTTTTATTTTAAATGAAAGAAGCACTTGATGTCGAACCTCCATCCAGTGATTTTGATACCAAGTTGGAAGATATGGATCCACCACCGCCACCTCGACATGTTTTGGAGATTTTGGTAGAAGACAAAATTGTGGACACATGACTCGTGGATTTCAAGCTGCAGGAGCAGTTCCTTTTGAAGTCATTAGTACTTAGTGTTTTAAAGAATGAACAATTTTTAGGTGCTGAGGTTGAAGACCCAACCAAATCAGCACTTGACAAATTTCTGATATATGTGGTACAAAGGTTAAGGTTGTTTCATTTCACTTTCTATCGTCCAAGTTTATTCAGAAAAGGACATAAATTACAAATTTTGAGTAGAAGGATGCTGAGAATTTACATGATGCTTAGGAGAGGTATAAATTGCTTGTGAAGAGGTGTCCAAGACATGGGTTTGATGAGTTCATACATACGTAGACATTTTGTCACGGGTTGACACCTCAAGCAAGGATGATGTTGGATGCTTCATTTAGGGGATCTATGGGTACATAAATTGTGGAAGAGGCTACGAGTTTGATTGAACATATGGCTTCGAACGAATATTAGGTACGTGACAGAGGGTCATCCAAAAAGAGTTTGTTTGAAGTGGATACTAACACTACTATGTTGACTACACACAAAAACAATGTCTTCTCAAATAGACAAGTTGACTAAGCAAATGGAGGTGTTACTGAGTTCTAAAAATACAATCGCTAATGCACAACAGATTCTCAAGTGTGATTTTTGTGGTGGACGTCACGAGAATGGCAAATGTAGCCTTGAAGAAGGTGAAGAGGTTAACTTTATGGGAAATCAGCAACAAGGTGGTAACCCATATTCTAACACCTATAATCCAAGGTGGAGGAATCATCCTAATTTCTCTTGGAAAAAAGGATGGATTGGGTTCCAACCAGCAAGCTCAACAACAAAAGAAAAAATCATCATTGGAAGAAACTCTCAATAAATGTATGCTCAATCATCATTGGAGAGTATCCATCATGAAATGTGAGCAAAATGATTCACACTTCCATATTTCCACTAACCTTGGTCAGAGATAGAGTTGTGCATAGGTTAGAACATAATTCTGAAAATAATTTCTACATTAAAATTGACATTGCATAAAGACTTGCTATGATCTAGTCTACCATTAATTTTCATGTCAACGAACCAATTTAGAAGCACGTAGAAAACATAATTAAACTCCACTGGCATCTCACTCAAACATTAGCAAATTATTAGCAGCTGAATGACAAGTGTTCATAGCATTACTGCAACAAACTTGTTGATTTACATATTTATACAAACATTTCTCTTAATAACAGACAAATCCATGTAACAATCAAAGAACTGCACAAACTGAACATTTTTACCATGAATGTTGTGTGGAGCTAACAAGTAACAAGTTGTATTAATGAATACCCTTTAAGTATGTTGAATCGGGAGGGAAGTCCACAATAGACATTCTTTAAGGAATAGAGTCTACCAACTAATATGTACTTACAAACTATTAAGCTAATACAAAAATTTCTACATTTGCCGATGTTGACATAATTGCAGCTGCAGCAACTAATTATAACAAAACTGCTGCAGACTTTGCTTCCTAAACTTAGAAGATGATTAAAGTCGTTAGTTGTATTTACCTACCAAAATAATATTCTGAGGTAAAGATTGTCAATGTTTATCATATATAGTTTACACATACAGGTTGGATGTGCCGAAATTTCTATGCTTACCATCAGCTATATTGCTTAATAGGAAACCTTTATTCGGGAGCTGGTTGATGAGAAGAGTTTCTATTTGGCATGCCAGACTTTTTCCTGGAACTAGAAAATAAAGGAATGATGCATCCTGCATCCCTTCCTTCGATCGATGTGCACGAATTCGATTCTCGAGATTATCCGTCTGTCAATAGTTTCACCACAGCATGAAATCAAACAAATAATAAACACTCCAAAAAGGGAAAGTGCGTTGTAAAAAAAATCGTGTCTTGATCAAAAAGTCATGACAAAAACAATGCAGAGGAAAGGAAAACACAGGGAAGCATGATGAGAAAGGAACTGTTGTTTTGATTATAGGTTTTACATTTGTCTATCTGTATCTGCAAATGACTTGTAAAGCGACATGCTCACGAGATATTTCAGATCGAACTCTAAACTGTAAAAATTGGTGCTAATTTACATAGGAGCTGCTAGGCTTAGGTTTCTGTTAAATACTGGTTTTGATTAAAAACAGTTCCTATTAGGTCTCTTGACAATTCTGGTACGGACCAGTTAAATTGCATGGTAGATAGGTATGAAGAACGTTTTTTATGTCAGTTCCTACTCACTAGCGCAAAAAACAGATAAAGGAAAATGGGATTATCAGAATTAATTTGATAGAATATGAGCCAGAATGAGTGGTATTTTTATTTTTTAAAAAACTTGAATGAATCAGTGCTCTCACCATCTTTTTCTTACCAAACAACCACCCTTTAACGTTTTGTGTCAAGCTTTTTTCCAGGGTTTGTAGCAGCACTACTCAATGATAAAGGAAGTAATACGGAAAAAATATAATTACTTTGTCATTCAGAAAACATACAGAAGTCCTGACGTACCTCTCCTACGTAGAGTTTCTTATCTGGTCTTAACATCACGTAGACGCTTGAAGAGCCTATAGTCATCGGAGGTGGCCATTCCCTGGTGCCAATTCGGAAACACCTTATATTCGTAAACTCTGATGCCATATTTTTCCTTTGGAGTTCCATTACAAAATCCTGGCATATTACAGTGATTGCACTCTCAACTTGCGTATGTGAAACATCCATTGAATTAGCTAAAGAGATTCCCTCATCAGACTTTTTGGAATGAAGATGTGTTGCATTCAAATTATTAACATTGATGTAAGTAGAAAAATTTTCCTGCTTTGCAAAATTTTCTACAGAAAGCAGTTTCTTAGCATAAACCGACAGATAAAGATCTTCAGCTCTTTTGATAACAATCTCAGGAATTCCTTCTCTCTTGGCAGTTTCAAAAGCAAGACTTTCTTTACAAATACCATCTGTCAGCTTCCAAGTAGGTTTTGTTTGTCCATCAATGCAAGTGGTGCCCATTGCTTTGTGCACAGTGTTCTTGATGTTAAGCGGCAAGGTAAATATTCCGTGCAAGTGAGTAGATACAATACCTAGACAGCCAATACTATCAAGAGTTTCAATGATGCTGCCTGCAATACAAGTCCCTTTTGCAGTTTCTGTTCCTCGGCATATTTCATCAACAAGCACAAGGCTCCTTTTGGTGGTTCCAGCAATGATGGATCTAAGTTCAGACATCTCCACCTACAACAGATATTAAGAAAAATAGGAAGTAAGGTACTTATGAAATTTCAATTCCATAAAGCAACAGAAAACAATATAGTTTTCAGGAAAATACACAAGGCAACAGACAACTATTTAACTTTCACGAAAATTATGTTGACTCCCGAGATTTCATAATTATTGATTCTAGTTTTGGAAATCACACATATCACTTCTCTACGTACATAACTTTACAGTAGGCTGTACAGCAGAATGAAAAGGATGTCCCTGCAGTTTCTGATAGATTGATGGAAGGCAGCTATTGAAAATTTATCAAGTTTCAATGAAGACTAGAGTAGGATTCATGTTACAAGAACCATAATCATAAATTTCCTCCAACTCCTTTCTGCCCCCACTTTGCGAAATGGAAGAATCATGTGACTTCGACTGCTGTCAGACCCCAGGGATGCTTTTCATTTGCTGGATTTCGCTTCATCAAATTGCTCGTTGTCTTTTGACGCTTTCGAGGAGAGTCATAATTATGATTTTCAGTTTGGAATTATTTTCTTGTTATTTTGGAATTTTGGGAGTTTAGTCTATTTTTAGATTATCGTAAACTCATAATAGGATTTGTTATCATTATGTTTGATTTGTTATTATGTATTCATGGTGTTTGGCTTTATTGGGTCCATATATGGACCTTAGATATATAAACATTTAGATAACTTTAATGAATAATTAACATATAGTTTCCTTCAAACATTCTGAGTTAAGTTTAGAGTACTCCAAGGTCAGTGCCTACAGGAACACTTTATATTAAAGAGATTACCCTAGCAAAAAGAACATTTTTGGATACTTGGTTTTGCATCATTGGTACAGCCTGACTGGTCAAATGCAAAATTTTATAGACAATGAAGCGATCAACATTATATGATATCTGACAACAAGTGAATTTAAGGGCAAAGAATGAACCAATAGCAAACCTGAAATGAACTTTTGTGATCAGCTGGACTATCATATGACTTCATATGAAGCATGATGGAGTCAAAATATGGAATCAGAGATGATTCAGCAGGAATCATAAGTCCACATATCCCAAGTAGTGCAGCAGCACAAATTGACCGAAGCAAACTTGATTTACCACCACCATTTGGTCCGGTCAATAGAAACAATGATTGCATATCAACAGTATTATGCACGGCGCCTCCTTCTGCTATGTTGAACCAATATGGTAATAAACCAACTATCTTCATCTCACGGTTTTTGTCCAACGGCTTCCCATCCTGCAACAACAGTTCAACAAAGCTCATTCATCGCAATCCAAACAAGTTAGTAATAAAGAACAGATAGCAAATGGATGATAGGCTAGAACACACTAAACGTTATGCATCAACATAAATGTTCCCCAGAAGACATAGCTTAAAAACAACCACCTCACATAATGTCAGTCAGCCCTCATGGAAGAAAATACTTGGCTACAATTCTTTACAAAAAGAGTTGTATGTACTTGAGTTCATATTTGTTCCTAACAAATATCAACTAATTAATTAAGCTCTATTCTATGAAGTATGAAGAACATTAGCATCTCCCTATTTCATCAGATGGTAAAGTTATTGCAATTCATTTCACTGTGCAAATTATCCATCCTTTGTCTGGTATATAGAACTCAATCTAATGGGATCACAGTCTACATGCAAAGCCAAATTCAGCACTATTGACATTTACAGTTATAGCTTCACTTTGACTGTGATCATTGGTTACATGTTAGAGGCATATGAAGATGCAGGTAAACCGCATGTTTCTAAGGGTATAGCTCACACAAATCGCAGGAATAGAATGCTAACTAATCTTACAAAAAATTCTGACTTTTTTATTTAGTTAAATATGATAAAATTGTGATTTACTGTTTTTGTTTTTGCCAAAACCAGAAATATAAGGGAACTTTTGAGAATGCTTACAATGATAACTAGTAATATAAAACGATGCTTCCTCAAAGGTGGATACATGATGGTAGACAAGTGCTTCACACATTGATTGCACGTGTTGTAACTGTTACAATTCTGTTATAGTTACTAAGTACTTGTCAGTTACAATTTGGTTACAGCTTGCTAAGCCAACAATGATCGCATTTCTAACTAGCTCTAACAACTTTAAATGTGAAACAAGAATCAGAGTCAGCTACAATATCAATTTTTGCAAGGCCATTATCATTTCTCAGTACTTTCTCTCATATTCTATCACTTCCTCTTATTTTCTCTCTGAAATCAGACACTATGTTATATAATGAACTTGTTTCGATCCTAAATCATGATTTCACCAATGCATCCATTTCAAACAAGTCAAAAAAAAAAATAAAGGGATCTAGAAAAATCTAATGATTGATTAGGATTTCATTAACAGAGTCCATCCATCAGTGAAAAGGTTTATGTTCATTCCTGGGCCTAACAGCCTAATATCGGAGGTTTTTAGGAGTTATCCCTTGACATCTCCAACAAGGTGATCTCTATCTCCGTTTTTGTTCACTGCAGCAATTCAGGAGTAGTGTTATAAATTTCTAGGTATACTAACAGAGGATCATTCTATCTTGCAAAAGCAAAATCGTTTCTATGTGATAGAACAGAATATTTGATGTAAGCATCAAAATAGTACACCTATAACAGAAAACCTTACGTCTTGATGCAATTTTCCCATCAAACATCAAGTTGTTATACATTACCTCAAGCCCCTGGGATTCTACTATTGTAGGAAAAACCCATTTCCTCCTTCTTCCTTCACTGCAAGATAACAACGAACATAATTAGCATAACACATGCAAGACTACAAGAATGAATGCACAATTTTGGCGCTTCTTTCTAATTTTGAAGATAAACAGATGGAGCAAATTGATACAGTAGTGCAGCTCTATCATTGACAATTCAATATTTTAGTATCAAATGATTTCGAGTGACCCTTAAAACCAAATTTCAGTCAATGCACGCAAACATATTGACAAATTGATCAAATTAATATCCGATCTACAAAGCTAATATCTTGAAGATCAATGAAATCCATAGTGGTTATTCAAAAAACATTGAAAAATATGAGTAAATTTATGTGTTTCTTGTGTCTCTAATGAAATCACACACCTTCCTATTTATAAGGATGCTGCAATAATTACATTCAATGTTTAGGAAGTTGTATTGACTAGGACTACTAACAATTAGTCTACCATTGAATTTTTATCAACAAAAATAAAGAAGCAACTTTAGATGTTACAAACCTCACATGAGCATATAAAGCTTTGGTAATCACAAGCAATGTGGAAGAAAAAACAATGATGTTTATATGGGATTGCAATTCAGCAGCAAGTCCTCTTAAAAGTTCCAAAACTCTAGTTTTTGCCTTGGAATTTGCTTCATGGTACCTAAACCAAATTGTTTTAACAGCACATATGATTAAAAAAGGAAAAAGAGAAGTGTTTGACAAATTTTTTAAAATAAAACACCAGTTTTATCTTTTATTAAACACACCTTGATAACGCATCCTCCACCTTCACAGTGGTAAACCATTCCTCACCTACCTTTCTACCTTTAGAATCTAAAGCATGCTTAAGCTGTTTAATGTGTTCCTCTCCGGGGCTACCAGTCCATATATTCGGTATAAAGCGCTTACCCTTGAACCACACTGCCTCCTGCTCCCGACAATAAGATATTTCTCCCTTAGGAGCTTTAAGTGGAGATATGGAAGCTTTTATTCTAGAAACTACGGGAGTGAAATCTTCAGTAACCTGAAAGATTTTTGGGACGGTATAAATGAAACATAACATGTCTCTCGAAATACACTTTACTAGCAAACAGCTATAGACAAAGTGTTAGTTACAGAGACCTACTGCTAAATGCAAGGCCTTGGCTGCTTCGTCCACAGAAGTAAGTACATCATTTATGTGGATTGCTTTTATTCGACCTTTCCATACAGACTCCATATCCTCAAAAAATTCATCGGGAATAACAGTGAAGGAGCTGACTTTCTGATCTTTCTCACCATCCAGAGATATTATTTCGTCAATCTTACCTGATGCGACTTCACATCCAGCAACCTGGAAAAGAGAAACATTGTGAAAAGTTTAAAATCCAATGAACTTTGAGGCAAACAATTAACTAAGAAAGAATTAACTGAAGCATCATATTTTAATTGTGCCTGGAAGAGAAATCCAATTTTAAAATACATAAAATCATCAAATTTAGTACTATGATTGTAAGTTTGACCCGGGCAATCCTAGATTAAGTTTGACCTCAGCTATCTGAGCTGTAGTTTTGCTCTAGCTATTCCAAGATAGTGATGAATTAGTTGTGAATCATATCAATAGTCGTGATGCACATCAGCTTAATTTTCAAATTTTTTAAAACTACGAGTTGTTGTTCTTGGTGGAATTGGAGAAGTTTTTGTTCTAGTTATGCAAAACTGTGCCAGGAAATTTTCATCGATTATTAAAACAAGGCTTTTCTTCCTTCGTTATGCAACATTCTTGCTAATGTTAAGGCTGATGATCATTCCAACCATTTTGTTGAGTTAGCCTTCTAGCAATGCTGCTCATCTCTCTAACATCTCCAACATCCCCAAGTTGTGTTTCAAATCATGCTTTGGGGAGCCCATATTATACCTTACTTTTTCAATGGTTTACTTGTAAGTTGTAACAAGCTTAAAGCTTTTGTTACATTAGTGATCTGGCTTTAAGAGGCATTATGTGGCTTAAACGGTCATGATGTAAAATTCAGTTGCAAATTAAGCGGGCACTGCAATGGCTTCATTCCACAGCAGGATCGAATTAACAAAATTGTACCTCTTCTTGGTTCATTTTGAGTGGGAGGCGTGAAGAAAGGTCACTAGAATGTCAATATGGTGCCAAAGCAATTGTTCGAACAATAACTAAGCAATGACCAAACTGAGGAAGAAAATTTTGGAGGTGTAGAAATTGTGTAAAGTAAAGGTGTTATGGGTTTTTTAAAGTCAATTATTTTGACAACACCTGAGTTAGAGCATACATTATAACATCTCTTTCTTGATATTCTTTGTGTAGAGGCGTAAAATTGATTCGGGTATTCAAAGTTTGTGCCTCAAACACAAGGTGTAGAGACATGATGGGTAGAATGTGCCTCAGACACAAGAAATGTCAAGGTTGTGGTTGTTTAGGTAAGTTGTTTGAACAATATATTTCCTTTCCAAAAAAAAGCTTAATGTCCAAAGGACATTCAATTCATGTACATTAAGAGCACATAAGCATTGTTGTAGGAATAAACAACGAAACATTTTTATGGAAGGGATAGGGGACTTCGAATATTTGAAGCAAGAAAACACAGTTTAAGATTAGATATTGTCTAATTCAACAATTGCTTCTTAATTTGCCCTTGATGTACATCTAAGTGGCTGTGAATTATACCTTATTTTCATATAAACAAAATGAGAGGAAAATAATCCAAGTTTTGGGGCTCACCAAGGTTTTGAAGTCAATTTCTAACCCAGTAGCCACCCATGTGGGACCAATTAAATGTTCCAATATTTCATTGAGCTCAGAGGTTCTGTACATGTGCAAAATTTCATCAAGAACATTCTTTATTCTACAAAGTTCGATATGATTGGCTTCTTTCCATTCAAGTAGCTTTACAATCTGCACAAATATAGTGAAGAGTCAAATAGGATAACACTTTTGCATATGAAAACAATAAAATGGTCGATAGAAAAAAGGGTAAAACACTAAATATAAAATATATTGAACGCACAGTATTAAAAACCAAAATGGAAAAAGACAATTTACATCAAGAGTAATTAGGATTAAAAACACAGCTAATCTCATTGTTCTTTTTAAGGCAAAGACAATATCAACTAATATATGAAACAATAGTCATGACATGCACCTATTTAGGATAGCATGCATCAAGTTTCATTTGAAGCTCATTCACAAGTAACAGAAGTAAATAGATAACCTTAGCTGAAGAGACACAAGTAAATTCTGGAATTGAGCATGTTGCACTGCTCATAAGTTTACATGTTGCTGCCAAACAAACGCAGAAAGCAATGAGTCCAAAATTAAGT
Organism: Cicer cuneatum; assembly: GCA_037974295.1. Lineage (NCBI taxonomy): Eukaryota > Viridiplantae > Streptophyta > Magnoliopsida > Fabales > Fabaceae > Cicer > Cicer cuneatum. The sequence goes on from JBBPBO010000001.1 coordinate 55,748,713, forward strand.
ATAAGATATCATAATATTATTATTATTACTATTATTAGTTTTTAATATTATTATTATATTATTTTATATAAAGTACAATACAAGCTGAGATAAATTGTGCACTGGAAGAAACAGTTGAATTAAGAAGCAAACAAAGAGTATAACAATTGAAAATCACCTTGAATTTTGGATGCAATCTCATAGGAAGGAGGGTTCAAAAGAAGATCCCTAACATACCTGAGAACCCAAATAAACAGAGAATGAGATAAATTTGTCAAGGAATCAAAAACTAATCACTAAAAGACTATACTTTGAGCTACATAAACTATAAAATTTAAAATAAATGCCGGAAGCAGAACAAGGGAGAAAAATAATTTGAAGTGACATTTTGGTACAGTTGGACAATGAATTGTTATTTCTTTAAATGGTCAAAAATTACCACGTATAAACAAGTTTAAAACAGTAAACAGACACTTAATTAAATTTGGTACAGGATCCAGAATAAATCACTAAAAGACTATAATTTGAGATATATTCAATTATTAAATCTAAAATAAAAAGAAATAAGCAGAACAAGGGAGGTAAATAATATAAATTGAGAATTTTGGTACAGTTGAGATGAGACAAAATAACACAATTATCTAAATTACCAAACATTGCAAAATATAAACAAGTTTAAAATATGACACTTAAGTCTCTACCAGCAAGACAGTATTATCAACATCCTACAACTTAGATAAACTTAATAATGCCTGACCTGAAATCCCTTTTAACATTTTTCCTTTTTCTATGATTATTTTGGGAGTTAGGAGGGAACACGGGAGCTTTTAGGAGAACTGGATGGAAAAGCATCACAAATTAAATTTAAAAGTAAGAGTAGATTTAACTCATGTGATTAGTTTCTATTAGATATTTTTACAATAATGTTGAAGTAAAAAAACAATTAGGGGTTACTTTAGTTTTAAAAAAAAAATATATTATTATTATTATTCAAGTATTTAATGATTTTAAATTTTATTTTTAAGAAAATGATTTAATGTATTTATAAAATATGAGGGTTTTTTATGTAAATTTTCAAAAATTGAGGGGGGGCGCTCTTGCATATTAAGTCAAAGTATATAATAACTTAATAAATGTATTTTTATCAATTTTACAAAACAAAAATTAACAGTTAAGGAATTAAGTGAGCATAGTTAGAAAAAAGAGTGGTTTAAGTATAACGCGTGTTTTAAAAAATAGAGGGAATTTTCTGTGTAAGAAAAGTAAATAGAAGAAAAGGTTGAAGTAATTTACTCTAATTAAAAAGAAGAAATCCCGGTTGTAACTAGATTGTGTATCATGATATATAATGAAAAGGATGAAGATAGAATAAACAAAAATAGTACCTACAAAAATTTTAAACATTGAGTTTGGCAATAACTAGCATGGAATGATTTTCAACTGATACATAAAAAAATATAAGATTAATTTACTCACAGTACTGGTAATCCAGTGCAATGTGGTGGAAGTAAGACCTTCAACAAAGATGGTATTCCATCTGTAGGAATGACACCTAAAAACGCAAGAGATGCAGATTTATTTATGAGAAAGAAAAAGACTAGTGAGCATAATCAATGTTTAAGATACCAACCAATTTGAGTAGATGTTCCAAGAGTTAAAGGTTGAGCCCTATTTCCCGAAGACACTGTTACGTTACGAAACATAACATCGTGATCAAGACCATAAAGCTCTTTTACCTATGTTCCAAAGTTAAATACACAAAAGAATCAAAAAAAACTCATTTATATGCATTACATTCAAAATTAAATAAAAAATGCAAAAGAATTATTTCCTGTTTAGAATCATACCTTGACCAAAAGATCAGAAATAGGGTTGCCATCAAACCATTCAAAATGTCTGGATCTACATTCTCCCCACAAGAGGCCCCCTTCACCAAATTCTCCCCAACTGGAAGTTCCTGATATACATTACTCAAATACATAAAAAAGGATGCATGAAACTACAAATATGTCATACATGTGTTTGAGAGGAGAAATTGTCCCTAAAGTTTCACAGGAAATCAAGCATGGTTAAGTATCTTAAGATACATGCGAGTGGTATCTTGATTCGATAATAAATTGAATCTAATCGATATGAAGCTCTAGTGTGTATCTCTTTGCACATGAATGTCATCTTGAATCCCGATTCATTATGATGAATCTCGATTCACTGTGATGAATCCTGATACAGCAAGGTGTATATAATTTTAATGATATGATATGAGCTTTGCCATGTAGTAGATTAAGTCACCATACACAAGTATAAATGTTTGGGACTGTGGTCTAACTTTTATGATAAAATGATAAATAAAAAGAATAAGAAAGTACGAACCACAAGAGTTCCTCCTCAAAGATGTATGCAGAAATAAGTGATGGTAATGACAAGTTCGAAGCTTAGTAACAACTGCTTCTTCTGTCAAGCAGTCTTCCGAAGAATATGTCTTCATGGTCTCTAGGACCATATTAATGCAATAGCCCCTTGCCGAATGAGAAATGCCTATAATAAAAGAGGCGTTGTCAAAATTGATCATTCCAATGTAGTTCAAAGATGTACTATTAATGAAATTTGTGAATAATCAGAAGCAAACACTAAAACAAAAGACACATATTTCCTCACAAATTAGGAACATCTTACATATATTCATAAGTTTATATTTTTATGATATAACATAGTGTTTAGGAAAATGACATGAATAACAGAACAATACCAGTGAGGAAAAATAAGCTCTGTAAGCAGAACAATAGATCAGAAACAAAATAAATGAATCAATGGACCACTTTATCCAAATTGAGAAACCCCTTCAAATTGCAACATTGCCATGTAATGGTTTGTCCAACTTAATATAAAAAGCTCATCAAAATGCAGCAAAAGTAAGACAAAACTAATGCTATGCAATTGGCTAAAGAGAAATGAAGTGACCAGATATAAATTATATTAATATAAGTTGCTATTAGAATATTAAAATTCTAAAAATCTAATTAGTAGTATAATTAGGCAAAAAAACTCCCATACCTACTACAGGCATAGGTTCGGGAAAGTCAAGATCATGATCAACCCCAACAAGTCCATATACATAGGGATTTCCTGGATGAGCATGCCTGAAAGTTTGAACATTAAGTCAGTCACACAACATACTCAGAAAATCCATAATTGTTTTATAAAAAATTAAAAGTTATCTGGAAAAGAAAACAATTCATTTCAATGAGCTCTACAACAAACAAATCTTCAAAAGGTAATCTAAATTACGAATATATGGTTATAAAAAGCTCACAGACACTATTCTGCACAAGCATACAGCATACCAATAGAGGTTGCCTTAGCTGGTTAGGACCAAAAGAAAAGGAGACAGTAACAAAAGTTTAAAGTCATAAAGATTGCAAGTGACAATGTCAAGAAAAAAGAGACAATTTTCTATATAGTTGGAAAAATTGACAAACAGTAGCATCGTGTAAGGTAGCTTAAAATAGATACAAATATTACTACTATAATATTAATGTAATTGACAACATAAACCATGTACAGAAAACATCTAGCTGATTTCCAATTTTGAGTTGGACTCTGTTTGTTAAGGAGGATACCTTAACCTTTGTCCATATACCCTTCTATTCTTTTTCTACAACAACAACCAATCTCTTTTTTCTTTCTTTCTATTGAAACTTTTCTCCAATCCAAAAAGAAAAGGCACATAGAAACATACCCACAGATCATCAACTTTCTAATCACAAATAAAACAAATATTAGTGAAAAGGACAAGTTTTTTTCCTCAATCACACCAAAGCAAGCTCCACCAATTGACATATGAGAGAAGGAGGGAGGACAGAGACCACTGGCATATAGAGAATGGTGAACTTACCCAGATATAAAACGGCGTTTCCTGGATCGAGCTTGAGCTGGGCCCTGAACTTCCTCCACAATGCACTGTCAAGCAAAAAAATTGTAAGCAATGTGTATTCGTTAACACAGAAAACATCATAACAACAACATACAAACAGCATAAATGCATAAATAGGGGCTAGTAATTTTGGGTTTCATTTGAAGGACGATATAAATTGAAAGGCAACAGAAGATAGGATAAACTCAATCAGGTAATGATGAAATTAAAATAGGGGAAAGTGGACGACCATTTAATTGCTGCACTCACCACAGAATAACCATTATGTGTAAGATCATCCAAAGTTTGTCGAAGATTCTGTAACCAAAGACACCCTTAAATATATAACAACACGGCAACTAAATTTAACCATAGTTGTATTGAAACAAATACAAATTTATCATTGTTAGTGCACAACATAAAAACATAACACTAAAATGCCTTTAAAATTTAGTTTAGGTGAAAACATTAAGCTCACGTCAGCAAAATAATGAACACTCTGAATATTGATCCAGGTGTCACAAACCATTAACAAAAGTTCAGCATCAACAACCACTCAAGGAATAGCAACATTCATAGAATGGCATCTGTATCTTGTTTCTTGTTGCACAAACACAAGGTATAAAAAAATGTGACAGAAGCTGTATCCCTTTTTATTCTTGTATGATCCACTAACAGTTACCAATATAAATGAAACAGCTTGAAAACAAGCACAACCAGTCAGTACATTAATATAAATTTTCTCATCAGAAGATAAAAATACACAACATGCATGAGAATAAAAATGGCAATACCACAACAGGGCAACCAGCTCTGGGGATGCTATCTGTTCGCAGACCGCCAAAGGGATTTAAACCTGCATATTCAACAAGAATACAGGCATCTATTCCAACAGCTTCATAGAAGTCCCCAACCTGAGCACATAATGGGAAAAAAGATATAGACAGCAAAAGAAAGTTAGCTACCTAAAGGGTATATAGAGAGAATTATCATAGTGTGCATTGTGCAAGCAAAAGAGTAAACAGAAATTGGTTGAGAATCGCAGTTTTGTTTCCTTTAGACTAAACACATAAGTCTGCCAATGCCTGACCAAATTCTCATTGAATGTATAAATATAACGTACTCTGCAGAGTAAAATTTGACGCGGGAATTTCGACTTGAACTGCAACATTTCCCAGTTAAGAGTTCCTTCCTTCAGGCTGCACAAACAAAATTTGATTCTTCCATCAATTTCTCATAATAATAATATTATCAACTTATGTAGGCGGTAACAAATCTTTTCAATAGAGAAAAGAAAATGGTGGGGAATAACAAAACATGACAGCAGTTTGAAAATTAATAACGATCACCATTAAGAACAAAGTCAAAAATGAAATGAAAATGAAAAACCATCAATTTCATAAGTGCTCACCTTCCATTTTTCAAGTTAGAATCCATGCCAAGCAAATTTGAATATTCAAGCCTTTCAATTAGATGCACTGTTGAGGGCTTTTTGCACATCTGCAACTTCTGCCATAATTTGGAGAGGAACCAAGAAAGATAAAGCAAGGTTTTCTCAAAAGATTCTGTTGTTTATGATCAAAACAATAAAATATAAAAATGGCAAAGTAGGGGAAAAACTAAATTGACTTACCTCTTTCCACCATAATATGTGACAAAGATCTTTATCATCTAAAACATTACTTGATACTCTGACCTTCTTGATCACTTTACTGCTCCCCCTTAAAGCTTTCCTATCTTTAAAACATGATATCTTCTCTACGCATCCATTAATTCTGTACATCAACAATTTTAACAATTTAGATACCAAACCATAAAACAACAAAAATTTACACCATTATGATTTCATCATGTCAAGAAAATATTACATCCAAATAATTAGAATGAGAACTTCACATTGTGCTTCACATGCCATCCAACACAAAAACAAAGGTTTTGTATTGAAGTATACCATTCACATTTTACCTAATTCATATACACATATAGTAACCATAGCATAACTTCTTAATCACAATTCATGAGCACTGAATGAACTATTTAAGGTTCTAAATAGACAAAGTGATCACCAAGAAAACAGTTGGAACACTTTGTTGCAGCAACAGATAATGCAAGGAATAGGTATCTATATCTCAAATAAGCTCAAAGTCATGACCTATTATTGGCATGCATAAGCACGTATGAAACTGTTTGGGAGAGCTTATGAAACCAGCTTATGACATTTTCATAAGTTGTTTTTAGCTTATTGTCATAAGCTCTCCATGATAGCTTATTGTCATAAGCTCTCCATGATAGCTTATACGAAAACGAAAACAGATAGACTTTATTTTGTCTTTTTATTGAAATAGCTTATACATAAACACTTATATGATTTAGTGTTTTTACAAAACACCAAAATCAAGGTGGAAAATCACAATGGACCAAAAGGTACACTTTGAAGCTTCTAAAAATCACAACTATAAATTCACAGTAGGTGGTTCACCGCTCAACCAAACACACTCAGTCTAAAACTCTCTCACTCTTAAAGCCAAAAGTTACTCTCTCAAAGTTTGCATATATATATATTATCACAACTATGTATTTTTTTTCAAACAAAAATATCATCTTCTACACAAAAACATACCAAAACTACTTGCCTCCATTTTTCACATTGAAAATAAATTTAAAATAAAATAAAATGAAATCGTAGCATAGCATAAGTCCTCTAAATAAAACCAGAGAGTATCGTTGTTGCAATAAAACATTAACTCGACGCAGTTCAATGCATTTACACAAAAACAAAACAAAAAAATAAAATAAAATGGGCATTCAGAGTAATAATAATGAATGTTTAATAAAATTCAAACCAAAATGAGAGAGAGAGAGAGAGATTACCGGAGGAAGCGAGAGGGAAGGAAAGAAATGTGAGAAGAAGGAGAAGGAAAGTGAAGGAAGAGAGAGAGGGAACGGAAGCAAGGGAATGAAACGACGACGTTTCGAGTAGTAAATAGCTTGTACATTGTAAAATGGGAAAGTGAAGAGTGTAGTGCTGTCTGTGTTTTGCATAAATGAAAACCCCACACAGACAGGGAAGGGGCTTCCCGCCACACGCGTTCTGTGCCTGTCTCTCTGTTTTCCTTCTCTCTCCTGGGTGGCTGCTAATTTTTACTCTATTTATTTATTTATTCAAAATATTTTAAAATAATATATTTTTTTGCATAAATATATTTTCAATTTTGCTACCCACACCTCTAAAAAAAAAATTTAAAACCAAAATTTCCAAAATGTCCTTCCCCCTATATTTCAATCTTCTTCCTTAACCTACTTCCTATTCATTATATCTTCATCATCTTCAATCATCTTATTAATCTTCATCTTCTTCAAACATCATCAAACATCTTCATCATCTTTAACATCTTCGATCAAGTAAGTGCAATGTTGTTGCTGTTGTTTTTTCTACACTATTGTTGTTATTTATGTTTATCATTTTGCAAGCAAGGCTAGAATCACAAGTTTTCGTTTTTGATGTTGTTGCAAACCCTTCATGTACGCGTACTCATTGTCAAAAACCTAGAAACGTACGTTAACTCAATTCACGTAGAGTGTTCGTAAAATGAGTTCATGTAGGCTATTGAGTTCATAACACTGAGTTCACGTACATGATATTGATTCACGTAAGGTCTACTTAGTTCACGTACGTGATCTTAATTCATATAGGCTATTGAGTTCACGTACGTTATATGAATTCACAGGCTCTTGCTAAGTTAACGTATGTGAACTGTTTCTGGAATTGCTAGGTCTTGTTGAGTTCACTTACGTAAACTATTTCTGTAAATGCTTCTGGAATTAACGTATGATTTATTGTTTTAATTTTGATTAAGACTTGGTATTGCAAAAATGGTGCGCACTATGTTTACCAACAGATAGGGCCATGTTATACTTAATGAGGGTACTTCTAAGAGGAGGGTCGTCGTGTTAGACCAACCGCTTCCGCACGGGCTCTGCATGCTCAGAGGTCTAGACGAGAACAACGACGATTACAGCATGAAGAGGCACAACAGGAAGAGGAAGAGGCACAAGATGAACCTATACAGGATGATGGATATCATGTTGGTCCGATTTACATGTATGTTCTTAGGACATTTGGTGATAATGTGGCAACTAAACTTTGGGATGGCGTGGTAATTATCTCAATCAAATTAAATTTTTAATAGTTGTTTTCTTAATGTGTTTTAACTTATATTTTTTGCTTAATTTATTTCAGGATCGCGGCGAATTAAGGGTGTTTAGCAACGGTAAAAAATTAAAAGAAATCGTGATTGAACATCAAGAGGTTGAGCAATTGGTTAAAAGCTCCGGATTATATTCATTGCTAAAATGCAGCTACTAAATGATCGACAAAAGGATCATTTCTGCCTTCGTAGAGATGTGACATCGTCACACCAATAGCTTCCATCTTCCAATTGGGGAGATGATAATTACTCTAGACGATCTCTTCTTTCTGCTGCATATTCCCATATTCGGTGCATTCTTCAGTATGAATGTATTTAATAAGGACGGTGGTGCAAATATATTGTCTGAGCTTTTCGGAGTCACTGAGGCTGCTTCTTGTGCTAAATTTAATTTCACGCAGACAACCACCGTTCAATTTAGTTGGTTACGAAGTAGAAATGTTGCTTTACAAGGAAGGGGGTTTGTAAAGCTGTCTTTTAAAATTTTCTGTTAACACTTAAAAAATACCTCAAGAATAATCTTGGTTAATAAGACAGAAAATGGAGAACGTTTTTGGTTAGTTTTAAAAGGCAGAACAATCTTAATAATAAAGACAGAAAATGGAGAACGTTCTAGTTTGTTTTAAAAAACATAAAATTGTTTTCAACTTAAGTAAGTAAAGAGCTGAATTTAAATGGAGATAGAGAAGAGATAACACACAGATATTTATTCTGGTTCACCCACCCAACTTGGGCTACATTCAGTCCTCACACAAATGAGATTTTCCACTAAGTGCTAAAAAACAAAGAATCTTCTTGGTTTTACAGCACCTAGCTCATATCAACCTTGATCTGTCACAATTGTCAATTCTTTCCGCCCAAAAAGAGTTTCAATCAGATCACCTATCAACCCTTGATAGGATTTTTACAACTCACCTTTTAACCTTAAAAGGATTTTTCTAAAATGACTCGCTCAAGCTATAAACAAGCCTTATAGTCTGGAGTGTTATATGATAATGATAAGATTTATAACAGAATATGTTTTGACTCAACTCTTGTTTGAGTTTAGATTCTTTACAAGAGGTTTTAGTAAACTAAAGATAATGAATTTGAAAGAGGGTTACTGATATCTTTGAGAGGCTTTCAAGTGTTAATGTGAGTGATTGATGATTTTCTTTGCACTTGAATCTCTTGTTTTTCTCTTCAGTAGTGAGGTTCCTTTTATAGAATTTTTGGAAGTCCTTGTAGGCTCAATATTACCGTTCGAGGAGGTTCCCTTGGTCAAGGGGCAGGATAAAATAAACAGACCTTAATTTAATTCTTTTGACTGCACTTTTCTGCTTCGTTGACTTAATGACTTTCTCATATTTGTTTATTTTCTGCCATTTGATCTGTGCATACTTTAGGTTCACTTTGATCATGAGAATACGTGTCAGAATGTGATGTTGTACAACAAATCAAAAAAGTTCTTGGTCTGGTTCATAAACTGGAGAATGTTCTGGTGCAGAATGACAGACACTGGAGAATGTTCTAGAGCCTAGAGAATGATCGTTTTCAGCTGTTTCTTCTGTTTTTCCTTGCTCTAAATATTTTCTCTTTAGATCTTTTAGAATGTTTCTTTTGCTATCTTTAAAGCTTCATATCCCATGAGGATGTACTGGAAATCCGTTTAAAATAAACATGATTTTTCCTTGCATAAAAATCAGGTGCAAACAATCTTGATGAAGTGAAAAGAATCCTGGAGAACGTTCTTGGTTTTTCCAGAAAACTTCCAGAACGTTCTTGGTTCTTGGCTATCCATTTTTAGCTTTCTTCTTTAAACTGATTATGCTTAGTACCTATATTGGATTTACACTCAAATACACATGTTAAATAACAATTAACTTAGAATCATAATTAGAGTCTTTAATTAATCTTTGTTTGTTTTCATCAAAACACTTTAATTGAGATTTAGTCTTAATAGATTACTTGAAGTATACCATCAACGCTGTCGTGACCAACATTGGCAGATGGCTACGAGGGTACTTCTTTTATTTTTGGTCGGTTGCACCTTTTTCAGCGACAAGAGTGCCTTTGCGATTAGTGTTACCTATTTAGACTGCTTTCGAGACCTCAATTCATGTGGGGGATATGCATGGGGTGTTGCTGCTCTTGCTTACCTCTATGATAATCTTCGCGAAGCGAGTATGCATAAAACCAGAACAGTTTATGGGTATCTGACACTATTGCAAGTAATGGTTGTTTATTGCGTTAATAATTTTTATTATTAATTATAAACTAATGAAATGTTATTATATATGTACATGTGTGGGGTCTATGAGCATTTTCCAACATTATGTGTAGATTGCTGTAAACTCTCTCCTATTTATGTTGAGGATTACCCTAGAGCACTTAGATGGAAGCCAAAAAAGGATAAAGGTTTGGTTCTTCCATTTATGAAAGCTCTTGACGAGATTGACGTTGATCAGGTATGTTGGACACCATATGAGCAGCATCGATTGAAGCGACAGTTTGAAGAGGTTTCTTTATTTAGAGGGTGGATACGTTGAGGCCCGAAGATGTACGCTCATATGCTAGACAGGGTATTGTGTCAACGATCATGTCCAAACCATTCATGGCTCACCGTTAGAGATAGTGGGTCAAACGACCACACCAGATGAAATAGACATAATGTTTACGCAGTACGATGTGTATGTAGTGGATGTTGGTGCAATTGTACATGGTCTGCAGCTTGTTCGAACGATTACATGGAGTGGTTTCGCAAAATTTATCATCCATACATATTTCAAAGAGAACCAGTTCATGAAGATCCTTCTGTTGCAAAATCTGTCGTTGATGCCGCTAAAGAAGCAGTTGACATAACGATATATTAATTTCAATTTATTACATAACAAAATTAATTATTCATCTATTATTTTAACTCAATTATTTAATGTATTTTTTTAATGCAACGTCGAGCAATACAAATTGCAAAAGAGCTTCTCGGTCGGCAACTAGTATTACCTGATGGCAAAATCTGCCGTTGATGCCGCTAAAGAAGCAGTTGATATAATGGTATATTAATTTCAATTTATTACATAACAAAATTAATTATTCATCTATTATTTTAACTCAATTATTTAATGTATTTTTTTAATGCAACGTCAAACAATACAAAATGCAGAAGAGCTTCTCGGTCGGCAACTAATATTACCTGATGGCATCAGACTCGTCAATAAATTAATTTTGATGTTGTGAACTCATGGGGGGTGGTAGAGATTGGTCTAACATAGTACCATATCGTAGGGGTAATAGAGGAACTTATGCTGTATTTAGAGATTGAATATGTATTAATATTCGAATATTTTGGTTATTTAAAATATTTAGGATATTTGTAATACTGATTTGACAGGTTATAGCAACCGCAATATTTGAATTCATACAATATTAAATATCAACCATTCAGTTTACAATATATTCATTTATAGTGCATAGAAATATCTGCAACCAATGTCGCATGGGACCATTGTAAATAAACTCTCATTGTCGTGCTTCTTCAGTGCAATATTTTTTCCACAAATTACTTTTTCTCCGATTTGGTACTTTTTGTGAATATACTTTAAGTTCAATTTTAAAAAAAATAAATAACTAAATTTCACTTGATGAAGCCATTGTTGTTGTTATTGTTATAAGATTTAGAAGATTAGTTTTTCTTCCCTTTCAAATGGTAGTAGCCGAACCAAGGTTAATATTTTGGAAAAAAAATAAATTTGAGTTTGTTGTTCTTAAAATTTATTTTGGAACTATGAGGTTTTAAAATTTTGTGATTAAATTCTTGATTTTGAAACCTTGGCCGTTTCGAAATGATTTTTTTAGTGAATTCTCTGAAAAATTGAAGGATGTTGATTTCTAAAAATATGTTTTTATACGTTGAAAGTGTGTATTGTGAATAATGATATTAGTCCTTACTCGTTTTAAACTCTTTTAGTAAATATACTCTAAGGGGATTAGGAGTAAGAAAAGGTTTGTAAGGTAGTTAAACTCTCATTGACTAATTTGACAAAGTCAAACACTATTTGATTGAAGGTGTTGGCACGAGCAAGATTTTCGTTGTGTTTGATTGTGGTAGCAATAGTTGTTGAAAAAACTATAATTAAGGTAAGGGCTCCTTCCAAAAAATTTAGTTTGCACATAGGGACTTTATATGTGTGTTTGATGTGTGCATATGTGATAATTAATATTGATGTGGTTATGCATTCTTGAGTGATAATACGTGTTGTTATATGTTATGAATTTTTATTGACGAGAACGTGTCTTGAGTATGCTATGTGAACAGTATAAAAAAAATTGTTAGTGTTTAATGAGTATTAAAAGGGAAGTCTTTTAATAGATACATTTACATAATAATTGTTGTGAAAGAGTTAGAGTATGCTCATGCATTTCATAGTTAGTGGTGACCGTGATGGGTCACGATATTAGTGGTGACCGCGATGGGCCACGGGATGGTTCCATGAGTTTATTGGTCCATCTTATCTTACGAGGATTTTTAGTCGTGTAGGTCTGTGATAGACTGCACTCTGGTAAATCGTGCTGATCTGTGATAGGTGGCACCTCGGTAATTAGTGTTGGAACCAAGTTGGTTCTAAGTCTTAGGATTTTGATGTTTACAAAAGGACTCAATGTAATCTTATTTTGTACCTTGAATTATTACATTAAATACAACCAGAAAATGAAGTTTGCAGAGGCAGAAGATGCATCCAGAATGCATCGTGGAATTACCAAAAGATACTCCAGGATCACCAGAAGATATCTTTGCTTGCCCAGATCAGAAGGAAGCAATGTCAGAAGAAGACCTGGACCATACCAGAGGAAAGCCTGCTAGAGGGAGAGTTTGTCCAGACCAAGAGGAATCAAATATCAGATTTATTCCAGAAGTTATTTTGACCAGAAGATGGCCTGGCAGTGAGAAATTAAAACAGCCTAGACTTGTTCCAAACTCAACCAGAAGATAAGTTAATGAGTCCAGAACAAGAGAATCAATCCAGATTTGACCCAGATCAGAAGATAGCATGGTTCAGGGTATGAAACTAAGTCCAGACCAGAAGAAATGATTTCCATAATTGATCCAGACCTGATCCAAAATCAAAGGTAAAATGTCCAGACTGAAATATTATTTATCCAGATTTAATTTCAGTTTAATCCAGACCAAGTCCAGAATTGGTCCAGATCAGAGGGAAGATTTCCAGATCAATGGTTCAGAATTAATTATTTGGCCCAGTGTTGGTCGAAATCAGAGGGTCAGGATGTGTGGTCCAGCAATGGCCGAGATCAGAGGATTGTAGCATATCAGGTGCAAGTCCAGGATGGCCGAAATCAGAAGATCAGAGGGTTAGGAAGTGTGGTCCAGGGATGGCCGAAATTAGAGGATCACATCATATCAATTAGTTTGGTCCAGATGTGGACTAGCGCAGAAGAATCCAATGGTCCAGATTTAATCAGGAGGATTAACGGTGGAGATTTTATTTTATTTTAATCAAAGTATTAAAAATTATGTGTTTTATTTTTACTTTATATCTGCTGCTAACTCTGGTTTTATTCATACATCAAGTTTAGTTTTAAAAGTGTAAAAACAGGAAAAGTATTCAAGTTAGTCAAACACAATTCAACCCCCCCTTCTCGTGTTTGCACCTTCAATTAGTACTAGTCTGTGATAGGCGGTACATTTATGGTTTACACCCCTCGATAAGGGTTTAGAAATTCCAGAATCATGTGCATTGACATGTAAGCATTGTATTAGGATGCTTGGCACGCGAGTCATGTTTGTGATGATATGATATATGTATATACATGTTCTGTTATTGTTTATTATCATGTCGTAGTTGCTAAGTGTTTACTGTTTGTGTTTATGATATAATTGTTAACTGTTAATTTCGATTGGTGACCATTTACATTACTATGGAAATCATGGTTTTGCCCTCAAATGATACCCGAGTTCGTTCCACCGACTGTTACCGTGACAATGAAGACATCGTTAAACTTCCCTGACCGACATTCGTCGACTACTTGGGTATATGACCCCATCTCAAGCAGGGCTACACATACGGGGAAGGTGGTGAGGACAAGTAGGAGAGCTGGGGTAGCGTCGCTCATGGAATTCACTCACAAGAGGATCGACTTACCTGTACCTTCAGGATTAGTACTCGGGGCAAATGGGGTATGGACAGATGCAGAGGATACTTCAGTCAGAGGTGAGACGGAGGCCACCGTAGGTGTGGTGACTCCCACTGTAGTAGCAGGGGATGTAGTGCTTGGACCAGGAATGAGCGATAAAGGTAAAAGGCCGATGCTAATGGGAGAACATATTCCAGGTCCTTCTAGGCTAGTCGGGACCAGGGTTTTGTTAATGGATCGTCGGTACCTTGGTTGGTGTCACTGCGAATCGAGTCTGAGCTTTCACTCCCGGTGCACGATCCCCTACCAACTTTCACTGAAGTAGATGACTGTTTTGAGATTTCAGCGTTGCCGAAGCCACCTATATCGTGGGTGGATCTGACTTCTGAGGAGACTGATCCTTCTATGGCTGATGAGGAGGAAGAAGTTACTTCGAGGAGAGATACCGCGTCAGATGGGACTTGTGCAGTGTGTGGAGGTCACCCTTGTTACTGTAGTTGTTAGTGGACGACTAGATTAGTTTTGGGTTGTATATGGCCTTAATGTCTTTTTTGTGATTGTACATATTTTGTTTTGGGATGATTGTACCTATGACGTTCTTTGACAATTGACTTTTGTTGGTGGGTCCATGTTCCTGCGTCAATGCTGACCCCGTCCCTGCTGACTCTGTCCCTCCCACCTCATATCCAAAGGCAGAAGAACGTTGCTCTTAGAAAGAGCTACGTGCACTGAAGAAGATCCGTAAGGATCAGAATAAACTCTTTACTAGCATGGCCACTTTTCATCACACCCTTGTGCAGTTCAACACACTCGTTGAATGGGTTACTGCATATTTGGTCAAGATTATTGCTCAAGATGCACATCCTCCTGTGCCTTCTGTTTAACCTCCTCCACCACTACATTGTCCATCAACCTCCTCCTCATTTGATGATTCCTCCCCATCCAAATAGATTGACAATGTTTGGGCCCCACTACTTTTTGCTGTTGACAAACTTAGGGGAGAAAAGTTACATCTAAATTGTCAATGATTAGGATAGTTGAAGGTGCAAACACCATAAGGGGGTTGAATTGTGTTTGTAATACTTGAATTCTTTTTCTGTTTTTGATGATTATTTAAAATCTAATATATAAGCAAACAGAATTAGCAACGGATAAAGTAAAATAATCAACACAAAGATTTATCTTGGTTCACCATTAACTAGGCTACATCCAATCCTTTCACCTTGAAGGATTTCTCCACTAATTCAAAACCTTTGAATTACAACAGCACTACTGACCCTCCAAGTCAGTCTTCCCAAACAGTCTAACAATCCTAAACTTTTAAGGAACACAACACTTTGACTTCACAAGTCAAGTCTTCTCCTACCAATCTGACAACCCCATATTGCAGAAGGGATTTCAACATCTTGAATCTAATTGCTAAGTCACCTGCTACTTCTTCTGACTCTTCAGATTGTAGACTTTACTTCAATAATATAGATCTGACACAAGGGAACGAAAAACAAGAGTACTTGCCAATGGAAAGCTGATTCTCACAATTAACCTCACTGAAAACTCGAGTGTTTGCCTCTGGAAGTTTATGATTCTTTTACTGATTTTCGATCAAAGTCTTCTGCCTTGGGCCTCCTTTTATAGATGAAAATTAGGGTTTCTTCCATGATCAAATTCGAGCTGTATCTGTCCAGATTCTCTTGCAAAAATTGAAGTAGCAATATCGATTTACAAGAAAGGGGGTTTGAATTGTAAATTCGCCCTTTTAAAATTCCTGTTAAAAACTTATGAAAATAACTCAAGATTGATCTTGGTTGTGAAAACAGAAAAGGAGAACGTTCTTGGTTTTCACCAGAAAACAGAGAACGTTCTTGGTTAGTTAAAATCAACAGTTCAGTTTAGCTATTTAACTTGATAATTAACAGACTGAAAGTAAATAGAGATAAGGGAAGAGATATCACACACAGATATATCCTGGTTCACCTAACTCGGGCTACGTCCAGTCCTCACAACGGTGAGATTTTCCACTAAATGTTTAAAACAAGAACCTTCTTGGTTTTACAGCACCTAGCTTAGATCAACCTTGATCTTTGTTACAGACTTTAATCTAATTCCACCCAAAAAGAGATTAATCAAATCACCTACCAACCTTGATAGTGATTTCTTACAATCTACCCCAAACTATACTTAACTCTTATAGTTTGAGTTTTACAATAATGATGAGATTGTTTAGAATCTGAGATGTCTCAACTTTTGTTTGAGATTCGATTCTTTACAAAGAATTCAGTATAAATGTATCAGAGTAAAAAGAATTTAATCAAACTGATTCTTGTAAGTGATGAGAGATTTTCAAGTATGTATGTGAGTGATTGATGATATATCTTGGCACTTGAATGTCTTTGATTTTTGGACAGAATCTGAGTATGCTCAACTTGTGTTTGATATTAAATTCTTGACAAAAGAATTCAGTAGATGATTTTGATATGAAGAAGAAAAACAGAACTGAATCTTTTGTTTATGATTGAGAAGCTTTCAAGTATGTAGATGTATGTGAGTGATGTTTTTTTTTCTCTGTACTTGAAGTTGTATTTCTTCCTGAGCTTTCGCCTTCCTTTTATAGGCGTGAGAGCATTTAATGATGGTCAAATAGAGCCGTTGGTAGTGCTCTTGTCAGGCTTGACTAAAGGCATTATTTCTAAATAAAAATAATCCAACTTTTGACTATTTTTATTTTCTGTTCAGACTCGATTGTGTGTTGCGTTTTGGATCAAATTTTCTTGAGTGATTACTGATCCTTTAACACTTCTGATAAGTGATAATATTGTAGGCTTGAACTGGAGCTTTTGAATCACTTAAAACATATTAAAAATGATCACAAAGCTTGTTGCAGAAAAACTGTACTTGCTGGAGATTGATGATCAATCTGGAGCTTTAGCTTTTGGGTTTCCTGGAGATTGGTAATCAATCTGGACTAATATCTGAACATATTGGAAGCTATCTTGATGCATTGTATATTGTTAAGATTGTTTATCAATCTTGACAGCAGAACTGAAGTTTTGATTATGTCAAAACAACTTGGAGAATGATGATGAACTTCTGCAGAATGTTAATGAAAATTCTGGAGATTGATAATAATTTGGAGTCCTAGTATTTGAACTTTCTGGAGATTGATAATCAATCTGGAGGTTCAGTTTTGATCATTCTGGATGTCTTCCTCTGAATGTATTTTCTGGAGATATCCTCTGATATCGTTTTCTGGAGATATCCTCTGGTATCCTTTGGTTGAGGTATCATCTGGTTTTCTCTGGTTTAGGTATCCTCTGATATCCTCTGGTTGAGGTATCCTCTGATATCCTCTGGTTGAGGTATCCTCTGATATCCTCTAGTTAAGGTATCCATTGATGTCTTCTGGTTGAGGTATCCTCTGATGTCTTCTGGTTGAGGTATCCTCTGATGTCTTCTGGTTGAGGTATCCTCTGATATCCTCTGGTTGAGGTATCCACTGATGGCAGTTTGGTGAGGTATCCTCTGGTATCCTCTTCTTAAGGTATCCTCTGGTGACATCATCATCTGGCGATGTCATCCTCTGGTAATGTTATCTTCTGGTGACGTCATCATCCTATGATAATGTCATCCTTTGGTAATGACTTCATTCTCTGGTGACAGCTTCTGGTATCCTCTGGAGGTATCTTCTGGTGATGTTATCGGGTAACATCTTATGTTTTTCCAGATTGTGTCAAGAGTGTTCTTTATGCTGATTTATTGGCTTTCCTTGAATCATTAACATGCTGTTAATTCTGAACATTCTGGAGACTGTTCAGTCTTGCTTTGGCAGCTTGATTCATGGCCTTTTTTCTTTGTGATTAGAATGGTTCCTTTTGATTCTAATTGATCACATATGTTCCTTGTCATGTACTCTCAGTACTGATGTAAATTCCAGATGCAATAACTTTAATTAAGTGGTGGAGAAAGTTTGGTTTTTATGCTATCACAGTCTTGCGAACATTCTCCTTTTCCAGAATATGTCAAGAATGTTCTCTGCTGCTGTTTTCTTCGATTCTTGCTTTGTTCACTTATGCATTTATGTTCCTTAAACAAACTTAAGTGAAATCATTAGTAGACCACCATTCATAAAACTTAATCATTTAATTTAAAAGGTTTGTTGTCATTAAAACATATATCAAAAAAGGTTTTTCCCTCAACAATCTCCCCCTTTTTGATGATGACAAACCTTTTGAATAAATCATAAGTTTTATGGATGGATATAAATAAAATTGCAAGAATGTTCTTAAATATGTAATTAAACTCCCCCTAAACACATGCAAGAGTTTAATTCTTATCATTCTAATTAAACTCCCCCTAAACATATGCAAGAGGTTAATTCTTAACATTCTTCATTAACTTCTATCATTTTATATCCATCATATATTTCTCTCCCCCTTTTGACATCTATCAAAAAGGTTGGAGAATAGACATAGAAGTAAAAAAAATGGAGTAATAGCATAAGTGTACTACACATAGAAATCATGTGGTTGACCAATGCATTCATATATCAAACTAGTCAAGTTTGCATTTAGCATTAAAGAACATAGCATATATGATGATTATATCATTGTAGTCAATATTGCAATCAAGATATGGATAATGATAACAACAACAATATGACATAATTGTATGCAAGCATTTTAACGCACTTTGAAAAATAGTCAATGAATATATATTCTTCTCATTTTTTAGAAAGAAAACAATGAGTAAACTTCAGTTTCAAGAAGAATAATATTTTCTAAAAACTCCCCCTGAATTTATTTTTTAAATAATTCAAAGTTCCATAAAACAAGGAAAATGTCACTTTGCTCTTTGTCCTCTTTTCACAAGAGATCACCTTTTAATTTGAATATGATCAAGCTTATTGTTAGAAATAGATCCATTTTTCATTTTTATAACTAGAGAGAATGAGCGCATACAAGGAAGCGAAATAAGATGAATCAAATATAATTTCTCTCTTTACAAAACATTCTTATTCTAAGAATTTTTGCATTTTTCAAAAACTAATTTTTAAATGGATAAAAAAATATGTCAAAGGATTTGCTCACATTAAAAAAATGTTTTTTCACAAAGTTTTTTGCAAACACACAAATAAACAATAAGGCATATATTCAAGCATACTTTCATGAGGCTTTTTGATTGTTGCTATTTTTATCTATCATGTTTAAAATAAATTTAAACAATTGAGATTAATTTTCACAAAAGAAGTAAGCAACAAATAAAACTCATTTGCAAAGACATATATTAATATGCTTCAAAATGTTCACATATCAATTTTTGACTTTCATGGCATAATCTTCTTGGATTACTTCAAAAATGAATCCTAAACAAGGATATAAATTTAAAATATGTTGAAGAAGGATCTTTTTCAAAAGCCACATTATAAACTTAATTTTTTGGTTTTTTGAAAAGCCATATTCAAGAAATTATACTTAGACAACAAGCAATGTATAGGCTATTCAGTATATTCAAAATAATTGAAGAGAACATGATAAAGAATACTTTCAAATTCATAAGAAGGTGAATGATGTTAATTCATTTAACATGACAATTTGAAAGATGTTATTGTGCAAAGTGTAAAAAGGTTCAATGAAGTATACTTGACAAAACAACCCTTTGTCTAATTATTAAAGACATTAATTTATTTTAAATGTCTTTATAACTAGAACAATAATTTTGAATGTCAAACTGGATTTGCACACTTTTTTATCATAAAAAGTGTATGAACAAAGAGTGAAAACATGTTGAATTTAGAATAGAAAATAGGCATATGCACATACAAGTAATGTAATCAATTTAAACTTTTAAAGTCATACTTGCATAAAAAATAACATGCATTTTTAATTTTAAGAACACCCAATCAATAACATGATATAAAAAAATATTCATTCTTATCATGATGCAAATAGCATAAGAATTTTGGATTGAGTGTACCTCCTTTAGTGGTCTAGTTCAACGACAAGAGATCTTTGAATATTTTGGAGCTTCTCTTCATTCTCTTTTATTCATCTTGATTGATGGTCAAAGTGGGACAATTTATCTTTTGTTGTTGAGAGAGTTCTTCCAATGATGAATCAAAACTGTCATATACTCTCAAGAGTATCTTTAACCATTTTGAAATTAATGCTTTAATCCTTTATTCGCACAAGCGTTCATCCAATAGGATGATTGCTCCATAATCAAGTCTATGCCGTATACAACACCTTGCTGCTTGATTTTTAATGCTTGGAATGCTTGATGGTAGAGCCACTCATTTCAGCCTAAGAGACGTTTGGATGTTTTGAATGAGTCATTATACTTATTCTTTAGTAGAGCTTGAATATCATTTATGTTGTTCAGAGGCATGTTAACCACTGTAGTTGCATCTCCAGCAGCAGCAGCAACTTTGGTACCAGTAACAAATTCCTCCCAATTAGTACTTCTAATAATTTGATCATGAGGAGATGTTTTGGAGGAAAGGTTAATAGTGAGGTAGGTATAGGAGCAAATGGTTCAAGCTCATTGTTGATGTTCTTCAACCATATCATCATGATGTGCAACATTTGTTTTGATTGGATGAAATATATTTACTGTCAAGAACATTCTGCTCTTGTGGAGAACATTATGCTCTTTGTGGAGAATGTTCTGGTGTATACCTTCTTGCTTAATTTGATCTTTTTCTTATATCCTTTTTGTTTTGCCATGATCAGACTTTGGAGTTTTCATGAATGATATTTGAACATTATCAACTTTGTGATTTATCCAAATATAACATTGTAATTATTTATCTTCTCCATCGTATCTTTCATCATAAAAATCAACATATTCATCAACCATAATATGCATAATTTCATTTGGGCCTTGAGATTCTATAATATTTATAGAATGTAGAGCATTCAGAATATATACTTTGATGGCATTTTAAAACAAATTGCTCATACTTTCTTTATTATGTGAAACATAGTAATGACATTTAAAGTATGATATGTTTTGCTTTCTAAAAAAAATGATATGAAGGCACGTCAAAGATATTTTCTACTAAAGCCAAGATTAAGAACATGATAAACAATTTTTTGTGGCTTCTCTCCAAAAATTATTTTTTACCACTTGATTTATTTAAAATTGTTCTATCCATTTCTTGTAACTAATTTCTTGTAACTTCATATTGTTTGAAAGTTCTTTGACAAACAAATCATGTGAAATATCATTTTCATCAAAGATTTATTTGATGAATAATATTTCAAATTTCCTTTGATCATTTCTTATAGAAATGACAATTCTTTTTCAAAAGTCTTAAAAGCATGATTTGGTTGGAAATTCATCTAAGTGTAAAACATAAGGATTTTTCTTTAAAATGAGGATGTTTGTTTTACTTCAGCCATGTGGGGTTTAAAAAATAACTTTAAAAGTAATTTTACAAAGTTATATCAAACATTCTTAATCTATGCAAAATTATTTCAACAAATGATACATGTACCTTTGATTTGTTAATGTTTCCAAAGGTTATAGACACTCCAAATTTTCGTAATGAGAGGAGACATCATACTTTTCCATTCATGTGTATTGAGCATGCCTTGTTCATGTATCAATGTTCTTTCTTGATTGTTGGATGGTGTTCCTGCATCACAAGTTAGTAATGACTTTGGTACCCATATTTGTTTGGGTCCTTGATGGTTAGTATATCTTCTTTTAGAAGATTTTTTAAAACTTGATCTCTTTTTAAAATAGCAAGTTGACTCGAAGTGGCCATTCTTGGAACAACATGAACACTTTGTTGTTGGTCTTGAAGAAGGTTTGAAAATCTGAGTTTTAAAAGTCTTTGAAATTGATTTTGATGAAATTCCAGAACGTTCTCCTTTTTTCAAACTTTCTGGAGAAAGCTCAGCTTTTGTTCCAGAACGTTCTCCGTTTTGAGAACAACATGGAGAACGTTCTCCTTTCTGCAGATTTTTCAAAACTGGTTCAACTTTATTTGCAGAACACTCTTTCCTTTTAAAAATCCTTTTGCTTTTAATTTTTTCATCTCTTTTCTTAAAGTAACAAGCAACTTCCAGATGTCCAATTCTTTTACAATATGAACATTTGGTTTTGCATTTACCTTCCTTTCTTTCTAGAACAAAAATGTTTTCATAAATCTTTTCTTTTTGAGAAGTTTTGAAACATAAATCATCTTTCTCAAATATCCTTTCTTCAGATATCATATTCTTTTGAAATGTTTCAGTGGTTGTTACGAAGTTGGTTGAATCATTTTTTGAATCAGGAACTTCTATCTTTAAAGAGGTACTTTCTTCCTTAGTTTCAAAATATTTTGGAAAATGATTTTTTATGGTTATCTCATTGAGAGACTTTTGTTATTCAACCATTTGTAAATGAGTTTGCTGCAAACTTTGAATGACCTTTCTGAGTTCGTCATTCATAGCTTGGGCTTTCTCTTTTTCTTCTTTTTCTTTACGGAGTTGTTCTTTTAATAAACCATATTTTCGAGCAAGAAGGTTTGAATCACAAAAAAGATTATCAAATTATTTTTCCATTTCTTCACATAAAGTACATAGTTCAGATATGGTTACCTCATTATTTTCTAAGTTTTCCTTGAAGCACATGTTGATTTATGACATTACTTCTTCTTCCTGAATCTTTTCCTCTAACACTTGTTAGGTGCTTAATCTTTAGAGACCAAGCTCTGATGCCAATTGAAGTAGCAATATCGATTTACAAGAAAGGGGGGTTTGAATTGTAAATTCGCCCTTTTAAAATTCCTGTTAAAAACTTAAGAAAATAACTAGATTGATCTTGGTTGTGAAAACAGAAAAGGAGAACGTTCTTGGTTTTCACCAGAAAACAGAGAACGTTCTAAGTTAGTTAAAATCAACAGTTCAGTTTATCTATTTAACTTGATAATTAACAGACTGAAAGTAAATAGAGATAAGGGAAGAGATATCACACACAGATATATCCTGGTTCACCCAACCCGGGCTACGTCCAGTCCTCACAACGGTGAGATTTTCCACTAAGTGTTTAAAACAAGAACCTTCTTGGTTTAACAGCACCTAGCTTAGATCAACCTTGATCTTTGTTACAGACTTTAATCTAATTCCACCCAAAAAGAGATTAATCAAATCACCTACCAACCTTGATAGTGATTTCTTACAATCTACCCCAAACTATACTTAACTCTTATAGTTTGAGTTTTACAATAATGATGAGATTGTTTAGAATCTGAGATGATTCAACTCTTGTTTGAGATTCGATTCTTTACAAAGAATTCAGTATAAATGTATCAGAGTAAAAACAATTTAATCAAACTGATTCTTGTAAGTGATTAGAGATTTTCAAGTATGTGTGTGAGTGATTGATGATATATCTTGGCACTTGAATGTCTTTGATTTTTGGACAGAATCTGAGTATGCTCAACTCGTGTTTAATATTAGATTCTTGACAAAAGAATTCAATAGATGATTCTGATATGAAGAAGAAAAACAGAACTGAATCTTTTGTTTATGATTGAGAAGCTTTCAAGTATGTAGATGTATGTGAGTGATGTTTTTTTTTCTCTGTACTTGAAGTTGTATTTCTTCCTGAGCTTTCGCCTTCCTTTTATAGGCGTGAGAGCATTTAATGATGGTCAAATAGAGCCGTTGGTAGTGCTCTTGTCAGGCTTGACCAAAGGCATTATTTCTAAATAAAAATAATCCAACTTTTGACTATTTTTATTTTCTGTTCAGACTCGATTGTGTGTTGCGTTTTGGATCAAATTTTCTTGAGTGATTACTGATCCTTTAACACTTCTGATAAGTGATAATATTGTAGGCTTGAACTGGAGCTTTTGAATCACTTAAAACAGTTTAAAAACGATCACAAAGCTTGTTGCAGAAAAACTGTACTTGCTGGAGATTGATGATCAATCTGGAGCTTTAGCTTTTGGGTTTCCTGGAGATTGGTAATCAATCTGGACTGATTTCTGAACATACTGGAAGCTTTCTTGATGCATTGTATATTGTTAAGATTGTTTATCAATCTTGACAGCAGAACTGAAGTTTTGATTATGTTAAAACAGCTTGGAGAATGATGATGAACTTCTGCAGAATGTTAATGAAAATTCTGGAGATTGATAATCAATCTGGAGTCCTAGTATTTGAACTTTCTGGAGATTGATAATCAATCTGGAGGTTCAGTTTTGATCATTCTGGATGTCTTCCTCTGAATGTATTTTCTGGAGATATCCTCTGATATCGTTTTTTGGAGATATCCTCTGGTATCCTGTGGTTGAGGTATCATCTGGTTTTCTCTGGTTGAGGTATCCTCTGATATCCTCTGGTTGAGGTATCCTCTGATATCCTCTGGTTGAGGTATCCTCTGATATCCTCTGGTTGAGGTATCCTCTAATATCCTCTAGTTGAGGTATCCTCTGATATCCTCTAGTTGAGGTATCCATTGATATCTTCTGGTTGAGGTGTCCTCTGATGTCTTCTGGTTGAGGTATCCTCTGATATCCTCTGGTTGAGGTATCCACTGATGGCAGCTTGGTGAGGTATCCTCTGATGGCAGCTTCGTGAGGTATCCTATGGTATCCTCTACTTGAGGTATCCTCTGGTGACATCATCATATGGTGATGTCATCCTCTGGTAATGTTATCTTCTGGTGACGTCATCATCCTATGATGATGTCATCCTCTGGTAATGACTTCATTCTCTGGTGACAGCTTCTGGTACCCTCTGGAGGCATCTTCTGGTACCCTCTGGAGGCATCTTCTAGTATCCTCTGGAGGTATCTTCTGGTGATGTTATCGGGTAACATCTTATGTTTTTCCAGATTGTGTCAAGAGTGTTCTTTATGCTGATTTATTGGCTTTCCTTGAATCATTAACATGCTGTTAATTCTGAACATTCTGGGGACTGTTCAGTCTTGCTTTGGCAGCTTGATTCATGGCCTTTTTTCTTTGTGATTAGAATGGTTCCTTTTGATTCTAATTGATCACATATGTTCCTTGTCATGTACTCTTAGTACTGATGTAAATTCCAGATGCAATAACTTTAATTAAGTGGTGGAGAAAGTTTGGTCTTTATGCTATCACAGTCTTGCGAACATTCTCCGTTTTCCAGAATATGTCAAGAATGTTCTCTGCTGCTGTTTTCTTCGATTCTTGCTTTGTTCACTTATGCATTTATGTTCCTTAAACAAACTTAAGTGAAATCATTAGTAGACCACCATTCATAAAACTTAATCATTTAATTTAAAAGGTTTGTTGTCATTAAAACATATATCAAAAAAGGTGTTTTCCTCAACAAAAATAACTTGACCAATCGGGTTTGAGCTTTATGCTTGATCCGAACCTTTTTGCTTCACATTTGTTCTGAAAATAACTTTGGCCAATCCTGTTCTTGTTTAATTCTAGACCTTGTCTTTCTTCCCTCCAATTGCTTTTAAATTCCCTCAAAGACTTCAATTTATTTTTGTATCAAATCCCCTTAATACTTTGATCAAATTTCTATCAAAATTTAATCAAATCTTTTTCGAATTTTAATCAAGTTTTCACTAATTTTCATCATGATTAAAATCTGGACCGTATGATCCTCTGATCTTGACCAACTCTTGACTATGTAATCTGATTTGCGCCAATTCTGTG
Source organism: Cicer cuneatum (assembly GCA_037974295.1). Taxonomy (NCBI): domain Eukaryota; kingdom Viridiplantae; phylum Streptophyta; class Magnoliopsida; order Fabales; family Fabaceae; genus Cicer; species Cicer cuneatum. The sequence goes on from JBBPBO010000001.1 coordinate 55,774,577, forward strand.
ATCCTCTGATCTCGGCCAACACTGGATCATGATACTTTAATCTGGACCATTGATCTTTTAATATGAACATTTACCCTCTGATCTGGACCAAGTCTGGACTGAGTCTAGATTGAATCTGAATTAAATATGGAGTTATGATATTTTAATTTGGACCATTGATCTTTTAATCTGGACATTTATCCTCTGATTTGGATCAAGTCTGAACTAAGTCTGGATTAAATCTGGAGTAAGTCTTATGTTCTGGACAATCAAATCTTCTGGTCTGGATTAAGTCTCGATTAAATCTTATATTCACGACCAAGCTATCTTCTGGTCAGGATTAAGTCTGGACCAAGTTTGACTTATGTTTCCTTCTTGTCTGGACCAAGTCTCCCTCTGACAAGCTTCCATCTGGTCTGGACCAGGTCTCCTTCTGGACTCTGCTTCCTTCTGATCTGGACCAAGAAAGATATCATCTGATGATGTTATTTGTCCTTTGATGTTTTGCCTTTGATGACATCCTCTGATATCTTCTGGAGGTGTATCCTCTGGTGTCATTCTCTGATTTTATCCTCTGGTGTCCTCATCTTCTGATTTTATCTTCTGGTGACGTGATCTTATGCCTTTTGTGACGTCATCTTCTAGTGGCATTTTTCATTATTATTCTAAGTCAAAAATAAGATTACATAAAAGTACTTTTGTAAACATCAAAATTCTAAGTATAGAACCAACTTGGTTCCAACAGTAGTTAGGAAAAAGGATGCTTTTTTGAAACTATCCAGTTCAAATCCTCTTTATTTTTTTTCTTTGAACCATTTTTGTGTATTATCTATATATTATCAATATGAAGTATTATGATTGGTTCAATGTTTTAATTGTCTTATGCACTCTCTGATGGGGAGCCCTGTTATTATCAGCTCATATTGAGGGGGAGCTTCGAACTCAAGAAAACAGCTTTACAATTTTTGTTCATAATCTGAAGAAATTTTGTCATCATAAAAAAAGCGGGAGATTGTTGAGAAAAAATCTCTTTCAAATATTTTAATGATAACAAAATTATCTCAAAAGATTATGATTATACTAATGTGTGCATTTAAGTGTTTTGCTAAGAAAGGAACAAGTTCATTTATACAACAATCCAAATATGAAAGTCAAAAGATCACAACCTCCCAGCAAGAGGATAAACTGATGACAAAACCATAACAACCTCTTGTGTAGAGGATGAACTTTTGTAAGTCAAAATAATTATCACTCATCCAAGTCAAAAATAAGAGAAGATAAAATTCTGAACAATAGGATGAAGATATAAAGTCATCAGAAAGAGGTTCCACGCCAGAGGATGAACGCTAAAGGATGACTGTCTGTCTCTTCGTCCTCCTGCATTGGAAATGAATAAAAGTATCAAAGTACAAAAGGTTGCACTTGTCACGTAAAGTAAGATTATACATGTTTTGGAAAAGAAAAAAGGGAAAAAACACTCTCCAGGTTCAAACTTCTAGAAGGGTATAACCTCCAAGACAGCTTCATGAAAATCAACCTCCTAAGTGCAAGGCAAAATGAGGACAGATTCAATGGAAATTTTGCAAATCAATACAAACTTCAAGGATCATTATAACTCGAGACAACTGTCATAAAGGACAACTTTCTTGAAGAAAAAGTTTCTTTATCTCTATAAAATGAAGGCTGCTCTTATTCATTCAAACAGATCAACAAAGCATAAAAAGAAAAAGTTGAAGGCTATCAAGAGCATTATTATCCTCTCATCATACTTTCTATAATCTTACACTAGATCTCTAACATATCTTTCTAGAAAGTGTTAACAAAAATAAGCAACCCAAAATACATCATATCATCTTGTAATTTCCAAGTGAGATTCACTTGAGAGAAGTTGAAATATGAGAGAAAAGATTGTAAGCTTGGTGAAGCTCTAAAATACACAAATTGTAACCAACCTCATTGAGAGGACTGGACGCAACCTTCATTGGGTGAACCAGTATAAATTTGTGTGTCATTATCTTTTCTCTATCTCTTTATCATTTGGTAAACCTCTACGCTTTAATTTACAACCGCTGTTATTCATTCTCTCGAAGAGGATAAAGTTTTAAAACTCAAAAGAATTTTTAAAATCGCAAATATCTCTATTCAACCCCCTTCTAGTGATATTCTAACTACTTCATTCAATTCACGCAAGCATACATGAATTGAGTTCACGTACCCCATGTTTGAGCCTTAAACTCCATTTTCTACGCAATGTTAAATCACGTAGGTATACATGAACTTAATTTACGTAGCGCTCTGGATACAATTTTATAACGTACGTGAATTCAATTTACGTAACGTTACAATGTACGTGAACTGAGTTCACGTACAATCCCCAGATTTTGAAAAAAAATATGAACTCAAAAACAGAACAACATATATACCTCCTTGGATCACTTTAAACACAATGTGAAGAGAAAACTGATGGGGTGTAATTATGAGTGAGTGCTGTGAGTGATGTGAGTTTTGAATGATAACGAATTATGATGGGTGAGTTATGAATGATTTTGTGATATGTGAGTTATGAGATTAATAATGGTGATGAAGGGATAAATGAGAGTTAAAGAATATTATAAATTTGCAAGGGTATTTTGGGAATTTTGGTTTTAATTTTTTTTGAGGAGTGTGGGTAGTAAAATGAGGGGTGTAGGTAGCATTATTCATATACTTTTCTGTCATTTATGTTTTATTAAATATTTATTATGTTCTTTTATTTTTTTAATTTATTTGTGTCTTTTATTTCTTTTGTAAATGATGAATGTCGGTTTATTCATCGTAGCTCTTTCAAATAGTTGTATGATTATTATTATGAATTATTAAAGTTTAATATTGAATCAATTGCGAAGTTCAACGTGCAACCTTGCCAAAGACGAGATGAAAATACAACGATATTTCGTTGTAAAAAGAGTCTCAAAGCATGTAAGGATAATTTTATCAAACTCAATATATTAGAGTTAAATAGATGTTTTTTTTTTATAAATATTATTGACTTAAAATTCATCACTTAAAAAAAGATAAAGGATGAAAATTCATTAAAAAAATTTAAAGAACCAAAATAAATATTAATTAAAAGATAAATGACGAAATATATATTTAACTATATTTTTAATTATTTAGAGTCTCTTTATTTCTATTTTTATTTTTTAAAATTTATATTAATTTTAGGCTTAAATGAATGAATTACTTAAAAAGGTACCAGCTTGAGGATTAAAGAGCAAAGAATACGAGGATTGCATAGTTAGTGTGAAAGGGATGAGGATGATGTACCTAAGAGTAAATACCATGTGTTTAAGTTGCTAAAGGATGTACTTTATATCAAAGCAATATTTTAGAGAAGCAATTTCCACGTATGTAGAGCATTTAGAAAGGAACTTGAAGTTTAAAAAAATGACAAGAAGATAGCTAGAGGCATATGCATAGTTGAATGGTTGGAATTCATATTGCACCAAATTACCTCATGAAGAAATTTGGCAAACGAGGAAGATAGGGCATAAATATAGTTGTAGTAGATAATATAATTAGTAGATACTATAAGCTTTAAACAATGAATTACACTTAATTGTATTTAATTGTATTTGTAACATTATTAACTAGTTTGAAACTCATCTATACTATTTGTACTATCATTATCTAACAATGCAAATCATTCTTATGTTATAATTTATTTGCTAACATCTTATTTTGCCAAAAATACTTAATGACCAATTATTTTTGTAAAAATTATTCAGATCAAATTTCAGATTTATTTTTAAAAATCGAATCAAATCGTATTTATAACTTTTAGTATTTATTTCAGATTTATTTTTAAAAATCGAATTTATAACTTTTAGTATTTATTTATTTTTTATTAGTATGAGATATTGTATTAAACTATTATTTGTTATTTCAATTAGTTTTTAATAATATTTATTTGTTTCATTTGGATATATTTTTATTACTATTTGATATAATTCAAACACAATCGAATAATATTATTTCGTAATATTAATTGTTAGTATATTACATATAAGATTGTGCTTCAAACTTACTACATTAACGTAATTTTATAATATTATTATTAAAATAATATTTTAAAAATTATAATTTTAATCAACTAAAATATCATCTTATTTAAATTGTATTAATTTAAATTAAATCAAAATGTTTTTGAGATGTCTTTCAAATTAAACCATGAGTATTTTAATACTTAAATCATATGATTTTTTTACTCAAAACCCAAACATTCCTAGCAGCATCTGCCATTACATCTTTGATCTAAAAATGCATAAAAAAAAAGTTTGATCGAAATGTGGGCTAGTAGACCCTTCCTTCTTTATTTTTTAAGATTGACATCAAATATCAAAATATGAGACCAAATTTAAAATACTTTAATATATATATTAGAAATTCAATCATTTAATTAAACTATAATATTTGAATTATAGGGTAATAGGGGAGATTATCTTTTAAGTTCTAATTAAATCGACAAATATTATATTATTAATAAGTTAAATATACTGAATTTAAATTTATAAATTTACGGTTGTGTGTTCTGATCTCGTATACAAATTAAAAAAAATAACAAAGACGCCTTTAACTATTTAAAAAAAAATGTTTGATTAAATAAGAATTAAATTACTGTGTAAATAAAATAATTCAAGAAATTGAGAACACAGTTCATGGATGAAAGCAGAGAAACAGATGAAAAAACAAACAAACACAATTCACATAATAAAGGAACATTCATTATAATAAATAAACAAAAGTAAAAAAAAAATTCACAACTACTCCTGCTACGTATCTTCATTTCTCCAGCCGCCACACATTGTTGTGTAGTGTTGTTGTTGTTATGCCTCAAATATCAATGGCTTCTTCTCTTGTTGCTCCCCCTTCCACTTCCTTCTTCCACACCAAGGTTTCTTCTCATTCTTTCTCAATCTCATTATTAATATTATTATTATTCTCTCTTTTTATGCTTCAAAAGAATCAATTTTTCTACAACCCTTTTGACCAAAAGGGTTAACTTTGCACCAACTAATCCATTTTTCCATTCCCTTTTCAGAAGGATCTGAATCTCTCTGCTTTCTCTTCATCTTCTTCTTCATCTCAGCGATGTCAGAAACATGCTTCCAGGAAAATCTGTTGTTCGGTTACGGCGCCTCAGCAAACACAGCGCCAGCCTTCTACCACTGGATCAGTTTCGTTTCTTTGTTTTTTTGGATACCCTTTTGGATTTGTTGGCCGTTTTTGTGTCCTTGTTGACGATTCAGTGATTTTGTTTTGATGGGGTTTTAGGTGAAGACTGCTATGACTATGACAGAGAAGATATTGGCTAGAGCTTCTCAGAAGGAACAGGTTACACCTGGGGATAATATTTGGGTCAATGTTGATATTTTGATGACTCATGATGTTTGTGGCCCTGGTTCTATTGGGATTTTTAAGAACGAGTTTGGTAAGGATGCTAAGGTAATTTGATTATATGTCTCGTTTTGGTACTTTTTTGACTTATAGTGGTTGGCTGTTGTGTGTGAAAATGGATTTATGTGATTGGATTGGATGATGACTCTGAATTGTAGAGATTGATTTTAGGTAATTTGGTGAAGGATTTAAATAGTGGCTATGGCAGCACTATAGTGTATTGGAATTTGAACAAATCACTATTGTTTGGCGATACGCAGTTTATTACAAAATGTTGTCAAATAGGGGTTATAGCGGTGCTATAGCATTGTTGTGTAGTGGAATTTGAGCTAATGGCTATTTTCTGCTATTAGCAATTGACAACACTTGGAATGACTTCAAAATAAATTTGGACGTTTAGTTTTGCACTTGTTCATGTTCCTGACACGTGGTTATTTATTTTACCTTGAAAATTATCTGTAAATAACCATGTATGTAGTACTTGTGAAGAAAAATTATCATTGACTTAGTAATTATAATTATGTGATTCATAGGAGGATTGTAGTTTTTATAGGGTTGCTGGACTGTCATTCTTCTTATATGCTATAATGCCGAGTCCCAAGTTTTGAGATTTCTTGACTGCATTGTTCCTTTGAAGGTTTGGGATCGTGAAAAGGTTGTAATAATACCTGATCACTATATCTTCACAAGTGATGAACGTGCCAATCGTAATGTAGACATACTCAGAGATTTCTGCCATGAGCAAAATATCAAGTACTTTTATGATATTAAGGACCTTAGTAATTTTAAGGTATGCATTCTTATGTTTTCTTTGATTTAGATTTGGTTGTTTTCAATTCTTAAAGAGTATTGTAATGATGTGTAATATCCTCGGACATTGAATGTGGTACTATGATAATGCAGGTAAATCCAGATTACAAAGGTGTTTGCCACATCGCTCTTGCTCAAGAAGGTCATTGTAGGCCAGGAGAGGTTTGATTAGTTTAACTAGTTATTTGAAAGAAATATGATGTATTGTTCATTTGTGTGACAGAATTTGGTTCCGGTTTTGCTAATTAGGTTCTTTCTGCAGGTTCTCTTGGGCACTGATTCTCACACTTGTACTGCTGGAGCATTTGGTCAATTTGCAACAGGAATCGGAAATACTGATGCTGGTTTTGTGTTGGGAGCAGGGAAGCTTTTGCTTAAGGTAATTATATGTTTCACTAAGTTCTACGGCACTGTTATTCAGAGTTCCTATTTCATGTTTCTTTTTACTTTCTAGGTCATTATTGTACTTTCTCAGCATAACGTGGTTTGAAAAGTATACTTTTTGGGTCCTTTCCTCTTCCTTTCTTTGCAGCTAGCTTCTTGTGATCATTGGTTTGCATAAACAATTAATAGCAAGTGCAGTTTACATTTAAAATGTTTGAAAACTTAAATATAAAGTATATAACCACTATTGCTCCTTTTCCTTCCTAAATCTAAGATTACATATATTCCCTCCGTCTCGGTTCATATTGAGTGTCTTGTAAGGTTATGCACAGTTGATAAAACGAGTGAGTATACAAATTTCTATGATAAAATGAGTTTCATTTACTGAAACATCCCTAATAATAAAGTGGTTAGTGGAGTAGTTAGGTGGGTTGAGTAAAATAAAGAAAGGTTAATTAATGAAAAAAAAAAATTTCTACTGGTAATTAAAAATGGGGAGCCCCTAATATGGACCCAAAGTAAGGGGACCATTGGTGGACCAGCTGTATTTACCGCCTATAGCAAGTCATATGTTTTTTTTCTTCTTTTTGGGTAAACCAAACACCACCCTTGTCCTCTCAAAAGTAGGTTTCAACTTTTCCTCTTTCTCTCCTTCTCCTTTTCCTTCCCTCACCTTAGATCTCCCACTATTTCAAATCTTGCTAAACTTAGAAAGGGAGGGATGCAAATCTTGCTCAATGATTTCAATTTTGTAATTTTTTTTTCTTATGAGGGTATTGCTCTCTGTCTTATTCATCATATTCTTCTCTGTTTTGGGGTCCCAAAACCCATCATAACCCAAAATACATTAATTCAAACGGATTGTTTCCATAATAAAACCACTGACACTATTATAAATTTTGTTTTGTTTATCTTTGAAACAGTGTCGTTAATGCATCATTTTTCTCCAGAAATAGTTAGTAATAATATAATTTCACCTTACATGTCATGGAACTTCTTTGTAAAACTAAAGCATGTAATGGAGAACAAAACTTTCATGAAAGATACAAGAAGATTGGCTATAGTATTTTCATCATTTTTTAATAGGATTCATGTTCCTGGTGTTACGAAAAGAAAGAGTTAAGATTTTGTTGTGTATTGGATTGGTTCATCCATGTTATTTGCAAATGCAGCATCCATGTCACAGACCCACGATAATGCAAAAAAAAGAAAGACACAGGAAAAGGGTATAAATGTTGAATACTATATCTAATATTTACAAATCTAAAATGTACAAAATGTTCAATTAACAGGACAACTTGCTATTGTAGGTGAAAAGGAGAAGGTCCATGGCTGGACCTTATTTTAAAGGGTGCATATTAGGGGCTCCCTTTTAAATGACTACTAATGTTAGACAATTTTTTTTTTCTTTCAAATGAGACACTTAATATGAAACAAATGAAGTATAAGTTTACTGAATAAATTCCTAGGCAACAGCTATGAGCCATAAAATGATTTATTTGATCGACAAATGTTTTTCTGGATCGCCCTCCAAGCAACTAACTTTCATGAAGACATGTGTTCATCACATCCAACTGATACAGGGGTTAATTGTGAGAGGCACCTGAGGAGATAAAGAAGATTAACTGATGTCAACTATACAAAAGAAAGTATCAGTATAGTTACATCTTAAATGTGTGTATATCCCTTCGCGGCTGGGAGGGTTTTCAATCCAGCAATAGGTTTATTAAGATTTAATGTTAAAGCGTAAAAGTCACTACAACCAATAGTGGTTGGACTATTGGTCTAGTGGTTTAACATCTATGTCTTAGAGGATTCTGTGTGCATTGAAACAGTCCCCTTATGATATCAAAATATAGGGCATTTTGTTACCATAAATAAGATATAGGTCGATCAGACGAATGAAACAAGATTGCTAGCAACTTTGACACAATACATTTTTGTTCAATTAATAATTGTATAGCATATAAATGCAGGTGCCTCCAACTCTGAGATTTGTAATGGATGGGGAAATGCCCAATTATTTGCTTGCAAAGGATTTGATTCTACAAGTAAGTATCCCTGATTGTAGTTAGCTTGTTTTACATGTAGCAAATATATGCAGAGATTGCATTCTTACACGAGTGAATGATTTATCTTGCAGATTATCGGTGAAATAACCGTGGCTGGTGCAACTTACAAATCTATGGAGTTTGTTGGTTCAACTGTTGAAAGTTTAAATGTAAGTATCCTAAGCACGATTTTATGCAATGTAATAACTATTTTTTTTTTGCAAATGTTTTTTGATAACTTATCACCTTTGGGTAGATGGAAGAACGGATGACATTGTGCAACATGGTTGTTGAAGCTGGAGGAAAGAATGGTGTTATTCCTCCTGATAGCATTACATATAAATATCTTGAGGTTTGTACAACTAAGTCGATGCACTTGCATGAACTTCTCTTTTATACCCAATGTTTTATTTATTAAGTCAGCATATAAACATTGTAAGTAGAATACCTAGTAATTATCGCATAATATCTTGATTTCTTGATTGTATTTTAGAATATTTTAGGTGGCCTTTGGTTGGCAGGATATGTTAGGATAGAATAGAACAGTGGATTCTGTTCTATGTTTGGTGCAATGAAAAGTAAAACATATAATAGAGTAAAGGTAGGAAAAGTGGTATGCGTTCCCTCCATCTAAAAGGGTGGAACCAAAGAGAACAGTACGGTAGTTTCTTTCCATTTTTCCTTCTTGTCAAACACTGTTAGAGTCTCTTAGTCCAACTCTTTGGAGCAATTTCAACCTTTTGTTATACTTTTTGTGATTTGTTTCGTTATTGAATAGGATTACGAGTCTTATTATCAATGTTTTCAGGATCTCGATCCTAAATAAGATCAATCGTAACAAAGATCGGGAGGTCTTACCAAAATGAAAATTAAACTAATATACCATATATGTGTGTGTGTGTAATAAGCATGCAAAATTTGAAAAAACTAAAAAAATGGCAACATTGAAGCCAACTTAAAATTGAAATTTCATAGCCATAAGTTCCCTAACATCCAAAACAAGTCATAATAGTTAATTAGTGACATTACTCACATACATAAATGTTATATAAATACATAATGCCTAAATTCATTCATGACATAATTACATAATACCTAAAGTCATGACATAATTACAAAAGTCATGACATAATTACAAAACACCCCAATAATCTTAAACTATATACTTTAAATGAGGTCACTAATGCGCCAAACAGTCAAATCATCCACCATAAAATCATTGATTGCATCATCATCAATAAAATCACACTCCCCTCCTTCATGTGCAAGGGAGGCAGCAGCTGCTGCACTACTTGCAGCTGGGCCTGGGACAGTACTGCTGCCACTTGCAGCTAGGACATCAGTGTTCTCTTCTTCATTTAGCTCATAAAAAACCATATACCTTCATTGTCAACAACTTTCTCCACAATCCAATCATCATCAGAATCAAAATCTTCAATGCTATACTCATGTGGTTTCCTTTCAATCTTCTTCCCCAATCTCGAATTTGCCATTACATACACAAGATCATTCATGGTCTTTTGGTTCAATCGGTTCCTTTTCTTGGTTTGAACCTAATTAAACAATCACAAAATATAATTGATGTATTCAAAACAATTAGTTGGTAATTTTCAAAAGCAATTAGAAACCATACCATCTCAAAGGCACTCCAATTCCTTTCACAACCCGAAGAACTACAAGTCAAGCTTAAGACACGAACAGCAAACTGTTGCTGCAACTCTGGAAATTCATCATCAGTAGTGGCTGTCGCGGCCACAATTGCGCCGGAGCGTCGCGTTGCGGTGGCCATGTGCTACACAAGACGGTGTAGCGTAATAGGGTTGCGGCTGTCGTGGCCTTGATACCGGCAGAATAGCAGAGAAGATGAAGTGCCATCTTCTGGAAAAAACGCACAATAGTAATTGCAATACCAATTGTCTAAAATACCCTATTCTTTTAATCCATTTAGGGTTTTTTTAATACTATTTTGTCTTTTTGCAGTTAATATTTTATTATAAAAACTTTATTATATAAATTAATATTTTATTATAAAAAAATTTATTATATAAAAGGCTCACCTTCTCTTGAGCACGTGCCCTGTTTTCATGAGAACAGAGATGACGAAATAAAAGGATTAAGAACTGAAATGGTGGTCTTCTTCAGTTCCTTTATCCACTGATCACCTGTCTTCTTTCACCAACCACCTCTCTTCTCCACTGTGCTCTTCTTTCTTCTTCAGTTCCTTTCATCTCTGCACCATTCTTCATCCACGTATGCTTCACTGCTGTACTCTGCTTTTCCATTTCTGTTTCAGCCATTCTCTTTCCCCTCTGTTATGGTATAAATTGCTTCTAATGTTACCTTAGACTTTGACGTAGCGGCCATACCGCTACCCGCTATACCACTATAGCGTTTTGAGGGTCAGCCGCGACACCATTTGCTACTGACTACATAGATTAAATGTAACTACATGTGCTAATGTCATGTTGGTGCATGTGTCGGTCACCGAACACAACTTCGTTCAGAAGTGTTAGTGCTACATCTTGCTTGCTGAACATGCCATCTCATTTAGTTTTTCTGTATTGACATAGTGTTGGTATATACAATTTCCCTTGAATGATGCTTTCCCTTTTGCATACTGTGATCATGTCCTATCCAGCACTGCTTTTAATGTTGTTTCCATTTCTTTTTCAGGGCAAGACATCTGTGCCATATGAACCAGTTTATAGTGACCACCAAGCAAGGTAGACATAGTTTTCAATTTCTTTTTATTTATTCCCATTATATGCAGTATTTAGGAATAGCTAATGCATATATCACCTTGTATTCATAAGTTATATTTTATCTGTTAACTTGATAAATTTGATGGACAAGCGTTAGTTTATAGATGCGATCAAGTTAATCAAACTGAACCTATAGGCATGACATTTGTTTTCTAGCCATTATGTCTAGCATGCATCCCTTATTTATTATCATGGAAAAGGAAAAACAATAATGCCTGATATTTATACTGGAGTAAAACTGGCATTACTGATACCGTTTTTTGTTGGCATCTAGATTTCTTTCTGAGTATAGATTTGATGTCTCAAAATTGGAGCCACTGGTTGCCAAGGTTAGTCCTTTGATTGCATTCTCTTTGATTGTTACGTTGTTGTTGTATGATGCTGTCACTATGTTCCTCAGCTAATATAATACTTAAATATTGCAGCCTCATTCACCAGATAACCGTGCTTTGGCAAGAGAGTGCAAGGATGTGAAAATTAACAGAGTATACATAGGTTCTTGTACGGGTGGAAAAACTGAAGATTTCATGGCTGCTGCAAAAGTTTTTCTTGCATCAGTATGTGTCATATTTTCCTACTGCATATCTAGAATGTTATATTTATAAAAGATGTTAGTTGGACTTAAAGTTTTGATATCATTGGTGGCTTTTCCATAAGCTGTCCAGGATAGCTTATGAAAACGGCTTAAATTTTATATGAAAACAGTTCAATTATTATTTTTTTTTTTTATAGAAATAGTTGATATATAAGCACTTATATGATAGTTGTTTATACTATAAGTGCTTAATTAAAAATGTATCTAAACAGAGACATAGTCTTGGGGCCTGTTTGGATTGACTTATTTGAGTTTATCTACCGGCATAAACACTTCTGAGTCTGTTTGAGAGAGCTTATGGAAATAACTTATGATATGTCCATAAACTGTTTTCAGCTAATCTTCTTAAGTTATCCATGATAGCTTATGAAAACAGCTTATAACTTATGTAAAAACAATTGGATTACATTTTCTATACATAAGTGCTTATGCTAGAAGCTGTTAAATAAGCTGTTTATCCAAATAGTTTTACTGGGCTACATTTTCTGTAACATCTGACTGTATTGTATTTTATGACCAATATTTGTCTTAACATGTGTAAGCCCGGTCTTGTTTTTGTGATTTGTATTACAACATCCTCTCCATCTTATAGAATTTCCTAAGCTTTGTTTGTGTCAATGTCTTGTATAAGACTTGCAACTATTCCCCCTCATGTTTTCATGATATCTACATTTGCAGGGTAAAAAGGTCAAAGTTCCCACATTTCTTGTCCCTGCAACACAGAAGGTCTGCAAAAAATTCATGTTCATATAATCTTTGTATCAGTTGATTTACATTTATTAATAAAATTTTCACGTTAAATCATGGTAGATGAATCTTTTCAAATGTATCACTGTTAATGGAATTTCAGGTTTGGATGGACGTGTATAGCCTCCCGGTCCCTGGATCTGGTGGTAAGACTTGCTCACAGATATTCGAAGAAGCTGGTTGTGACACACCTGCTAGTCCTAGTTGTGGTGCTTGTTTGGGTGGCCCTAAAGATACTTATGCCCGAATGAATGAACCTCAGGCAAGTTTCCTGTTTCTTTCGGAGCATTGCAATACACAGTACTTCGATTTCCACCTATATTACTTCTATCCTTACTACATTAGAGGGATGTCTTTTTTCATACCTACACGTTCCACACACATACACGCATGCGCACTCACACACATGCATCCACACACACATCAAATTGAATTGTGGTTAATGCATTTCACACACATGGTTAATGAAGTGTTTGGTTTGGTTAAATGGATATATCAGTAGTTTAAACATGGTTAACCACAAATTCAGTAGTTTAAATCTATATGTAATTGAACACTTCAAAATCGTTGTCAATAACATTCAAATCCATGATTAGTGGAGCTTAGTTGATGGTTAATGAGTTGCGTCACATAATATAACCATTAACCACATTGTGAACTGCATTAACCATTGAAAAAGTTGTCGAATTTAGCTGTCTCAAATTGGTGATCAAATAACATTTTTCTAATTTTAATTTTTTAATACTTGACAAACGGCGGTTCCTTTGCCATATCATTACATTTATATACTTTCTACATAAGTGACATACATTAAAAATCTGAGTAATTTACTTCCATTGCTTACATGGGAACTTTGTTGTGCAGGTTTGTGTTTCAACTACAAATAGAAACTTTCCGGGGCGAATGGGACACAGAGAAGGTGAAATATATTTGGCTTCACCATATACAGCTGCAGCATCTGCATTGACTGGTTATGTTACTGATCCAAGAGAGTTCTTGCAGTAGTAGGATATATATTTATCCCATTCTATTGTATTGTATTCCATACAGATACATTGGTTAGTTTTGTATTCTCTAGCCAAACATAGGACTCTAAGCTAATAAATTTTACTGTACCGCTCTATTGGTTGGTATTTATTTTTTCAGCGCCGATATATTTTGTGACTGTTAGTGAATTGGTTCTTAGTTTGTGACTAAAAAAATATTGGATTTTTTTAGTACTTGTTGAGTATGTTATGGTACTTTATTTTCTTGTACATCTTTAATTGTTCTATGCTTTATATTTGGTCGGAGAAGGAGAAATTATTATTAATTAAAGTGATATTAATGATCATTTTACAACAGTATTTGATGGAATTTAAACTCTGTCATTTGAGGTAATAAGACTAAACTATTACCATTGAACTAACACTTTATGGACAACGTTAGAGATCATATATTTATTATAATATAGGCTAAATAGCACCTGTGGTCTTTTAACTTAATTTCAGTTAACGTTTTAGTTTTTTATCTTTTTTTTTTTCTTGATTTGGTCATTTATTTTAATTTTAAGTGACAATTTGATATTTTATGTTTTAAAATGTCAACAATGTTATCCATTTTTTTATTAAAATTCAAAAAATTCATCAAAATTTTCAACCAAAAATACATAAAATTAATTATATTATTCAATATAATACAAATTTTATCAAATTCGAAATTTAAATCTTCAAATAAACTCATATTTCTATCTCTAACAACATCAAATAAAAAATGAAAATATAAGTTTATTTGAAGATTTGAGTTACGAATTTGATAAAATTTGTATTATATTAAAGAATATAATTAATTTTACGAGTTTTAGTTGAAAATTTTGATGAATTTTTGTAAAAAAAGGGATAATATTGTTGACATTTTAAAACATAAAAGATCAAATTGTCACTTAAAATTAAAATAAAGGACCAAATCAGAAAAAAAGAAGATAAAAGACTAAAACGTTAACTGAAATTAAGTTAAGGGACTACGAGTGCTATTTAGCATATAATATATTAAAGTAGAGTTTTGAATTTTATTAACGACAACTCATCTTTATTTATGTCACATATTCCAATATTTGTCGACTCATAAAAATTCAGATGTGTCCATCCAAGTACAATTGTTTCATACGTTTTGCAACTTGAACTCCAATTTACCATTCGCTGACCCATCAATACACTTAAGGTGCTGATTACTTATCAAACCTTTCATTATTCCATACATTTTGTAACTTCAACTCCAATTTTCAACTCAATGACTCATCAATACACTTAAAGGCTCTAATATCAATACATTTAAGGCTCTGATTACTTATCAAACATTTCATTTCAGTAACTTATACAAAAAAATTACTTAATGTTTTCAAAGCATCATAGTGTAAGTTTGACTATTAAAGAAATATTCATCCCTTTTTCAACCATCCTCTTGCATTTGGTTCAAGTCACTTTACCAATGATAGAGACATTATGAAATGTAACTAAGCCACACCAATTTCAATGTGTTTCTCAATTCACAAATACTTCAATAATATTATTTTGTCAATTATTGTTGAAGATCATGTTAAGACAAACTCTCAAATTTAATGTTTTGATGAAAACAAACAAAGGTTAATTAAAGATTGTTTAATTATGATTCTAAATGTATTGTTAATTTAACCTGTGCTTTTGAGTGTTTTAAATCATAGACAGGTTTCAAAAGAATCAAAGAAAACAGTATCAGAAGAACATTCTTCACATTCTGGAAAACGGAGAATGTTCGCCAGACTGTGACAGCATAAAGACCCAACTTTCTCCATCACTTAATTAAAGTTGTTGGCTCTGGAAGTTACATGGATATGATCACTACATGGCAAAGAACACATAGGATCAATTCAGATCAAGAGAACTTTCGAATTGAGAAAGATAAAGACTCTCAAAGATGCCTGTCTAGACTGTTTTGGAAACAATAGGTATCAGACTCCAGAAGATACCTCATGAAGTAAATTACCAGAAGATACATTCTGGAAATTACCAGAGGATACATTATGGAATCTAACAGAGGATATCTAAAGAACAAACGTCCAGAACGAACATCAATCTCCAGGCAGTTCTAGAAGCTTTAATACAAGCTCCTTACATCAAGCTATTCGTGATTGATCTCAATCTGTTTTTATTGATCCAAAGCTTTAGATCAAGACAACAATATTTCCACTTATCAGAAGCTTCAGAAGATCATTAACAACTCAAGAAAGATTGATCCAAAACACTACAGCTCAAGACTGATCAGGAAAATAAAAGGATTATTTTTAATTAGAAATAAAGCCACTGGACCGGTCTGACACTAGACCTTTACAACGGCTATATTGGCCTTTATTCAATGCTCTCAAGCCTATAAAAGGAAGGCCACAGCTCAAGGAAAAATCAGAAGTTCAAGTGCTAACACAGCTATCACAATCATTCACATTCATACTTGAAGTTTTGAAAATCACTTACAGAATCAGTTTTTAGTTAAATTGCTTTACTCTGATATATATTCTGATTTATCTGTAAAGAATCGAATCTCAAACAAGAGTTGAGAATTCACAGATTCTAAACAAAATCAATCTCATCATCATTGTAAACTCAAACTATAAGAGTAAAAAATAGTTTGGGTAGATTGTAAGAAATCCTATCAAGATTGATAGGTGATTTGGTTAAACTTTTTCTGGGTAGGAATTAGTTTAAGTTCTGAAAACAAAAGATCAAGGTTGATCTAGACTAGGTGCTGTAAAACCAAGAAGATTCTTGTTTTAAACACTTAGTGGAAAATCTCACTTCGTGAGGACTGGACGTAGCCCAAGTTTGGGTGAACCAGGATATATCTGCGTGTGGTATTTCTTATCCCTTATCTCTTTATTCAGTTTAATCGTGTTTCAAAGATTAAAATACAAAATTGTTTTTCTGTTTTAAACACTAATCTGAACGTTCTCCGTTTTCTATTCAAACCAAGAACGTTCACCATTTTTCTGCTTCCTTAACCAAGAACTTTCTTGTGTTTAAAACTGAAGTTTTTCTGGAAATTTTAAAAAGGGAGATTTACAATTCAAACCCCCCTTCCTTGTAAATCAATTTTGCTACTTCAGATCATACCTAACTATCATTGCATAGGAGGTGAATTTTATCCTATGATGTTGAATGCGCGTGTATCTCTTATTAGTTTTTTCTTTATATAATTAAAAAAACACAAATAATAATCGGAACAAAATAAAGATGAATAATACTAAATATTTGAAAATGAAGAACTTCTAACAATTTTATTAACTTTTAACCACTATTTACTCGAAACTTCCTATGTCTTAAACATTTGAAGTTTCTTGACCATGACAAATAATTATTTGAAAATTTCATTTCACATTCAAATTATTTAAGATGAAACAATAGTTAAAGTAATTAATATTTAAATTAATTAAAATTGCTCTTCATCCAAAATATCATAACTATAGAATTTAGTTACATTATGTATTGAATTTTCATTTGTTTTAACAGTTTTGTGTAACTAACATTTTTATTATATAACAACTATTATTATTATTATTTAAGGTTTTTGAACCTTAAGAAATTTCTATTATGCTTTGTGGTGTTTCTTCCATATATATCACTTATATTTGCACATTTGAAGAATTGTTTCAATGTTTTGAATACTATTATGAATATTGTTATTTAACAAACTAGCAATCATGAATGAATGTATAATATACGGCTTGACGCGCAATATCATTTAGTGGAGTACATATTAAGATTGACAACATTACGATGAGCCAAAGTGATTTTGACAAAAATTATCTGAAGTAGCTAGAATATCACTATAAGGGGGTTGAATAGAGATATTTGTTGTTTTAAAATTTCTTTTGAGTCTTAAAGTTTATCCTCTTCGAGTGGATGAAAATCAGAGGTTGGAAATTTAAAACTATGGGTATGAACTGATTATTAAAAGATAGAGAGAGAGAGGATAGAGAATGACACTCACAACTTTATACTGGTTCACCCAATAAGAGCTACGTCAAGTCCTCACACACTTGTGAGATTTCACTAAGAATCAAAACGATCAACCTCTCGCAGAGGTCAGTTACAATTTTGTGTGTTCTAGAGCCTCACCTTACAATCTCTTCTTACAGATTTCAACTATTTCTAAGTGTAACTCACTTGGAAATTACAATATTGTGTGATGATGTTTATGATATTTCTCTTTACTAACACTTTCTAAAAAGATATTTCAAAGATCTAGTGTAAGAATATAGAAAGTATAAAGAGAGGATGATAATGCTCTTGATAGTTCTTAGATTTTCTCTTTTTATGCTTGGTAGTTATGTATCAAATGATAAAGAGCACCCTTCCTTTTATAGAGTTGTAAGATGGCCTATCCATGTGTTAAGATGCTTCATGACCGTTGGGAATTTAAGAAAGAATCCAATGCCAGTAATCTTAATTACATAAATGCCATCCAATTATCTTTTGTCTTGTTTGAGCGCAGGAGGATGAGAATACAATCCATCCTCGTATAGGAGGTTCAAACCTCCTTGAAGTTTGGGCCTTAGCTGTCCTTTTGCTTTTTCGTTCTCCAAGACATGTCAGATTCTATTTTGGTCTTGTTTAGTACATCCTTTATATACTTTGAAAAGGTAGAACCATTTTCATCATAAGAGGATGAAGAGAGCTGGAGGTCCATCCTCTTACACTTCATTCTTCTATGTTCATCCTCTGCCTTTGTTTTCTTCAGTTGACTTTATTATTCCTTCAAACTTTAACACTGATTTAACTTCTCTTTTGACAATAAATCAATGTTATCGTGATTTTGAAGATTTTGCATAATTGTTGGTTCATCCTCTTTGAGGGTTCATCCTCTAGTTTATCCTCCAGTTTGAAAAAAGACTTGTTGGATTGACTCATGTTTTGTTTCTTTTGAAGAGCAATTGTTTTCTAATACTAATACACTCAAGAGCAGAAATTAGTCTTAACAAGAATCATAATCAATAATTTTGTTATTATGAAAACCATTTGAAAGAGATTTTGTCTCAACAATCTCCCCCTTTTTGATGATGACAAAATTCTTTAGATTATGATAGAGTTTAATAGTTACGAATTTAAGCTCCCCCTTAATTCTACAAGTAATGAAAAAAATTTCTTTTCAAGCATTTTTGTAGAAATGATTTTGAGATATGCAAATTTTGGAATGAGCTAACTTTCATTAAGCTGAATAATAATCAGATGACATGATTCAAAAAGTCATTTTACAAACACGGGTCAAAACATTTTTAAGGACAAAACAACAAGGGTTGCAACTAAAATCTTCATAATCTTGCTCCCCCTGAATTTGGGCAGCAACAAAAAGAGAGGCAAAAGACGCTGGAGGATGGTCATTTGGACGGTGAGGAGTCATCTAAGGAAGAGGACGTGGACGGATGCGGAACATCAGTTGGAGGAAGCTGGTATGGCAGGACAGGAGGATGGTCTTATGGTGCAATGGTAGGAATGAGATGCCTGGTGACCCATTCAAGTATGACGCCAAATTGAGCCATCTGGTGTTGAAAATTTGTGAAATTTACAAACAGCTTTTTATGATCTTTGCGAATTTTCTTCAACAACCTGATTTCTCTTTGACTTCTACGTTCTTCCGTCCTCATGTTGAAGCGATTGTCTTTGGGGACATCGTTGACACTCACACTTTTATTTTGCGAGCTGCCAGCTTTGTCTGAAGACACATGCTCACTGGTCTTGGCCAAGAAGGATTTAATTGAGCTAAACTGACCAGTAACCTCAGGAAGAGGTTGAGAGGACTCACCTACAGCAGGAGCAGTTGGAAGTGGATCAATATTAGTAGGAGGAAGGTCTGAAGGATTACCAGCGATCAGAATTTCATGAGGCAGCCGTAATGGACTTGTTGTAGGATATAGGGGTATCACAAAGGTCTCTGCTAAGTTCAGAGAGGTGTCAGCAATCTCATCTTCAGTACGGATTTTTGGAGAGAATGTATGTTGGCGTAAATTGATATCATAGTAGAGCTCTTCACCATCCTCCATAAGTTGAGGAGGAGCAGCCTCTAGGGGATCGTTGGCAGTATAAACATCTTCATGAGTAGATGGAATGATGGATAATGGTGGTGATTGTGTGGGCCATGGAATATCAAACTCACAGGGGGGAGAGGGAGTTCGATCAATGCTTATAAAAGGTTCCTGATTGAGGAGCATGGGAAGCTTTTATCTATTTTTTCTTTTTCTTGGATGGTGGTGCAGTTGATGGTTTTTTAGATGGTACAAAAGTTTTGGTGGTGGATTTGGTGGAGTGAGGCATATCGAGAGGTTGTAGCTTCATCTGCTTTACATTTCTCATGGAGAATGTGCTATTAAAGTAGACTGAGGGCTCGTCCTCAAGAGGTAGTTTAAAGAATTTAATTTTTTTTGTGAGGATCATTCCAAAAGGGGCGGGACGAACCAAAACAGCAACATTTAACATGAAGTTAAAAATGATGTACCCCAAATGTAAAAGAGTGCTAGTGGTAAGGTGGTGGATGAGCAGAAGATCAAGTTCAGTGACCTTCTCAAAACTTCCAGCCCTTGGTACAATAGAATGTACACAAATGTTATGGAGGATACGACATAAGGCAGGAGGTTTGAAGCCACTTGAGGCTTATGAGGATGGATGAGTGTGTTTTGAAGCACATAAGTTCTGGAGACATGGCACTGAGAGTACCATTTTTCAGAGAAGCAGAGTGCACCTTTGTCCTGAATGTCCAGAATTTGGCACAAGGAAGTAGGATTGATCTCCATGTGTACTCACTTGAGGACGATACTGAAACCAGTATCTCCCTTGGATCCATTTGCAGCAGCGTAAAAAGCTCGCACAAGGTGAGGATATTGTGGTTCGTTCACTCTCAAGACAGAGGTCCATCCAATCTGGTCAAATGCTTCTTCAATATTGAAGCCTCATTTTCTCAAGTCTGCAAGGTCAATGAACTTGCCATTGACTACAGACTTATTGTGCCATATGGAGAAATAGGTTTTCTCAAAAGCTGAAGTTTCAAATGGAGAGGCTTCGGAAGCAAAATGATTTGGTTGTGGAGTGGATTTGGAATTTTTGATGGGTGTGGTTGTTGGTGAAGGAGAATTTTTTGAAGAGGTGGTTTTTCTTGAGGGTGGTTGAGGAATGGAGTCAGTAGAAACTGTTTTCTCTGAATCATCAGAATCAAGCACGTAGACTTTATTGTCTTGTGTGATTGGTCGTTTTGAAGATATGGCCCCACACATGATTCTGGAGGACCTTCGAACAACAACGGATGAAGAGGTTTTTGACAAGGAGGAACGAGTTTGTTTTAAATAAGGAGGAGTGGAGGCGATGTTAGGAATGGTTGCAGTGTGGAGAGGAGGATAGATGATGTTCATTAGTTCATTTGAAGGATTTCTTCATCCTCCTCGTTATTGCTCGAATAATTTTCATAAGATTCTTCAGGATCATTTTCTAAGAATTTTCCCTTGGCAGATAGTTTAGTGCGAGCCGTTTGAGTAAAAAAGGAAAAAGAGTTTTGCTGAGAATTTTGATGAAAGATTGAAGGTTTACACATCAAGAGGTTTTTAGGTGGAAGGAGGTTTGACGTATCGGTTGGAGGAAGAAGGAAGGAATATTTGAAGGAATTACAGCCGTTGGGATTGGACGTGAGGTGATGATAGAGTAGGCTTTGACTAGGGCCACACGGGTGACAGTAACGATCACCTTGAGCCGTCACGACATTTAATGTGTGGTGGAAGCCAAGGAGTCTCGCGGAAAAACTGACCAGCAGAGAGGAAGCGTGCGCTGGCTTGGCAGTTGACTATGGGCCTTTTCACCAAAAAAGGAATAATCATCTTCTGAGTTATTTGAATCTACAGAATGTTTGGGCTAAGTGTAACATTTCACTAGCATTCTAGATGTTGACCCAAATCAGATTTTGACAACGATAAGAATTGAAAGTGACCAAACATCGTTTAGAGTTTGCTCATTTTCTTGGTTAAGTTGAGGATATTGCCTTTTTAGGAATGATCCTCGCGAGATGTATGCTTTTTGGACATGAGTTTAGATACAAAGTGACATTTTAAAAGAAGGCAGATGTTTAAGATATATTTTAAAATTAACCAAAATATAAGATAAAAAATAAAAAAATTTAAATTATTTTGGATAGACTTATGATGGAGAGGTTCTCCAAAATGCCTTTGAATCTGTCTTCCTGAAGAGGCTTGGTAAAAATGTCTGCTAATTGTTTTTCAGTTTCAATAAAAATTAGCTCAATATCTCCCTTTTGAACATGATCTCTTATGGAATGATGTTTAATTTCAATATGCTTGGATCGAGAATATTGTATGGGATTTTTGGAAAGACTTATGGCACTTGTATTATCACAGAGGATGGGAATTTTTGCGTACCTTAGTGAGTACTCCTCTAGTTGATTTCTTACCCAAAGTATTTGTGAGTAACATTGTGCAGCTGATACATATTCTGCCTCTGTAGTTGATAATGCAATTGTGCTTTGTTTTTTGCATGACCAACTTATGAGAGACTCCCCATGGAATTGACAGGTTCCACTTGTGCTCTTTCTTTCAACTTTATCTCCTGCATAGTCCGCATCACAATATGCCAAAAGGTCAAAGCCCATATTACAACATCAGTGGTGCCCACCAAATATCTAAAAATTCTTTTCACAGCTGTACGATGAGATTCTTTAGGAGAGGATTGAAATCGTGCACAAAGCCCAACATCAAACACAATGTCAGGCCTACTAGCAGTTAAGTATAGTAAGGATCCAATCATCCCTCTGTACTCCTTTTCAGATATGGAGGTTCCTTCATCATCTTTATGTAACATGAGGGATGGATGCATAGGCGTGCCCATAGTTTTTGCTGAGTCCATGTTGTATTTCTTTAGGAGATCTTTGGTGTATTTTTCTTGGGAAATAAAAATCCCGATTTTCATTTGTTTAATTTGTAACCCAAGAAAGAATTTCATTTCTCCCATCATACTCATCTCAAACTCGCTTTGCATGTGGTTGGAGAAGTCTTCACACATTCCTTCATTTGTGGACCCAAAGATTATATCATGTACATATATTTGTACAATTAACAGATCATCTTTAAGAGTTTTCTTGAATTTGTGGTATCAATTTGTCCTCTTGAAAAGTCATTTTCTTTCAAAAATGAGCTTAACCTCTCATACCAAGCTCGAGGAGCTTGTTTTAATCCGTAAAGAGCTTTAGAGAGTTTGAACACATGATTAGGCTTCTTTTCATTCACAAAACCAGGAGGTTGGTGAACATAAACCTCCTCATTTAGGAAACCATTCAAAAAGGCACTTTTGACGTCCATTTGAAATAGTTTGATACCTTTATGAGTGGCATAAGCTAGGAGGATTCAAATTGCTTCATGTCTAGCAACCGGAGTGAATGTTTCATCATAATCTATTCACTCTTGTTGGTTGTAACCTCGAGCCACTAGTCTTGCTTTATTTCTAATGACCTCTCTATCCTCATTCAGTTTATTTCTAAAGATCCATTTAGTTCCAATGATGGATTTATTCAGAGGATGGGGCACAAGATCCCATACTTTATTTCTTTCAAATTGTGACAGTTCCTCCATCACGGCTTCTACCCATGATTTGTCACATATTGCTTGATCAATATTTTTTGGTTCAACTTGTGATATCATGGCCATGTTGTTTGCAAAGGATTGTTTGGTCCTCACACGATCTGCTGTATCCCCAATAATCAGATCAAGAGGATGATGCGTTGCCACCTTCCATCCTCTTGGAAGCTGTTGTGAGGATGGATAAGAATCGTCCTCTTCATTTGGAATGTGTACTCTAGAGGATGAATGTTCATCTTCATTTACTTTATCCATATTTTCTAAATACAAGTCATCAAACTCGTAAACAATAACATGCATGGATTCCTCCACAATTTGAATCCTAAGATTATAAATTCTATAACCTTTTGACGATGTGGAGTATCCTAAAAATATTCCTTTATCGGATTTTGGATCAAACTTTTCCAAATTTTCTTTATTATTTAGTATGTAGCAATAACAACCAAAAATATAAAAATAAGAATTATTTGGTTTTCTACCTTTTCAAAGTTCGTATGAGTTTTATTTAAAATTTTTCTGATGGATACACGGTTTGAAACATAGCAAGCTGTGTTAATGACTTCAGCCCAAAAGTATTTTTCAATGTTGGCTTTATTCAAAATAGTTCTAGCCATTTCTTGTAGAGTTCTATTTTCCTTTCAACAACTCCATTTTGTTGAGGAGTTCTTGGACAAGAAAAATTATGAGAAATTCCGTTTTCATCATAAAACATTTTGAAAGATTCATTTTCAAACTCACCTCCATGATCACTTCTCACAGAAATAATTTTAGTAGTTTTTTCATTTTGAATTTTTTTACAAAAATATTAAAATGCATCAAAAGCTTCATTTTTATGTTTAAATATAGAACCCATGTAAATCGTGAGAAGTCATCAACTATTACAAATCCATATCTTTTTCCACTAAGACTTGGAGTTTTAATAGGACCAAAGAGGTCAATATGAAGGAGTTCAAGAGGATGATTTGTTGAAATAATATTTTTTGAGTGAAAACTACTTTTAACTTGTTTTCCTTTGGCACAAGCTTCACGCACTTTGTCTTTCTCAAAGTTAATTTTTGGAAGATCTTTGACTAGTTCTAATTTTGATAATTTAGAAATAGTGTTTAAGCTTGTATGACCGGCTCATTTGTGCCATATCCATTTATCTTTTTCAAGAGAAATAAAACAAGATTCAGTAGGCAAATCATCCAAATATAAAACATATAAATTCTTTTTTCAAAAACCGGAGAAGAAAACACTACCCGAGGATGAATGTTTAACCTCGCATAGAGTGAGTTTAAAAATAACTTCAAATCCACTATCACACAGTTGACTAATGCTTAGCAAGTTATGTTTTAAACCATCTACATACTGAACATTTTCAATTTTTGCAGAATTATTTTTACCAATGATACCTGTACCTTTTATTTGGACTTTATCATTGTTTCCAAAGGTGACTGATCCTCCATCCTTTATTTCTAGCAAAATGAAACAATGCTTATCCCTTGTCATATGCCTTGAGCAGCCACTGTCCAAGAACCATTACTTTCTTTTGTTGATTAGAGGATGTGCCTGTGTCAGAATTTAGAAGTGACTTAGGTACCCATATAGAATTGGGTCCTTGGTGGTTAGTTCATCCTCTTGTAAGAATTTTCCTTTTATGATAACAAATGGAATCATGGTGTCCATGCTTATCACAAAATGAACATCTCTTTTTGTTATTTTCAGCCATTTTCTTAACATTACAAACTTTGATAATATGTCCATGTTTTTTGCAAAATGTGCATTTTGGCCTATCCTCTTGTTTTTTTGGTAGAAAGAAATTTTCATATAATTTTGCTTTTGAGAACTTTTAAATCCAATACCAGCTTTGTAAAAAATTCTAGATTGAGATCCCATAACTTTTTGAAACGTTTCAGTGGATTTAACAAAGTTGGTAATGTCATTCTTAAGTTTTTCAACTTTTATTTTTAAATCCTTCTTTTCTGTATCCTCTTCTGGAGGATGAATATTGACATTCTTTTTGGTCAGACATTTTTCTATGAGATTGCTGCAAGTCTAGAATGATTTTTACATATTTATCATTCTTAGCTTGAAGTTCCTTATTTAGCTTCTTTATTTCATAAAGTTGATTTTTAAGAAAACCACCCTTATGAGATAAAGTGTTTGAGTCATTTAAAAGATTGTCAAATTCAATTTCTAATTTTTCACAAGAAGGACATAATTCTGTAATTGTTACCTCATCAATATCTGAGTTTGCCATAAGACAGAGGTTAGCCTCTTCTTCTTTGTCTTGCTCGGAGGATGATCCGTCGCTGTTTTCCCAAGTAGCCATCATAGATTTATTTTTATTGTTAAATCTTCTTGTGTTCCTTTTGTTCAGAGGACACTCAATTTTGTAGTGTCCCACTTTGTTGCATTCAAAGCAAGTTATCTGACTTTTGTCAGTTTTTTCTTTTTGAGGAGATCTTTGGTCTTGTCCTCTCCTATTTATCATCATCTGAATTCTTCTAGAAATTAGAGCGAGTTCATCCTCCTCATCGGATAGAGGATACTATGAGTTTTTCCTTTTTATGACATCTTTTGTCTTCTTAGAGGATGGACTTTCAGTTTGACTAGATTTTAGCGCAATCATTTTTCCCTTTTTGCTTGGTTTATCAGCAAGCAGTAATGGTTCATGAGCTCTAAGAGTTCCAACCAGATCCTCTAACCTCATGGTGGTCAGGTTTCTTGCTTCTGTAATGGCAGTCACTAATGGTCTCCATTCTTTTGGTAAACTCCTTAGAATTTTCCTGATCCTCTCTTGAACGGAGTATTCATTTCCAAGAGACCTTGAGTTGTTTAGAATGATTGTTAACCTTGAGAACATTTCATCAATCGTTTCTTCTTCCTTCATTTCGAACAACTCGAATTCTCTTACACCCATGTCAATCCTAGCCTCTTTAAGGTGACTTGATCTTTCATGATGGATTTTCAGAGTGTCCCATAGTTCCTTAGCACTTTGGCATTCTTCAAATTTGTCATATTCTTCCCTGCTCAAAGCACACATTAGAAATAAATGAGATTTAGAGTTTAGGAGTACCTTAACATTTTCTTCAGCCATCCATTGTGCAAAAGGTTTTTGTCGGAGGATGAATCTGTGTTGTTGATTCTAATGACGTAATTTCCATTTTCAACCACAGACCACATGTTGTTATCTTGTGATATGAGAAACTATCTCATCTTTCCTTTCCAGTGGTAGTAATTCGTGCCATCAAAATAGGGAGGTCTGCTGGATGATCCCCCTTCAAGGATATACTTAGCTTTTGACATTTTTTTCTTTTGATCTTTTTCTCTTACACTGTTAGGTGTAGTTTTCTAGAGAACCTTGCTTTGATACCAATTGAAGTAGCTAGAATATCACTAGAAGGGGGGTTGAATAAAGATATTTGTTGTTTTAAAATTTCTTTTGAATCTTAAAGCTTTATCCTCTTCGAGAGGATGAAAATCAGAGGTTGGAAATTTAAAACTATGAGTATGAACTGATTACTAAAAGATAGAGAGAAAGATGATAGAGAATGACACTCACAACTTTATATTGGTTCACCTAATAAGGGCTACGTCTAGTCCTCACACACTTGTGAGATTTCACTAAGAATCAAAACGATCAACCTCTCGTAGAGGTCAGTTACAATTTTGTGTGTTCTAGAGCCTCACCATGCTTACAATCTCTACTTACAGATTTCAACTATTTCTAAGTGTAACTCACTTAGAAATTACAATATTGTGTGATGATGTTTATGATATTTCTCTTTACTAACACTTTCTAAAAAGATATTTCAAAGATCTAGTGTAAGAATATAGAAAGTACAAAGAGATGATGGGAATGCTCTTGATAGCTCTTAGATTTTCTCTTTTTATGCTTTGTAGTTATGTATTGAATGATGAAAAGCACCCTTCCTTTTATAGAGTTATAAGATGGTCTATCCATGTGTTAAGATGCTTCATGACCGTTGGGAACTTAACAAAGAATCCAAGGCCAGTAATCTTAGTTATAGAAATGTCATCTAACTGTCTTTTGTCTTGTTTGAGCGCAAGAGGATGGGAATAAAGTCCATCCTCGTATAGGAGGTTCAAACCTCTTTGAAGTTTGGGCCTTAGCTGTCCTTTTGCTTTTCCGTTCTCCAAGACATGTCATATTCTATTTTGGTCTTGTTTAGTACAACCTTTATGTACTTTGAAAAGGTAGAACCATTTTGACCATAAGAGGATGAAAAGAGCTGGAGGTCCATCCTCTTACACTTCATTCTTCTATGTTCATCCTCGGCCTTTGTTTTCTTCAGTTGACTTTATATTTCCTTCAAACTTTAACACTGATTTAACTTCTCTTTTGACAAGAAATCTATGTTATCGTGATTTTGAAGATTTTGCATAATTGTTGGTTCATCCTCTAGTCTATCCTCCAGTTTGAAAAAAAAACTTGTTGGATTGATTTAGATTTTGTTTCTTTAGAAGAGCAACATGTTTTCTAATATTAATACACTCAAGAGCACAAATTAGTCTTAACAAGAATCATAATCAATAATTTTGTTATTATTAAAACCATTTGAAATAGATTTTGTCTCAACATTATCATTTAAAATTGAAAATGTCAAAAGGTATATAAATTTATAAAATCTGATGTTTCAAAACTAATATAAAATCATATAAAATGAAGAACATACTTAGTTAAATGTACAACTTTAACAATAAAAAGAAATAATTATTTAACAAATATATCATTGCAAGGAATACTTCAATGAAAACAAAAAATTTGAATAAACCAATTATATTAAAAAAAGTTAAAGATAAGGATTGCATCTCTAAAATTGCAAAATTTTATGAATAATCTCATATTTCAATATACTTTTCATGGATTAAATTAGTCAACAAAATTTTACCTTTTTCTTTGTGCCAAAGTAAGCCTAGCTTATATATAGTAATTCAAAAATATATTTATCTTTCAACTCATAAATATTCGAGTATATTCTACACTAAAACAAAAATTACATATTATTTTACACTTACTAATATATTAAATTCTACCCTACACACCCTCCGTAAGAT
Source organism: Cicer cuneatum (assembly GCA_037974295.1). Lineage (NCBI taxonomy): Eukaryota > Viridiplantae > Streptophyta > Magnoliopsida > Fabales > Fabaceae > Cicer > Cicer cuneatum. Next base: position 55,803,038 of record JBBPBO010000001.1, read on the forward strand.
CTAATTGTTATGTTAGTTCTAGAAATGCAAGGATAAACAAATGTTATGATAGTTTAGATAAATTTTCTAATAAGAGTTTATAGAAATAGAAAAATTAAAATGATATTATAATAATTATGACTATTTTAAAAGTTGAAATCAAGGTATTAATTAAATGGGTGTTGGTATGAAGTGTTTAATATAAATGATTCATTTGTCTTTTATTTTGTTTATAATAGATGAGACACATTTTTTTACGCTTTTACAAAATTATTATGATGCTCCATAAAAATATTTTATAAATTTGCTATTTGTTGCTATTTGTTGCTCTTTTTCATTCTTTAACATTATTACAATTTACAGTGGTTGCTATTTTGATTTAGTATATTGTACTTTTTTTGTTATTAATAAGAAATCTATTTTTGTTTCAAAAACTTAAATGAATTGTAGCTATTTCTAATTAGTTGTTTTTCATTAAGATTTTTTATCTAAGTTCTAAACCACTATTTAAATATTAAATTAGGAGAATGAAGAAAAAACATGAAGGGCAACTGCTTCTTTTCATTCTATCTAGGCAGAGTGAGTGTTAATCTAATGATTTTTCTTATTGAGTTTAGAAGTTCTTTTTTAAAGTATTTTAAATCTTTAAAATTTACTCACAAGAATGATTTTGTAAAGTTGTATTTTATATTAAAGATATTAATTTAGATATAATAATAACATTAAAGAAGGACATGATTCAAGAAGCAACAACCGTCCACTTTTCTACCACTATTTGGCGGTTGTAAAAAAATCTTTAATCTCAAAACTCATTTTAATAAACTTCTTATTAGAGACATGAAATGACATGTAAGAAATAATTTAATAAATAATAATTAATGATATAGTTTAATTTTATTTAGATTTTTTAACTATTGAAAAATTCATGAATTTGTTAATTTTATTCAGAACATTAAAAAAAAATTGACAATTTCTAAATCGAATAAAATTTGGAAAAAAAATCAAAATTGAAAAATTATTAAATTTGTTAATTTTATTCAGAACATAAAAAAAAATCGACAATTTCTAAATCAAATAAAATTCGGAAAAAAAATTGAAATTGAAAAATTATTGAATTTGTTAATTTTATTCAAAATATAAAAAAAAAATCGACAATTTCTAAATTGAATTATATTCGAAAAAAAATCGAAATTGAAAAATTATTGAATTTGTTAATTTTATTCAAAACATAAAAAAAAATTGAAATATTTTTATTTCAAAAAATAATTGATTTTTTAATGGGTCTATAAGCCCTCTAAGCCCACATATTTTTGTGGACTTTTTTATATTGAGGACTTTTTTTTAATGTGCCTTTTTTATTATAAAGTTTTTTTGCCCTCCAATATGTGAGCTAAAACCAATATAGAAGAGATTTGACAAATTGACAGCTCTAGCTATTGTAACATTACAATCAATCAATTATCATCAAAATTTCTCTAAATTCATTTATTGTCATTTTTAGTTTATTTCAACTAAGGTTATTCAAGAACATTAACCGTCACGAGTGAGTTAAAGGGTGTTAACATATTATTCCCTAACAATTCAAAATTACTGTCTGATTGTGCCCATTATTTCCCCTCAACGTTAAAATTGTAGCTTGCGCAGGAAAAGTTTATTGCTGCAGTTCAATAAAGGTATATTTGCTTTATATTTTTTTTTTTTGTTGCAACCATTCTTTCAATATAAGATCATTTTCTGTCCTATAAACGTTGATTGATCTACTTGTCATGTTTTGATTTTGAACAATCATGTTTTCTACAAAATGATTTTAATATCCTTTATGTAATTTTGCAATGAAAAAATCACTTTTATAGAGTTTATGTATCAATCCAAACAAATTAAAAAATATTTTTTTTTTAAAAAGTGATTTTTATTATGGTACACAAACGTCAATTTATTTATGTTTTTTTAAAGAATCTGTAAAAAGTAATTTCTTAATTATTTAACTTTAAAATCACTTTTTTTTAATCTATAACAAATGGACTTAAAGATTCAGGAGTTGTCACTTGACATTTAAATGTTAAAACCTATTGGTTGATATAAAAATTATTCATATTATATATTTTCTCACAACAAAAGATTTTGAAATATTAGTTCATTACTTGAAATCAAAGCTGTCAACATTTGAAATAAATGGTTCACAGCAACACAATTAATCAAATATCTATGCCGACTTAGTGGCAAGGTCTTGTACTCTTTGTACGTAAAAAAAAAGTCTTCTACTCTTGAACAAAATTTGACGAATAATGCAAATTGTAATAGATGTTTTCGATCAACTAAAATGAAAGAGTATACTAGACCAAAAAACAAACAAAAAACGGAAAGAATATAAAAAAAACTAAGTTCATATTATAACCAAGCCATTCTTTTTTCTTAAGATGGTTAACACTAACCATCCTCAAATAGTCAAATACAAAATTAGACGTATTCATCATCAAAGTAACATAATCTTATCCCATATATAATATGATTAATAATGTAATATAGGCCATGAGCAAAATTACATGCTAGATTGTACTTTTAATTATTTATGTTTGATATAGTTTTTGAATAGGTTATTTATATATTTTTTTTCCAACTAAGTCCTTTAAGTGACATCTAATTTGCAATATTAATCTTTATGTTATTATCCATTTATAAAAATGTCATTTTCGTTAGTTCTGTTAAAAAAATGTTACGCCGTTACAATGCTGATGTGTATATATCGGTGGTAATGTGACAAAATTATAAAAGTAAACGATTCACATATTGGTCATTTAAGTTTTGAAAAAAAGTACACTTATGATCATTTAAGTTGAGACAAAATTTCAAATCAAGTGTTTTGAAGATAAATACACAATTAATTAATCATTAATCATGATTTTGATTATATTGCTATTTAACTTGTGTTTTTGAGTGATTTACTCAAAGATAGGTGACCAAGTAGGAATATTTGATAAAGTTGGACTTGGTTTTGACAAATCTCAAAAGCAAAAATTCTATAAAAAAAATTTTGTGCCAGAAAGAAAAGAAGATAAATGCAAAATAAAATATTCTTATTATAATAAAATTGTACATCATGATCCACATGTTTTTACAAAAACAGAGATGAAAAGTTCAAAGCAAGACGACCTCCTAAAAAGGAAGAACGCCTCATATCAAAACCTTCTCCAAAAGCAATAAGAAAATGTTCTTATTATTCAAAGATTGGTCATGTTGAACCAAACTGCTACCTTAAGAAAAAAATATATTCTTAAAGAAAAATCTAACCCTCAAGGACCCAAGACCAAATGAATACCTAAGAACTTATTAATATCTAATGTAGGTTGGTTTTAAAAATGTCCAGAAAAAGCCATGATACTTGGACAGTGGCTGCTTGAGACATATGAAAGGAGATAAACAATGTTTTCTCTCATTTGTCAAGAAGGATGGAGGATCTGTAACTTTTGGGAATAATGATTAGGCAAAGATCAAAGGTAAAGGTATTATAGATAAAGAAAACTCTGCAAAAATAGCTAATGTTCAAAATGTTGAAGGTTTAAAACATAATTTACTAAACATTAGTCAACTATGTGACAATTGTTTTGAATTTATTTTTAAACCAAACACATGTGAAGTCAAGCAAGCGTCTTTTGAAAAAATTCTCTTCTCTGGGTCAAGAAAGAAAAATCTATATGTCTTATATTTAGAAGAATTACCCATTGAATCATGTTTTATGATTATAAACAAAGGTAAATGGATATGACACAAATGAACTGGGCATGTCAGCATGAAAACAATTTCAAAATTATCCAAACTTGATCTTGTTAGAGGCCTGCTAAAAATCAGTTTTGACAAAGATAAAATATGTGAAACATGTGCTAAAAGAAAACAAGTCAAGAGTAGTTTTCATTCAAAAGATTTTGTTTCAACTCTTTCGTCCTATAAAAACTACAAGTCTAGGAAACATGAGATATGGCTGTGTAATCATTGATGATTTTTCACGATACACATGGGTGTTATTCTTAAAACAGAAAGATAATTCGTTTGAAGCATGTCGAACCTTTTGTAAAAAGCTCTAATATAATCTCTGTAAGAAGTGATCATGAAGAAGAGTCCATAAATGCTTCTTTTAAAACTTTTTTTGGATGAAAATGGTGTTTCCCAAAACCTTGCTTGTGCAAGAACTTCTCAACAAAATGGAGTTGTTGAAAGAAAGAATAGAACTTTACAAGAAATGGTCAAAACCATCTTGGAAGAATCATATGTTGAGAAATATATTCAAGCTGCTGCAATTAACTGTTCTTGTTACATTTTAAATTGTGTATCAATAAGAAAAATTATCAATAAAACACCTTATAAATTATGGAAAAACAGAAAGCCAAATATCTCATACTTTTATGTTTTTGGTTGCTATTGCTATATCCTAAATAACAAAGAAAATCTAGGAAAGTTTGATGCTAAATCAGACAAAGCCATCTTTTTAGGATATTCCACTGATTCCAAGGGTTATCGAATATATAATCTAAGAACAAAAATTGTGGATGTAAGTATGCATCTGTTATTTAATGAATTTGGTGATCTTGATATACAAAAGATAAACGGTGAGGAAGAAGAACAATCTCAGCAACAACAGCAGATCATTCATAAGAAAAACGTGATTGATCATCAATATCCATCTCAAAGTCCTCCATGAAGCTGGAAAATTGTAGGAGATCATCCACAAAATCAAATCGGAAACACATCTGATGGCATTAGAACAACAATGTCTTTTAAAGAAGACAACAACATGACAATGATCTCTCAAATGGAACAAAAATCAATCAAAGAAACCATAGTTGATAACTCATTGCTTGAAGCAATGCAAGAAGAACTTCTCTAATTTGAGAAAAACCAAGTTTGGACTCTTGTCTCAAATCCTCAAAATCAAAAAATTATTGGCACAAGATGGATATTCATAAACAAACTGGATGAAGAAGATAAAGTAATAAAAAACATAAATCAAGGCTTATGGCTCAAGGTTATAATCAATAAGAAGGTTAGAAGCTATAAGAATCCTCTTGCATATGCATCTCATAAGCTTATGAAACTTTCGAATAGATGTTAAAAGTGCATTCTTAAATGGTTTTCTAAATGAACAAGTATATGTTCATTAGCCTCATGGATTCGAAGATAAAAAGAAACCAAACCATGTCTTTAAACTTACTAAAGCTCTATACGGATTGAAACAAGCCTCTAGAGCCTGGTATGAAAGGCTAAGTTCTTTTTTAATTAAAAATGGTTTTTCCAAAGACAAGATTGATAATACACTCTTTAGAAAACTGATAAAACTGATTTATTAATTGTTCAAGTGTATGTTGACGATAACATCTTTGGATCAACAAATGAAAAAATATGTGAAGAATTTTTGAATCTCATGAAATTTTTTGAAATGAGCATGATGGGAGAATTGAGATACTTTCTTGGTTTGCAAATCAAACAGTATGAAAATGGAATTTTTAATTGTCAAGAAAAATATATCAAAGATCTAAAAAAAAATACAAAATGAATTAAGTCAAAACAATGACAACTTTCATGCATCGATCTTCAAATTTGGTCAAAGATGAACAAGGAAAATCCATTTGTGAAAATGAATACAGAGAATGATAGGTCCAGTGTTATATCTAACTGCAAACAAATAATCTTGTATATCTGCCGTAAAAAGAAATTTTCGTTATCTTGTTGGTACTACTGATCTTGACCTTTGGTATAGGAAGGGAACTCATTTTTTTTTGTAGCCTACTGTGATGCTGATTATGCTGGTGATAAAATTGAAAGAAAAAGCACAAGTGGTGCATGTCATCATCTTGGAGAACCTCTAATAAGTTGGTCATGTAGAAAACAAAATACAATTGTCTTATCAACAACTAGAGCAAAATATGTCTTAGCTGCAAATTGTAGCTCCCAAGTCTTATGGATCAAAAACTAGCTTGAAGACTTTTCTGTAAGTTATACAAATGTTCCAATTTACTATGATAATACAAGTGCAATAAATTTGTCAAAAAAACTCATTCAACATTCAAGATCAAACTTGCTGACATCTTCACTAAACCCCTAGTTGAAGATAATTTTAATTTTATTAAAGAAAAATTGAAAATAGTAAAAAATCCAAATAATCTCACTGGTAAAATCTGACCAGAATGTTCTGGTCAATACATAGAATGATCTCCGCCTGCTTTCTCTTCGCATCAGTCTGCTTTCTCAATACAGAGAACGATATCAGTTCTGGTCATGTAGAAAACAAAATACAATTGCAATATCAACAATTGGAGCAGAATATGTCTTAGTTGCAAATTGTTGCTCCCAAGTCTTATGGATCACAAACTAGCTTGAAGACTTTTCTGTAAGTTATACAAATGTTCCAATTTACTATGATAATTCAAGTGCAATAAATTTATCAAAAAAACTCATTCAACATTCAAGATCAAACTTGCTGACATCTTCACTAAACCCCTAGTTGAAGATAATTTTAATATTATTAAAGAAAAACTGAAAATCGTCAAAAATCCAAATAATCTCCTTGGTAAAATCTGACCAGAATGATCTGGTCAATACAAAGAACGATCTTAGTCTGCTTTCTCTTCGCATCAGTCTCCTTTTCTTGTTAGTTTTTAGTGAAGTTTAAAAATAAAAAAAATTAAATTCACAGAATGAGGCAAAAGTAACGGATCCTTCCTTCATTCTCCAAAAAATGGCAACTCTAGCCTCATCATAGCCTATTTTCCTCCTTCCCAATATAACTAGTAACTTCTCAACCACCCACTCCTGTAACTCCCATGTGTGTCACTCTCTCCTTCATCTCTTCCCAAAAAAATGTTTCTTTTTCCTTCATGAAAACCTATGTATTCCTGTTTTCTGAAACTTACATTTCTTTTTTTTTTTCTCTCCATTTCTCTTAAAATCCATGGCTCGAACCAAAGCATCTGTAAGAAAAAACACAGTTCTAAGAACTCCAACACCTTCACCACCTCGATCACCATCTCCTCCACCTTGTCCTACTCCTCTAGAAGCTTCTCTCTCTAATAAAACTTTTTTTTATTACCTCTCATCCTCTCCTGAGCCCAACCCACCTCTTATATATCTAGCTCTACTCAACATTGTACTTCCTCCCCTCTTTCAATGTATCATTCCAAACATAAATCAAGCCCCACCACATTTCTAGAAAAAATCTAAAAAAACTCGATCAGACAATCCTCCATCTAAACGATGATCAGTAAGAATCATGGTTGGTGTTATCACCCCCAAAAAATAAAAAATGTCTAGACACAACCATCTACACCATTTCAGATGATGAATTTGGTTCCCCACCTCCACTCAATCGCCTTGCTCCTCTTTCTCAATCACCACCAAAATCCTCAAAACTCTCCACTTCAACACCAAAATCCACTAAACCCTCCACTTCACCCTTAAAGTCAGTAAAACGTCTTTTCACCACTTCAAAACACCCTCAAAGAAACCAAAATCCATTCCTCAACATACACCAATAACTTCACCCTCGAAATCAGCTGCTAAATCATCACCTATTCTATCACATTTTTTGGGAAAACAAAAAATGAAACAACTCTCTAAACAATCTGCACAAAAAACCAAATGTGCATAACATTCTCCATCCAGACCCATTCCACCAGAACGCTCTTTGTGCAGAACTAAAACCCAACAAAAACCACCTAAGAAAAAACTTTTGAAATCCTTATTCCACCACTTCTCTTAGCCAAACATGAAAAAATCTACCAAGACAAATGGGCTAAAAGACCAGTTGGGATTGGACAGGTCTTTGTGTTTGATAATCTTCAGTTGGAAGGAACCACAATCAAACAACACACTGATGCTCTTGGCTGGTCTGAGTTCCTGGAAATCTCATATTCCTACTATCTAGAGGTCATTCGTGCTTTCTATTGCAAAGCTTAAACCTTCCCTGACAAAGCCTTGCTTGTCACTACTCATGCAATTTTGGCTGAAATTCTGCATCTCCCCACATAATGGCCAACCATTTTTGGAAAAGATTGGTATTTTCCTCTCAACTTCCACAAAGATGCAATCTTCAATGAGCTTTTTATTCCTGGCTCAACCAATTTTGTCTCTGCAGATTTGAAACCCTTTCCCAAAATCTTCAACAATATTAGTCAGCACTCCATTCTCTCTCACTAGGGCAGTCACGAGTATATCTCTAACGATGATGCCTTGATCATCTATCACCTCATTCATTGCAAAAGATTGAATCTTCCATACATCATCATTCATAACACGATAGCATCCACCACTCTGACTCAAAAGAAATAATGTCCCCTATGGTATAGTTCTCACAAAAATCTTCAAATACTTCAATGTTCCTTTGAAAAATGAACAATCTATCATCAAAATCTCCAAGTTCACTTCCAAGAACATCGCCCATATAAAAAAATATTCATCGCTTCTGCACATTATGCATGTCCCTCAAGATAAATCTCCTCGTTCTTTTGTGTTGAGGCAAAATCCTAAATCAAGAGTTTTAAGACAAACAAACAAGTTAATTAAATCTCTAATCATGATTCTGATTGTGTTGCTATTTATTTTTTGTTTTTGAGTGTATTATTCAAAGGTAGGCAATCAAGTACACCTATACAACAAGTAATGATCACACCATGTTATAAATAAAAGCAAATCATGTATTAACTAAACTGGAAATTGATGACAAGGTTAGTCTGCACAAATCAAGATCATTCTAGTGTATAACAAATCATTCCGGTTCATAAGAATATCAGTCTGGGAAAACCAAGAGCATTCTGGTTTATAACAGTATTGTTATGGTCTATCAAGATAATTCTGGATAATTTGTTTTAAATATAAAAATGAAATAAATAATTTCCCAAAGTCTAGATCTTAAGGAAATGAATATCAAGGCAACTCAGAACAACGATCAAGCCCAAAAGTTTAGCTAAAGGCCCACATAAGTAAAACAACATCAAGAACAATAACCATATCAATCTCTAGATTGATGGGTTGTGGACAAGTACAGCTAGGACAACAAGGATGAAAATGACACTGTTGCTGCACCTTTTGTAGAAAACCCAGCATGCGTGCAAGGCAGTGAACTGACACCAAACAACTGCTAAAACCTCAGTCACGATATTCATTCAAACACAAAACCAAGAATGTTCTGGTTGCAAAGAAAGAACGTTTTGGATTAAATAGAACATATGCCCATTAATTATCACTCAAAACATATGTCTCTAAAAAAGATCAATAACAAGTATAATGAGCTTTCTCTAACCTTCATCATGTCTATAAAAGGAACATCAAGGTGAAGACAATAACAAGAGTTTTTAGTGCAATCAATTCATCCGTAAAACAGTCATACTCGAGAAAACAAAAATCTTCAATCAAGAAAAAGCTCCAGTTCTCATATACTAGATTCAAGGATCACTTTATTGAGATATTGCTGATAATCAATCTCAAACAAGTGTTGAGTAGATTCGGATCCTACCACCTTCTTTCATAATTTCATTTAAAACTAGAGTCTATTTCTTCAAAATAGTTTGAGTGTATTGTAAAAATACTTTTTGTGATTAAAAGGTAACTTGTAAAAATCATTTCTGGACCAAAAGGTAACTGTAAAAATCCTTTTGAGGTTGAAAGGTGAATAATGTAAATGATCAAAAGTGATCAAGAAAGATTGTGTGAAATCAAGAACGTTCTTATGTGAAGCACATTAGTTGAAAAGCTTACAAATTGTGAGGACTAGACGTAACCCACCTTGGATGAACTAGGATACATCATTGTGTGATTCTATTATCCTTATCTTTTATTATTTCTCACTCATTATCACTAATCACATAGAAATAATCTGTTTCACTTATTTTTAACTAACCAATAACGTTCTGAATTTTTTATGAGTAACCAAGGTTGATATTGAGTTAGTTTAAATTAAAAGCAAGAATTAATATTTTTAAAAGGGATCACAGTTCAAACCTCCTTTCTTGTGATTGATATTGCTACTTCATCTTGGTCCTAGCAAAAGGAAATGCTCTGAAAGGAAAACCTCTTTAAACTCAAATACGCAAAATTTTGAGGTGAACCTTCCTCAAGAATGTTCTCCTTTCCAGAACAATAGTCTTCACGCCACCACCAATCAGTATAAATGCACCCCAATTGATATTGATCATGCTTTTGGTACCTCAACACCATACTCACTACATAATCTTATCCTTCAAAGTCATATTTGCTCCCCAATTCATTTTGAGAGAACCTCTCAAATGTCTCCAGCTTTTGTCTCCCCTTAGAATATCTTGTCTTCTCTTTTTGGTATTAACAAGTATCTTGTTTTCCCTGATATGGACCTTTTTGGACCAACAATTCCTCAGGCACATACCATGTATATCACTCTCCCTATTGTTGGCTCTACTTTTTCCACCCGTGCATCCTTCTACACTATTGTTATTTCTTCCCTCAGTCAGCCTTCTCCAGCTTCTTAGCATGCTAGTGACAATCCTCGTACTTCAAAAAGCACCAAGATAGAGAAGAACACCTCCAAGAGAAGAAAGGGTATCCCCAAGATCTTTACTGCTCTTCAAACTATCCTTGATAGACAAATTCATCAAGATAGGGAGAACGCAATTTTGAGGGATTGGGTGGCTATTCAACTTGCTCCCATACTGGGACATGGACCACCTCTTCCAAATCCTCCTCCTACCTTTCCTGGTCTGCCAAGGCCCTCCATATCTTCCTCTTCTGATGGCTCTTCTCGATCTTTATCCTTCTGATTACTGGCGTTTTGGATTCCCCCCACCTCTTTTTGTTATGATAAAGGGGGAGAAGAAGAAATTACAATTAGGATTTAAAGAAGTATTTTTGAACTCCTTATGTACTTCTTTGTTTTACTTTTCTGTTTTTTTCTTCTTGAATCATATGTATGAACTCTTTTTATATCTTGATTAATAAAAAAAAAATAGTTCAAAAATACTTGTTAATAGATGCAAAGATTAAGGGGGAGCTTTTTTAACAAATGCATTTTGTATACTATAATATTTAAATCATAATGAAAATTAAAATCTAATTAACATATTTGTCATCATAAAAAATAGGGAGATTGTTGAGGCAAAATCACAAATAAAGTGTTTTGAAGATAAACAAAGGGTTAATTAATCACTAATCATGATTCTGATTATGTTGCTATTTAACTTGTATTTTTGAATGTTTTATTCAAAGATAGGTGACCAAATACATTCATTCAACAATCAAAGATCTCGTCATGAAATAAATCAAGAACTTCATGTCTTACTTGAACTGGAGATTGATTACAAGAACATTCTGGTTTATAAAAGAACATTATGATTTATAAAGTAATATTTTGGTTTTTATAAAAGAACATTCTGGTTATTCCTTTTAAAGACAGAATTAAAACAGATAATTCTCCATAGTCCAAACCTCAAGTTAAAGAATATCAAGACTACTCAAATCAATAATCAAGCCCAGAACTCAAGTTGAATGCCTAAAGAAGCAAAACGGCCTCTAGATCGATGACTATATTAATCTCAAGATTGATGAGTTGTGGGCAAGGACAACAAGGACAATGGTACATTGTTGCTACACTTTTTGCAGAAAGCTCAATAAGCTTTTGAGACAAAAGACTGACACTTCACAGTCATTCAATCACGCATCCACGTTTTCCATACAACACAGAACCAAGAACGTTCTATTTTTGTAGAAGAACATTCTAGATCAAATAGCACACGTGTTTATTAAAGTTCAATAGTGGGCCATTTTTAATCCTCTCCTCGTCTATAAAAGGAACATCAAGGAGAAGACAACAACAAGAGTTTTTAAAGAAATCATTCCAATACTTAAACAAACACACTCTAGCAACAAAACTCTTTACTCAAGCAAAAACTCCAGCTCTCTCTTATTATTTTCAAGGATCTCTTTATTGAGTTATTACTGATAATCAATCTCAAACAAGTTTTGAGTAGATTTTCATCGTAAACCCTTTTATCATACACATCATTTGAAACTCAAGCTTATCTCTTAAGATAGTTTGAGTATGTTGTAAAAATCATTTTAGTTATTAAAAGGTAACTTAGAAAAATCCTTTATGGACTGAAATGTAACTATAAAAATCTTTTCAAGGTTGAAAGGTGAATTCTGAAATTGATCAAGGGTGATCAAGAAAGATAGTGCGAAAGCAAGAACGTTCTTGTGCCAAACACATTAGTGGAAAAACTCACAAATTGTGAGGACTAGACGTAGTCCACCTTGGGTGAACCAAGATACATCATTGTGTGATCTTCTTATCCTTATTTATTTCTCACTCTAATCACATATCACCTAGAAATAATCTGTTTTATTCATTTTTAACTCACCCAGAACATTAAGGACTTTTTGTTTAAAACCAAAATTGAGCTTGCGTTAATTTGAATTAGATTCAGGAATTAACATTTCAAAAAGGGATCACAATTAAAACCCTTCTTCTTTGTGATTGATATTTCTACTTCATCTTCCACTCCATCTTTAGAAAACCTAAAACCTAAAATATGTAATTTCAATAGAAAAACTCAAAACATCGATTAGGTGAATAAGAGAAAAATCAAAACAAGAAATTCATCATTCTAACAAGAGTTAAAAAATGAGTTGTTGTAAATAAAAAGAAATTCACCATAAATCCACTAAAAATAAATGAGTTATTCGTACATCGGTAAACTAGATAAAAAAGAAAAGATTAAAAATGCAATTTAGCCTAATTTTTTTATAGAGTGTTATAGTATTTGTGCTCTCAATTTGAAATGTATTCCTACATTTGAGATTAGTAATTTCAATATTCTTATTCATACATGTTTAACACCTAAATATCCAAACGACTTGTATCGAGTTATTAAAATAAATCAATAAATAGCAAAATATAATTGTTTAGATTGTTACTCAATTAAAATATCTTTCAATTTGAATCATAAAATATTACAAATAAAAATATTTACTAACTCAAATATTAGAGAATGCACATCTTTATCTGCGTGTTTGATATTTGTATGTAATAGAGTAATGAATTACACTATGTTTGATCCAATTCTCAAAAGTACAAACAACTAATTTATTTTTAGTGGATTTATGATGAATTTTTTTTTATTTACAACAACTTATTTTTTAATTCTTGTTGAAATGATGAGTTTCTTGTTTTGATTTTTTTTGTAATTCATATGGTCGACGTTTTGAATTTTTCTATTGAAATTACAAAATTTGGGTTTTAGGTTTTTTCTAAACTTGGAGTGGAATAGGAAGATGATAAAGAGATAAAAGATGAAGATTGAGCCCGATCGAAAACTAGTTTAAACGTAGAGGATCATATGAGAATTGTTTACTTTTATAATTTGTCACATAATCATCATCATGCACACACTCTCTATTGTAACGGTCACGTGATATTTTTTAACGAAACTAAAAAAAAAAATAACAATTTTGCAAAACAGGATGTCACTTAAAAATAACAATAATACCAAATAAAAACAGGATGTCACTTAAAGCACTTAGGAAAAAAATACATAAAAAACTTATATTTAAAATGGAATATGAAATTTATGTGGAACAAATAAAAAAAAACATTGAATGAAAAATAAGTTATAACAAATTTAGGGAATTCCATGGTTCAATCGACCATGCATGCATGCATCCTAATTCACAGCATTTTCTCATATAAAGCTTGCATCGTCGACAATCGATTGAGTCCGGCGAAGCCTACTTTTCTTGTTGTCGCCACCGCAGACTATGGAGCATTCAACACCACAAATAACACTAAAGCAAGAGAACAAACCATTTCCACCACCACCATCACCGCCGCCGCTGCTTTCCGTGCGTCTACGTGAATGCTTCCCTTTTTTCTTGCTAGATGTGGGCAGACTTGATATCTCTCCGCCGTCGTAAACCGGTGCCAAATCCGTTCGCCACCTCTCAATTTTAGGTTGCAATTCTTCAACACTCTCGTCCAAGCTCCACCCTCCAATGGTAGAATTCTCTCCCTCGTCCATCACAGGTTGCCTTGCCACCACCGCCGCTACCTCTGATGCTGATGGACCCAATTCAGAGTCCGTTATGATAGGACGGTGGCTGCCCATGTGATTTCTGTATGGAGTACTATACTCCATAGTTGCATTCGCTGCTGCATTATTTACAGTGAATGCATGTAGTGGAGTGGCTCGTACACCACCTTTATTGTAAGTCCTCGCCGGAGTGTTTTGAAACTGCGGTTTCGACGAGGGTTTAACTTCATACTCATAACTAATATTACCCTTTTCATTGAATTCATTTGAATAGTTTTTCTTTGTTTTTCCAAATTTGCCCTTTTTTGTAGTTGGCTTAGCCTTCACACCTGAGCCACTCAACATAGAGTTAGTTTTGTTCTTGCTGTTTGTGCTAACCTCGGAAGGGGTAACTTGGGAATTTGCTCTTCTATTTTGAGCCTTTATTCTTTTTTCATGTTCCACAACTTCTGAGCCCATCATTGAGCTTGTGTCGCTCTTTGTGCGCCGAAGCTCCGGCGTGGCTTGATGACTTGACTGATTGTGATGATCATCATGATGATATCCAACGGCTGGGGTGTTGTTGTGTGTGTAAAGAGGCATGCTCCTCATAGAGCTATCAACGACAGCTACACCGACCTTTAAAATCCCTTTTGGACGACCCGAGGGTCGTCGAACTTGGAGCCCTACAAACCTCATACCTGGGAGTTTATAGTTATTATTGTTGGAAGGTTGCGATGGTGGGACAATGTCATCGGCAAGGACGAGGGCCGTGCCAACATGGATGTCTTTGAACCAATGAAGGGCATAGATGTCAATTGTTATTGTCGAATTTTCATCATATAAGAAGTCATCGTCAACCCGAAAGACAAACTTATCATTCCATGCCGGGTTGGTACCACCATGTGAATCAACCCGGGTGGAGAGTTTGCAGTTTGGGTCGACCCATGCAACTGCGTAAGTTCGCACGGAGCGGCCCACTGGAGCTAAGTCTTGCGCGGAAATGACATTGAGTTCTAGAAGTTGGTAACATGCCAAAATATTAGACATGATACCGACTTCTCTAAATGTTATGATTCAATCGCATCAACAGGATGAAACAAATTGAAATGCAAGGCCAAGACTTGAAACTAGCTTATAATTAGTAACAATGTAACAATAATTGCAACACAAGGAAATGGGGAAAATGAAGGTATTTGTGCTAGAGTTTTATCATAGGTTTTGTTGTCTTGTTTTAATATACTTTTGAAATTGGAAACATTAAAAGGGAATTAAGTTGTTAATGTTCGAGTGCGTTACATCAAATAAGGCATATGATACACTCAATACAGCAAATCAAAGGAGCATTGAATAAATTTCAACCTTTAATTTGGTCCATTATTTTCGGTGATGATGTGTGAAATTCTCTCCTTTTGATATATGAGTCTATATTAGGATTAATTGTTGGTAAAGCTTCGTTGCATGACTTGCTACTGTGTCATATTATAAGGTGTATCTACCTATTTTAGAATATTGCCAGTTTCCAACACTTATAATTGCAATATATAGGTACAGCTATGGATTAACTAATTTGAGCTCCTTAATTAGCTTGCTGAGACAGGTTTAGCTGCAATTAACTTCACAAAAAACAGCTGTGATTTTTTTATTATATTCGCATCTTCAAGTTAGTATTGTTTCTTGATGCTTATTGTTTGTAATTTTTTTTGACAAATATTGTTATGCGATTAAATTGAGTAAAAAAATTATTTGTTATAAATGGATGCATCAGGAGACAAACTTAGGATATTCTCAAGGAAATTCTGCTTTTGTTTTTCAAGAATAAATTTCGTTTCTAAATTTTATTTTGTTTTTTCTCTCTTCTCAATTCCAATATTACACACATCTCAGTTATATTTTATTCAGTATTGAATACAAGTCCGACTTTTGAGTTCAAATAATACACTCCATATGCATAATTCAAGACATTTGTTAATCTTTCAAAATTATTTATTTATCTATTGTGATAAAACAAACTTTTTTTAAGTTAAAAATTTATTAAAAAAAGAAGAAAAACTATTAAGGTTTAATGATCATGCACTTTCAATGTAAATATTTTTACGCTAATAAATAATATCAGTTATAAATTATATAGTTATTGATAAAATGAGAAGCAGCATAGTCTTTTTTCTCTAACATCTAGGGGAGACATAAATCTAACTTGAAAAAAAAAAAGAAAATTGTGATAAGACAAAGACTTAACAATAACATATGTATAATAAAATATTTTATAATTTTGTATTATAATAAAATTGAACTCGTAAATGGCAGCACAAATTACTTTCAAACAAATTAATTTAATAGTAAATGCTAAAAACGACCATGCTACATATAAATAGCTTACTAACACTATTTCATAATGAAGCTTACAATTACAAATATTTCACCTGCATTATTAATGCACTTACAATTACAAATATTTCACCTGCATTATTAATGCATTCTATATGTATGTCTCAACAATATACATTTATTTCATTAAGACAACAATTTACATTCAAAAAATTAGGCTTTGCACATCAAGACAAGAGCCTCAACAAGTTACATTAACATTTATCTCGCGATATATCATTCAAGCTATCAAACTCTAGATCATTGTTAACGAGAATAATAATTAAATTTCAAATTTCAATTGGGAGTAAACAAATGTCATGTTTAAATGTTTTAAATAAACAGAATACCAGCTAAACAAAAATTCCTGGAGAAATAAATGGAATAGAATCTCCTTGAACAAAATTGATCAGAAACGAAAATCTCCTTAAGACTAAAAAATACCAATATTTGGTCTAATCTACTGGTAGTTGAAATATATGGACCCAAAATTGGACTCTCTTGCTAAATTTTTTTTAATTAGTTGACTGAGGAATCAGCCAGGTTCTGCCCATTTCTTGGCATTTGGTGCCCTGAATATACCCTCTCTTGGCGCGGATTCGGTCGATAGAAACCATTTCCTCTCGGTTTGTTATATTCCCGATCACCACCATCTTGACCACTTCCCCTGCCATAGCTCCTTGAATTGAAACGCCCTCTTGGTGCCTCTGATTGATAGCTACCTCTGCCTCTACCCCGTCCTGTTAATACAGTAAAAATAAGTATGATGAAATGAAACAAACCTGAAAAAAATGCCTTATAAACAGTTGAGTATTATGGAGGGAAAAAAACACGGACACTAAAAGAAAACAAATGTCTCTCAATGTAGTCAGTGTCAACACCATCATTGATACACAATATAGTAGGTAAAACTTGATTATAAGATCATTTAAAATTTATGATACAATTATTAAATGAAGAGAGAAGCTAGTCATGTCAGAATATAACATCTTCATTCATATATTGCATCACAAGAGTCACTAAACTGCAGGACTGACAAATTCGAACTTGAAGTAATAATCACAGTAAAACTGATGTCATCCTTAAACGAAATTTAGCATATTGTAACTTAAATTGTAATTGTTCATAAATATACTTGAGACAGTTGAGGACATTCATAATGAAGAAGTTTATCAAAACAGAAGATGATGTCATCCTTAAATGAAATTTAGCAAATTGTAACTTAAATTGTAATTGTTCATAAATATACTTGAGACAGTTGAGGACATTCATAATGAAGAAGTTTATCAAAACAGAAGATGTAGTAATAATAATAACAACAATAACAAATTAACAGTAACAAGGACCACAACATACTTCCTCCTCGAGAAGGAATGTTACTGTTCGGTCTCCTCTCTTCAATGTATACTTGTCTTCCTGCTATCTCAACAGATCCTGCCTGGAAACATACAAAACAAACAAGAGTCGGTGTTCCCTCAATGTCACCAATTAGCAAGATATTAGTTTTGGGTCATGAATGGGTATCACTATAAAATAATTTGTGAGTATAACTCACAAACTTATAATATAAAAGAAAATTCAAACCTTGACTGCATTATGAACGCCTGATATATCTTCAAATTCAACAAATGCATAACAAACACCAACATCCTGGGCATAAGTGAAAAGTTTACATTTATAAATCAAAATGGGTCATAAATGTACTAATATTTATGAATATAGTTGTTTATAAATGTACTAATATTAATGAATATAGTTGTTTATGGATGAAATTATGAAAAGACATAAACCTTGCGACTTCTTATGACAACACCATCGGGTCTGATTCTGCCAAAACTCTTGAATTCCTCTTCAACTTCAGAAGGAGACACTGTAGGCGACAAGTTTCTCACATAAACGGATTTAATTTCATCTGAAAGTATTGCAAAGAAAATAGAGATCAGTGGAGGAGAGCAATGAAACCCTTTATAGCTTCTATTAAAATTATTAGTTTATTGTGTAATGGGCAGTCAAAATGTGCTCACTGCCAGAAAGAAACTATAAATAATAAATGGAAAAACATGATAATCAATTCTATAAATAAAAATAGTACACACAGTAACCTTCATATTCTGCTGCAGGAATCTCTTCCACTGCATCTGTTTCAGACCTTTCAAATGCATTTGCCGATGCAGTTGTTTGCTGATTACTGCTCGGTGGAGCTTGATCCCATTCTGAAGGGGAAACAGTCTTATGAGAGGGCTGAGAAGCCGCAGATGGTGTAGATTGTCCTTTAGCAACACGTAACTTCCAACAGAAGTTCATAACAAAGTCAGTTCCAATGTCATAACTAAATCTCAAAAGAAAACATTTTTAGATCTTAAACTAAAAGTTAATCAGAACATACAATGGAGGCATAAGTGTGCTTTTGTGGCTCCCCAGCAGGTTCTTCAGGGGAAGCAGGTAGGTGATCTTGCACAGCATTCCCTGAAGAATGAAGTGAGCCATTTGACTCTTCAGCAGCATTATCTTCCCTAATATGTTCAGAATCAGGGCCGCGTTGCATTCGTTGTTCTGAAAATCCATAATTGTCAACTACACCATTCTCTTTGACCTCATTTGGAGCAACATACTCCCTAGCCTGGATATCTCCACCCAGCATATAGTTGGATACTGCAAAATCCATGGCTATCAATCACTTAAAATTCGAAATGTCATGGTTTCAAGAATCAGTGATATTGCAATAATCAGAAACATTGGTTATTCACCTAAATTTTTTAATGTAAAAGTTGTTTAATAATTTGATTTTTTTCAATGATGCAAGACATTTATCATTAATAATTAAAAGAGGTTTGTGATCAAGCTACTCTGAAAAATTCCAACTTTATACTATTATATGTCTAAGTTTAAACTATAGCAAATAACTTGCAACAACAATCTGCATATCTAGGGATAAGGTTAAGCTTGCAACTGTTTAATTTCAAGTCCAAGAAACCCATTTATGATCTTATCATTCAATATGTGAGAGTAAAAGCTAAGATTCAGTTTGTTAACAGAAAGAATGCAGTTTTTCCAACCAATTTTAGGGCACTGATGGTTTTAAAGTGTTGCCAACATGATAATTGTGGCTAGTAGCAGTCGACAACTGATAACAATGTAGCAAATACAGTTGGTTGGTGACAGTGATAAACTATAAACATGGTTCCCATAAACAGCTCAAAAAATCAGGAGTTCCAACAGCAGTGGATGTAAAAAAGATGATAGACTGAGGTGTAAAGGGGGAAAAGTTCATAAAATAAAAACGACTAAGGATTTCTGTCTAAAGAACATATGAACTAGAGATTCTGAGAATATAAAGACAACATAAGAACAAATGATTAACAATCTAACATAGACTCTAAACTAGACCAGATCCATAATTATCATGAAAGAATGAGTAAACAAATGGACAAATACAAAAAAGTCATAATGACCTCTCAGAATTTTTATCCGGGATAAACAGAGTTTTGCATTTTCTTTATTACTTTGCAATAAGTGAAAAAAAATTAATTTGGGTAAATAAATACAAGCTGGCTGAGAATTTACCTGGCTTATTAATTGTACTTAGAACATTCAGTTTTGAATCAAGATTGCTCTGAGCTAATAAAACTGCCTGATGGTGGTGGTGGTGGTGAATTAGATCATCTTCAACGAAATGAAAAATATCATTGAGCACAAAAAAGCCTTTTTCTTGGGGTGCAAGGAAAAATGTCTGCATGAATTTCCTCCTCTGGTTGTCCTTAATTTGGACAGATCCAGAAACCATCACAAGAACACCACCGCTCCAAGACTCCAAAGAGTGTGCGGTCTTGATTTCAATTCCAGTATAACTGAGTGACATAACCAGTGTGTGGATTTGCTGCCCAGAAAGAAGTTTTTTCAGTTTGGAGGGGAAGGGGGGTATGTAGTTTACTATCATTGCACGTGCCTAAACAACTGAAGATAATGCCAAGTCCTTTCAATTTTAAAACAATTAATACCTACTAAAAAGTACGAAACCAGCAGCTAGAACAGCAATATGAAACCACTTCAACAAGTTGCTCGTTATTCAAAAAGTAAACATTCATAAATTTCAACTAAGAAATTCATTAGAATATACGTGGAAAAGATCATTTCAGAAAAGGGTGTAATAATAGTAAACACCACTACATAATAATATTAGCACACTACAGTCGATAAATCTTACATGCACGCACTAGATCCCTAATCATAATTTAAATCCAGTTTATTTTAAATGCAAAGATTTTGAATTTCTTGAACATTGGTTTTAAATTGTATGCCACGTCACCTGATGCAATCACAAAACTGAGGCTGCAGCCAGCCACATATACTGCTGGCGTGGAGGAAACATTTAATATTTTAATTAAAATTAAAAGAACAAAACATAATGCTGTAACGACCGCAATAATTGTAACAACCACGATTAAGAACCATGCTCTTGAACCAAATCCAACCGTAAAAACCCAATTGAAACCCTTAAAATTAAAAAAATTATTTCTATAATCTTACATGTCATCTCTTCCGTCAATCAATACAATAATACACAAAACACAACAAAATTTACTCCATAGCAATAAAATCAATTCCAAATCTTCATCTCACCATAAACACTAAAAACGACACGGCTACACGACAAAATTTATTTCTAACCCACATTCATTAAATTCTTAATCCTTTTTTTGCCAACTTAAAAACCCACAAGTGAAACACACAATCATCATAGATGTGATTAACACTTGTCGAATCAAAATAAAAAAGTAACCCGTATAATTCTTTTCAGCAAAACACAATAACAAGAGGCACGCACTAAAAAAACCTACTCTGACACTAACATCATTCCTATTTTCACTACTATCAAATTCTAATCACACAAAAAATCAATCATCTGAAAAAACACCCAAAAAAATTAGGGTAATAGAGAAAGAATGAATACAAGCATTGCAGTGGCAGTTTCTCTAGCATTTCCATCAATACGCAGCATCGTACTAGCATCAGAGTAGAATTGATGAACGAACTCAGGTTGATTCTGAAGAACGTGATAGTACTGTCCCACGAAGTAAGTCCCAACCTGAACGAAGAAAAACGAATCAATTAATTAGGGTTTCACGATTCAGAGAAATTGAAGAAAAAGAGAATAAGAAGAAGAAGAAGTGGATGAACCTGAGCAGCGGTGAGAGGAATGGGAAAGGGTGTAGCCATTGAAGAAAATGAAAAAAACCCTTCAAAACCCTAACGCCGTCAATTCAGATCCGAAATGAAATTGGTGGAAGAGAGATCTGAGAGAGAGAGAGATTTGTTTGTTTGTTTAAATCTCTCTCTGCGGATGGAAATTGCTGCTTTGATAATACGATGATGCTGCGTGTGTGTGCTGTGTGACCCTTCTCTTCAATAAGCTCCACTCAATTCCATTCAAATAAATCAATAATAAAATTAATCTATTTTTCTACTTTTGGAAATTTTTTCTTTTACTAATTATTTTGTAAAATAAAAAATTTGAGTTAAAAAAAATTATTATGAATTTAATTTGTATATAGTATAAAAGGTTACAATCAGGTCTCATTTAGACAATTCATTTTATAGCTGTAAAAATATTAACATGTAAGGGATCTGAATTCAAATGTAATATTCTAACACTAGGCCACTTGAGACAAAAAAAAATTGAAATGACATTAGTTAATAATTCTTAATTGTATTTTTATATTATTATAAAATCAAAATTAATTGTTGGATTAAAAATTATTAATCTTTTTAAAATTTGACATTAATATAAAAATATTTGATACGTATTTAGATACATCAAAAATAACTAATTTATAAAAATTCATAAAACGTTAATTTTGATAAAAATATTAACATGTAAGGGATCTGAATTCAAATGTAATATTCTAACACTAGGCTACTTGAGACAAAAAAAAATTGAAATGACATTAGTTAATAATTCTTAATTCTATTTTTATATTATTATAAAATCAAAATTAATTGTTGGATTAAAAATTATTAATCTTTTTAAAATTTGACATTAATATAAAAATATTTGATACGTATTTAGATACATCAAAAATAACTAATTTATAAAAATTCATAAAACGTTAATTTTGATAAAAGTCATTAACATATCACATGACTTCATATTAAGGTGAATTTATAATCTTAATATGTAGAATAATAGTTTTCAATTTAATGTGTTATTTTTAAATGTGTTATTTTTAAAATTTGACACTAAGTGTTTAATGGTCGTAATTCAATATAAAATAATTTTACAAAATACTTTTAATTATATTTTATTATTTTAATTTTTGTTTAGGTATATTTTTTATATTGTTTGTCCATG
Source organism: Cicer cuneatum (assembly GCA_037974295.1). NCBI lineage: Eukaryota > Viridiplantae > Streptophyta > Magnoliopsida > Fabales > Fabaceae > Cicer > Cicer cuneatum. Next base: position 55,825,751 of record JBBPBO010000001.1, read on the forward strand.
TATTTTAGGAAACTATTATGAGGTCTATTATTTTTTCAACTAGAATGTATCTTAAATGGTAAAATTTTATAGGTTGTTAATGTAAAAAATATTATTAATATATATATAAATAGTGTAGTTGAACTTGAGCGTTGCACGAAGTAAAAAAATGATTATTTATATTTAAATTATAAAGT